>CM051455.1:58294157-58451898 GCA_028274465.1 Plantago ovata
TATTATTTTTATTGAAGGTGTTTGGTTCGAATCTTGTTGGCGTGATTTTTCTCTATTATTTGCATCATTATTTTAGTTGAAGGTGTTGGGTTCGAGTCTTATTGACGTATTTTTTTTCTTTTTTTATTTATTCTCTTCTTAAATTTTTATTTTTTAACATAAAGTCGTATGACGTATTATACTTAATTTTAAAAATAACCATGATATGTTCTTATAAAAAAAGACATACTTCATCCGTCCAATTATAAATGTAACACTTGATTTTGTTGACTTTTTCGATGGTCATTTTGACTTTAAAATTATTCTTAAACCATATGATAAAAATAACTAAAAACATCATATTATGAAACTAGAATGTTTATATGAAGCACTTGACAATATATTCAACTAATGAAGAATACCAATTAACATGCGAAAAATATACATTGCACATTTTGAAGTTGAATGTTTCCAAAGTCTAGAGATGTATTTGATGGTTCTTAACTTATCGGAAGAATAATTTTCGTATGTCTAATATAGTTCCATTCAATACTATTAATTGCATAACTCCAAAAACTATGTGCATTTATAGCACACCATTTAATTATATTAACTTTAATTACTCAATTAGTTATTTTTTTATTACGTTTGAAGTCATTATGTGAAGATTATATATTCACTCCATTTATTTCAATATATTATTTAATAAAATAATAATGTTTTACAATATTACACTTCACACGCGTACGCAGTTCCTAGTAATACAAGAACTAATAACCCGTATATATAAAGGAGCAAAACTAAGTCTATTTATACCAATCCCTAATTGAATTCGGAATTACAATAGAACTAATGTAGAATAGGTATAGGAAACCCCATTCCTTGTAGAACTTTAATTTCATCTTCTCTAATTCCGTTAGGCTTTAGTTTCTCGTTCCTACAACAAGATTGACTTAAACTCATATTACTTAAGTCCTCATTTAAAAAATTTAAAGCATCAATCCAATTAGTTTTACTTTTATGGCAATATTATTTTTTTTAAACAATAAACAAAGTTCATTAAACCCAAATTCTCGTAGGTCTCACTCTTTCTATTGACTTTAATGCTAGGGTCTCCTTCGAGAACATGAATTCGTCTGTCAACAAATTGTTTCTATGATGTCGAATGGATCTCATCATTTATGAAATTTGGTCGTAAGGGAGATTTCTTTCTAATTAGAGAAAAGAGGGGCTTCATGCCAGGTCCAGTCACAAGACATCTAAAGAAGAGCCTAAATGGCAATCAAAAGCTTCTTTTTCCGGTTCGACAGCATAAGCGGGGAAGTGCATTGGGGCCCAAAATAATGTGATTTACAAGATAAGAGTGGTATATTTTTATGGCAATGAATTGTGTGGATCATTGGAAGAACAAGGAATGACTTTAGCTTTAACAATAGTACTTGGTCGACTGTAGACGTTGTTGAGAAAGTTAAAACAGATATTTGGCATTAATATAGAATTTGGATAATTACCTGCGACTATTTGACTTTGGATTTGAGAGGCCTCTCCTTAACCTCCCAAATCAACAATAACACCTCATAATCAGGGGCAGCCCATTCATGCGCATGGGACAGGATTTTTACTGCAAACTTAGTATTATAGCCTTGGGATTTAATTTATTAATTACAAATTAGGGCAATTTACATCTACCACCCCTGTTATTTTTTTTATTACAGATCCTTCCCTCTTAGTTAGACAATAACATGTAGCCCGATGTTACACAAAAACAATTACAGATAGCCCCACGAACTTGACTTTTTGCGAATTAAGAGCTGGAAGTTACATTTATACCCCTGCCGGAATTTCAGAATTTGAATTGAAACAAACAAGCTGTTTTAAGCTCCAATTGAAGCTGTTTATAAGCTCCGATCGGAGCTGTCAACAGCTCCGATTGGAGCTTATTAACAGCTCCAATCGGAGCTGTCAACAAGCTCCGACCGGAGCTTTTAACAACTCCGATCGGAGCTTGTTGACAGCTCCGATCGGAGCTTGTTGACAGCTCCGATTGGAGCTGTTAATAAGCTCCAATCGGAGCTGTCAACAGCAGCTCCGATCGGAGCTGTCAACAGCTCTGACCGGAGCTTATTAACAGCTCCGATCGGAGCTGTTAATAAGCTCCCATCGGAGCTGTCAACAGCTCCGATCGGAGCTGTTAATAAGCTCCGACCGGAGCTTATTAACAACTCCGATTGGAGCTTAAAACAGCTCCGGTAGGAGCTGACCGGAGCTCCTGCCGGAGCTGTAATTTTTCCGGTGCCGGAATTAGTTCCGGCACCGGAATTTTCATATCTTGAGAAGGAGAAGATAAAAAAAAAGAGAAAAGAGAAAAGATAGAAAAAAGAAAAGATAAAAAAAGAAAAGGAAAAATCTGTAATTTTTGTGCTAAGGGCATGTTTGGCCGGACAAAAATCAAAAATGAATAACGGGCAAGTCAACTTTTTTCCAACGACTGGGGCTATCTGTAATTGATAAACTAACGAGGAAGAATCCGTAATATAGGCGTCTAGTGGGGCGGTTAGAAGTAATTTTCCCTACAAATTATATTCTCCTAGTCAAAAGCGGTAAAGAGAAGCTTGGGGCATGAAGTAATTAATTGGAATAGAGCCACATTGTGCTAATGAATTAATTACTACACTACTTACAAGTTACACCCTCTTTTTGTTTTTATACACTCGTTTTAGTTGACATTTTTCGAATAAATTTTAAACACAAATTATTTTTTTAAATGATAATGAGAAATATAGCTAAACTGTATTTTAAAATTACATCAAATATATTATAATATAGCTTTATTATATATTGTAATTACTATCATAGAAGGAGCTTTCTCCGATATTATTAAGAATCGGCTAAATAAAATGGGTGATGATTGGTGAACAATAATTTAGTGGTTTATCTTGAAAAAAATGTACTTAAGTGACATGTCAAAAGAAGTTATCATTCAAAAATTCTAACCTATGACCAATTATAGAGTAGATTTTTGAGTTATTATCATATACTTTATATTTAGTTTTAACTTTTTTCATCATGTTAATCTATCTATAAATCTTGCTCCTCCTTACTTAATTTTCTGCGTTCGCCCCTGCTTATAATTTCACTCATAATATTTTTCCAATAGTTTCCCGATATATTTATTACATTTATAAATATACCCTACTACCTAATATTTTACTCTCCAAATTCGTTTTACTATTCACATCTATAACCCACTCTCGAGAGGCCTCTCACAAATATCAAGCCAAACAAGCCACTATAGTTTCCTGGGGTCTTCTAGGGTCAGGCAGGCTTTCGCGCTGCCTGACATCAGTCAAACTGATCTATAAATTGGGAATCGCCTTTCGCCTTGTCCTCCGCCTTCTCGCCTTATTAATATTTTAATTAATAAATTATAATAAAAATATTAATATTTTATAAAATGTCATTTTTACCCTCCAAAAAAATGAAAATTTTAATAAATATTTTTTTTTATAATTTCGAGTTATTTATTTTTTGACGAATTTTTTTTAGTATATTAAATTATTTATTAATAAATTCAAAAACATATTATTATAGTTACTTAAAAATTCATTGTTGTGAATTGAACCCAAGACCTTTAGCTAAATAGCTCAATATTTTACCAAAAGGCTACTAATAACTTTGTGTTATAATTGCAACTATTATGTTTATATAGTATATATAATAAAATTTAAAACTCTTTAAAAATGCAGTGATCCAAAATTGATTTAAGACAATATATTAGAATTATAATCAGTGGCCTATAAATACCATTATTTTTTTATAAAATTAGGGTATTAATATTCACAAATAGAAATTATTTAATATCGGTTAAAATTATATTGATGGGTGTAACTTGTTAAAATTGATCAGAAATATATCGGTTAATCTCTAATCTTTAACCCGGGATTTGATCTGACAACGTAAGAATAAAATTGACAACAAGATAACCGATTCCAAATTACCCAAATTAATATTGGCACACATTCATCAGGTCAAAAATATATTTGAACTGAACTCATATGATAAAAAATAAATCGAATCAAATTTAACCCGAAATTATCCGAATTGAATTTGAGTGGGATACAATCGATCCTATTTAAATTTGACTTGGTACCACAGGTCAAATTGAGGCTATTCACATATTTATTTTATATGCCTAAATTTAAAATCGATTTAATGGATTATATTAGGGTTATATTAAATGGGCTACATCTATCAGAATTTTATTATCCGATTAGGATATTATTCACAATATTAATATAAATGTCTATTAATTTTAATTGTATATATATATAGGTGTAACCTTAATCCTACGACTCATCATAAATATACAGATTACTAATCGATCCGAGAGTCAATCCGACATAACAAGAATAAAATTGACCAAAAGAGAAACTGATTCGAAATTATTTTGACAGAAATTCATTTGATCCGAATTATACTTGACCATAATTCATTTATCAGATAATCCAAATAAAATTTAACATGGAACTACATGAATTGAGTTTGAGTTGGATTCAACTAATCGTATATAAATTTCACTCTAACTCACCCGATAAAGAATGGTCAACATTAAGAAGACAGAGGACTAAAAGGCCAACATAACGCAAGTATGGCCATAAAATGAATCAAAATACATTTGTATGGATAAAATATTGTTTTTTAATTAATTTATTTTTTCCTTTTAACTTTTTTGGCATACTTAATGCACGTGATGGATTATAAACCTACAACTCCAATGCTGCATTGTAATAAAAGCAATTCAGTTTTTTTGAAGCATAATAAAGAGGATGCCCGTGGCACAACTTTCACACAAGACTTCTTTTAAAGTACTCGGTTTAAATGAGAGGACTTGTTGTGGAACATAAAATGCGCTTTTGAAGTAAATCCCAAGAATTCTTCTTATGAGCTTTCCTTTACGTTCTGAATTAGTATTTGTCGAAATACATTTGTTTATAAAATGACGGATAAATGATGTATAACATTGATATGTAGCGACCCTATTCGAATTGAATTAATCAAGAATAGCACAAAAATGTCAAAATATGAATAAAAGTATTAATTTTATTCCCACTTCGAACAAGTCCACAACAAATTCTAAAAGACAAATTAAACAAAGCTCATCTCATAGACTTACGACTCCAAAGTATCTTTTGGAGGTTGAGGAAGGACATAGTTTGAGCTCCAAATGGATACTCCTCAACAAACTAACAAATGATGACAATCACTGAGATACGAGATAATGGATAAGTGCATTAATTTTTTTCAATGAAACATTCACTTTAAAAGGAGTCAAATCTTCAGACTCATAGATAGCAATATACATTGTTTTAACTCTATCACAATTATATAAGCAACTTAGTAGCGCTCATATACGTAACATGCCATATATGTTGTTTTATCCGTTCTTACTGTCAATTAGTTTATTATTTAATATAAATGTAGAAAAATCCATAAATAATAATTTAACTAGACAAAACGTTTACAAATTAGTCATCATGTGAGTTTTAGGGTAAGGATGGACATTGTTTATGTTAGAATAATGATTAATTGGATCACGTCGATGAAACTAGGTCTGATGCGGAATGACTAGTTGTGGTAGTACCAGCAAATCAGGTACCAGAACTATAGACTGTACCGATACAATCTCCCCAGAAGCCAGCACGATTAGAACCAGGGGAACAGAACGGGGAAACTTGGGCTGATAAGGTTAGCGGAAGAACAAATCCGCCAAAAGACCTAACTGTTCCATATTTTCCTCCTGTTGTGATTGATGGAGTAAAACATGCGCTATACAAACAGAAGATGTTGATGAGGAAATCAGGTATTGGGAGAATTCATTGATCATGTATAACCTTGGTAATGAACTCACCATCAATGCGGTAAGACTATTCATTGAACGAGTGTGGAATTTTGTTGCGATGCCAAGAATTTATTATAATGATGATGGCTATTTCATACTTCGTTTTGCCACAGCTAAGGAACGTGATGATGTAATGTTGAATGGACCTTACACTATCTATAACATGCCTATGATTTTGCATAAGTGGAGTGTAGAATTTCGTTTTGATAAAGATAGTGTAAAATTTGTGTCTATTTGGGTTCGTTTTTCACAGTTACCTCTAGGTCTCTGGGGGATAAACAGTATTGGGAGAATTGCAAGTACGTTGGGTAAGCCGATGATGGTGGATACGTGTACAAAAGAGAAGTTGAGATTGTCTTATGCACGTGTTCTGATTGAATTGGATATTACACAGG
The DNA here is from genome assembly GCA_028274465.1 of Plantago ovata. Lineage (NCBI taxonomy): Eukaryota > Viridiplantae > Streptophyta > Magnoliopsida > Lamiales > Plantaginaceae > Plantago > Plantago ovata. Next base: position 58,300,431 of record CM051455.1, read on the forward strand.
AGCTGCCAAAAACCACAAAAGTTCTTAACACAAAGAACAAGGTTTATGACCAACCGATGTACTATGAATGGTTACCTACCCGGCAGACAAAGCCTCGTCCTAAACCAGCCCAGACTGCGCCTACATGGAGGCCAAAGAAACCTGAAAAACCGGTTGTACAGTGACAGAAAAAAGACACTGAGAAAAATGATGGGAATAAGATTGACCATAGTTCGACTCACATGAACCAGAATTCACAGCCGGATACAACTACCTCGTCTACTAGTAGGCAGGTACAACACTCAGCTGTACAGTAACAGGCTGGTGAGCCGGCACGCAATGAGGAAAAAATTGCGCAGCAACCCCCAAACAATGACCAGAATAATGAGAGTGAGCATGATGATGCCACACCGTGGCAAACAGTAAAAGAAAAATCAAGGAAAAAAGCCACGGAACCACCAGATGGGGAGGATAGGAACTCACCTTCGTTTTTGGGAGTGTGGGACAAGCAGAGAAAAAAGGTTCCCTTAAAGCAGGGGCGAAAAAAACGAGATCATGATGATATCATGGAACGTTAGGGGAATTACAGCTGCAGCTAAGCACTTGGAGGTTAGCTCCTACCTCAAAAAGCACCAAATCAGTATAGCTGCACTAGTTGAGACACGGGTTAAAAAGTGTAATGCCTTGCGTGTACGGAAGCGGTTTGGGAGACACTGGAAATTTCTTGATAACTATGATAAGCATCACAATGGGAGAATATGGCTCCTCTGGGATGTGAACCGGATTGCAATCCAATTTCTTGGATCTTCTGATCAATTTATACACTGTAAGGTTGAAAGTTAAATGGTGAATTTTGTTTTTTCCTCACTGCTATTTATGCCCATAATTAGATACTTGAGCGCAGGAAATTATGGAGTGATATTGAGAATTTAGCAACTACTATTCAAGGCCCTTGGATTCTCCTTGGGGATTTTAACAATGTGCTAGGAACCCAGGATCGTATTGGTGGGCAGCCAGTACAACCTTGTGAAGTTACTGACATGCAGGAGATGATGGATAATGCTTCTTTGAATGAAATACCCATGACTGGTAGTGAATATACTTGTTCTAATAAACATACGCATGGAAATGTTCGCTCCAAGATTGATCCTGGACTTGGAAATATGGAATGGTTTCTTACATTCCATTGGGTGAAAATTGAGATTTGTGAGCCGGGAGTATCAGACCATACCCCACTTATACTCCAACTATCCAGAAACTGACCCCAAAAGAAACATATGAGATTTCGATTCTTGAATTTCCTCCCAGACAAACCTGAATATTTGGCTATTGTGCACAACCAATGGGCATGTCATGTTACGGGTAAGCCTATGTATGTGCTTTGGACCAAACTACAACAACTCAAGCCATGTTTGCGTCAGTTAGGGCGGGAATTTACTGCCATGGATCAACAGCTAGAACAAGCTCGTCAGGCTCTTTCTGACACACAGCAAAAACTCCAAGCGGATGGATCAAATGCCGACCTGATCCTACTGGAGAAACGGCAGACTGCCTGTCTCCTTCACTTGCGCACTACTGAGGAACAAATCCTCCAACAGAGATCAAAATCCACATGGCTAAAACTTGGTGATGGAAATAATGCGTATTTCCATGCGATTGTCAAAGACAAACAGATGCATATGGGGATTAGTAAGCTAGAGAATGATCTGGGACATACCCTGTTCACTAATGATGCGAAAGAGAATGAAGTAATTCGATTCTACTCTCAACTCATAGGTACTGAGCTACCTAACCGGCTGAGCGTAGATCTAACTGCTATGAGAAACGACAAACATCTCAGCCCACAACAGGGGACACTCCTTACTATCCAGTAACGGAGGAGGAAATATGGAGAGCTATACAGGATATTGATGATACTAAGGCCCCAGGTATTGATGGCTTTAATGCCAAATTTTTCAAAGCTAGGTGGAGTGTCATCAAGCAGGAGTTTATTGCAGCGGTGCAAGATTTCTTCAATAAGGGGAGAATGACAAAGCCATAAATTGCACTCTGGTCACACTCATCCCGAAATCTCAGGATGCTAAAACTATGAAAGCAATGCGGCCTATCTCTTGTTGCACTACGATATATAAAATCATATCGAAGATCCTTACTAAAAGACTCAGTCTTGTGATCAATACAGTGGTGGATGGTAGCCAATCAGTCTGTTTACCTGGCAAAGTGATCCAAGATAATATCTTAATTGCGCAAGAGCTTGTTCGAGGATATACAAGAAGAGGGGTATCACCCCGATGTATGATACAAATGGATTTGCAGAAAGCATATGATACTGTAGACTGGGGGGCACTAGAGGAGATCTTGATTGAATTGAATTTCCCACCACAGTTCACTAGATGGGTGATGCTTTGTGTCCGTACAGTATCCTATAGGTATTCTATTAATGGCACGGCTAGCAGGATTCTAGAAGCAAAACGGGGTCTACGGCAAGGAGATCCTATATCACCCCTCTTATTTGTGTTAGTTATGGAATATCTCCATCGGAAATTGCAGAAATTGAAGATGGAGCCAAATTTCAACTTTCATCCCAAATGCGAGAGGATAGATTTGATCAATATTTGTTTTGCGGATGATTTGTTATTGTTTTGTCGGGGAGATGCGGGATCAGTTCAGCTCTTGGTGAGGGAGTTCCAAGAGTTTTCAAACTCCACTGGATTAAAGGCAAATAATTCGAAGTGTAAACTATATTTTGGGGGAGTGGGGCCGCAAGAACGTGATTCAATTGTGGGACTGGCGGGTTTTGATGTGGGTCAATTGCCTTTCAAATATCTTGGGGTGCTTTTAGTGACCTGGAAGTTGAGTGTCAACATGTGCCAACCTTTAGTGGAACGCATTATGGCGCGCATAAATCATTGGGCATCCAGAATGCTTAGTTACGCAGGAAGAGTACAACTGATAAAGAGTGTATTGTTCTCCATCACCAATTATTGGTTGCAAGTTTTTCCCATGCCGAAGAAGGTACTTAAACATATTGAAAGTCTGTGCCGTAGTTACCTGTGGAGTGGAAAGGAAGAGATTACGAAAAAGGCTCCGATAGCGTGGGATAAAGTCTGTGATACAAAGAAGGCTGAAGGGTTGAATATTACTGATCTTGTGGCCTGGAACACAACCAATTTACTGAAGCTATTGTGAAACCTTAATGAAAAGGCTGATAAGTTGTGGGTGCGTTGGATTCATGCGTATTATATTAGAGACTGTGATGTGATGAACTACATACCGACACAGGCCTGCTCATTGATATTTCGAAGCGTGCTAAAGCAAAGAACGCATATAGGAGCAAGCCGCATATGGAATGGGACGCATGGCACTCCTAAATTCCCCACAAGAGAGATATACTATGAGCTGCATGGAGAAAGACCACCGGTAGAATGGCGTAAACTACTGTATACCAATTGGGCGCGTCCACGAGCCACGTTCATACCGTGGTTATGTTTGAATGGCAGATTGTGCACAAAGGACCGACTGACTCGCTTTGGTATCCCTAATGATGGAGCTTGCCTGTTTTGCCAACAAGTCGAATCGGGACCACACCTATTCTTTGGTTGTGCGTTTACAAAGGGAGTATGGAGGGAGATACTACAGTGGCTCTATATACCGCATCCTCAGAGCAGTAGTGTTGATATGTGGCAGTGGACTGTGGCCAATGTGAAGGGAGAGAGTACGAAATCGAGACTCATCAAACTTGCGCTAGCTGAAGTTGTTTATATTATATGGCTGCAGAGACACCAAATGATCTTCCATCCAAACGGGACTCTGGACCCAACGATGGTTGATAGAATATAGGAGGCGATTAGAGAACGGTGCTCACTACGAAAAACCCTCCGGGAAACAGCCCGCCGTTTGGCATTGAATTGATTCGCTGGACACCAGCCGGGGGAGGAAAAAAGGCCTGTTGCTATGCTATTCGTTTTTCTCTGCTCTGGTCCTATGTATTTGTCACTTATCAGCAAATCGGCTTTATTTGGTAGGAACTGTTTTGTGGGAATTTAGATAAGGAGTTTAAATTGTGCGTTTCGTGTGCCTGGATCCAATGATCGGGGTTATCATGTAATAACTTGTTTTTGGATATATAAAGTGTTATACGTTCCAAAAAAAAAAAAGTAATTTCGTTGATCAATTTACGAGAGTAAAAATACAATGAGAAATAATTTATTGCAGTTTAAGATTAATAATATAAATGCAAATTCACAGTTAAAATGTTTTCATTGTAATATATTACTTATATTTATAACATCATCATTTCAACCAAATTGGAACTTTCTCCTAGTTAAGTAAGTTGACTTCCAATGTGGTGGTTTGAGTTTGAATTCTACATCCAACATTTAATTTAATATTTTGTAATTAGATGCAAGGATTGGATATGGATCCGGGCTGGGCCTTACCTGGTCCGATTCTGGCCCAGCATGTGCTCGGGCCGACCCGACCCGACCCCTCAACAACCCAACCATGGGCCCGAATAATAATAATAATAATAATATATATGTAAATATTTTTATTTTAATATATATTTTAATATTTTAATAATTGTATTTATTATTTTAATTCAAGGTTATTTAAGTGAATTTATATTTAATTGAAAAATAAATAAATAAATTTATTTTAACTTCTTGACGAAGGGTTGACGAAGGCGAATGACGTGTGGACTTTTCATTGGGTGCATGTTGTCCGCCTAACGGTAGAAAAGCCGTAGTTTCTATTTCTTTTATTCTAATTAGAATACTTTTTCTCAATAAAAATTTCACTTTAAGAAAATCAGAACTGTGTAAAAGGAAATAGTGGTTTACACGGTTTCTTTGCACTTTTAAAACATCAAGCGCTCAACACCGGAAAACACTTGAAATCTTGTGTTTGGTTTTGTTGTAAGTGTAGTGCTGATGATGATCATTATGTTTAATTAATTGAAGCAAACAGGTTGTTTAAGAATCAAGCCACGTGGTCCGTCTGACGCTACTAATTAATAAAAATTATTAGCACGTTAGACATTATAATTTGCTTCACATTATTCTTCTTTTTAAGTACATAAACTGATGCATTTAGTACTCCAGGGCCAATACAATCTAATGATCTGTTCAACACAAAGATAATTAAAACATACGATGTGAATAATGTCCAAGGTTGTCTTTAGTCGCAATGTTGATGAACCTGATCAGCTAGCAACAAGGGCGAAGTCAGGAATTTTATATCACTCCGTGCTAATCATTGAATTTGGCTGAAAAGGCACGTTGTGTTGTTGTTGTAGAAACAGAAAGTGTTCAGATCAGACGAATCAACATGTCAATTAAATTATAAAGTTAGATTCCCCGATAAAAGCAATCAAGGTGTGTGTAAGTAAATTGACTAATAAACAAACCTGCCAACCAAAGGATATTGGTTAGCTTTATATGTCTCATCCAACCTTTGACATAACTGAGTAATGGTACTCAGATTTTGAAAGCTTCCATGACGAACAACACCTAGCTCATAATGTGCTAACTCGCATCTCAACTTGTACATATCTTGCCCAATGAAATCACATGGATACAACTTCTCTACTAGTCTGCATATATGATTAACATTAAAAGACTTGAAGTTGGCCTTAGGTTCCAAAGCAAAGCAAAGTCTAAGAAGCTCCATTGCATCATCATTGAATTTTCTATTCAACTCTTCCACCTGGAAGTCAATTACCGTATGAAATATATCAAAATGATAATGGTGCTCGACAGTAATAGAATCTCTTTGTTGACATAAACGTCCAGAACCATATATCGCATCCATGTCAGGAGCCTCGGTGCCATGCTTCAAGCAAACAGTTTGCACATACACAAGAAGAATATCATACCCCTCTGTTCTGAGCTGCTGAAGTAAAGTCTTTGTGTGAGTGGCACAATCCATGGCATTTGCAATATATACCCCCTCCACTTGCAAAGCTTGACAAAGCAAATTTGTGATTCCCATGACTTTTTGCATCAAGTGCAAGATGAATGTAAAATCAAATGTCTTCATCTCTCTCAAACAACCATCAACTTCACCTCGCATTGACCTAGATGACCCATTTTCCATTATCAACTCCAATACAGAGGTGACAGAGCCAAACATATCCACTATACTACAAATGGACTCAACATGGGAACCCCAACGAGTTTTTCTAGCACGTTGCAAATTACAAACTTGATTAGCTCCTCTACCAGTGTCCCGTTCACCGGTTGCAACCATGTTTTCTACATCTATAGCTTGAGCAGCTTGCAATTCAACTTGGCGTTTAGGGAAAGAACGAATGAGATTCACAATACAATTCAACTTAGAAAAGAAAAAGCCAAACGGATGTCTCACTTCCTGCAGCGGCAACCAATGCTAATTTGAGAGGATGAGCAAAACAATGAACATAATACGCATATGGAGAGTCCTTCAGGAAAAGAGCTTGAAGCCCATTCCACGAGCCACGCATATTGCTTGCACCATCATATCCTTGAACTCTCATATTGCAAACATGTAAGTTGTGTTGAGCAAGGACAGTACATATGGCCTTCTTAAGTGTTGCAACAGTTGTATCACTAACATGTACAATCGCAAAAAAACGCTCTCGTAAAAAGCCATTGATGTATAAACATCTCAACACAATGGCCATCTACTCTTTATCAGATGCATCTTTAGCTTCATCGACCAAAATGCTAAATTTTGCAGTCCCTATCTCCCCACGAATCTTAGCCCGCACCCGATCATCAAGAACATGTAAAAACTCCTTTTGGATGCCCGAAGAGGTATATGAAGCATTTATGGTGCTATCTCTAAAGCTTCACCAATATCAGGATTTAATGTTCCTAATAGTTTAAGCATCTCAAGAAAATTATCTCGGTTGACTGAAGATTCAGATTCACGGTACCCTCTTAGAGCACAAACTTGCATAATAAGCAACCTAATGACTTGAATTACTATACTAAAACGAAACCTGTTCCTTTTCTTTTCTTCTGAATTCTGCACCAGCAACAGATTATCTACATGTCGATTTTCAGCGATCAAATTTGTCAAAGAATCTTCAGCCCCTTTATGAAATGAAGTAGTACAATCACCCCCAGTATGGACTGTAAAAGCACAGTTTACACTTTACATATACCCAATCACCATACCCTGTGATTGTAAATGTTGTTTGACGGGCATTCTCTCTTTCAAAAAGGTAAGATGGAAAGCAAAAAATTCTATTTCTGGAGTCGGAGTACTCTAACCACTTGAATTTCTTAAACACTTGTAGTTAAATCTGCGATACTGAGTTTAACCAAACTCGCTTATAGATGGAAAGCTTCAGCTGATATGGGCCCATTTTGATGTACTCCCGTCTAATGGTATCCCTTTGATTAACAAGATATTTCCATATTGGAATATGTTTACTTGGATCACGTTCAAGAGAAGCAATAACCAAATCAACATCAGATTCTTGAGGTGGCGATGGAGGCATTGACGTGCTAATATCGACTTGAGGATTCATTGGACTTGTTGGAACATGCTCTGGACTTGTTGGGATATGCTCTAGACTTGCTGGTACATGCTCTAATATGTCTGGATTATGAGGTGAATGCTCTTCACTTGTTGATGCTTGTACCTTTGGTTTAAAAAATGGAAGCATAATACTCTGATTTTTATTACCCTTCCTCCTCTTTGGCTTCTGAGATATTCTACTTTGCAAGCAAAGTGTAAAACTTTACTGGATAGAATCTCAACACAATACTATTATGAAATTTGTTACAATAAGACTGTAACGCCCCATATTTCAGAGGCTTAAAAGGGTTGAGAACGCTACTCATACCAACAAGGTGCACCTTTCTTTTCGGGAATCCACCTGGAAGAAATTCAAAGTTAAGCGTGCTTGCTCTAGAGAAATTCTAGGATGGGTGACCCACTGGGAAGTTTTCGGTGCGCACACGAGTGAGGACAAAGTGCGCGGATTAGAACCTGTATTGGTCTGTGGGGCAAGCATATCTCCCCGGAGAGCTTCCCATGAGTAACCCCACCGGCCGTTGGGCCGGGTCTCGGCCCATTAGTGGGTCGGGTCGTTACAAGTGGTATCAGGGCGGGACCATCCGAAACTGCAGGAGCTAAGTGTCATACGGGGCAAAGTGCTACATTGTATGGGCGGTGGGAGCCACCTCTTGAGCCCGTAGGGGCCACCTCTAGAATCCTGCACGGATGGTTGGTTTTGGGACAGGGCGCAACGAGGACGTTGCGCAATTTAAGAGGGGGTGATTGTAACGCCCCAGATTTCAGAGGCTTAAAAGGTTTGAGAACGCTACTCATACCAACAAGGTGCACCTTTCTTTTAGGGAATCCACCTAAAATAACTTCAAAGTTAAACGTGTTTGCTCTAGAGCAATTTTAGGATGGGTGACCCACTAGAAAGTTCCCGGTGCGCGCACGAGTGAGGACCATCATATCACCCCGGAGAGCTACCCATGAGTAACCCCGTTGGACCGGGTCTCGGTCCATTAGTGGGTCGGGTCGTTACAAAGACATTCTACGTTCAAAATTTCGTTCCCATTAGAAACTCAACACATAACTCCTAATTATGCAATAGTCAGAAACCTAATTAATTGACTGAATAGATTCCATAAACTAAAACCTAGCTACTGAAAATCTATTAAACACCTGCAAATGAAAAAGCTATTAACTATGAATCTATGACCAACAAAATCATACTATAAACTACTCCATGTTAGATAACTATAAATAACCTAACAACAAAGGATTCAAAACTCAAAGAAAATGAAAATCCCCAAATTTTCAATAACAACAATCAGACAATATATAATTCATTATAAAACAATTGCATGGTAGTATCCAAGTCCAAGTCGAGCCTCGATTGAAAGAGACAAGAAAATGAGTCTTTACTCAGATAAATGCCGATAGCAACGGAATAAAAGACAAGAAAAGGCGTAGCCTGAGCGTAATGAATAATTTTCTGTTTTGATAAGATAAACTGGAGCAAATCAATAATAAGAATTGGTTTTTTTTATGATAGAGAAAGACTAAAATGCCCTTAGGCTACATCAAAATCAAAAGCAAATTAGCATAAACATCAGATGGGATCGACTCCCAGACGCCGACACCACCATTTCTGTCTCTTGCCGCCTTCTTGGCCAGTCTATCGACAACTTGATTCGCTGTTTTTGGAACCCAGCTGATCTTCGCCGCCCATGGAAGACGGAGCAAATCTCGACACCTATGTAGAAGCTTGACATCCACGCAACCTCTACATCCATGGCTGCTGATGCAACGGTTGGATTGTCGGGTTCCAACTAATCAAATAAATTTGTATTTAGCCAAAGACAATTCACAACTATAACGAAAACCGTAGTGTAGCAGTAGAATAACCTCGAGTGTCGATCTCTAAGGACTATAACTAGCTTTATCTAATCTAACTTAAGAATATAAAACAGCAGACGTCTTAGCAAAGGTTTTTATTAACAGATAATGGAGATTGGTGATAGTATGGTCATTCAAAGCATAGCAGGTTAATAATCATGCGTAAATTCCTCGGTCTTGCAAGGAGATCTTTGATCAATGAATTGTCCAGTTGTGTTTCGTAATTATTCAACACTACGAAGATATAGATTTAGATAGATCAAAGAAATAAAGCAATAACTCAGAGTATAATGTGCGATATAGTCATTAGCATAATTATTAACCCTTCGCTAGGAAATCACATACTATCACCAACGAGAAGTTTAGCTACTCATAGTTGTCATGCAATCAACAGAAATCATACCACGAATGAATGAAAACATGATGAAAGATATATAAATATAAATAGAAAAACTGTAAGATACAATGTTACCGAAGGTTGTCAATCTCCGAAGAATCATGATCTTACAAGCTCCAAATTGCTAAGAAAAAGTATCTCCTAAGCTAAGAACCCCAAGAACAGGCTCTGGAGAATTCCTACCTAAAACTAAAGAGAAAGGTGAGAGAAAAGGTCTGAAAAAGTATGAAAAACGGAGAAAACTGAGCTCATATATATAGGTGTTCGAATTGTGTGGGGCGAAGGGCCCCACACACCGGGCGATTCGCCTGGTGTGGGGCGATTCGCCCCACGTCCCGGCCGACTCGTCCGGGAGTAAATTTCGGCCCTTTACGCGTTTTCGGCGCGTTTTTAGATTTTTTCCCTTTTCGGACTCGGTTTCTGCCTTCTAGTGACCTTTTAGCCTTCAGACCTGACCCCTAGACTTCAAATCCTATCCGGAATCTTTCAGATACTCCAATTAGATTTCTGGAACACCAATTCCTTGTCTACTTCAATATAATTGCCCGGAAAACCTCGTTTTTCAACCAAAACCTGTAAAATAAAAATTAAAGGGAAACGTGACACTATTATAATAAAATGCACTAAAATATAGCTAAATTAACATAGAGGATAGCTAAAATAGGTGAAAATGACTCAAATGAAAGTGTAAGATACACATTCATCAAACTCCCCAAATCGAACCTTTGCTTGTCCTCAAACAACTAAGCTAGACTCTAATGCAAAAAACAATGCAACACAAAAAATGGAGTCTCATGCCAAATGAAATGAACTAATCTACTGAATCTATCAAAAAACATATGAACAAAAACCATACGAATCATATCATGAATATAGGTTGAAGAATGCTTTGATTGACTCATACACATTCACATAAGCACTTATGTCAAGACAAGATAGTCTCTCGTAACATTCTCTACCTGGACCTAGTCAGTGACGACGTAATGAAACATGTTAAGATACGAATGGTTGTCCCGTGCCTATGAAACTGAGGACTTACTGCTGTTCACCAAGTTAAGACTTTTCCTCAAAGAGGTCGAACCAGTACTGGCTCTCATCAAACGAAGGAGGGTTCCCTAAAAAGATAACACTCCCCTATTCTACCCATCTCTCAAGCAAAGTCTTAAGCTATTTACCACTTCCTGAATGGCAGGACGAGGGTGGTCTAGAACAGATGACACTCAAAAACAAAAGACAAAAAATTACAACACGATTACGAACATTACAAGAATCGGAAAATGAGACACAACACTTTGCTAAACTGCTTTTTGGCTTTCTTTTTTGGACCCTTCTTTGCTTTTTTGGGGTCTTTTCTCTTTTTTTTTTTCTTTTTTCTTTTCCTGCTTCTTTTTCTTTTTTTCTTCTTTTTTTTCCTGGAATTTTTCTTTTTCTCCCCTTTTTTTTCGAATTTTTTTAGCCAGCAGTAGCACAACCAAAAGGAAATAAAAATGACTCACAAATGACTTCCCCAAACCTATTTGAAATAATAGGTTGAAGTACAAAATTTACGAAAAAGGAAAAATAAACTCACAACACAGAAATGAAAAATGAAAAACAAGTCTAATGATGGTGTAACCTCCTCCCCAAACCTATTCGGAAGAATAGGTTGCAAACAAAGGATCACACAATCTCACACTACCTCCTTCCTAGGCATTTAGCAATCTCAAAGCATGGTGAAGACTCGTTGCCTCTTACACCACAAGAACCGACGGACTTACCGACGGATGGGATCCGTCGGTAATAGGGTACCGATCCGTCGGTAAGTCTTTACCGACCGATCGGTTCTCCCTTACCGACGAATAAATAGCGCGTAGCTATTTTATCCGTCGGTAATGCCGTTACTGACGGCTATTATCCGTCGCTAAATTTAGCGACGGATAATACCGACGGACTGACGAATAAGGGCGTTGACCAGCCCTTATTCGTTTGACCGACGGAAAAATTTATCCGTCGGTCAACCGGTACTGACCGACGGATAAAGTTATCCGTCGGTATCTTTTTTTTTTTTTTTTCTTAATAATTGTACAACAACCTGTTTAATAATATAAATTTACGTACTAAAAATTAAAAATCATTAAAATTGAATTGAAAATAAAATTCAATAAAATTCGATTTTTCAAAATAGAAAAACGTTTACTACAAATGTAAATGTGAAAGTTTTACAATAGTACTACAAATGCCCAACTAAAATGTCAAAATCTAAGGACGACGACCACTAGAACCACGACCACTGGAACCCGAAGGAGCATGAGAACTGCCTTGCAAACCCGCACTCCCCGCCGTACTAGGGTTCCCCTCCCCGGTCTGAAACACAACTCCCTCTGCGAACGGGTCTATGCCAATGGGATGCTTCTCCAGCACGAAATTCTGCGTCTCCACCTGCCACAAGTAATGATCGATGTAGTTAAGAATATGAAAGATAGATGCAAGCAATGTAAATGAGCATACAAGTGGTTATACATCTACATGACATATCAACATAATCTTAGCATACAAGTGAATATACCTGAGACACAAGTGTGTTCTGAATGGTCATCATCCTAGCATTCTCGGCCCTAAGTGCTGCCATATTGGGGCTCACGTGCTGCTTAACCATATTGGGGCTCAACCATTGCGTGTTTCTACATTTATTTGCACTACAAGGACACTTCATATCCCCACATTTCAAACAATCAGGGTGTGCAAGTGCAAATGCAATAAATGAATCAAGCCCCTGCTCGAAACTAGGCAGAATCATCCCATGCTTGGTCCGTTTATACATCCAAGACCGATCGGGTTCCATTTCAACAATGACTAACCTGAAATTCTTTAATTATTAAATTCATACATTTTCAATATTCATATTTAGAAATGTAGTTATAAGGATATTTATATGTCTTATACAGATTTGAAGTTAACATTATAATCATTTTATTATTATGCTATAATCATTTCACTTAATTTTACGGACAAATTATAATCATCAACCAACCATATCACCAATCAACCATATAACAAAAACATCTCTAGCCTAACATCATCAACCATATCACCAATTTACCAACCATCAACAACATCATCTCTAGACTAGCATCATCAACAACAACCATATGAACATCATCTCTAGCCTAACATTATCAACCATATCACCAATCAACCATATAACAACATCATCTCTAGCCTAACATCATCAACCTTATCACCAATCAACCAACCATCAACAACATCATCTCTAGCCTAGCATTGTCAACAACAATCATATGAACATCATCTCTAACCTAACATCATCATCATATCATCATCTCAAACCCATTTTCACTTTATTTCAAAACCCCCAAATTGAGCTACAAGTCTCGATTTTCATAAATTACTCAATTTTATCGTATTCAACTACAAAATTAACCTTATATAAGTACATAACCTAGTTATGGAACATGAAATTCGATCAAATACAAAACTAAAAAAAGCCCTAAATTGATCTAAGTTTCGATTTTAATTAACAAACCCAAATTAACATAATCCAAAACTAACATTCAACTATAACAACTAATATCTACTTAATACTAACATACATTTCCATAATTTAAGAAATCCCCAAATTAATAAAATCCCAAAATCGATTCATTACTCAATTTTAACAACAATCAACTACACATTTAAGCAAAATAGACTTGTATCAACTACTATGTAACATACATTTGACAATTTAACCAACAATTGAATAATTCCCAAATTAAAAATCAAATAAGGGTTAGAGTTCATACCTTTGATTTTGCACAAATTGACCAAAAAAGTTCGAATTGAAGGTTGTTCCTTGTTGCTTGTGCAATAAGCTTCAATTTGCTACCAAAATGGATGAAAATGGTGGAGTTTTGAAGGAGAAATGGAGATGAGAAGAGAGAGATGAGAAGAAGAAGAATGGAGAAGAAGAAAGAATGGCCGTTCTGCAACTCTGCCGATCCGATATATTAAGCTTACCGACGGATAAGCTTATCCGTCGGTAAGCTTAATTTTATTTTTTTTTTATTTTTTTTAAATTCAGCGACGGATAACGGTATCCGTCGCTAAATTACCGACGGATCGGTACTCTTTAGCGACAGATGACGAACAAAGTGGTCAACTTTGTTCGTTATCCGTCATCCGTCGCTATAAGGGACCGATCCGTCGGTATTTACCGATGGATAAAATGCGTCATTTTATCCGTCGGTAAATGACGGATTTTTTGTAGTGTTAGGTGCATAATTACTCGGGAAAACAACCATAAGACCCTAACATGCATCATCCTATTATAAAGGCCTTCGTGAACCGCAGTAGAGAAAACACCACTAAGTGATGTCGAGACTATCAAGCTTAACTAAGTGCAATACATAAATATGACAAGCCAAGCGAAAAAAACCTCAAACAAATTCATAGAGATGAAGCATATGATTAATGGCATAATTAGTTGATTTACCCAATAAAAAAGTTCAAAAATTCGGCAATAAACTCCATACAAAACATGCAAGACTATCCTAGGATGAATGTAGTGTATGCAACCTAAAACTAAGAAAGCGATAAATGTGCAAATGCAAATGCAAACAAAAAACAAGATACCAATCAACACAAAGCCAAACAATACTTAACATCGCGGTTCACATCCCATCCCCCTTATGATACTTAAACTAGTCCCTAGCAAAAGAGAATGAGTAATAAGAAGTGATACTAGATGTTACCGAACGGTTTGGCCTCGGTTGGCTGAGAGTGGACATGTGAAAAGACTAGTCATCGGGATTGTAATCCCCATAATAGTCCCTCCACATGTCAGACAGGAGATCATTGGACCGCTGTAGAGCCTCCTGTTGCTGCTGAATGAGCTGTTGTTGCTGGAATTCAGAGAAGTCAATACCTCTAGACCCATGTGGTGCTCGAGGCGGTGCATGTGGTGCCCTATGGACAAAGGGAATATCCGGGATAGGGGGCTTGGCCATCATCAGCTTCCATAGCATCCTCATAGTCATTTTCATTATCCGAATCGGACGGTCGGAAGGGTGCTTCCACATCAGCAGCGGCAGCCGTGGGGTTCTTCATTTGATACCTAGCAAGCTGTACATCAATAGTCGAGGGTGAAAGGGCAGCGACCTCGCAATCCCCCTCATCAATGTCCTCGACCCCGTAATATTTGCAGTAGGCAGCGATGAAGCTCGGAAAGATGAAGGGCTTCTTCTTCTTTTCCCAGTGACGCTCATACTCCTCATACATGATGTGACCGACGTCGATGCGATGCTTGTCTATCAAGCAGTAAAGGAGCTCAGCGTAATTTGGCTGTATCCAAGTGTCATTCTTCCTAGGGATCAAGTTGAAGATGCAGAATTTCATCATCACCTTAGCCTCGATGCTAAGGTCGCTCTGACGGATCTGTGCAGGTTCTGCTCCGGTTTCTGGATACCTGTACTCCCTGTTGCAAATCACGTCCGTAATGTATCTTCCTATCCCCCTAGAGGCCCTCGAATACTCGTAGGCATGGTTGCTCCCTGTGAACTCCCGTTGCCCAAAATGGATGAATGAAGAAATTGTTTCGGGTGTCCATGGTACTATTAGGCCTCGAACTAGTACCCCCTCCTTCTCCTCAAGATCAGTGAATCCAGCGTAGAACTATTGGAGGAGGCTCATGTCATACCCCTTGAATCTGTTTGAACTATACCAAACCCAATTCCTTTTTGTCGCCAATCGGGAGAGCGTCCTGTAACCTGCCGTTTGAGCTACTTCTTCCGGAATATCAATCCGCCTGTCTGGTATGATCGATCTCCCACCTTGGGCTAGCTCCGCTTCGAGCCTTTGTCGGACATCTATCGCAGCTAGAGACAACTCGTACATGTCGTGAGAAGGTTGGGAGCTTGATGCTACCCCCTTTCTCTTCTTGCTCGACCCAGCCTTCTTTGATCCTCTTGGAGTCATGATTCCTACAAACAGTAATTAGTATCTTGTATGACACAAAACAGACTTATGCATATGCAAATGTACGAGCGAACGAACGAGCGATATCTACAACAATCGAACTCCTCAAAAACCCAATGTCTAGCCTAGCTACTTCATCATGCAACATATCAATGTAACTACTACAATCACATATCACATTATGCTCTTGCTAGACAACAAATGCCTTGAATCACAAGGCTCAATTCATACCAAAGTAACAAAAATCTACATCATAAATCCTCAACTTCATCAATCATGCATTCTACCATTACACCCATCATTATCATATCAACAAACACAAGTTTAAACATGGAATGAAAGTAAAAGATACATTGCCTAACAAGATATATGATCTAATAGAAAAAATCTCAAACCAACAAACCAAGCCTAATTGAACATGCAATTGATAGTGAATAACGTTTCTAATCACACAAATCATCAACCCATACATCATACAAGCTTAATTGAAGCATAAATAAAAAAAAACCCAAATTTGAAAAATTAGGGTTTATGTGAGATTACCTCAAATTCGAAGATTGAATGAACTAGGAAGAAATTTGTTCGGATGAAAAGAAAGAGCACGAAACGGGCTTCGATTGAAGCTAAAGAACACACAAATTGATGGAATAATGAAGAAGTTATGAAGGATTGAAGATATTTTGAAAATTGGGGAATTTTTTGGAGTAAAATGAAGAAGATGAAGTAAAATGAGAGAAATGGGGGGAGACCCCCATTTTTCTTCTCTGCAGTGACGCGGGGCGAGTCGCCCCTGCGGGGCGAAACGCCCTGCGCGTCCAGAGAGCGCGGAGCTCTCTGGACTCAAGGGGCGATTCGCCCCCCACCTCCTGAGGCGGGGAGACGAAGCTTTTCGAAAAAACGCGGTTTTTAAGTCCCCGAAAACCATTTTACTCGTAAAACCACTCGTAAAAGCTCACTCGAACAAAAACAAAAGCACATACGACACAGAGACGAACAAATTCACATATGAAAAGCAAATTGTTCAAGTACGAATGCATGCAATAAAGCGGTAAAAAAGCGATAAAAACTCCGGGTTGCCTCCCGGATAGCGCCATTGTTTAAAGTCTTTGACTCGACTCCTGGTTGCGCCTAGCTCTTCTTTTTGAGGGTACTAGACTTCCCTTTCATGGATCTCCTCCTCATGCCACGAACCTGTGAATAAGAATGAACATAAACAGCAAGACCACAGTAGTTAATAGTGTGAGAAGTATCAGGTGGATCAGATATGGCTCGCAACACATGTCGCTTGCCATCCACCTCAATGGTGCAAGTCCTTCGGTAGATATCGATCATGGAGCGTAGTTTGGTTAAGAACGTTCGCCCCAAGAGAACGATATCCCCCATCCCAGGTGTAGACGCCGACATAACTACAAAATTGGTGTATACAGAAGCTTCACCAATCTTGACCAATACGTTCTTCACAACGCCTTCGGGTCTCACAAAGGATCCATCCGCCAGTTGCACAATAGCCTTATGCTCAGATAGTTTTCCAAGGCTACTCTTCTCAAACACATTCATAGGGAGCACATTAGAGTAGGATCCCGTGTCTAGTGTAGCACGAACATCTTCAAGTTCACCAATCCCGACCTTAACATCGAAACTTTGAGGGAGTGGTTCGGGATCCTCTTGCTCCTCTTCACTCTCGTCAGAACCAAGGTTCTTCTCTTCTTCCTTGGCTAGTGGAGGTTCTTCCTTCTTGCAACACTCGCACTTAGCAACCTTCTTGATGGTGATTTCGACTGGTAGATCACCCACCAAGGTAATGGACATCGACTTCTCAGTGTTGCTAGGCAGTTTGCCTTGCTCCCTACTTGCTCCTCGGTCGATCAACTCTTGCATCTTTTGATGGGCAAGCCTAGTGCTCTCTTCCAATCGATCAAGCCTCGCCCTAGTCTTCTCAGAATCTTCTTCATAACGTTTGAGAAAACTTTGGGTGTGATCAACCATCTTTTGCAAGTTCTCCATCAGCTGATCCGACTTTGACTTCGGTTGCTCTTTCGGGGCGAGGTTTTCGCATTGGTCATTACCATAGTTAGCCTACTACGGTCTTGGTTAGGTCCATAAGTTTGGCTAGCCGGTGCATATCCTTGATTGTTTCGGAACCCTCTTCTCCAAAATCCACCTCGAGGATTCCTACCATCTTGTCCGTAGCTAGCTTCTTGAGTACCAAATTCCGTAGCAAAGGCCTCCTCTTCGCCTCCTTGAACCCAGTTGCCATCATCATATGCGAGCTACGATCTACACATATGAGCTCCATGCCCATAGTTCTTGCATATTCGGCAAACATCGTTCGAAACAGTTGTTCCAGTGGCGCTTTTGAGGACTTGTTTTAATTCGTTGGTAAAGCACTCGAATTTAGGTGGAGCTTCAGGTCCACGTCTCCTAACCATTGCTCTTGGGTCCTTGAACTGCGACCCCTTAGCAAGCCTTTTGAAAACCGCCCAGACGGCTTCTGCAGTTTCCTCCCAAATATTGCCTCGGCATTGAAAGTCCATTACTTGTTGGTTCTCGAATGTTAGTCCATTGTAGAAGTGTTGGACTAGATCGGAAAGTTCAAAACCATGGTGAGGGCACTTGTTCATGAGGTCTTGGAACCTCTCAAACGCAGTGTAGATGGTCTCATCATTGTCCAGTTTGAATCCAGTGATTTGCGCCTTTAGCGCGGTAGTCAAGGTGTGAGGGAAGTATTTTTCCATGAAAGCTGAAAAAACCTTCTCCCAAGTGTCCAGCGAGCCCGCTGGTAGAGAACTCAACCATGACTTGGCTCTGTCGCCAAGCCCCATAGCAAAAACCTTCATCCGCAACTCATCCGTTGTTATTTCAGCTCCGGGTCGTGGGAGTTGGTTGACGAAATCATCGATATCGTGCAAGTACCCCATCACATCTTCCCTTTCTAAGCCATAGAACCTCGGAAGTTGTTGGAATGCGTGGTTCTTGATTTCCATATCTCGAGTTGCAGACGAAAGAACAATCGCCGGTCCCCTTATACAATGCTTGGAGGGTTGAACCCATGCTTTCAGTGGTCTATCTTCTGCCATTCCGTCGATTTCCTTGAAAAAAGACTGTGTAGAGATTCAGAAAAATCGGTATCCTCTATTTCCTCTAGTGCGCGCCTTTGAAGTAGTCACCTTCTATGGTGGTAGACTCTGTCGATCTCAGCAATTGAATCAGCAAGCGGTGTTCCTCTAGATCGTGTATGTGGCATACACTATCTGTAACAAACTAGGAAAAGAGTATCAGAGAGAGATTAAATAGGAAAACTAAAAACTACTAGAACTAGGAATTGAATGCTGAAAATATAAACAAATTAAACAGAAAAAAGGAGTATAGTCCCCGGCAACGACACCAATTTGATGCAACGGTTGGATTGTCGGGTTCCAACTAATCAAATAAATTTGTATTTAGCCAAAGGCAATTCACAACTACAACGAAAAACGTAGTGTAGCAGTAGAATAACCTCGAGTGTCGATCTCTAAGGACTATAACTAGCTTTATCTAATCTAACTTAAGAATATAAAACAGCAGACGTCTTAGCAAAGGTTTTTCGTAATAGATAATGGAGATTGGTGATAGTATGGTCATTCAAAGCATAACAGGTTAATAATCATGCATAAATTCCTCGGTCTTGCATGGAGATCTTTGATGAATGAATTGTCCAGTTGTGTTCCGTAATTATTCAACACTACGAAGATATAGATTTAGATAGATCAAAGAAATAAAACAATAACTCAGAGTATAATGCGCGATATAGCCATTAGCATAATTATTAACCCTTCACTAGGAAATCACATACTATCACCAACGAGAAGTTTAGCTACTCATAGTTGTCATGCAATCAACAGAAATCATACCACGAACGAATGAAAACATGATGAAAGATATATAAATATAAATAGAAAAACTGTAAGATACAATGTTACCGAAGGTTGTCAATCTCCGAAGAATCGTGATCTTACAAGCTCCAAATTGCTAAGAAAAAATATCTCCTAAGCTAAGAACACCCAGAACAGGCTCTGGAGAATTTCTACCTAAAACTACAGAGAAAGGTGAGAGAAAAGGTCTGGAAAAGTATGAAAAACGGAGAAAACTGAGCTCATATATATAGGTGTTCGAATTGTGTGGGGCGAAGGGCCCCACACACCGGGCGATTCGCCCCACGTCCCGGGCGACTCGCCCGGGAGTAAATTTCGGCCCTTTACGCGTTTTCGATGCGTTTTCGGATTTCTTCCCCTTTTCGGATTCGGTTTCTGCCTTCTAGTGACCTTTTAGCCTTCAGACTCGACCCCTAGACTTCAAATCCTATCCGGAATCTTTCAGATACTCCAATTAGGCTTCTGGAACACCAATTCCTAGTCTAGTTCAATATAATTGCCCGGAAAACCTCGTTTTTCAACCAAAACCTGTAAAATAAAAACTAAAGGGAAACGTGACACTATTATAATAAAATACACTAAAATATAGCTAAATTAACATAGAGGATAGCTAAAATAGGTGAAAAAGACTCAAATGAAAGTGTAAAATACACATTCATCAGCTGCCTCCTCCAAAACTAACTCAACCGCTTCCTTTGAGTCCGATTCAACCTCAAGTTGTGGAATCCTCCTTTTCCATGCTAGTTTAAGCCCGAATTTGAGAGCTTTGAACTCCAATTCGGTGGTGGAGGTTGAAGGGGTGGACTGAGAAAAGCCCCAAATCCATTCGACCTTATCATCTCGATGAACACCACCCAATCCCGCCATGCACTACAAGAAAACAACCATTTAGCGACGGAATAGTAGCTACGGACGGTATCCTTCGCTAAATAGCGACGGATCGCTACCATTAGCGACGGATAAGGAGGAACTGCGCTCTAAGCTCAGTTCGTCATTGGAAAGAGTCAATCCGGCATCAACGTAGCGACAGATTAGCTCTATCCGTCGCTATTGTAGCGACGGATAAATCTATCCGTCACTATCTGTCTGTTGACCATAATAAAAAAAAGGATAAAAAAAATAAATAAGCAAATAGCGACGGATGGCCTATCCGTCGCTATATTTCTCAGATAGATGCAGACGGTTTCGATCGTCTTCCCCCCAAATCATTTCCTCCTTATCTCCTAACCCTAATCGCTCTCTTCTCCTTCTTCTCCTTCTCCTCCTCCCACCACCACCACACATCGACGCCACCACCACTGCCCCTCCTTCTCTTTCGTGCCACCACCACTGCCCCTCCTTCTCTTTCGTGCCACCACCACTGCCCCACCCTCTCTTTCACACCACCATCACACATCGACGCGCCCGGCCCGCCACCGTATTCCGCGGCATCACCACTCCGGATTCCGCCACCGCACCGTCGACCGGAGTTCTTCCTTCCCTTTCTCATCTTCACTTGATATAGGTTAGTAACCCTAATCTCTCCAATTTAATCTTTTCAGATTTGTTTAATTTCTCAATGTTATTGTCCCATCTAGAATTTTTCTCCAAATTGAGGTTAAGAACAAGGTTAGCTTGTTTTCGAATTGAGCTGTAAGGCTTAAGATTTTATTT
Source organism: Plantago ovata (assembly GCA_028274465.1). Classification (NCBI taxonomy): domain Eukaryota; kingdom Viridiplantae; phylum Streptophyta; class Magnoliopsida; order Lamiales; family Plantaginaceae; genus Plantago; species Plantago ovata. The sequence goes on from CM051455.1 coordinate 58,321,710, forward strand.
TTACTTGTGCTATGTTGGAAATAGTAGTAGAATTGGTAGTACTAGTTTACAACTCCATTTTTCAAAAACGATTCACTTGTGTTACTATCTATTCAATTAGTCATAGTATATGGTATATGTTAGGTTAATCTGTACACAGTTACTTGATTGAATATGTATATTTGTGTAACGCCAAAGATTTCAGAAGAAGTTTAAAAGGGTTGAGAACGCTACTCATACTAACAAGGTGCACCTTTCTTTTCGGGAATCCACCTATAAGAACTTCAGAGTTAAGCGTGCTTGCTCTGGAGCAATTCTAGGATGGGTGACCCACTGGGAAGTTCCTGGTGCGCGCACGAGTGAGGACAAAGTGCGCGGTTTAGAACCCGTGTTGGTCTGTGGGGCCAGCATATCACCCCGGAGAGCGCCCATGAGTAACCTTGCCGGCCCGTTGGGCTGGGTCTCGGCCCGTTAGTGGGTCGGGTCGTTACAAGTGGTATAAGAGCGGGACTATCCGGAACTGCAGGAACTAAGTGCCATCCGGGGCAAAGTGCTACACCGTATCGACGGTGGGAGCCACCTCTTGAGCCTGGAGGGGCCACCTCTAGAATCCTGCACGGATGGTTGGTCTCGGGACAGCGCGCAACGAGGACGTTGCGCAATTTAAGAGGGGGTGATTGTAACGCCACAGATTTCAGAAGAAGCTTAAAAGGGTTGAGAACGCTACTCATACCAACAAGGTGCACCTTTCTTTTTGGGAATCCACCTATAAGAACTTCAGAGTTAAGCGTGCTTGCTCTTGAGCAATTCTAGGATGGGTGACCCACTGGGATGTTCCTGGTGCGCGCACGAGTGAGGACAAATTGCGCGGTTTAGAACCCGTGTTGGTCTGTGGGGCCAACATATCACCCCGGAGAGCGTCCATGAGTAATCTTGCCGGCCCGTTGGGCTGGGTCTCGGCCCGTTAGTGGGTCGGGTCGTTACATTTTGTTTCCCATTCCATGTTTCAAACGGACTGATGAATGTGGTTTGACATTTATTTTTATTTTTTGGTATTATGTTATGAGTCATTAAGACTTTAAAATGCTCCAATTGATAAATGAATTATATTTAATTAGATTAAAATTTGGTTTAAATCAGATTAATTAGATTAAAATTTTAAAATGATGGATTAAATTAGATTAATTAGATCAAATTTTGTATTAAATTAGACTTTAAGTTTACAACATAAAGTAAAGCATAAAGTCCAGTGTCGTTTCTTATCAGTGTATACTCAAAGTTCATTTATTGTTTCTTACGGTTGTTCTTAAACGTGCAGATCATGCCGAGGCCAAAGAAACCGGGGAAGCTGTTGGCGGCCAGCAGCCGTAGCTACGCCGAGCCAGACTCGCCATTTCGCACCCCTAGTAGTCAGCCGGAGTCGGGGGGACCTCGGCGACTCATGTCAGTGAGACCCTCTCCCTTGGCCCCCGTTCGAGCAGCAGTGCAGGGTCTACTGGCCCAGACGTGTTTGCTAACCTGCCGGATGATGGGTACATGGGGGAGGTGTACAGGGCGGGTGAGCGGGTGAATGGAAAGCTCGTCGTCTGGCCCATGCCTGGGCATGTGTAAGTTATTTAGTTGGATTAATTTGTTTGTTTGGTATTGTATGTTTTATTTAGTTGGATTAATTTGTGTGTTTGGTATTGTATGTTTTATTTAGTTGGATTAATTTGTGTATGTTATTGCAACAGGATGATGCCGAGGGAGGCTACAAAGTTCATCAGCAAGGAATCCACGAAGAAAGTGGATCTCCCACCACTTGGAGCCCAGTGGCATACTTTCACTCCGGAGCGGAAGGCGGAGATTTGGAATGCTCTGGAGGTTAGTAATCTTTCTTCTTCTCTTATGGTTTAATATTTCTTTACTTGGGTGATATGTTAGTCACCGTGTGTTAGTTGAAATAGGACAATGTGCAATTGTTTGGGTGATATGTTAGTCACCGTGTGTTAGTTGAAATAGGACAATGTGCAATTGTTTGGGTGATATGTTAGTCACCGTGTGTTAGTTGAAAATAGGACAATGTGCAATTGTTTGGGTGATATGTTAGTCACCGTGTCATATATATGTTAGTCTGAATTTTGTATACTTTCTGAAATGTAGGAGAAGTTCTTCCTCCCCAACAAGTTCAAGTCGGATCTGTGGTATGCCTTCGAACATGAAGGCTCCGAAGCCTTTCGGAAGAAGGTCGCCAAGATCAAGGCATCTGGGAAGAAGTCGGGGTGGATTGGGGAGGAGGAGTGGCCCCTGTGGAAGCAGTAATGGGCGGAGAACCTTCAAGCCCAGAAGTTGTCGGACCAGAACAGGGAGAACCGGGCCCATAATTCACCGGATGGGATAGGCTCGGTGAAGCATCGGCTGGGTTCAAAATCCCAGTTGGCGCGCCACATGGACGCGGTAAGTCACGTACTTTGTTATAGTTTCTTTTTCTTTCTTAAGTCTTATTTCAATTCGATCATTACTTTATTAATTTATATATATATTTGATGAAGATATCGGAGGGGAGGGAGCAGACCATGTGGGATCACTTCTGTGAGGCTCACGGGGAGCTGGATAAGGATGGCAAGATGACCTTCCAGTCTGATAGGGCCAAACAATCGCGGTATGTTTTATATTTTTTCGATTCATGAGCTTCTTGTTGAATATTTGATTCTTCGATCAATAACGTACTAATTAAATCGTTAATTGTTTGTTTGAATTTTCAGGCGGAGTTCCTGGCCAGGACTGAGAACCTTGATCTCACGGTCGAGGAGGAGAACGCCATCTATCTCGAGATCGTGAATCTCGCTGATAAGGGGCGTGTCTTCGGCATGGGCAACCTCTCGCAGGCGATAGCGGAGACGGTGAACCAGGGTGGCTCCTCCTCCATCTCCTCCAAGCGCCGAAGGGGACAAGCCGATGTGCCTCCCGAGTTCCTCCAGGAGCAGTAGCAGCTGAAGGCGACTATCCAGGAGCATGCCCAGGAGGCTGCTCGGTTGAGGGCAGAGCAGACGAGGATGAGGCATGGATTCAAGAGATCCATCGAGTGGATCATGGCGCAGTATGCCCCCCCCCGGTGGAGCGTCACCTCCCGACTTCTTCATGTTCGATGATGCCGATGCCCCCTGATGAACGGGAATTTGTCGGGTTGCGGTTCAGTCAAATAATATTTGTTATTAGCCAAAGGCAATCCACAACTATAACGAAAACCGTAGTGTAGCAGTAGAATGACTCGAGTGTTGTTCTCTCAGGACTATAACTAGCTTTATCTATTTAACAGGAGAATATAAATCAGCAGTCAGATAGCAATAGGGGTTTCTAGCAGATAATGGAGATTGGTGATAGTATGGTCCTTCTTAGCATAACGGGTCGATAATCATGCATAAATTCCTCGGTCTTGCATAGAGATCTTTGAATCAATCTAGTGTCCTGTTGCAAATATTAAGCACTACGAAGATAATTTGGTCTGACAAGTCAATCACTATTGTCCTAATGTGTTCCGTAATTATTCAACACTACGAAGATAATTGGTCTGATGGTCGACAAGTGTCCAATTGTGCATAATAATTAATACAACATACGAGAATTTAGGTTACAACTGATCAACGAAATTAAGCAATGACACGGAGTATAATGCGCGATATAGCCATTAGCATGATTATCTTCCCTTCGCTAAGAATTCACATACTACCACCAACGATAAGTTTAGCTACTCATAATAGGCATGCAATCAACAGAAATCATAGAAGAAAACATGTTGAAAGAATATAATAAAATAAGTAGAATAAAACTGTAAGATACAAAGTTACCGAAGGTTGTCAATCTCCGGATGATTGCGATCCTACGAGCTCCAAACTGCTATGAAAAAGTATCCCCTAAGCTACGGAACTCCCAGGACAGGCCCCGGGAAGTTCCTACCTAAAACTATAGAGAGAGGTGAGAGAGAAGGTCTGGGAAGATATGATTTTCGGAGAAAAACTGAGCACTATATATAGGCCCCGAAAAACTACGGGGCGGTTCGCCCCAGAGCTCCGGCGGTTCGCCCCCCGGTTTTTTCGCGGAATTCCGCGTTTTCGACGCGTTTTTGGATTTCTTCATCTTTTCGGACTCGGTTTCTGACTTCTAGTAGCCTTCTAACCTCCAGATTCGGCCCCTAGACTTCAAATCCTATCCGGAAACCTTCAGATACTCCAAATAGGCTTCTGGAACACCAATTCCTTGTAAACTTCAATATAATTGCCCGGAAATCCTCGAATTTCAACCAAAACCTGTAAAATAAAATCTAAAGGGAAACGTGACACTATTCTAATAAAATGTACTAAAATATAGCTAAATTAACATAGAGGATAGCTAAAATAGGTGAAAAAGACTCGAATGAAAGTGTAAAATACACATTCATCAAACTCCCCAAACCGAACTTTTGCTTGTCCTCAAGCAACTAAGCTAGACTCTAATACAAAAAACATGCAAGACACAAAATGGAGTTTCATGCCAAATAAAATGAACTAATCTACTGAATCTACCAAAAAACATATGAACAAAAACTATACGAATCAAAGCATGAATATAGGTTGAAGAATACCTCGATTGACTTATACACATCCACATAAGCCCTTATGTCAAGACAAGATAGTCTCTCGTAACATTCTCTACCTGGATCTAGTCAGCGACGACGTAATGAAGCATGCTAAGATACGAATGGTTGCCCCGTGCCTATGAAACTGAGGACTTACTGCTGTTCCACCATGTTAAGACTTTTCCTCAAAAGAGGTCGAACCAGTACTGGCTCTCATCAAACGAAGGAGGGTTCCCTATAAAAGATAACACTCCCTTATTCTACCCATCTCTTAAGTAAAGTCTTAAGCTATTCACCACTTCCTGAATGGCAGGACGAGGGTGGTCTAGAACAGATGACACTCAAGACAAAAAAGATAAAAATAGAAAAACACGATTACGAATATTACAAAAATGGAAAAGACTCAACACTTTGCTAAACTGCTATTTGGCTTTCTTTTTTGGACCCTACTTTGCTTTTTTGGGGTCTTTTCTTTTTTCTTTTTTCTTTCCAGGTTCTTTTTCTTATTTTCTTTCCAGGTTCTTTTTCTTTTTTTCTTTTTCTCTCTTTTTTCCTGGAATTTTTCTTTCTTTTTTTTCGATTTTTCTAGCTAGCAGTAGCATAACAAAAAGAGAAACAAAATGACTCACACGACTTCCCCAAACCTATTCGAAAGAATAGGTTGGAGAACAAAATTTACGGAAAAGGAAAAATAAACTCACGATACGAAAATGAAAAACAGAAACAAGTCTAATGATGGTGCAACCCCCTCCCCAAACCTATTCGGAAGAATAGGTTATAAACAAAGGATCACACAACCTCACACTACCTCCTTCCTAGGCATTTAGCAATCTCATAGCATGGTGAAGACTTGTTGCCTCTTAGGTACATAATTACTCGGGAAACAACCATAAGACCCTAACATGCATCATCCTATTATAAAGGCCTTCGTGAACCGCAGTAGAGAACACACCACTAAGTGATGTCGAGACTACCAAGCTTAACTAAGTGCAATACATAAATGTGACAAGCCAAGCGAGAAAAACCTCAAACAAATTCATAGAGATGAAGCATACGATTAATGGCATAGTTAGTTGATCTACCCGACAAAAAAGTTCAAAAAATTCGGCAATAAACTCCATATAAAACATGCAAGACTATCCTAGGAAAGCAGTAAACGTGCAAATGCAAAAAAAAACAAGACTATCCTACTCAACATCACAAAGCCAAACAATACTTAACATCATGGTTCACATCCCATCCCCCTCATGAAACTTAAGCTAGTCCCTAGCAAAAGAGAATGAGTAAATAAAAAGTGATACTAGATGTTACCGAACGGTTTGGCCTCGGTCGGCTGAGTATTCAAGAATGGACTCAAGAGTACCTCCCCACGGTGGCCGCCATTCTCTTGGTCCGATGTAGCAAAGAGACCTAGGAAGCCTCAAAGATCTCACCATGGTGAATGGACTGATTTGCTTTGCAGGCATATCCAATAAGGACTTCATCAATAGGAGGACATTCACTTTGACTTCATCGAGGTGCTTGTTTAGTGGTGGATCCTGTGTATCTTGCTTGTCAAGATTTCCACCTCGGAGAAGTAGATTGACCTCTTTGTACTTAAGAACCTCAGTAGTAACGGAAGGAAGTGGTTTTGGGTTGATGTGAATGTCTGGGAGTAAAGAAACAGGGGAGCTGGGTTCGTCAAACTCACTGGTCATGGGAGGCGGTTCTCCCCCCATGCTGGGCGACTCGCCCCCCACCTCCAGGGGGGCGTCGCCTTCCAATCCTTTCTCCTCTTCAAGTTCTCGAACCTCTTCTACTTCAGCACAATTCAACAAGCTGAATTCTTCCGTAAGATGCTCAATTACTTCAACTTCTTCAACAACTTTTGCTATACGAAGGTCATCTTCAACTTGCTCGGCATGTGCATCTTCCTCACTGATTTCTTCGGTTTCAAAGTACTCCTCGGATGAGCTTCCTGCTTCACCTCGATATACTTCCTTTGCGGTGATCTGAATTGGTGTGACCTCATCGGATTGTGTTGAACCTCTGGCGTACTTACGGAGGACTTCTTCTGCCTCGTCGACCGTACATTCTCCCAGACCGCCGCTCAACTGATCCACTCTAAGTCGTTCCTCTTCACGAAGTCCACCAACGAAGTACCAAATCAACTCCCCATCTTCGAACCGGTGATGGTGGCACTCACGTTTATACATCTCAAAACGTTCGTAGGCGTCACAAAACTGCTCATACTCTCCTTGCTCGAAATATTGGATCCTATCACGTAAGGCAATTGTCTCATGATAAGGCATGAACCGCGCCAAGAACTCCTCTACTACTTGGCCCCAAGTTTTCAGCGATCCTGGTTCAAACCTTGAAATCCAACGCCTCGGCTCATACCCAAGAGCAAAAGAAAATAGTTTCCTGCATAATTGGTCCTTAGCAAACCCTTCTGCTGGAATTCTTTCTATTTCCTCCTCATAGGATCGAATGAAACTCCATGGGTCCATCCCTACTCCATCTTCGTACCTTGGTAAGTACCTCACCATGGACTCCGTCACCTCATACCTCCTTAACTCGTCTTCCAGGTATATGGAAGATCCTCTCATCACCTGCGAGAATTGGGGTGTCATGCGAGCGCGCATGGACATCATACCTGTATGTCTGTAGTAAGAGTAACTCAAAGCTAAAAATTAGCCTCGTTAGAAATTTCGAAAAATCGAGAATAAATCTAGATATCAAATACTACAAAGGCTAGGAAAGGGAAATTAGAAACAGACTAGGAAAGCAGTATCAGAGAGAGATTGAAAAGGAAAACTAAAACTAGTAGAATTAGGAATCTAAAGCTGTAAATATAAACAAATTAAATAGAAAAAAGGAGTATAGTCCCCGGCAACGGCGCCAATTTGATGAACGGGAATTTGTCGGGCTCCGGTTCAGTCAAATAATATTTGTTATTAGCCAAAGGCAATCCACAACTACAACGAAAACCGTAGTGTAGCAGTAGAATGACTCGAGTGTCGTTCTCTCAGGACTATAACTAGCTTTATCTATTTAACAGGAGAATATAAATCAGCAGTCAGATAGCAATAGGGGGTTTCTAGCAGATAATGGAGATTGGTGATAGTATGGTCCTTCTTAGCATAACGGGTCGATAATCATGCATAAATTCCTCGGTCTTGCATAGAGATCTTTGAATCAATCTAGTGTCATGTTGCAAATATTAAGCACTACGAAGATAATTTGGTCTGACAAGTCAATCACTATTGTCCTAATGTGTTCCGTAATTATTCAACACTACGAAGATAATTGGTCTGATGGTCGACAAGTATCCAATTGTGCATAATAATTAATACAACATACGAGGATTTAGGTTACAACTGATCAACGAAATTAAGCAATGACACGGAGTATAATGCGCGATATAGACATTAGCATGATTATCTTCCCTTCGCTAAGAATTCACATACTACCACCAACGATAGGTTTAGCTACTCATAATAGGCATGCAATCAACAGAAATCATAGAAGAAAACATGTTGAAAGAATATAATAAAATAAGTAGAATAAAACTATAAGATACAAAGTTACCGAAGGTTGTCAATCTCCGGATGATTGCGATCCTACGAGCTCCAAACTGCTATGAAAAAGTATCCCCTAAGCTACGGAACTCCCAGGACAGGCCCCGGGAAGTTCCTACCTAAAACTATAGAGAGAGGTGAGAGAGAAGGTCTGGGAAGATATGATTTTCGGAGAAAAACTGAGCACTATATATAGGCCCCGAAAAACTACGGGGCGGTTCGCCCCAGAGCTCCGGCGGTTCGCCCCCCGGTTTTTTCGCGGAATTCCGCGTTTTCGACGCGTTTTTGGATTTCTTCATCTTTTCGGACTCGGTTTCTGACTTCTAGTAGCCTTCTAACCTCCAGATTCGGCCCCTAGACTTCAAATCCTATCCGGAAACCTTCAGATACTCCAAATAGGCTTCTGGAACACCAATTCCTTGTAAACTTCAATATAATTGCCCGGAAATCCTCGAATTTCAACCAAAACCTGTAAAATAAAATCTAAAGGGAAACGTGACACTATTCTAATAAAATGTACTAAAATATAGCTAAATTAACATAGAGGATAGCTAAAATAGGTGAAAAAGACTCGAATGAAAGTGTAAAATACACATTCATCACCCCCCCTAATGCCCCCCCAGATGCCGATGCCCCCCCTAATGCCCCCCAGGATCTCAGCAGTAGTACTCTTTTTTTATTTTTCGAACAATTGTTTTCTATTTCGAACAATTTTTTTCATGTTCATTTGCTTAGGACAATTAGTAATTTCATTATATTAATGCTTAGAACAATTTTTTTTTATATAATGTTTAGTTACGAAAATGTTTACGTATTTGCGGTGTACAACTACAAAAAAAAATTAAAATAAAATAAATAAATAAACAAATAAAAAAATTATATTCCAGACCAATTAGCGACAGATTAAACCATCCGTCGCCAACTCTCATCTGCCCAACACCTGACACGTGTTCCAGCAATATAGCGACGGATAATTTCATCCGTCGCTATATTGTAGGGACGGATCAATAATCCGTCTCAACTTTGGTCAACGATGAAGTTTGCGACGGATCGTCTAATCCGTCGCTAAAAACAGCGACGGATTAAACCATCCGTCGCAAATTTCATTAGCGACGCCACTTTTCGCGACGTCCTATTTAGCGACGGGCTTTCCGCCGCTAATGGCATTTAGCGACGGATCGCTTACATATAGCGACGGATGGTATCCGTCGCTAAAACATGTTTTTCTTGTAGTGATGGTGTTTCCGGTGAAGGTGGCCGCATCAACATTAAGCTTTGCCCAGCCAAGCTTCGGTCTCTTCCAGGTATTTATTAAATTCGTCTTCTTCTTCCCCTTCATTGACAACTGCAAATCAAAACTCAGCTGTTTAATGTCAAAACGTATGTTGTTTATGTTGTTGAGGGGGACAGTTAGGCCTCTGAAAGTGAAATGGTTGCGTGCTTTCCACATGGTCCAAATCGTAGCAGCAAAAATCCAATTCCAATGGACTCCGGGAATAGCACTACATTCCCTTCATACGTCAAACAGGTTCGTTTTTAACCAAGCTTTGTCATTTGCTGTCTCAAAATCGGTCGCAATTCTTGTTGGGATTAATTGCTGCCAAACCACCATGGATTTATTGCAATACCTCACAATATGTACTCCTGTTTCTATGTCCAGGTTACATTGTAGATAAAGGACAGAGGGGAAGATGTGATGGGTCTGTCGGAGCTTGTTTGTGGCTACTCGTTTCTGCACCAGTAACCACAAGAAATGATGCAGCTTATAACTCAGGTCAGTCTTCCATACCCATGACCAATCGATATTTCTATGTACTGTTGGTGTGTATGTCTTGTGAAAAGCCTTGTAAGCTGATTGACAAGAAAAAGTACCCGAAGCTGTTTCAGACCATAAAATTCTGTCCATATTTGTACTCAAATTAATATACTGGCTCTGTGTGAGATTTATAATTTCCGATGACAGTATTGTGTGCAAAATACTGAGTTGCCAGTGTCCAGAATCATCAATAATATCATTAAGTCTGAGCTGAACATCTTGAGGGTTGATGTTATTCACAAGTTCACATAATAGTGTATCTCCAAACCAAATGTGAAACCAAAAAGAAATTGAGCGCCCATCTCCAATCCTCCATCTGATAAAAGGTTTCATCAAGCTTGCACACCGCACAACGCCTTTCCAGATTGAGCTATCCCCCGGCTTTGGGGTATAACTGAGTAATGAAACACACCTCAGATACTTTGCTTCTATAAAAGAGCTCCACACATTTTCTTCTTTATTCAAGATCTTCCAAGCTACTTTTGCCAACTGATGAACGTGTATTTTACACTTTCATTCGAGTCTTTTTTCACCAATTTAGCTATCCTCTATGTTAATTTAGCTATATTTTAGTGCATTTTATTAGAATAGTGTCACGTTTCCCTTTAGTTTGTATTTTACAGGTTTTGGGTGAAAAACGAGGTTTTCCGGGCAATTATATTGAAGTGGACGAGGAATTGGTGTTCTGAAGGCCTTTTTGGAGTATCTAGAAGATTCCGGATAGGATTTGAAGTCTAGGGGTCGAGTCTGAAGGTTAAAAGGTCACTAGAAGGCAAAAACTGAGTCCGGAAAGGAAAAGAAATCCAAAAACGCGTCGAAAACGCGTCAATAGCTGACTGGAGGTCCCGGGGCGAAGGCGAACCGCCCCACACCAGGCGATTCGCCCGGTGTGTGGGGCGACTCGCCCCACACCTGCCGAATACCTATATATAGTTGCTCAGTTTTCTCCGGTTTTCATACTTTCTCAGACCTTTTCTCTCACCTTTCTCATTAGTTTTAGGTAGGAATTCTCCATAGCCTGTTTTGGGGATTCTTAGCATACGAGATACTTTTTCTTATCGTTTTGGAGCTTGTAAGATCGCGATTCTTCGGAGATTGACAACCTTCGGTAACATTGTATTTTACAGTTTTTCTATTTATATTTATTTATCTTTCAACATGTTTTCATTCAATCTTGCTATGATTTCTGTTGATTGCATGACATCTATGAGTAGTTAAACTTATCGTTGGTGATAGTATGTGATTTCTTAGCGAAGGGTTAATAATTATGCTGATGGTTGTAAAGCGAATTAGACTTTGAGTTATTGCTTTATTTCTTTGATCTATCTAAAACCTCTATCTTCGTAGTGTTGAATAATAACGGAATACAATTGGACAATTCATTGATCAAAGATCTCTATGCAAAACGATCGGGTACTTCATGCATGATTATTAACCTGCTATGCTTTGAATGATCATACTATCACTAACCTCCATTATCTGATAAGAAAAACCTTTGCTAAGTCGTCTGTTGATTTTATATTTTTAAGTTAGATTAGATAAAGCTAGTTATAGTCCTTAGAGATCGACACTCGAGGTTATTTTACTACTACACTACGGTTTTCGTTGTAGTTGTGAATTTCCTTTGGCTAAATACAAATTTATTTGATTTATTAGAATCTGACAAATTCCGGTTCATCACCAACAAAGCCTCCTTATTAACGCGTGTAATTCTAATCCCCAACCCTCCATTTTCCTTTGGCTGCGTAACTTTATCCCAGCCAACTAGATAAAGTTTTTTTGTTTGAGGTATCAGTGGTCCACAAAAAATCTATGTTCAGTTTATCAAACTTATCGCAAACATGTTAAGGTAACCAAGCTACTTGCATATGATAAATTGGAATAGCTGAATTCACACTCTTGATTAAAGTAGAGCGACCTCCAACAGATAGAAACTTATTTTTCCACCCATTACGTCTGCCCAAAACTCTATCCAAGGTAGCCGCATGCGTGCCATGATCAACTCTACCATGTTGTAACTGGACCCCCAAGTACTTCCCAAGGTTAGTGGTAATACCAAAACCAAGGATATTACTGATTTCTCTTTTCAAGGTAGCCCCTCCTTGATTAGAGAAGTAAACTTTTGATTTTGGAGGGCTCACTTTTAACCCCGAGCATCTGCAAAAGACCTCCATCACTTTCTTGATGGCTCATGCAGTGGTAAGATTCGCCTTTCCCATAAGAATAAGATCATCGGCAAAGAAAAGGTGAGATAGAGCTGGTCCCCCATGACAAGGCATAATAGGACTCCATTTTCATCCATCAACAGCCTCCCGAATCAAATACGCTAACCTTTCCACGCATAACACAAAAAGATAGGGAGATAAAGGATCTCCTTGTCGGAGACCTCATCCATGGGTAAAGGGCTCGACCATCTCCCCATTCCACAATACGCGAGTAGAGGTATTACGCACACAGAACATGATTAAGTTCACCAAAGATAAAGGAAGCTGAAAAGCCAGTAGGGTATCTTCCAAGTAATTCCAATCCACTTTGTCATAAGCTTTTTCCAAATCTAGTTTCATAATCATACAACCCACTTTGTTATTCCTCTTAGTACGAAGGGAATGGAGTAGTTCTTGAATAATCAGAATATTATCCAGGGTACTCTGTCCTCTAATAAAACTAGACTGGGTTGGGGCTATCAGATCAGGCATTAGGCTTTGTAATCGGAGTGTAATGCATTTAGTTATAAACTTGTAAATCACATTACACAAAGAAATAGGCCTGAATTGCGAAATTAAGCAAGGATTCTGTACCTTAGGAATGATACACAAGAGTGCCTCACATACTTTAGGATCCACGCTCTGATCTTGAAAGCTTTCTGAATGAATTCTAGTAATGAGTTTTGTATCCAGTCCCAATTCTTCTGGTAAAACATTGCTTGCAAGCCATCAGGCCCGGGTGCTTTCATTGCACTAGTTTCCCAGACCGTTTTATTGAGCTCAGCTAGATCGACCGGCCTTTCTAGCCGTTCAACATCCTCCAAACTGATTGTTGCCTGGAAAGGTGAAATAGGGAGAGTTTCCAACACTGCTTTGGGCCGGGCTAGAAAAGATGTGCTGGAAATAAGATGTGGCATGCTCTTTTAAGCTCATGTCATCAGTAATCCACGCCCCATCAATTTTTAAGGTGAGAATTTTGTTTCTCCTTCGTCTGGCGAGAGTAGAGTGATGAAAAAACTTCGTGTTTCTTTCTCCATCAGCCATCCATTTGATGCGTGATTTTTGGTACCAAAATAATTCTTCCCGTCTCAAGATTTCATTGTACTCCTTAATTAAGGTGGTTTCCAGTTGCGCTAGGTAGTCTGAGGTATGCGACAAGAGGGCTTTCTGAATCCCTTCCAGGCGTGCCAAGACCTTCTTTTTTCGATGGAAAATATTCCCAAACTTTTCCTTATTCCATACCTGCTTGGCTTCCAGAACAGCCTCTATAGAATCTAGGAGGTTGGTTTTGTCTTTCCATATTTGCCTTAAAATGCCCTTACAATCAGGGTGTTAGCCACATGGCTTCAAATTTGAAGGGCTTATTTTCAGAAGGTTCATCAATGCCAAAACAATGTGTCATAATGGGGTGGTGGTAAGAATGAGTTCTAGGTAAATGAAACACCGAATAATTTGGGTAAGCTTCCATCCAAAAAGCATTCGCCAGAGCCCGGTCAATTCTCTCCTTTATTTTCACCCCATCGTCTTTACTGTTAGTCCAAGTGAAAGATGGACCATTGAAACCCAAATCAATCAACCCACAAGATTCCAACTTTTTCTGAAAAGAGACAATTCTGCTAACAAATGCTGTTCTCCCCCCTCCTTTTTCATGAGAAAACCCAATTTTATTAAAATCACCAGTCATAAGCCAGGGCATATCTATCTCTTTCGAGATATTAAACAAGTTATCAAAACAACGTAACTTATAAACTTTATTCGGTTTAGCGTAGATACCTGAGAGTAGCCAGCTAGGCTCTTGGCGAGGGCCTATTACAGCATGTATACCCTGGTCCTCCACAAGAACTATGTTAACGCGAACTTCATCCTCATTCCATAACATCCAAACCCCACCATCCATTCCATTAGTAGGTGCAATTTCATAATTAGAATAATATCCAAGAGTTGGTGCGATTTCCTTTGCACGATCGTCAGATACCCGAGTTTCCACCAAAAAGACCACCGTAGGCCTATGACTTCTGACAAGTTCTCTAAAATTCCTTTTAAACTTTGGATTCCCTGCTCCTTGACAATTCCAAGATATTATCTTCATATCTAAATTAAAAGATTATTGATAGAAAGAGGATTATCAATCGGAACCTCCAACCATGTCGCAATCGCTTGGGACAGTAAGTCCCGAGCTAGAAATTGTTGTCTGCTTGCTTCTCGATTCGTCTTTACTACTCTCTGCCAACATCCCCTCTGTTGGTTGTTCCTGAATATCATGTGTGTCCCCACCTTTCACTTGTCATACCCATGGAAGTATCTCCACTACCGTCACTAGATATTTGTAGTGTTCCATTCGTATGATGGTCGATGGTCCGAAGTTCTGAAACTGGTAAGTTCGAGTTTCTATCACCGGGTCTGCCGTCCAATGTGCCACTAGCATCCCGTTGATAAATTCTAACTCCAGGTGGGGAAACTCGTTCTCCTCTTCCACCTCCTCCTCCACCACCTCTTCCACCCCCATTAGTTCGTCCTCCAGAATGTCCCATTCCATCTCTATTAATTCCACTGGATCCGGATCCATTATTTTCAGGTATTGCGTCACAAGTTTCTGAATTTAGAACACTAAAAATATTATTGCTGAAAGTTTGCGATTGTTATGTTGCTGCAGGTTGGATTACGCTCGAGGAGGGGGCTAAGTTGTTAGCCGTTCCTTCTTTATTCTGTGGGTACGTCCTCTTCCCTGTTACTGACGAAGATAAACTCGGCCTCCTGGATTTATATTGGGTTGTGTAGGGTTTGCGGCCTGTTTGTCTTTCCTTTGGCTGTTCTGATTTGGATTCCTGTATGGAGCTGCTGCTTCAGTATTAGGATTACGCTGATTGTTGGGCTGGTTATTGCGTGCAGGGGCTTGGGCATGTGCTCGTTGATTACCACCAGGCTGTGGGATTGTTGGGCCACGTGTGAGCACATTGACAGGTACGTTCGAGGGATGCTCCTCTTGAAACTTTGGTTTCTTTTTTCGAACGACTTGCATCCACAACCCTATTCCTTTTTCTTTGCCTTTTCAACTAACCAACCCACCCCAGGTGTCTTTTCAACCAATCCAGATGTTTCCTCTCTGTGCTCGTCTTGTGGCATTACGGGAGTGGTTCGGTTCAAAGCACACTCATCTGTGGTATGCCTAACTTTACCGCAAGTATGACACAAAGAATAAAGATTCTCATACACCACCTGGTAGTTTTTTCCATCGATATTTATGCCAAGCGCTAAGGGTTTATCTGTTTGAAGTTGCACACAAAATCTAGCAAAATGCCCCCTTATTGCCCCAATAGTGTTACCATCGATTTTAATCGGGTCTCCAATGCATGCAGCGATAGTTTGGATGACTGATTCTCTAAACATCTCCACAGGTAAATTAAGGACTCTAACCCAAGTGATTGCACAATCGTTCAGGTCATGTTCAACGTCGAAGTCAGGTTTCCATTTGCTTATGGCAAGGAACGTTCCATCCAGTTGCCATGGCCCTTCGGAGAGTATTATTTCTCTCTTCAACGCATTCACCCCCTTCAAACAGTAACATCCAGAGCCTAAATCTATGAGTTAGAATTCACCATTCAAATTCCACATAAAATCCAAACGGCTGACCAAGGTATGGTAAAACCACTGGTTGCCAAAAACCTTAATCATGATTGTGTCGACCCATTGATTATTCATCAGAGTGCGTAACTCTCCTCCTATTCTTATGCGTTTAAAAGGTACATCGTCAGATACAACAAAGACTTTGATCTAATTTCGTTCTGCAACAGTGGTTTCCTTGTTGACACAAACATCTTCTGGTTTGTTTGGCATCACTTTATTAGCATAAGTTGGTATCTGATTCTGATTGCCTGCCGGTAGATAACCTGGAACAACTAGAACAAAGTCAAGTGATGTTGTGCTGGTAAAGCTCGAGTTTGAGTCCATACCAGGGGTGCGTTGCCGTTTCGATGGTAAAGGATCGGGGTTCATGCCCTGATCGGTGGTTCCTCCCTCAGGGAAGCCGGAGATGCCGGCGGCAGCCAGCGTAAAGGGATGGTCGGCGATCGAAGTTATGTTTTTTTCCTAGAGGCGTTCTTTTAGGAGCGATTTTGCTATAATAAGAATGGGTTGATACTAAAATAAGGCTTGGTCTTTTATTTATGGGCATGTGCTTCTAAACTAAAACCATGGCACAAACACCAAATTAGCTAAACTATTTTTATTTTTTTTTATTTTTCTCAACCTGCTGCAGCACAGCACAGGCTGAGACATGGTTGACTTCGCCCCTGGCTAGCAATTCGTGATATCATTAATGTTAAGATAGTAGAAAAACATGAAAAATACTTGGGGCTTCCCACCACTATGGGTAGAATAAAAAGAGGTTTTTGATTCGTTAAAGGAAAGGTTATGGGAAAAAACACAAAGTCTTGAACATAAACATCTCTCTAAGTCCAGAAAAGAAGTTCTTATCAAATCTTTTGCAATCTATCCCAACTTGTGTCATGAGCCGTTTCAAATTACCCGATGATCTCATTTGCGAACTAGAATCCCTAATTACCAATTATTGGTGGGGTAACGGTGAAGAAGATAAGATGCATTGGGTAAAATGGAAAAGTTTGTGCCAAAGTAAAAGGGATGGTGTCCTTGATTTTAGAGATCTGCATGCTTTTAACTTAGCCCTCTTGGGAAAACAACTTTGGAGAATTTTTTAAACCCTCAATTCTTTGTTGAACCACATGTTTTAAGCTAACACTACAATAAATCCTGAAAATAGCCACCACTTGTAGCGACGGATACTATCCGTGGCTAAATTAGCCACAAATCAGTGTTTTAGCCACGGATAGGCACGAACTGAGTCTGGACGCTCAGTTCGTGCATGTCTAGGGCCGAGTTCGCGGATTTTAGCCACGGATAGAATCTATCAGTGGCTAAATTAGCCACGAATAAATTATTCATCGCTAAACATGTTGACCTTTAAAAAATAAATTAAAAATGAATTAAAGAAAAAGTAAAATTAATTTTAGCCACGGATAGAAATATCCGTGGCTAAACTAAAATCGAGATAAGTAACAGATCGGACTTCTTCTTCCTCACTTATTTTTCCCCATTTCCCCCTCCCCCCTCTCTCTCTCTCTCTCTCTCTCTCTCCGCCCCCCAAATCGTCAAACACTTCCACCGTTCCACCACCACCACCGTGACTCCGCCTACTCCGGTAAGCATTTTCTCTCTCTATTGTTCTTTCTCTCTATTCTTCTTCTCCTCTACTCACCTTTCTCACCTCTCTTTTTATCTATCTTGCAAGAACAACCACTTAGCACCACCACCACTTCGTCGGAGCCACCACCAGGCTAACATCCCCCTATTCTAGTCCAATTAATGTGATTCCAATTCACTTTGACCAATTTCAGGTATGAAACCTAAACCCTAATTTTCGGACTTTTTTTTTTTGTTCAATTTTGTTTATTTGCTTATTAATGAAGCTCAATTATGTTAATTTTGCCTAATTTTAGTTTTGTTTTTTAATTTTAAATTACGTTAATGTTAATGGTTGTTGTTGTTAATATAATTTTGAATGATGATAATGATTTGATTAAATTGTGAACTTAGATTAAATTAGTTATTGTTTAATTATTTAATTTTGGAAATGATAATGTTAATTCATTGTGAATTTAATTATTGTATAAATTATTATTGATAATGATTTGATTAAATTGTGAATTTATTTTTGAAATTTATTCATTGTTAATGGGGTAATTTACATCTACCCCCCTGTTATTTTTTTTTATTACAGATCCTTCCCTCTTAGTTAGACAATAACATGTAGCCCGATGTTACACAAAAACAATTACAGATAGCCCCACGAACTTGACTTTTTGCGAATTAAGAGCTGGAAGTTACATTTATACCCCTGTCGGAATTTCAGAATTTGAATTGAAACAAACAAGTTAAGTTTGCATTATTTACACATTTGCCTCTAAATTATTTTATTTTACAAAATTAACTTTAATGTATTTCACATTAACCACAAAAATTATATATATTTCAAGATGAACTAATATTTATTCTATAAGAACCCCAAATTAAGAATTTTTTTCAAAAAAGCCCCAAAAATAAAAGAAAATAAATATAAAAAAAACTTATCTTCTCCTTCTCCAAGATGAAATTTCCGGTGCCGGAACTAATTTCGGCACCGGAAAAATTACAGCTCCGGTAGGAGCTCCGGTCAGCTCCTACCGGAGCTGTTTTAAGCTCCAATCGGAGCTGTTTATAAGCTCCGATCGGAGCTGTTAATAAGCTCCGATCGGAGCTATCAACAGCTCCGATCGGAGCTGTTAATAAGCTCCAATCGGAGCTGTCAACAGCTCCGATCGGAGCTGTTAAAAGCTCCGGTCGGAGCTTATAAACAGCTCCGTTTGGAGCTTAAAACAGCTCCGGTAGGAGCTGACCGGAGCTCCTGCCGGAGCTGTAATTTTTCCGGTGCCGGAACTAATTTCGGCACCGGAATTTTCATCTTGGAGAAGGAGAAGATAAAAAAAAAAGAGAAAAGAGAAAAGATAGAAAAAGAAAAGATAAAAAAAGAAAAGGAAAAATCTGTAATTTTTGTGCTAAGGGCATGTTTGGCCGGACAAAAATTAAAAATGAATAACGGGCAAGTCAACTTTTTTCCGACGACTGGGGCTATCTGTAATTGTTAAACTAGCGAGGGAGAATCCGTAATATGAGTTTCTAGTGGGGTGGTTTAATGTAATTTACCCTTGTTAATGTTTATTGTTGTTGTTGTTGTTGTTAATTCATTGTTAATGATAGTGTTATGCATAGGGATTTGAAGCCTGAGAACTTCTTGCTTGTTTATTAGTGGGGATGAGGATGCTGCGCTTAAACCCATGGCTAAAATAAGCTAAATGCATATGATGTATATGAATATATTTTTGTTAAACTAATATTTGTTATGTACGAATTACAAGCTACTGCTTGCTTGTGTAATTTTAGCTACATCTATTTTATTTATGGAGTATTCGGTGGTTGAAATATCTCTGACCTTCTTTTATAGGATAAGGCCATCAAAAGATTTATTGTGAGGAACATTGTTGAGCAAGCTGCGGCCAGAGATGTTCAAGAAGCATGTGCGTTCGATAGTAAGTCGCATTACTTTTCTAGCATATTTCTTCATTTGTACCAGTCACATATGCATGTATTCAAGTGTTTACTATTCCATTTACAATTAAAATTTAACAATTCATTATATGGCTTATAAAGTTGATAAATTTAACATTTTCAAGGCTTTGTATTTATGATTCTGTGGAATTCAATTTGGTTGATTTTATACCATTGTTCTTCACTTGTACTAGTCACAGATGCATCTATCTAAGTGCTTACAAGTATAATTTAGTTAGTTGAGAACATGGCCTATAAAGTTGACGAGTTTATCATTTTCTTTGGCTTGTATTCATGATTTTTATTCTAGATTCAGTTTGGTTGATTTTCAGGTGTTGTTCTTCACTTGTAAAAATCTATTAGACTGTTGGGTGATGCTTCTGATCCCTTTGTGAAGAACTGTGTTAGAGGAATTCAAGCCAACAGGGAAAGGATTGTGAAATTATTACATGAGGTCAGTTGCTAAGTCATTCACGTATTGCATATTTATTGCTAGATTGGGCATTGCCTATTGTACGATGTATTTCATAAGTATCGCTAGATTGGGGCATTGCCTATATATTGTACGTTATATTTCATATATATTGTTAGATTGGGACATTGCCTATTGTACGAAATATTTTACAATTTCATATGTATTATTAGATTGGGGCATTACCTGTTGTGCGAAACATTTCATATGTATTGTTGGGTTGAGGCATTGCATATTATATGAAACATATCATATGTATTGTTAGATTGGGACTTTGCCTATTGTACGAAAATTTTCATTTCATATGCATTGTTGGGCATTGTCTATTAAATAGCTAAGCAAATGGGTGTTTGGTCTAGTGGTATGATTCTCGCTAAATGCGAGAGGTCGCAAGTTCGATTCTCGTAGCACCCCTTATTGCATTGAAAAAATTATGTTTGAATATTTTTATTATATTGTAGGTGAATTACAATTTAAAACAATTAAAAGAAATATTTTTAAAAAAAAAATCAAATTGAGCCACTGATTAAATCTATCTGTGGCTAAATTTAGCCACGGATATAATCTATATGTGGCTAAGCCTGAAGTCCGGATCCAACCCGGTCAACCCTTTATCCGTCACAAAAAATCACCGATCTGTGGTCTAGTTTAGCCACGGATATTTATCCATTGCTAGTAGGCTGCTACGCCAAGTTTAGCGACGAGCTTATTAGCAACAGATCTATCCGTGGCTAAGCCCTTTTAGTCACGGATCGGTCTTTTTAGCCACGGAACTAGGATTTCTTGTAGTGTAAGTATTTTTCCTCTAATGACCCTCTTCACGCCCCTCCAAAATTTAACGCCTCGTATACTTGGAAAAGTATACAAGCAGGTAGAGACTTAGTTGTTGCTGGGATGCGTTAAAGGGTACGTAACATGAAGAATATTGATATTTGGCGAGATAAATGAATCCCTGGTTATAGCTCTTTTAAACCAAAAAAAACCCGATCTCCATAATGAAGGACCTCTTTAGGTTGCCTTTCTTATTCATCCTGATACTCATGAGTGGGACACTCCCATCCTCAATTTCCTCTTTTGGCAGGATGACATACATGATATTCAAATTTTGAAGATTCCACTTGCAGACCGGGATGATGTAGACACACAGATCTGACATTACACCAGTCATGGTTGTTATACTATTAATTCGGCGTATCACCTGGCCATGTCTGTGCGCCAACAGCTAGTCAGTAATAGAAACTGGTTCAACTTCTTCCACTACAAGGCCAACAAATTGGTCCCTGGTCTAGAATCTAAAGATCCCCGGTAAGGCAAACATTTTCTGTGGCGAATGCTTATGAACTCCCTCCCCACCTGCTCTGAACTACTTAGGCGGCATCTCTCAGTATATGGTAACTGCGTGTTTTGTGGTGGTGACACCGAAACTATTCTCCACATTTTAAGAGATTGTCACTTTGCACGTCTTTTTTGGGCTTTGATCCAGTTCCCATCTTCTACTCTTTATTTTCAAGCACATACAATCTGGGATTGGTTTAAAGGAGTACATGTGCGGTTAGATACTAAAGATTTTATCACTTTTACAATCTCTTTGTGGAGTACTTGGTATGCTCGTAATAAAACAAAATTTGAACAACAAACTGCTAACCCAGCTGAAATAGTCAATTTTGTCCTCTCTTATTCAAGTTTTGTGCAGTCCAACATCTGTCCTGCTGTTAGATCTCAATCCGGCATCAAGAATCCAGTAACGGGACCATGGTTTGCCCCTCCTCCTCGTTACATCCAAATAAACTTTGACGCCTCTGTCCCCAGTAAAGAAATCTTGGGTGGAATAGTTGCATTCTTTCGTAACCATACTGGGCTAGTTCTTGCCTGGATTAGAAAGAAACTGAGAGCACATGTTACGGTTGAGACTGCGGAAGCTTATGCAGTCCGCTTAGCAGTTTGGTTGGCAAACCATCTCGGTTACATGCGAGTTATTTTGGAGGGTGACTCACTGCTTGTGATCAACTTTTTGTATGACTCTCTACGAATGCAACTGTCAAGTTTTGATGCATACTCCATTCTCCATGTCCATAGAGAAGCAAAAAATTTAGCTCATGTCTTAAGCTACAACTTTGCCAGTGATGTTATAGGCTACACAGTACTTCCTTTTGATTATCATGAACCCCCTTGATGGTTCTATAGTCTAAGTGCTGCTTTATTTTCCTGGTTGTAAAACTGTTCGAGCTCTGCTCCATTTCCTTTTGGATCTTATAAAATCTATCTTTCTACTCAAAAAATAAAAAATAAAAAAAAAAAATAAATTTAATAATAATCTCCAAGGAAAAAGTATCACACTTCAATCAATTTAGTCGAGAGAGAGAAAAAAATGAAACAACATACGAGGGAGGCTCATTTCAAGAATTAATATTTATTCTTAATATATACTCATCATAGTGTTTCTTTCAATTATTCAACTTATAAAATTTTTATTTATTACGGAATATACGTTAGCCAAGAGCACCCTTCTATCGCTACCATTCGACATACCATACAGTTTAGTCATTACATAAATTGGACAAGACAGTCCCAACCATAACAACCTTCGACGGTAAACATTACTATTGAAAATTATTCAAGCCAATTATTTAGCAACGAGTTTGAGCTAGTGCAATGCACCAAAATTGGTGGTGATAAGCCTTTGCAAACACAACACAAACATTATTATGATTAACATGAGTTTCTCGTATGTAACTAAAGGAAGTTTGAGCCACAAAATGCACTCAATGTAAAGTTAGTGTTCTCGGTGGGGTAGCCCTACCCTTACCCAGACCCTTTCTCTGACCCTATATCCTAAATCCAGACCTTGATGGACCCTAATTATCAGACCCAAAGGGTCCGAGTCGGTCCAGGTCCGACCTGGTGATGACGCACAAATAATTACCGACATCAGGGATTTTTAGATCACTTTTACTATCTTTAGGTTGCATATTTCATTGCATTTTACTACTTTAGAGTTACTTGTGTACTTTTTGGGTTTTTAGGTACTTTTATAGAAAATTGGTGTTGTTGGTGCAAAAGTGGTGCTTTTGGATGCAATTGGATCATTCTTGCATGCCATGGATCTCCGACGATGCTCACGTACCTTCCCTTATGTCTTCGAGAGGTGAAATTCAGACTTAGAAGGCTAAAATACGCAAAAGAGGAGAAATTCACTATTATTTCTAGAGAGCTCCAGCGCTGCCAGCGGCAGAGCCAGAGCTCCCAGCGGCCACACACCGCTGCCAGTAGTCACTGTGTCCCTGTCAGTGACCCACTGACGGGAAAATTATGCGATTTGGCCCGTTTCGTCCATATTTAACCAATTTGATAGACATAACCTTATTCATTCGTCTTTTATCAAACCCTAGTTGTAGGAAACCTTTTGGAGGATATTGTTAGCCTTAGAGCTTAGTTTCTTTTGATTATTGAGATTGATTGCTAGGATTTCATCTTTACATACGTAGAATTCATATGTTTTATTCATATCAACATGTGACAATTGATATTTACAGTATTGCATCTTTATTCTCTACGTTTATGATTTTTTCCACCATTGAAATCATGCATGCTTCTATCATGTCATCTATATTATGATTTATATGAGTAGATAATCTCTTCGGGTTGGTGGTAGGATGTAAATCTAAGGGTTAGGATTTATTTGTATGCTAGATGCCTTAAGCTTAATTATTTATTCATTCATGATTGAAGTGTCGTTTTATCTAAATCTTCGAAGGTAGTGACAGCCATGATCATGTTTATACTACAATTACATGTTATATTAGTCGTAACAGATTTCCTATCCATGTGTTAATTAAGCTTTACTGAAATTATTCGTCGTAACTAATTTGCAAATCTACGTGTAAAACTTTTAGGCATCAAGTAAATCCTATACCCGAAGATCCTATTGAATACCACCAACATCTCTTTAATCGATTGTTTACAAGATTTCTACTCTTAGTTTGATAATTTCTCTTGCTTTCAGTTTAATTATTTATATATTAATTTCTACAAGTTATTCAATTGCATTGTTATTCGATTCCATCACTTAAAGTTAGACTATTGCATTGTTTTACATTAGTTTTAGCTTAGTTGTATCCTTAGAGACCGACACTCGGATCAACTTGTCTACGCTAGCATTAGAGTAGAAATAGCTGCTCTAGGCATAAATATAAGTATTAGTTTTGGTGCACTGACGACGCATCACCTGGTCCTTTTTTTAATACTTCCTCCCTTTTTTTTTAAGTTTTGATAAGATTGAATGTTTTCTAATTATTTGAAGTTTTAGGGTCTTTAATTATATTTTTTCTAGTTAAATCTTACCTTTTCACTTATTAAATAATATTTTATTTGAATATTTCAAGTTGATTGGTTATAGTTTATCAAAGTTAGCACCATATATTATAATAATATAAATTCTTAATTGGTGTGAAATCACTTAAAATTCTAAATAAAAAACAAATGGAGGAAGTAATAAATGCAGACTACTTTCCAAAATAATGAAGAGCAAGAATTAATGAAGATTGAGAAATAACAATTTACAGAAAAATTATATAGTGGTGAACAAAAGATAATTTTACGGACTACAAAAAAGTCGAATAATTTGATGGTTTATGACCATAGCCTTCCTTACAAGGATAAATGTATGTGATCAAATAAACAACCTTAGGGTGTATGATGTCCTTCAAGTGGTTAAGCTCTTCAAGTGCAACATCCCAATTTCGCATCAATATCTCTACAACAAGTTTTTCCTACAATGGACTCAGAATCCTATGATTGTTGGTGCAAAAGGCCCTAACTGATACAAGTAATCAACAACTCCCAAATAGTTACCACATTCAAACTGAAATTTAGCATACTGGTATAATGCTTTAATCTACCTCTGGCCAATCGGGAGTAGGCTCGACCAATCCTACTATTCTACGTGAAAGGGCTTTCCTTAATTCAGGAAAAGAAGTGGAGTTGCACTATGGGTCTCGTCTTGGTAGTAACATCACATGGATAATGTAAGTAAATATTCAAAACAAGACTCTTACGGTTCAAGCTAGAAATTTAAAACTTTTAATTAGGACTAGTGACACTCCAATGCTTAAGCAGGAGCATGAATAACCTGAAACTATCTCTATGAAAGGCCACTTTATGAAATAAGTATGAGTAAAATGTGGATATAACCATGAAAATTGTTAATAAACGGATTTTGGAATAGTCTATAAACATTTCATTGATGTCTACATAATAAAATAATGTAACAATGAAAGACTTAATCCAGAAAATACATGATAGGATACATAATAATTTCTAATACTTTCTATAGACCAATGTGAGCTACAATAAATCAATGAATCATGACCCTCAGGACACACTAGAATCTCAATTTTTTAGTATTAAAACAAGCCAATATGAGCAGCAATAGAAGAAATGAAGCATATAAGGACCAACTAGGTGGGTAAAGTACATAATCTCATGTTTCATATATTTTTAAAACTCTAAATCAATATGGGTAAAAATAAAAAAGCCACATAATGTCAAGTTTCTAATAGTTAAGAAATTCTATACCAAATATACAAATAACATACCCAATTCCAAACATTGATAGATCAATTGTCCTGTCTTGTGAAATCGGATAACATTATTTATACTATGAACCTACAAAACAACAAACATAAATCGTATAAGTAATAGTATAAAGATGATCTTAGTCATTACCAAACAAGTAGTTATAATATGCAAACCTTTCTCAAGATAATTTATCCATTCACCACTAGTGCCTCAACGATATTTGGTTTTGGCTGACATGAGATGTTGTGATGACCCGACCTCTCCACTAAATGCAGCCTCGGAGGCAACAATAGTTGCTAGAACGGCTAACAAATCTCTAGCTACTTGACGCAAGATGGGATACTTCTTCCCGATACTTGACCACCAATCCACAAGATCAAGCTCAATTACATTTGAAATCTTATCTTCTGCCATGTATGTATCCAACTCAAACTTATCTTGAGCTGAAAAACTACCACACCATTGCTCAAACTCAGCATCGCAACATGAACTACCAACACCATCGAGCCATCAATTACTAACTACCCCAATTTAACAAAGAGAGAATTTGAAGACTCATGAACTAGCTCATGTCTTTGTATGTAGTAGAGTTTTCTTCATAAATGATATCTTGGTAGAACTCAACACCTTTAAATTTATACCTCGGGTCAAACACTGGTGCAATTGCTAATCCCAAAGAGCAACAATCTCAATATTTGTCAAACTTCTCCCCATACATCTCCCTCATGTACTCGATATTACTCTTTTTTCCATTGCTCAAATTTCAACTTAATTGTACACACTGCCAGAAATAAAACGTTACACGTTGGTTACTTTGAACCGCTAAAGTGTAGAGTGGCATCATATAATGGAAGCAAAATATCCAAAAACTTTTCAGCAACTTCCCATTTTCCATTATTAGTGTTGTTTGTGTATCCCTTGTCCATTACTCTGAGGCGGTCTAACGCTTTCTTCCAAGTCAATGTTGTCTTAAGCATAAGATATGTAGAATTCCAGGAAACATTTGAAGCCACTTTATACGCATCACTCAAACAAAAATGACTCTTTATCAATTCAAGGTTTGAACTCTGCATTTGATGATCTTTTGAAGTATTTCATGGTCTCTCGAATCTTCTTTATCAAGTCTTCAATCTTCCCAAGATGATCTTCCCCTATTAAATTCAAAATATGCGCGCTACACCTAATATGAAAAGATTGCCACACAAAACCAAATTGTAACTGAGCGAGTTATTCAACTTATCAACCATCACATTGTCATTGGAGAAATTATCCACAACAATAGAAAATATATTTCTATCTAAATTCCATCCACTATCAACTTCTCTAATGCAATGAACAGTGACTCTCCATCTTGTCTATCAGGTGCCAACCTCAACTCAATTAGCCTCTTTTGCGAAATTCCCGAATCATTAATATAGTGTGCAGTCAAAGGTAGACATTTGTCACCAAGTGTTCAAACTTCCATATATCATTGGTAATGGAAACCACAAAAGCAACACTATCAAAAAGAAAGTATATTCTCTTCCTAAAAAACATCAATCATGCATATAAGACCTATTTGTATTTGAAGAAGGCCTCTCAATTTTTGGTTCAAAGTCTTCATGAGATCAATAAGATAATTATGTTCGTTTGTATAAAAAGGATATTTATGCAAGCAATGGAAATAGATCAGGAAAGCATTTAATTAAATGCTTCTTAATGTGGGAAGTTCTCACATTACCACCACGAGTTAATCTTGAAGAACAACGATGACATTCAACATATTGCACACCTCTTACTTCAATTCCGGTCACGTAGAACCACACTTGTAATGGTGCTGACTTTTCTTTTTTAGCTTACGACTCCACATCATCACCTCGGTCCTCGATAGGCTCCTCAATTGGTAGAGATGAATGTCAAGAAGCTCCAATGTCAAGACACATTGCTAAAACTGCAGGTGAACATAGTTAACAATATAAGTAAGTTAAGAAAAATGAAACTACACTACTTGGAGAACATATTTGCACCAGATTATTTCTTCAAACAGAACATAACATATTTTTCAACAAAATCCATTATTAAGTACTATTAACAAATGTACATGTATGTGATAGTCAGACACTACAATTTGGAAAACTAGAACTAGCATGTGACTGATGACTGATGCAAATGCGAAGTTAAACTGCACAAGAATTGATAAAACTACCAAAATTTAACTTATCGACAAAGAAACTACTAGTGAAGTTAAACTACTCCTTCAAGAGTTAAATAGACAATATTTTAAACTTAGTGATGCACCATGTAATACAAATGTTGTGTTCACATGTTGTTTACATTGATTATATATATTCTTTCAACTTACTAATATACTCTTCCATACGCACAGAGGCCCTACCGCCCTATCAAGCCTCAAATTTTATGAGGAGGCTTATAATCTTGAATCCTTTATAATTGCCAAAATGCATGCCTGCAATGAGGTTGATGCAAACGACATAACAAATGTGCTTAACACTCCTTCAATTATGTATCAGAGATAAATTCATATTGCCCTTGCTAGATGTCGACTTTGCATCCGGCGCCCTCTTAAGCAAACAACAATTGCATTCAGACCCAAAAATTCAAATTTTGTTTGACCAACTTATTGGTCACTATTCATAGCATTCAAACCAAACATGAACTTATTAATTTAATTTCTTTTACTTCTTTTTTCTATTTCTTAATTTTCTTTTCTCCTTTTCTTTTTTTCCCTATCTTCTTCGTTCTCCTTATCTCCGGTACCAGAAATTATTCCAGTACCGGAGTTCCAATCGGAACTGTGACGAGCACAGCTCTATATCGGAGTTGTAATAAAGCTTCGATGTGGATCTATAGAGCTCCAACAAAGACACAATCCTCTTTAAACATATCACCGCACTCGAAAGTATTAATGGACCACTAAAATCTAGTTCGGGACATCACTCGTCGTGGCTTCCTTTGCATGTTAACAAGGACCATACTTTAAAAACTCCGCGTATACACATTGAAGTATTTCATCCATCATCCATCATCGGTGAGTCCATCACCACAATCAAAGCCCCAACTTCCTCCTCTCCCCTCCCATTGAGAGAGACCCTACCCCACCGCAAGGCCAGCATGTCTCTATTCGATAATCATTAATTTCTCCAAAAGGCAGGCCAGGCGTTGTACAAAATCATTCATCATCATCATCCATATTCCACACCACACCACACCACAAACAAGTTAAGTCACCCTAATATTTAATTATATTCACAGTTTCACCCCAATAATAGTTTATTCATTTCACACACAGGCCAACCAAAACCTCCACCACTCCACTACACTACACGACACTACCCTACACTAGTCCCTTCCCCCTCTCTCTCTCTCTCTGTCTACAGTGAGTGTGAGAGAGTCTTTGCGTTTGCGAACCAACAAAACAAAACAGTTGAAGAATTACTTTCTCTCTCTACAATTCTCTCATCATCATCGGATCTGAGTTCCCCCAAACTTCAACCCTGTCCGATCTCCCCATTTCCCCACACTATATCCGATTCCTTGATTAATATTAGTACTATTTCATTTCTCTCTCTCAATTTTCCCAATTCGGATCGGACCGGGTCCGGAATGGATCCTCCGACATTGTGAACCGGATGGGCTAAATCGGCGCCGAATCATGAGCCGAGCCGTCGAAGAAGAAGAAGACGAAGAAGAAGAGTGCTGCTTCCATGATTCACTCGATAGGCTACTCTCTTCCACCAACACCTCCTGCTCCTGCTCCCCTTCAACTACTTCCGAACCTGACGAAGAAGGAGAAGAAGAAGACGAATCCGACCCCATTCTGCTCAAATTCCCTTCCCATAGCTATGAAGTTTGGGTCTCTGAGCCTGAGTCGGTGGAGGAGCGACGCCTCCGCCTCCTCCGTCAGATGGGCCTTAACCGTGACCCTTCTCTTCTCCGCCGGAATGGTAATAATTCTAGTTATGTTGATGTTGATACTAGTTATCGTGGCGGAGTGGATATGAATGGTGTTTGGGAGGAGTTTGGTATAGTAGATGTAAATAGTGATGATAATAATAATAATAATAATGATAGTGATAATAATAATGAAAGAGTTGTTGCTACGCGGAATGATGATAATAGTAATACTACTAATAGGAGTGGGAATGATTCGTATTCGCCGAGTAAGCCACCGAAGGTGAAGGCGAGAGTGGATTGTTTTAGTGGTGAGGAAATTGAGGAGATGAGGGAGGAGGATGGTGGGAATGCAATGTGTATGATAAAGAATTTGGACAATGGGAAGGAGTTTGTGGTGAAGGAGGTGAGGGAGGATGGGATGTGGGAGAAGATTAAGGAAGTGGGAACGGGGAGGCAGCTCACGATGGAGGAGTTCTCGTTTGAGATTTACGCGGGGACTTCGCCGATTGTGCAGGAGTTGATGAGGAGGCAGAATGTTGAGGATGGGAATAGGGAAGGTTTGGAATCGAGTACGGATGGGAGCCATGGGAGTGGATCTAAGCATAAGAAAAGGGGGGGTTGGTTGAAGAGTATAAAAAATGTGGCAAGTTCTGTTACGGGGCACAAGGATAGACGGAGTAGTGACGATAGGGATACTTCGTCTGAAAAGGGTGGGAGGAGATCGAGCTCCGCCACGGATGATAGTCAGGATGTTTCTTTTCACGGGCCGGAGAGAGTTCGGGTTAGACAGTATGGGAAGTCTGTTAAAGAGCTTACTGCGTTGTACAAGAGCCAGGAGATCCAGGCTCACAATGGGTCGATTTGGGCTATTAAGTTTAGTTTGGATGGTAAGTATCTGGCAAGTGCGGGAGAGGACTGCGTGATTCATGTCTGGCAGGTTGTTGAATCGGAGAGGAAGGGAGATTTTTTCCTAGACAAATCAGATGAAGGGAATTTGAGTCTTCTCTTTCTAGCCAATGGATCACCTGAACCTTTTTCGGTGTCTCCAAATGTAGACGGACATTTGGAAAAGAAGAGAAGAGGTAGGACATCTATTAGCAGGAAGTCTGTGAGTCTTGAACAGATTATGATCCCGGAGGCTGTGTTTGCTCTCTCAGAGAAACCCATATGTTCGTTCCAAGGTCATTTAGATGATGTTCTGGATCTCTCGTGGTCCAAATCTCAGGTCAGTTTGAACACCTTTGCATGTCATTAGGTGTGTTGTAACTGTTTATGAACATCTTATATTTTACTTGCAATCATGTCTGAATGCATTTCTTTGCTATTAGGAATTGTAACTGAAAAATTCAAAATCATACAGTACTAAGTTTAGACACTTTAGACCAATGATTCCTGTTTCCATTGGACTCTTAACTGCTCTTATTTTTTTTTATATATGTATATATTTTGAATTTGTATATTATATTCATATCTAAGTGTTTTACTTGCAATCATGTCTGAATGCATTTCTTTGCTATTAGGAATTGTAACTGAAAAATTCAAAATCATACAGTACTAAGTTTAGACACTTTAGACTAATGATTCCTGTTTCCATTGGACTCTTAACTGCTCTTATTTTTATATATATATATATATTTTGAATTTGTATATTATATTCATATCTAAGTGTTTATTTAATGTTCGGTAGAAAAATCTCTGTATTCAGATTGAATGAAGTCAAATTATATTTTTGAGTTAGTACTTATTAGCACAGTAATTCATGATGCTTTCGTAACTTACGTTCCATATTTCTTAGTTACTATTCGAATTTCCTAGATGGGGTTGCCTGCGCTTATTAAAGGTTTTGGTGGGGTAGACACAGAATAGCCTACACTTTTATTTTATTTTTTAAATGCTGTATAGGCACATTATCTTATGATTCAAGGCTGCTCCATATTTTGAAAGACTATATTTATGCTAATCGAGCTTTATATTAGCCTGATGTGTGTGTCTAGAGCCTAGGCATTATCCAAACTTGGTATATTCTTGAGACAAATTTATCTTATTTATTTTCCTTTGTTCTTATTATTTTTTTTGTTTTGTTTTATATCTCTAGCTGTTATTCTTTAGTGATACTACATCCATGTTCCAGCCAAGCACTTGCAGTATTACTTACAACTATTTCTTCTACAGCAATTGTTGTCATCGTCAATGGACAAAACAGTGCGACTCTGGGATTTGTCTAGCAAGGCTTGTTTAAAGATCTTTTCACACAGTGATTATGGTAATAATTTAAGCATTTTGTGTCACTTCATTTCTAAAATTCTTCCTTTTCAATACTTGAGAACAAGAGTTCACATAGGCTGTGGACCTGTTGTTGGGTGCCATGAATCACGGAAATAGATTCTCATGCGGATAACACTGAAATTAAAATTCTTTATTGACATTTATGAAGTTGTCTGGCTTGAAGACTATTGGCACGAAGTTATTGGATGATTTCTTGTTATGATGATGGTTGTTGTTGTTGTTTATTTCTTTAAAGAAATGCACCTTCATAGGCTTGTTTAGGTGAAATTATTTATGGCTATAAGAAAATTCAACTCAACTGATAGCTGGTGGCGGCGTCATGTGGGTAAAACTGGATGTAGGCACTTTAACTTGGACAATTAGAAGGATGTTGATTGGGTTTGAGTTTAATCTTTCTGACAGTTAGATAGCTAGTCAAGCTGACATGCTTAATAATCGTTGGCAATTGGCAGTATGGTTCGGTGCATGTTCATAACATATTCTTAAGTTTTACTTGGTATTCAAATTGCAGATTTTTCTATACTAGTACTATTTTTCATGTTATCCAGTATTACTTGGATTCCAGTCACATGATGTTACTTGAAATTCTTGAATGAATACGTTGAAGGCATGGTGTATTTATTTTTTTTTAAATGTTTCCTGCAACAGTAACCTGCATTCAGTTCAATCCTGTTGATGATAGATACTTCATCAGTGGTTCTCTAGATGCTAAGGTCCGAATTTGGAGCATTCCTGATCGTCAAGTTGTTGACTGGAGTGATTTGCATGAAATGGTCACTGCAGCTTGCTATACACCAGATGGACAGGTGAGGCCTGGATTATGTATTACAGTATTACTGTAATTCATTGTAATAACCCATATATATATATATATATATATATATATATATATATATATATATATATATATATATATATATATATATACACACACACATATACATACATACATACATTCATTGCTTTTTATTTTACTTATTTTGTCAATTCATTGAAAGGGAACCCTTATAATTTCCGGTCCATTTGGTTTCCTTTTTTTTTTTTTTTTTGAATTATCTGTTTTACACTTGACAGGGTGCACTAGTTGGTTCATACAAGGGTACTTGTAGGCTATACAACACCTCAGGTATGAAATGAAAACTTGAGAAACATAGACTTGCGTATTCGTCTTTTCGAGCAAATCATTTAATAAGTATCTTTTGTATTCAGATAATAAACTGCTGGAGAGAAGCCAGATCAATCTGCAGAATAAGAAGAAGAAAAGTCATCACAAGAAAATAACAGGGTTCCAGGTAAACCATTGTTTTAGTTACGTGTTTTTCTTTTCTCCCTGCACATTTGCATGCCGTCAGCCTCTCACAGTCCATTGTTATTTTCACAATTTATAGTTTGCACCCGGAAGTACATCAGAAGTGCTCATCACATCAGCTGACTCCCGAGTTCGAGTCGTAGATGGTATTGATCTTGTCCACAAGTTCAAAGGTATGTATATCAAATTCGAAAGTTATAGGAGTAGTATTTAAGTGAGTGTGAGCTTCTTTTGTTGTGCATAAATTGTGACTGTTTTCTAATTTACTCTATTTGCTTAACTAGGAATAGCAATTAATATATGACAAATTTGAAGGAAGGCAAATCAACCTTTAAAATTGTGCATGTTATTGATCCTTGTAAATCAAGACACTATATCTTGTGTACTCTGTTTGCTAATCTGGAAATACAAGTAATACATTACTAGTTTATTAATTTCCTTGTTAACACGATGTACATGCACACCCAATCGCAACACGATATATGCTTTGTAATCATCTGTTTGGAGGCTTTATTAAGAATTGAAAGCATGGTAGGTCGTGTGTTTTATAGCATCCTCAGGATTTAGGTCTCTCTTTTTCATCATGTTTGACAACGTTATTCTTTTGGGCTTGCATGCTTGTTTGTTTTCTCTGAGATTAGAATATTCTACTCTCTCGGTCCCAATATAAGCTTCCGAAGCTTCTTATGTGGTTGCTTTATCTAGAATTAAGGAATATTAATAAAATTTTAGTTTGTGGGTTGTATTATATTGGTAAAGTTGTAATTTGATGATAAAGTATGTGTGAGATTGTATAAAGTAATGATGAAGTAGGAAATATAAATAATAAAGAATTGGTGAGTGGAATAAAAATTCTCCTTTTTTAGGTTAGAAAGATTTGTAATAGGACCCCAAAAAGGAAAGTTAGAAAGATTAAAATGAAACAAAGGGAGTATGAGATATATGAATTATCCTGTTCCTTTTTCCCCCCCTTCCATATTTATTTTTGGTGAGCAATATGTAATAAGATTGTTCTGTTCCCTGTTTCCATAGACCATGGTCTATGAATAAGTTGTGGACCCTGTGGTCAAAAATCAACCCCATCACTCGAAAAATGTGATTTGGCTGATTTTGAACAACTTGGTCTATGAAATTACTCATAGACCGGCCCATAGAAGAATTTTTGGTGGTCCTCTCTGTAGTCTCTTCTATTGTATGTATCGATTCCTCTGATAAACACCATCTGAGATCTGAAGTCTGAACCAGTGACATTGTGCGATCATTTAACCTACTTCTTACAGTTGTTTGTGTTTAAGATCCATGACAATTCTTATAGTTTTTAAATTTATATTTGACAGGATTTCGTAACACCAACAGCCAAATTTCAGCCTCTCTGACCTCCAATAGCAAATATGTAATCTCCGCCAGTGAAGATTCTTACGTTTATGTATGGAGACACGAAGGTGAATCTCGACCAAACAGAGCTAAAGGTGTCACTGTGACTCGTTCTTATGAATTTTTCCACTGTCAAGATGTATCTATGGCAATCCCTTGGCCTGGCATTTCTGACACACCCGAGCTTCAAAACAGCCATTCTCGTGGGCGAAGTGATTCAGTTGATCACTTTGAGGATGTTTTTACAGCCAACCACCCTACCACGCCTGTTGAAGTTACAGATGGAAGTGAGAGCTCCCTACTAGCATCTCGATCCAGTAATAGCCCACTTAATGGAACTCTATCAACTGCATCAAACAATTATCTTTTGGATCGAATTTCAGTAACATGGCCCGAGGAGAAGTTTGTGTTAGCTACTAAGAACCATAGTCCTCGTGTGAGCATGGATTTCTCAAATGGCTTCCAGAATAGATCAGCTTGGGGTATGGTTATCGTGACTGCTGGGCTTAAAGGAGAACTCAGGACTTTCCTAAACTTTGGATTGCCAGTACGAATTTAAGGCACCCCAAACTTTGCAAACTCTGTACAGATATGCGGTGAGATGTAATACTAGTGAGGTTTTTGTTCTTTTTTTTTTTAATTTTTATTTTTTATGCTCTGTTGATTGCCCATTTGTTCTGGACTCACACAAGAGCTTCACTGAGGGCAATTATAGAGTTCTAAGGAGTGAAATGAGGGGGAAGGAAAAAAAGTAAAGGTGTTTTACACATTAGTAACCGTCCGATTTCACGTTCAGAAATCGGCAAGTGTAGAGTTAAGAACATGGTTGGAAGCAAAATTCTTTGTCAATTCAATTTCCTCATTGTATACCTAAAGCTGGAAGTTGGTTTCTTACTGTTGTATAGACGCATCCATCTTCATTGTTTTTGCATAGTTTCAATTTCACTTTTGTCTCAATGTGATTGTTAAGTGTTCACATTCGGTTTACTGAAGTTCCTGTTCATTTTTCCTGTCATTGCAAACAGTGAATTATGTTAAATGGGATGCAGCTTGGTATTTGGTAATGTCAATTACTGTTTTACTCGCAAATAAAGTCTAATAGTAACAAAAGCATGTGACACATAACACCAAGAATCTTGGGGTCTAAAGTGAGTACCTTTTGCATACAGAACAGTTTATGTCAAAATGCTACTCTGTCGATTATGTAACGAATTAAGTTTATGTACACTTTTTAAATGTTACGCAGCACAACCCCCTAGCTTTTCCACAATTTCGTTTGTGGCTTCGTTGTTCCTTAAACCTTATGATGCTTTTGTAAAATAAAAAAATGACTGGAGGATTTACAACACAAAATGAAAGACAGTAGTAGACTAGTAGTAGTTGTTAGCCACACATCATAAACCTTAAAACAGAACGTACATAGGATGTTAATTTGTGGCAATGAACTCAAGAACAAGAAATACTGCAGAACCATAACACAAAAAATATACTAGGAGAATAAAATAAAGTGCACATTA
This sequence comes from Plantago ovata, assembly GCA_028274465.1. Taxonomy (NCBI): domain Eukaryota; kingdom Viridiplantae; phylum Streptophyta; class Magnoliopsida; order Lamiales; family Plantaginaceae; genus Plantago; species Plantago ovata. Next base: position 58,357,450 of record CM051455.1, read on the forward strand.
TCCTATCCACCAATTTCTCCATACCAGGCCCATAACACTTTGGAGAATGTACCATATTACAATAAATGATTACAAAATTTACAATTACTATTGCAAAAATATCAAAGGAAATCCCAGCCACAAATTCTGATTGGTTTGCTGATTCCACGTGGCATGTTACTCCAGAAAATATTATCTTATCTGTTTGGTAATTTCATATCCAATCCAATAGTAGCTGTCTGTTCTTGTCAAATATCAGCCAACATTTGGACTAGTATAAATGTGCTTGCTCAATCAACAAGTGTAGCATCAACTCATACTCTCTCAGTTTAGTTTGTGAGCAAAGAAATCTTACAAATATCTTTAAAACTAAGGTCTCTTTCTCAACAAACATCCCATTTCAATGGCTCTTCAATCTGCTGCTTTGATCCCCTCTTCATTCTTCAACCACAAAGAGGTCATTTCTCTCTTTACATTCTTGTTTAATGTATATTAATTACCACATTGCAACTAACTAGGTAAGGTACAGTGTACTCACATATTGTTCTTTTCCATTTTTTGCAGGTATCTTTGAAGGACTCTAGCCTGTTTGGTGTTTCACTCTCAGACCATGTAAAATCTGACTTCACCTCTTCTTGCCTCAAATCTAAGGTACATTACACCCTACACATTTTCATCACTAGTTATTCAATGCCATTGCAAACTTTTCAAAGTCTCCGTTGACTACATATTACTCGTAAATTATATTATGAAAGTACATTTCGCTTAGAGAGTTACAATTTCTTGCAGAGAGAGTTCTCGTCCCGAAAGCTATGTACTGTGAGAGCTCAAGCAGTTACTGCAGCCCCTACATACACCCCAGCCTCAGTCCAAGGCAAGAAAACTCTAAGAAAAGGAACCGTGATTGTCACCGGAGCCTCATCCGGCTTGGGGCTGGCGACCGCAAAGTCTCTAGCGGAGAGCGGAAAATGGCACGTCATTATGGCGTGCAGGGACTTCCTCAAGGCTGAGAAGGCTGCGAAATCAGTCGGCATGGATAAGGAAAACTACACCATCATGCATTTGGACCTTGCTTCCCTTGAAAGTGTCAGGCAGTTTGTAGATAGCTTCAAGCGTTCGGGAAGGCCTCTTGATGTGCTGGTTTGCAATGCAGCTGTTTATCAGCCAACTGCAAGGGAGCCTTCGTTTACGGCTGATGGATTCGAGCTTAGTGTTGGGACTAATCATTTGGGACATTTCCTTTTGTCAAGATTGTTGCTTGATGACATGAAGCAGTCTGATTATCCCTCCAAGAGGCTCATCATCGTCGGCTCCATCACAGGTAGTTAGTCTGATGATCTGTAACTATGTTAGGCCTTATCACTTGGCATATGGTGTCCCGAAATGTATGAGGCGGCCTGAATAATCCAGGTTCATATTTTGAATTCAATTTCAGGGAATACAAACACATTGGCTGGAAATGTACCACCAAAGGCGAATCTCGGGGACATGAGGGGGCTCCAAGGAGGACTAAGTGCTGTAAACAGCTCGGCCATGATCGACGGTGGAGATTTTGACGGCGCAAAGGCGTACAAGGATAGCAAAGTTTGCAATATGCTGACAATGCAGGAGTTCCACAGGCGTTACCATGAGGACACGGGGATCACATTCGCTTCTCTGTACCCTGGGTGTATCGCCACGACAGGGCTATTCAGAGAGCACATTCCCCTATTCAGGCTTCTTTTCCCACCGTTCCAGAGGTTCATCACAAAGGGATTCGTCTCAGAGGAAGAAGCTGGAAAGAGACTCGCACAGGTATATATATATATATGACTAAAAAAGCTCGAACTTGTAGAGAACGAGCTGAAAATTAACCTAAGGGCTACTCATTTTGTGGTGCAGGTTGTGAGTGATCCAAGCTTGACAAAGTCAGGAGTGTACTGGAGCTGGAACAAGGACTCGGCTTCATTCGAGAACCAGTTGTCGCAAGAAGCAAGTGATGTGGAAAAGGCGCGTAAAGTGTGGGAAGTAAGTGAGAAGCTCGTCGGTTTGGCTTAAAGGATATATGCAGTCTGTATGATGTTGGCCATGGCAGAGTTGTGGATGAGAGGAACTTCGTGTACTTTGCTAACGTTCTAGTGGAAGAGTAGTACGTAATAAACTGTTTCGGCTGTAAAATTAACGTTAGAATCTCTTTAATAAAATCTCTCGATCCTTTTTCTTGATCATCTTCACTGCATATTTTACTACTTATATGAGTTTGATGAATGAAACAGATTTCTGAGAGGAAAAGGTAATAAACACAAGGCCAAAACATAAATTATCAATCAACTCATAATTCAGTTTATCACTGTAAATTGGAACAGATATATATATAAAAATCTTTAGGATGACCAAATATTTGATACATAACAATATTGTCAACATACTAGTTCAGAAAATACAATAAATATATAAAAATAAAAAATATTATGAACTTGTTTTAGGGGCGTGCTCCTGGTCGTGGCTGCAAGGGCGGGGGTGGTGACACTGGCGCGCGTTCTCGTGGATCTTGAATTGGGGGTGGCGTAAAATTTTCAGAAGTTCCTGCCATGAAAAAGTTGGAAAGGGAAAGCTAAGCATCAGTAAAAAAGATTGTGGTTCTTTACGTACCGGTCAGGAAATATATGCTACACTAGATTAAAAAAAAAGTTTGTACTTAATATTCCACGTTATATGTAGTTTGTAGGTTCTTCGTAAAGACAACTTTACCTTGAAGTGGGGATGGTGAGAGTGGCGGACGTTGGAGTACTTGTGGCTGTTCGGGCGGGGATGGTAACATTGGACGAGGCACAAACTTTCCAGGGGTACCTGCCGTTACAAGGGGAAATGAAGCTGAGATGAAATATACTAATATATACAAGTGAAGTCTTTCGTAAATAGATGAATGTAGATTTTATGAGGGTGTAATTGAGATGAGTACTTACCAGCTGCATACAGAATTCTTGCTTGAGCTTTATAAGTCCACATATTAAGGATCACGAAAAGAACGATCATCATCCTTATTATCAAATTATCATAGTAGTAGTACTTCATTTTTGAAGTTTGTTTGAATGGTGCAAGTGTAGTTGTTGATCAAACAATTTGTAGCTCATTTCACTTATATATAAGGCAAGGTGTTAACTAGTTGTAGTGTGAACATCTAAAATGATTAGTAGTTTAGTACTACTAGATTTTATTTTACTTTTTTTAGATTTTATTGATGTTGATGAATAATTCTACGCGTTCATCATGACTGTCTAAGGAACTATTGTGCGCGTTTGAACAAGAGGACCATTGAATTCCCATATGAAATTATTGCTAGTTAAATGTGAGGAAAAAAAAAAAAATCCAATTTATAATTTATAATATACTAGTATTGCCTGTGAGAAGAGTTAAATGAGAGTTGAGATCGGGGGTATAGTTTGTGTTAATTTATATCAATTAGCTCATCATAATTTTAAAAAATATATCTAGTCTATCCTAGTGGTCCGAGGCCAAACTGAAAGATTATATAATGAATCCATCGATTAGTTAATCAATCCACCGATTAACTAATTAATTGCTTTGCTGCTTCCCGTTCTCCTGTTCTACTCGTCTTTCTCCCTAAACGCCTCTTCCTGAGACCATAACTAGCACGTCAGAAACTCCCAAGGATGCCTCGTCGACCCCTTCCTACCACCCTGCTCTCGCCGTTTCTAATATTCGGAATCACATCCCAATCATCCTGGAGATGGAGAATTCTCAATATGGCACCTCGGCTTAGTTGTTCAAGATCCATGCCCGTTCTCACAAGGTTATCGTCATATCTTGCCTACGACGAACACCAAGGATGCCGCAGAAAAAACAACGGCGCCTGCCCCTCCTCGTACTCGTGATGACCTTGAATTGTGGAATACTGTTGATGCTACCGTCCTTCAATTGATATACACCACAATCTCCCATGATCTCTTGAATACGATCATTAAACCGGATGCTACCGCTATGGAAGCTTGGGATCGTCTCAAGGATATATTTCATGATCATGAGACTTCCCGTACGGTAATTCTTGAACAAGAATTTACCTCCACTAGGCTGGAAGATTTTCCTAACGCATTTGCCAATTGTCAATGTCTCAAGAACCTGGCCGATCAACTCAAGAATGTTGGAGCTTCGGTTTCCAACAGCCGGTTGGTTCTTCAACTTGTCTCTGACCTTACTGAACCATACAAGGGCGTTGGCACTCAGATACGACATGCCAAACCCTTGCACTCCTTCACGGAAGCTCGTTCTTCGTTGTATCTTGAGGAATGCGAGCTATCCGCCATGGCGGCCAATTCTACAGGTGTCGCTGCTCTCGTTGCAACTTCATCACCTCCCCACTTTGTCGACCAACAGATCCCACCACGGAGCCGTAATCAGCAGTCAAATCGTGGATGGAACCAACGACGTGGGGCGGGCAACAATCGCCAGCGTGCTCCTCAGCGCCCTGCTTCGGCCACCGGTCCTCCTCCTGCCACCCCACAACATCAATTTGGCCATTGGCAGTGGGTGCCTCAACCTACTGTCCCTCCTCCGGCGCCTCCCTGTCCATTCCCTACTACTGCAGCCTGGCCACGCCAACCCTCCAATCCCGGACCTGGCCTATTGGGACCAGCCCCTAGACAGCCTGCTTATGCCGCATATGCTGGCACGCCGGCGTATCCCAATGACATCAATGCAGCCATGCACACGCTTGCATTAAATCTGTCGGACCCGACATGGTACATGGAAACTGGAGCAACCTCTCACATGACATCCACTACTGGTAATCTCTCGTCTTATTTTAATTTGAGCAATTCTAATTTAAATATTATTATGGGTAATGGCCAGTCTATTTCAATTCGTGGTTATGATCATACACGTATTTCGCCCCCCCCCCCCACCACCACCCTTCTTTATCCCTCAACAATGTCTTGCATGCTCCCCATCTTATCAAAAACTTGATTTCTGTTCGTAAGTTTACTTCCAATAATTCTGTGTCAGTTGCATGTGATCCTTATGGATTTTCTGTTCTGGATTTTCAGACGGCGATGCCTCTCATGCGATGCAATATTCAGGGTGATCTTTATCCTTTGTCATCCCTCACCTCGATCGTCGTCATCCAGTCCATCCACTTTTGCTGCAATTTCCTCTTCCATATGGCATGCACGTTTGGATCATCCAGGAACTTCAATTTTAGATACTCTCGCTTAGCTAGTAGTATTACTTGTACTAAGCCTACACTGTCTACTTCTTGTCGTTCTTGTATTCTTGGCAAACATGTGAAGTTGCGTTTTACTTCTTTAAATACTACTTTGTTGCCTTTTGATATTTTACATAGTGATTTGTGGACATCTCCAGTTTTAAGTGCTTCGGGTCATCGCTATTATGTGTTATTTTTCGATGACTATTCTAATTTTGTGTGGACTTTTCCACTAGCACACAAATCTGATGTCTATGATAAATTTGTTCCTTCTCCAAAACCATATTCTACACAATTTGAGTGTCGCATAAAAGCTATCCAATGTGATAATGGGGGAGGGGGAGTATGATAATGGTCGTTTTCGTGCTTTATGTGTATCAAATGGCATAAGTTTACGCTTCTCTTGCCCTCACACCTCTTCTCAGAATGGCAAGGCTGAACGTAAAATCCGTTCTCTTAATAATGTCATTCGCACTTTGTTGACTCATGCGTCAGTCCCTACATCTTTTTGGCATCATGCTCTCCAAATGGCCACCTATCTCCTTAATATTTTACCGAGTAAAGTGTTAAATCATGCCCCCCCAGCTCAACTCTTATATCATCGTACGCCATCATGTCTCATATTCGTGTGTTTGGTTGTCTTTGTTATCCTCTTATCCCCTCCACTACCATTCATAAATTGCAACCTCGTTCAATGCCTTGTGTCTTCTTGGGATATCCTTCCGATCACCGTGGGTATAAATGTTATGATCTCTCGACTAACAAAATTGTTATCTCTCGTCACGTTCAGTTTGATGAGACTCAATTTCCTTTCTCTTCTCTTCACTCCCCATCCTCCAGTTTATATGATTTTTTGGATCCTACTCCAACTCCTTGGCTTCGAACTTTGTTGCAGTCTCCGGCTCCAAACACTTCTCCAGCCCCTCTCAATGCCCTGGACACCGATCCGGTAAACTCCCCCATCTTGGACTCACTTGGCAGTCCTTCGCCACACTCCCACTCTCCGGTGCCTGCCTCCCCCAGTCCTCCAAGGCCTGCGACCACTCCTGTTCCCGTGCAATCCGCCCTTAGGGCCTCACCACCTCCTCGTGCTCTTCCTAGTCCCGGTAAGATGGTCACACATAGTCAATGTGGTTATTTTGCTCCCAAAAAGATTCTAGATTTGCATACTTCAGTTTCAAAATCCCCTATCCCTCGTAAACCTTTGGATGCTCTTCGTGACCCGAATTGGAAACTGGTTATACAAGATGAATTTGATGCTCTTATTACTAATAATACGTGGGAGTTGGTGCCCCGTGCGCCGAATGTTAATGTTATTCGCTCTATGTGGATTTTTAATCATAAAGAACGTTCTGATGGTACTTTTGAGCGGCATAAGGCTCGTCTTGTAGGTGATGGGGAGACTCAACAGGTTGGCATTGATTGTGGTGAGACTTTTAGTCCAGTGGTTAAACCAGCTACGATTCGGACGGTTCTCAGCCTTTCTCTCTCTAAGGGCTGGCAACTTCGTCAGTTGGATGTTAAGAATGCGTTCTTACATGGTGATCTTAAAGGGACGGTTTATATGCATCAACCTATGGGGTTTCGGGACCCTGCTCGTCCGGATCATGTGTGTCTTCTTCGGAAATCTCTGTATGGTTTGAAACAGGCACCCAGAGCCTGGTATAAGCGGTTTGCTGATTTCTTGCTTTCTCTGGGTTTTATTAATAGCAAATCTGACACCTCCTTGTTCATCTTCCGGCATGGTGATCAAATGACTTATATACTTCTATATGTTGATGATATAATCCTGACTGCTTCTTTTGATTCTCTCCGGTGTTCGATTATGACTCGTCTTGCATCCCAGTTTGCTATGAAGGACTTGGGTCCTTTGCATTATTTTCTTGGCATCGCTGTGACTCGTCACCAGCATGGTCTTTTCCTCTCGCAACGCAAGTACGCAGGAGAGATTCTTGAACGGTATGGCATGTCATCTTGTTACCCGGCCAGGACTCCCGTCGACACGCAGCCCAAGCTCAGTACTTCGTCTGGCTCTCCCTATGCGCACCCTACCCAGTATCGTAGTCTTGCTGGTGCCTTGCAGTATCTCACGTTTACTCGTCCGGAAATCTCTTATGCGGTTCAACAGATTTGCCTCCATATGCATGATCCGAAAGATGAACACATGAATGCTCTAAAGCGCATCCTCCGGTATGTTCAAGGTACGCTTGAGTATGGACTTCATTTATATCCTTCCTCGATGTCTGCGCTTGTGTCCTATACAGATACTGATTGGGCGGGTTGTCTGGATACTCGATGTTCGACGTCTGGCTATTGTGTGTTTCTTGGGAATAATCTTCTCTCCTGGTCTGCCAAACGCCAGCCTACCATTTCTCGCTCGAGTGCGGAAGCTGAATATATATCGTGGTATTGCTAATGTTGTTTTTGAGTCATGTTGGCTTCGCAACTTACTGTTGGAGCTTCATTGTCCGATTTCCAAAGCTACACTTGTCTATTGTGACAATGTAAGTGCCATCTACTTATATGGCAATCCGGTGCAACACCAACGCACCAAGCATATTGAGATTATTCACTTTGTTCGTGAACAAGTTGCTCGTGGGCAGGTTCGTGTGCTACATGTGCCTTCTCGCTATCAGATAGCGGATATCTTCACCAAAGGACTTCCGCAAGTGCTCTTTGATGATTTTCGTACCAGTCTCAATGTGCGTCAACCTCCTGTTTCGACTGCGGGGTTGTAATAGATTATATAATGAGTTTGTATATAATTAGATAATCTTAGAATAGAAATTAGTTTATAGTTAGGATAGCTATTTACTTATGACATATTGATTAAGACTCCGTATATTGTATTACATATATATTATTACGTAATCGAATGCAATCATTCACCTAAATAATTCTTTCAAACAACGACAATCTCCGTTTTTCATTAGGATAAGATACATCACCAAACAGGTTGCACTCTTGAAATGATTATATCTCCGGAAGATAGCACCAACGAGCTGTTGTAGTATAAAAAGACAAGAGGGGAAACCACAAGTTCCGACAACAATGACATAAAAGGTATAGGCTCTGGAAACCGTAATACCAAAGATTACATACATCCAAAGTAATCTACACTTGATGTCAAGATCATCCAACATCTATATAAAGCAGGAGATGCCAATTTCAAGTATCTAAATTAGACACATCTATATAAAGCAGGGAGATGCCAATTTCAAGTATCTAAATTAGACATTAGACATGACGCAATCTAGATCGAGTACCTGAAATAATGAGTTTTACCATCGAGAGACCTAAAACACATGTTTAAAAAAAAAAAAAAAAAAGGAATCATCTCATAATACGTAGATCTCATCCGTTCTTATTACCCAAGCTTTGCTCTGAATATTTACACACTTGGTTGGCAAAAGAAACAAAAAAGGGTCACAGTCTCACTCTCACAGAATTAAACTGAAACAAAGCAGAATGAAAGAGAGTAGATGCATGGAATGGATGATAACTCTTCAAGGCTACTAGCTAGTACTACTATTTTTATTATCCATATCCAGCCATTGTTAGTTTCTTCAAGGCTAGCTAGCTAGCTCACTGGTGAGAAGACCAGTCTATCCAATTGTTTTCGCTTCCTACCCGCGGAATGCTGTTAACTCTCGAATACAGATCAACCTTGAAATTTGCCCCACACATAGCTCCTTCACTGTCAACTCTTGGCATTGCCCTCAGCTTATTCATCGGATGCTCGAAGCTCATAAGTCCTGATTCACTGTGGAATATGCATCCTGCAACAAGACCAAGTTCATCTACGTAAATGATATGAACAAAACAAACGACGCTCTTTCCTTTGTTTACATTGCTGAGATAATAATGTAATACCTGCTGGAAATGGAGCAAACGATTTGGCACAGCCAGCTTTGATCACTTGTAGTTCATCGGATATAACCACCGAACCATCTGCAGCAATACCCCAGTATAACTTCACACCACCATCAGATCCCTGCCAATGCAACAACACAAATGAATTTCTTGTGACCAAAACAGTAACATCAAGACATTAGGCCAGTTTTAGGTCACTACCAGGGCAGTAAAAACGGTTCCGTCCTTGCTGTCATAGACAACAAAAGCAAAACTCCCCTCAAGATCCTTAATAACCTGGTCAGCAGGATAAGGACCGCGGTCTCGCAACGTCCTATAAGCCTCAATTACAAGCATAGCTTCATTTGCATTTCTTGACAGCCCATACTGCCTGATTTGTGCACACAGATTGTTCAAAGTCCCCAGGAATAGACAGTAGATGCCATCATATCCACAGAACAACCTGCAACACAAAATCAATTAACATTTGAATACACATTTTGTATGTATTAATTTGCTAACACTCATATTTTTATAATACTCAATAATGTTCTTTTCGTAACCTAATGAAGCTGAAATCAATTTATTTAATTTATTTATAGCATAAAATATAACTAAGCAAATTTGAACAGATCAGAATTGAACTGAAAACATTTCCATACAAAGAGAACGAGAGAATAGAGCCTAATAGTTACTAATTGTTAGGGACGGAGTAAATCTTGATCTTTCTTTCACACCATTAAAATTTCCAACCTTATCTAAAAGAGCCTACTTATGGATTGGTGTGAAATTGTACTAATTATCATCGAACACCTATGTTTTCAATATATATATAGCACAGCAGCACCAATTAAGATATCATATCAAGAAGAACAACATTGCAAAAGGATTAGGTACATACCTTTGGGTGTGATTGAGAAAAGAGTTATTATCAGGGGGAACATAAGCAAGAACAGCAGCATCACCAAAGTTCATAGAGAAAGCATTAGCTGGATGAGCAGAAAGAAACTCATGTAGAGTTTCTTGGGGAGTTTTGGGGGCTCTGTGAGAAGCAGGGCTTTTCAGCTCTTCAGGTGGATGAGCAAACGCCTTGTGAAATATAGCCAACATTTTTCTTTTTCTTTTTCTTCTGTAAAAATATGATGATGATGATCCAATGTTTTTCCGTTCACTAAAACTGAAAACACGGAAATTTGTGCTTGGATATGTGTGTGTGTATAGGACGGAGTGGTAATAAATGAAGCAAAAATATCAAACACATTTGTCCGATGAGATTGACACGGGGTCGAATGATGTTTGGATAAGGATTCTTATTTTTCTCGTACTTCAATGCTGTCTTTATCCATTTGCAGACTTTAATCAATTTAATCATGATTCATCAACAACCAGTCCAAACTCTGTCTCGTACCCCAAGAAAAGTAAAACCAGCGATGTCGTGGATTCTGATCATATAATCCGCCAAAATTATGTGATTCGGACTGACGAACGTAGTTATTCTTCAACTCGAATTAAGAAGAGATCATTCTCGATCTTGGATACTAATAATTCGTTCAGCTGACAATTTCCATAAATAAAGAAAATGGAGAAAAGAAAAGCAAAACAATTTGTCATACTTCTTTCGTCCATCGTCTCACCAATGTGTCAATCAAATGGATAAATTGCAGTTTTAGTCATCTTTATCTAGGTCCCACGTATTTACGGCCTTTTAATTTCGATATACAGTCCCCTAATTTCAATATGAACTGAAAAATTAAGGTGATTTTGGGCGCATTTTTTGTTCTGCCGTTCACATGGCGACGAATGATGTATCTGTATTGTGTCGTGTTTCAGTATCTGTATTAGTGCAACTTAACTATTAGGCTATACTCCCTATCAAATCGTTCATATCTTCATAGTATTTACATTCGACTATAGTTGAAAGAGTCCAGCATTTCATAAAACATGGGAAAGACAAGAGTTGTTAACTTAACTAGTTTGACTGAAGCTGTAATGCTCCGATCGGAGGACCGGTCCGGCACCGAAATTAAACAAGAGGAGAAAACCAATTTTTTTTTTAAATACATAAAATGTAAATAAAAAAGAAAATTAAAATTAAAAAATTCTAAGACCATGTTTGGATTGAACAAAATGAATAGTGCCTATTTTTTTGTCAACTTTTATTTGGGATTTTGGATTTAGATGTAATAGATGACAAAGTTTGAATGTAGATGCACCAAGGGCATCTAGAAGATGAGCAATATCTAATAAGCCCATGACTTAAAACTGTTTTGAAAGTTGATATACTGACATAAAACTTGCGTACAAACGTGGGCATGCAAACTAAAAAATTTCAACAGAAACTTTTTGTTTTAGAAAAATCTAAAACAATTTCATAAAATAGAAAACATAAAAAAAATATTTTTCTCTTCTATAAGTAACCCATAAAAAACTTGGAACAGTATCATTCGGCAAGTTCTTTATCAAACCTCACAGTTAACATTAATTGATACAAAACGATTTAACCACTCGTTTCAAAACAACCCCTAACATGATTTTCTTTTTAAAGATTTAAATCCATTAAAGCCCAAATTTATGTACAAGTAAGAGGGGCATACCCCAATTCTTGCTAAAACTTCAAGCAAGTATCAAGTACAAGGTGAATCCCTATCTAGTCTACAACAACTAGTAGAGAAGAACTCAAGGCACAAGAAAGTAGTCTAGGACTATGATCTAACTCTAAAGCACTAGTCACCTGCCAAATGTGTGACCAAAATGAACTCCAGCATGTACTGTGATCCATTTTACAAGGTATACATGTCAAAATTTTCTCTATCAGTTTCCTAAGGCAATGCTCTATGAGCACGATCCCCTTCTAACTCAATAGAGATGCAGAGAGTATCAAGTGCTTCCTTCAATGTTCTTCAAGAATTCTGGGCTATTAATGGAGCAGAGGACAAAAAGAAGCCATGGAAACTCCCAGAGGGAAAAACGCATACCTTTTCCACTTTATCCTTCTGTACCACCATAAAGAGCCTTCAAAATGTCTGAACTGTAATTTTTTTTTCCATGTCCTTCTGAAAACATCAGCACAATACCTGCAAGCAAATAGGACACTCCGCAAAAGGTGTGAAAAAACCAACTCCAACATAGTTACTAAGAGAAATAGAGAGACCAGCTTAACAAAAATCTAAACTGACCAGAGATCGAAAAATGACCTCAACAAACCTAGTCACAAACCAGTAGAAACAACTATAAACACCAAAACAGCATTGGCAGGACGATTATTAAACATACAACGGGTCTGCGGCCTGTTAATCCAGAAAATCAAGGAATTTCGTGCTTTCTGTAAGTGCTTCCAAACATAAACCTGCACAAAAAGTCACACAACTCGAAACCAGTGAGAGACACAACTCCTTTTAACATACATGATTAGATTTTAGAAAGAATCTCAGAAACTACCCTGAAAAATCATATTCCGAGCTGTACACTTTACCTGAAAGTAAGTAAGAAATTTTTTTGCCAAAACCTGTACAGAAACTAGGAATATTCACCTGTTCCGGCCTAAAAACTAGCTCATTCCTTAGACGCCAGATCCCCGCAATAACAGAACATAAAATAGCAACTTTTACATGAAATATCATGTCATTCTGCCTAGTAGCTTGAGCAAACAGATTAATATAGTTATCAAAACTAAACGAAGCATCAAAGATCTGAAAGTCATATAGAAAAGAGTAGAGAATTTGATGAGTCACAGGGCAACGACATAGAATGTGATCTCGAGTCTCAGAATAAGAATGGCATAAGGGGCAGAGCTCATTGTTGATTAAACCCCATCTAAATAATTTGATGTTCACCGGCAACCGATTGTGACAAGCCAACCTTAATGCAAACTTATCCTTTGGCGCTGAGAACTTATTCCATACAAGAGGAGCCCAATTAACCTGATTTTTAGAATGCCTAAAGTGGAGATACAACCAGGCAAATCTCTATTTTCTTTCCATATGTGAACCTTCAACTAAGTGTTCCTCAGACAACAACCCCTCAGCTCTGTACATAGATTTAGAAGGGAATTCCACCAAAAACTATCTCCCGCCTTTACCTCCACAGTCCAAATAGTAGTATTCTCTTTGATTTTATATGTATAAATCCATTTTATGCCACAGTGAAGCACATGGATTTTGGGTCAGATCAAACAAGTAACTCAGTCTGATTTTAACAGTAACTCAGTCTGATTTTACGAATATATTCCATCTTCCAAATATCCATGAACATCTTCGAACGAAAATTCCTTCGAGTATCTAAAATCTAACTCTTATACATTACAGAATTACAACCTATACAAAACATAGGGAATTTAAAGATTATAACACGTCCGTTCAACATTAAAATTTGATATCAACCCCTTACATGTGGCTTCAAAACGCATTCATTCGAAAAAACATTCAATCAATATAATATTCAAACATATTAAACGCGAATGTATCTATGAATGAAAATGCATAATGATCCATATCCAAAACCATGACGCATAAGTGAACATACTACCAATTCAAACTCGAAAACCAACTGCACTATACCATCAAACTCAAAGGACATTTGTCCACTTTCACCATCCAAACATGCCCGGCATGTGGCCTAGCCACAACCTCCAATTATGTTCTCTGCCTCGGCGGGGGAGGAGGAACCGAGGCAGCTAGGAGGCCCACGGTAAGGGAGAACAACAAAGAATTGAAGCTAGAATTTTGGCTGCTGCATTTTTTACATGTGTGCCATTTAAGACACATTAGCATCCTTCTAGTAGTTGAAATATTCTTTCCCTAAACTTCTTCTTCATTTACTGATCAACATTGATCAATCCCAGTGTGTTTCTACAGTGTTAATTTGCAAACAAGTGTGAATTCATGGAGATGGGGGTGTAAGTTTAAAACTATATAACATGTTACATGACAGGATATATCATATCCTTCATGTCATCATCACATGCAAACATCTTATATGATTTTAATGAAACATTTTCATGGCCATGTACAAAGCCAAGTAGTAATTTGCCACCTTAAAATAAATACTGGGACATATGGAAAAACAGACAAACTAATCATTATCAAACCACCACTTCATGCATTACAATATACGTGAACCAGAAAATTGAAAAAGTTCCAAAAGCAACACTTTTTTTCTTACTCAATCATTAACTAACCATTAGACAGGTTCCAAAACCAGAATCTCAGCTGTCATGATGTTGAAGTATTACTTACTACGATTACTACTTCTAAGGAAAAACAAAATTACATACTCAAATCCACAAGTTTCCCACTTGCCTCAACCAAGAACACAATTGGCAGCACTACTCTAGCTTGTGAACACTCACATAGGCTCTAAATTATGGTGGAAAACTTGCAAAATGTTGGCAAAAGTAACAATCCCCAACACATTGCACTCTTCCTCATCAATCACCCAAACGTAGTTCACACGGTGCGTGATCGCCTGAATCATAACCGCCACCAACGAACTCCCGGGAAAACAAACGATTGCCTCGGCCCGTCTCATCATCCGGGCCGAATAACTACCTGATCTACTATGACGGCCGGACCTCGTGGGAGACGGAACCTCCTCATCGGATAAGTGATGAATCTCCAACTGCTCTAACAAGGCCTCGAGGTTTCTCTCCTTCAACGTCGATTTCACAATCCTCATAATGTCCTCGGGTGGATCGACAGAGTCAATGTAGGCCATAAGGTCACCAGCGGAGAGCGTAGTGATGGCAGCAGCTGCTGTTTCATCACAGAAGGCTAGTGCGATTGGAGATATCTCTCCGATTAGTGTTCCTTCCTCGTCAATCACTGCCACCGAAGTCTGATTGGCTACGGATTCTGAAATGTCCTTGACTGCTGATGAAGCAGGGGAATCGTAGTTAATCGAGAGGAATTGTTTGCTAATCATGCCCAGGGACTCGATTGAGAGCGTGGGGATGGGTGAGAATAGGCCAATTGAGCTCAGTAGGAACTTCACAACGTCTTCTTGAGTTAACCAGCAGAATTCTTGGCCTTTGTGATTCGTTGTTGTGCAGATTGATTTTTGTTGCGATTTTCTCTTGCTGCTCTTTATTGGGACCACCAAGTTCTGAGCGCCTTGGATCATCAGATACATGGCCTCAAGCAAGCTGTAATTGACATAGAAACATTAATTATCTAAAGAAAAAAACAGAGCATTTCAAATTAATCGAAAAAAACAGAGCATGATAAAAAAACAGAGCAGAAGCAGAGCATTCCGGAAAAATCAGAACTAATACTAGTATACTACATATAACATATACCTTAAATTGGTATATATAATATAATTAACTCAGAAGTTTCAAAAAAAAAAAAAAAAAAAAAAGCAGAGCATTTCAAATTAATCGAAAAAATAGAGCATGATCAAAAAACAGAATAGAAGCAGAGCATTCTGGACAAATCAGAACTAATACTAGTATACTACATATAAAATATACCTTAAAGTGTTATATATAATATAATTATCTCAGAATTTCTCAAAACAAAAAAAATAAAAAAGAAACAGAGCATTTCAAATTAATCGAAAAAACAGAGGATGATAAAAAAAAAACAGAACAGAAACAGAGCATTCTGTAAAAATCAGAACAAATGATATATATATATACCTCAAAGTGGGTTCGACTTGGTTGACAAGGGGCTTAGATTTTGAGAGCAAAACAGAGACCGGAGAATTCAAAGCGAGGTTGGGGGAAATTAGGTTCTCTTTTTGACAGAGAAAGGTGGTAATGTCAACCATACACAATTTCCCAATACACAAGCAGTCTTGCTTGGAGGAGAGATGGCTGCAATTCCAGATGCTGACGGAGGTATCTTCGGCCGATTTGAGGGCGGAAATGGCTTCTGAGATGGTGACGGAGGAGGAGAGGGAGCGGAGTGGCGGCTTACCTAAGCAGAGGTCAGCAACCTGATAATCCAAGAGGTGAACTGCCATATAAAGATTTTGCAGAAGAAGATTTTAGAAGATTGTTTGAAAGTGAGAAGGATATTTGGTTGTAAGTTTGTAACAAGAAGTTGAGAGTAGTATGATGCTATAGTTCTCATGTGCGAGGGAGTATTTATTGAGTTAGGATGTGTAATAATAATACAGGTAAGTGTGGACAATGATGTTTTTGCACATGGTCCACATTTAATTTATATACATAATATAGTATACTGTATTACCTAAATCCGCCCAAAATCATGATGGTTTGTATTGATCGTTCGGTGATTTTTGCTAACTCCCTTCCTCCCTTACTTGTAAATGTGTTTTTTCGGCTCTGTTTAGCAAAACTAGGTGATAAGGTAGCTGGAGCTGATAAGTTAGCTGACATAAATTAATTAATAAAGTAGTTGATAAGCTAATTGATAAGTCATTTGATAAGCTAGCTGATTTTAGTGTACTTGTTTAGCGAACGAGCTGATAAACTAGCTGATTTTAGTTTACGCAATTAGCGAATGAGCTTATAAGCCAACTGATAAAATGACAAAAAGGATCGTCATTAAGGCTAATGGGTCGAGGGGAGGATCGTGGAAAATCTCTGAAGTATGATGAGGTTCTTTACTCGGTTCTTGCATAGGCATGATTGTTGAAGCTTTTGTTTAGGGGCGGTACTTATGTACCGTTAAACAGATGCTCTTGGAGATTGTTATAGGAAAGCACTCTCATAAGTGAGATTGATGAACTATGGGTTGGATAAAGAGAGCAACAGATCATACATAGGCCATGGCACGTCCCAAAATAGATTTGTTGGGAATAGCTTAGCTGTGTGTTTGTGCTTCGTACTATTTCTATTATAGAAAAGTACGGCCCAGACAGTTCCATGATCGGTCAATATAAAACAACATTGCAGCCATATAATGCTGACTTGTACCTCATGCATTTGCAAACAAAATATTCCCAACTTGCATCCTTTATATTGACCTAATTTATATAGCTAACAATATTTTGCAATTATTTTCTTCCGTGATTTCACATTGATTTGGAAATGGAATCTTGGGGTCATCTTGTTAGTTTGGAACTGGAATATTACAAATTCTTTTGGTATTGACGAAACAAACTAATAAATAGTGTCAAATACATAGCACAGACAGTTGGTCCCCATTTTACATGGTCGAACGGACATGTTTACTCTAGAATTGGCATAGTGTTTGCTAATGTTGCATGGTTCACTATGTTCCCGGATTTTACTTTTGAAGTTAAAAATGCTGGTATATCAGATCATGCTGTTATTAAAGTTCATTTGGTGAGTCAGCAAAGTGTCAGAAAGACTATGTTCAGATTCTTGAATGTGGTTACAAAGGATGAATGTTTTCATAATGAGGTAAGTCAGAGCTGGAGGCTGCCAAGTGAGAGAGGCAGTGCTATGTATTGTGTGTGAAAAAAACTACAGAGATTGCAAACGCCTATGAGGAAACTAGCACAAAAGTACTCTAGGACATCTCAACGAATAGTTGCAGCTAGCAGAAAACTGGATGAGGCGCAAAGTAAGCTACAAAGTGACTTGTTCAATTCTAATCTGCTTGATGAGGTTAAGAAGTTGAAAAGAGGAGCTACTGAACTGTCATCAAATTGAGGAGGAGATTCTTAGGCAGAAATCAAAGGTAGATTGGTTGAATCTGGGGGACAGTAATAGTGCTTATTTCTTTGCCTCTTTAAAAGAGAAGAACAAGAGAAAAAAGGTTATATAAGCTTGAATCTCTGACGGGGACTGTACTGACTGAACAACATTTGATTGAGGAGGAAATTCTTAGTTTCTATGAGGGATTGGTAGGACAGGCTACAGATGAGATTTACCATGTTGATACGGATGTGTTGAGGAAAGGTAGGACATTACCAAGGGAAATGGCACTGAATATGATTCTTCCTATTGAGGAGAAAGAGATTTATGAGGCGCTACAAGGGATTGGAGACCTCAAGGCTCCCGGTATTGATGGCTTCAATGCTTTATTCTTCAAAAAAGCCTGACGAGTGGTGAAAACTGAAGTGCTTAAAGCTGTATTAGAATTGTTTCAAGAGGGGAAGATGTAGAAAGTCGTAAACTGCACTTTGGTGACTCTAATTCCCAAGTCAAATGAAGCAAAAACAGTAAAGGATATGTGTCCAATCTCCTGCTGCACTACCATATTGAAAATCATCTCTATGATTCTGACAGAGCGGCTTGGACAGGCTATTAATCATGTTGTGGACGACAACCAGTCAGCGTTTTTACTTGGAAAAAATATTCATGATAATATTTTTCTAGCCCAAGAGATGGTGAGGGGATATGGAAGGAAAGGGACGTCTCCTCGCTGCCTTATACAAATGGACATTCAGAAAGCATATGACACGGTTGAATGGAAGGCTTTGGAAGTAATTTTGAAGGAACTTGGCTTTCCAGCCAGGTTTATAGGGTGGATAATGATTTGCGTCTCTACAGTTTCTTATAAGTATGCAGTTAACGGTCAGACTACTAGAGTGCTACCTGCTCGTAGAGGACTACGACAGGGCGACCCTTTTTCCCTTCTCCTCTTCATCATTATAATGGAGTATTTGCATAGACTGCTGCAGGAGCTAAAGTATAATCCAGATTTCAACTTCCATCAAAAGTGTGAAAATCTGGGGATCATGAATTTATGTTTCGCTGATGACTTGATGTTGCTATGTAGAGGAGATACCATCTCTGTCAGTCTCATGATGAAACAATTTCATCTCTTTTCAGCAGCAACAGGTTTGAAGGCAAGTCCGACAAAGTGTAGGGTGTATTTTGGCGGAACAGATGAGACTACAATTCAGGAAATTCTGGAGATGACGTAGTTTGAAAGGGGTACCTTCCTATAAGGTATCTTGGAGTTCCTTTGGATAGAAAAAAATTGAAACTGACTGCCTACTCTCCTTTAACGGATAAAATCCTTTTGCGAATTAACCGTTGGAGCAGCAGATTATTAAGTTATGCAGGTAGGGTACAGTGGATAAGAAGTGTGGTGTTGTCAATGGCAAATTTCTGGCTGCAGGCTTTCCCTCTACCAAAAGCAGTCTTGAAATTCATTGAATCAAAATGCCGGGTTTTCTTGCGGACTGGGAAAGATATGGAAAGCAAGAAGGCGCCTATTGCTTGGGATCACATCTGTGATACAAATAATGAAGGGGGACTTAATGTCATTTCACTAGAAGAATGGAATAGAGCGACTATCTCTAAACTCTTGTGGAATGTAGCTATGAAAGCCGATAAACTATGGGTGTGGTGGCTTCATAGTTATTACCTTAAAAATTGTGATGTTTACAGTTTTCAACCTGGGAGCAATTGTTCGTGGATTGTCAAGAAAATGTTTGCTCTTCGACAAGAACTTCAGAATAATAAGGGGTGGTTGGATGCTGTGACTAGAGGAAAGTTTTGTACAAAACAGGTTTACTTAGGTTTTAGAGGGGAGAAGGATCGCGTGCCTTGGTACAAACGTTTCAACGGAAATACCGCAAGACCAAGGTCTCAGTTCACTTTGTAGATGGGTTTACAGTACGGGCTGTACACTAAGGACAGAATGTTGAGATTTGGAGGAACGGGGGATGCCAAGTGTGTTTTCTGTCCAGCTGATGAATCTGTGGATCATCTGCTGTTTTAATGCCCCTTTTCACAGGCTGTTTGGAGTGAAGTTCTAGGCTGGATGCACATTTCCCATATACCAGGCGAATGGAAGGATGAAAAAGTTTGGTTGCTAAGGAACTGTAAGGGAAAAGGGATGAAAAGCAAGTTGCTAAAGTTGGCAGTAATAGAGGTGGTATATGCCATTTGGATACATAGGAATCATATGATTTTTACTCCTAACAACGTCCTGGATTTGCAGTTAGGAAGCATAATTTTACAGGTTATACAGACACGGGCTCTGTTGCATAGTGGTTTGAAGAGATTCTGTGAGAGGTTATAGTGTGTTGATATTTTGTTTTGTTCATTTGATGTCAAAGTAGTTAAATCTTGTTGTGTATTGCCTGGATCGGTTTTGATCGGCGTTTCTGTACTTTATCTGTTTTGGTAATGGAAAGTATATTCTTGCTCAAAAAAAAAGAAAAAAAAAAAATAGTGTCAAATTCACACATTTGTCAAAATATGTTTTTGTAAATATAGATGGTTCAGTCTTACAAGAACCTGGACAAGCCGGAGCTGGATACATCATAAGAAATGAGCATGGAAATTTTGTTGCCGCTGCTGCATTACTCACGGGAAGAACTGATCACAACACTGCGGAGTTTTATGGCCTAAAGATTGGCACAAATTTAGGTCTAAAAAAGGTGATCATACAAACTGATTCACAAGTCCTTATAAACTGTCTTTGCAGACCGAAAATAGCAACACTAGCTCAACAAATGTTGCTAAAAGAAGCGGTCAAAAGATTGGAAGAAATGGAAGAAATCAGAATCCAGTTTGTATACAGAGAGTGCAATCAAGTAGCTGACACGATCGCTAAAGAAGCTAGCAAACTAACCTTTGGTGATCCACAACGACTGTTGAATAATAACATCGCTCGGTGTTTTTACTATGTATGAGATTCTTGCCCACAGTGGATGAAGAATATAATAGATCAAGACAGTAAGACTTTTATTCGTAGTGTTAAGGACAATATATGTAACCTTTAAATAAATTTATTTATGTAATGGAATTTGATTTTTTTAAAAATGTCTACATTTCTCTAAAAAAATTTGATCGGGATCACTACTAAATCAACTTGATTCAAAGCATGCATGAGACCTCCAAATGAAAATTACTAGCCAATAAACAAAAACTCCAAAGAACAGAGAAATGAAGAACAACAAAATTATGTGGTTCAACGCTTAATTGAACTATGTCCGCAGGATCAACACTGACGAATCTTATTAATGAACAACAAGCAGAGCTGGAGGCTGCAAGTGAGAGAGGCAGTGCTACGTATTGTGTGTGGAAAAAACTACAGAGATTGCAAACGCTTATGAGGAAACTAGCACAAAAGTACTCTAGAACATCTCAACAAATAGTTGCAGCTAGCAGAAAACTGGATGAGGCGCAAAGTAAGCTACAAAGTGACTTGTTCAATTCTAATCTGCTTGATGAGGTTAAGAAGTTGAAAGAGGAGCTACTGAACTGTCATCAAATTGAGGAGGAGATTCTTGGGCAGAAATCAAAGGTAGATTGGTTGAATCTGGGGGACAGTAATAGTGCTTATTTCTTTGCCTCTTTAAAAGAGATGAACAAGAGAAAAAAGGTTATATAAGCTTGAATCTCTGACGGGGACTGTACTGACTGAACAACATTTGATTGAGGAGGAAATTCTTAGTTTCTATGAGGGATTGGTAGGACAGGCTACAGATGAGATTTACCATGTTGATATGAATGTGTTGAGGAAAGGTAGGACATTACCAAGGGAAATGGCACTGAATATGATTCGTCCTATTGAGGAGAAAGAGATTTATGAGGCGCTACAAGGGATTGGAGACCTCAAGGCTCCCGGTATTGATGGCTCACAATGATTTATTCTTCAAAAAAGCCTGGCCAGTGGTGAAAACTGAATTGATTAAAGCTGTATTAGAATTGTTTCAAGAGGGGAAGATGTAGAAAGTCGTAAACTGCACTTTGGTGACTCTAATTCCCAAGTCAATGAAGCAAAAACAGTAAAGGATATGTGTCCAATCTCCTGCTGCACTACCATATTGAAAATCATCTCTATGATTCTGACAGAGCGGCTTGGACAGGCTATTAATCATGTTGTGGACGACAACCAGTCAGCGTTTTTACTTGGAAAAAATATTCATGATAATAATTTTCTAGCCCAAGAGATGGTGAGGGGATATGGAAGGAAAGAGACGTCTCCTCGCTGCCTTATACAAATGGACATTCAGAAAGCATATGACACGGTTGAATGGAAGGCTTTGGAAGTAATTTTGAAGGAACTTGGCTTTCCAGCCAGGTTTATAGGGTGGATAATGATTTGCGTCTCTACAGTTTCTTCTAAGTATGCAGTTAACGGTTAGACTACTAGAGTGCTACCCGCTCGTAGAGGACTACGACAGGAGGACCCTTTTTCCCTTCTCCTCTTCATCATTATAATGGAGTATTTGCATAGACTGCTGCAGGAGATGAAGTATAATCCAGATTTCAACTTCCATCCAAAGTGTGAAAATCTGGGGATCATGAATTTATGTTTCGCTGATGACTTGATGTTGCTATGTAGAGGAGATACCATCTCTGTCAGTCTCATGATGAAACAATTTCATCTCTTTTCAGCAGCAACAGGTTTGAAGGCAAGTCCGACAAAGTGTAGGGTGTATTTTGGCGGAACAGATGGGACTACAATTCAGGAAATTCTGGAGATGACGTAGTTTGAAAAGGGGTACCTTCCTATAAGGTATCTTGGAGTTCCTTTGGATAGAAAAAAATTGAAACTGACTGCCTACTCTCCTTTAACGGATAAAATCCTTTTGCGAATTAACCATTGGAGCAGCAGATTATTAAGTTATGCAGGTAGGGTACAGTGGATAAGAAGTGTGGTGTTGTCAATGGCAAATTTCTGGCTGCAGGCTTTCCCTCTACCAAAAGCAGTCTTGAAATTCACTGAATCAAAATGCCGGGTTTTCTTGCGGACTGGGAAAGATATGGAAAGCAAGAAGGCGCCTATTGCTTGGGATCACATCTGTGATACAAATAATGAAGGGGGACTTAATGTCATTTCACTAGAAGAATGGAATAGAGCGACTATCTCTAAACTCTTGTGGAATGTAGCTATGAAAGCCGATAAACTATGGGTGTGGTGGCTTCATAGTTATTACCTTAAAAATTGTGATGTTTACAGTTTTCAACCTGGGAGCAATTGTTCGTGGATTGTCAAGAAAATGTTTGTTCTTCGACAAGAACTTCAGAATAATAAGGGGTGGTTGGATGCTGTGACTAGAGGAAAGTTTTGTACAAAACAGGTTTACTTAGGTTTTAGAGGGGAGAAGGATCGTGTGCCTTGGTACAAACGTTTCTACGGAAATACCGCAAGACCAAGGTCTCAGTTCACTTTGTAGATGGGTTTACAGTACGGGCTGTACACTAAGGACAGAATGTTGAGATTTGGAGGAACGGGGGATGCCAAGTGTGTTTTCTGTCCAGCTGATGAATCTGTGGATCATCTGCTGTGGATGCACATTTCCATATACCAGGCGAATGGAAGGATGAAAAAGTTTGGTTGCTAAGGAACTGTAAGGGAAAAGGGATGAAAAGCAAGTTGCTAAAGTTGGCAGTAATAGAGGTGGTATATGCCATTTGGATACATAGGAATCATATGATTTTTACTCCTAACTGCGCCCTGGATTTGCAGTTAGGAAGCAAAATTTTACAGGTTATACAGACACGGGCTCTGTTGCATAGTGGTTTGAAGAGATTCTGTGAGAGGTTATAGTGTGTTGATATTTTGTTTTGTTCATTTGATGTCAAAGTAGTTAAATCTTGTTGTGTATTGCCTGGATCGGTTTTGATCGGCGTTTCTGTACTTTATCTGTTTTGGTAATGGAAAGTATATTCTTGCTAAAAAAAAAAAAAAAAAAAAAAAATAGTGTCAAATTCACACATTTGTCAAAATATGTTTTTGTAAATATAGATGGTTCAGTCTTACAAGAACCTAGACAAGCCGGAGCTGGATGCATCATAAGAAATGAGCATGGAAATTTTGTTGCCGCTGCTGCATTACTCACGGGAAGAACTGATCACAACACTGCGGAGTTTTATGGCCTAAAGATTGGCACAAACTTGTGCACAAATTTAGGTCTAAAAAAGGTGATCATACAAACTGATTCACAAGTCCTTATAAACTGTCTTTGCAGACCGAAAATAGCAACACTAGCTCAACAAATGTTGCTAAAAGAAGCGGTCAAAAGATTGGAAGAAATGGAAGAAATCAGAATCCAGTTTGTATACAGAGAGTGCAATCAAGTAGCTGACACGATCGCTAAAGAAGCTAGCAAACTAACCTTTGGTGATACACAACGACTGTTGAATAATAACATCGCTCGGTGTTTTTACTATGTATGAGATTCTTGCCCACAGTGGATGAAGAATATAATAGATCAAGACAGTAAGACTTTTATTCGTAGTGTTAAGGACAATATATGTAACCTTTAAATAAATTTATTTATGTAATGGAATTTGATTTTTTAAAAAATGTCTACATTTCTCTAAAAAAATTTGATCGGGACCACGACTAAATCAACTTGATTCAAAGCATGCATGAGACCTCCAAATGAAAATTACTAGCCAATAAACAAAAACTCCAAAGTACAAAACAGGTTTACTTAGGTTTTAGAGGGAAGAAGGATCGTGTGCCTTGGTACAAACGTTTCTACGGAAATACCGCAAGACCAAGGTCTCAGTTCACTTTGTGGATGGGTTTACAGTACAGACTGTACACTAAGGACAGAATGTTGAGATTTGGAGGAACGGGGGATGCCAAGTGTGTTTTCTGTCCAGCTGATGAATCTGTGGATCATCTGCTGTTTTAATGCCCCTTTTCACAGGCTGTTTGGAGTGAAGTTCTAGGCTGGATGCACATTTCCCATATACCAGGCGAATGGAAGGATGAAAAAGTTTGGTTGCTAAGGAACTGTAAGGGAAAAGGGATGAAAAGCAAGTTGCTAAAGTTGGCAGTAAGAGAGGTGGTATATGCCATTTGGATACATAGGAATCATATGATTTTTACTCCTAACAGCGTCCTGGATTTGCAGTTAGGAAGCAAAATTTTACAGGTTATACAGACACGGGCTCTGTTGCATAGTGGTTTGAAGAGATTCTGTGAGAGGTTATAGTGTGTTGATATTTTGTTTTGTTCATTTGACGTCAAAGTAGTTAAATCTTGTTGTGTATTGCCTGGATCGGTTTTGATCGGCGTTTCTGTACTTTATCTGTTTTGGTAATGAAAAGTATATTCTTGCTCAAACAAAAAAAAAAAAATAGTGTCAAATACACACATTTGTAAAAATATGTTTTTGTAAATATAGATGGTTCAGTCTTACAAGAACCTGGACAAGTCGGAGCTGGATGCATCATAAGAAATGAGCATGGAAATTTTGTTGTCACTGCTGCATTACTCGCGGGAAGAACTGATCACAACACTGCGGAGTTTTATGGCCTAAATATTGGCACAAACTTGTGCACAAATTTAGGTCTAAAAAAGGTGATCATACAAACTGATTCACAAGTCCTTATAAACCGTCTTTGCAGACCGAAAATAGCAACACTAGCTCAACAAATGTTGCTAAAAGAAGCGGTCAAAAGATTGGAAGAAATGGAAGAAATCAGAATCCAGTTTGTATACTGAGAGTGCAATCAAGTAGCTGACACGATCGCTAAAGAAGCTAGCAAACTAACCTTTGGTGATCCACAACAACTGTTGAATAATAACATCGCTCGGTGTGTTTACTATGTATGAGATTCTTGCCCACAGTGGATGAAGAATATAATAGATCAAGACAGTAAGACTTTTATTCGTAGTGTTAAGGACAATATATGTAATCTTTAAATAAATTTATTTATGTAATGGAATTTGATTTTTTAAAAATGTCTACATTTCTCTAAAAAAATTTGATCGGGATCACTACTAAATCAACTTGATTCAAAGCATGCATGCGACCTCCAAATGAAAATTACTAGCCAATAAACAAAAACTCTAAAGAACAAAGAAATGAAGAACAACAAAATTATGTGGTTCAACTCTTAATTGAACTATGTCCGCAGGATCAACAGTGACGAATCTTATTAATGAACAACAAGCAGTTGCAACTTGCAAGATCAATCGCTACAGAAATCAAATAACAAATTCACTGATTTATGTCAGTATCCTGCTTTACCCGTAAACCCTAATTCTTTATCCATGGTAGTTATACAAAGAACTAGAACGGTATTCATTAATTAATGCTTGTTATTACAGCAGAAATGAACTGTCCCAAAGTTGTTAAGTAGTGTAACAACTTTTCCCGTCTTTGACTAATGGACTGATCTTAGCCATCCAAACAAGTGTGGCCCCTAAAATAATTATTACATTTTTAGTGAAAAACTTATTACAAATTACTAAATTTAGTAAAATCTTACTAAAATATCCCGCTATCATCTCTTAGTTTAAGTATCACGGTCAAGCAAGCATCATTAGCAACCCACTTACCCAAACCATAGTTTCAAAGCATCATCCTCAAACGTCATTGCGGTTTTGGGTTATTTAGTTTAAGCATCACGGTCACATACACAAGCATCATTAACAACCTATAAATCAAATCATACTCTCAAGTATCACAATTACACAAAATAATATTAATTTAGGTTGCTTAGGTTCTGTTCTCTCCGTTTGAAAAATCATTATGTTTAGTTTAGTTAAACTTTGTTTAGATTCATTCACTTCAGTTCACTTCTATTCAGATTTACATAGTTGTATTTTATGCTACAAATAAAATAAATTCAGTTCAGTTCAGACTAAAGTAACAGTTTCTTAGTTCCAAACATCTCATTCAAACTCAAACTCAAATACATTCCTTCGATTTTTTTGGTAGTCGAAGCGTGGTGTGCGAATGAATATCGTTAGTTATGATAATACACAAACAAGAGTGGTTAGAGGAAACTACTTGGTGTTTGATTTATCTAATTTAGTGAGAAATTGGTTTTTAATTGTTTGCAGCAGTTTATGAGGTTTGATGGGCAATATCGATCTGAAATTCGAAGTATCACCCGAAATATTGAGCATCAATTATTCGAACTTTGATTTGAAATCTGATACGAATTCATTCAATCCAAAACACGAATAAATTTGATTCAAAATTTATTTGTTCCAAATTCAACTGGACCCAAATTAACTCATCTAATGCGAATTTAGCTAAAATTTAATTTGTAAGGATTATATAATTAGCTAATTTTTCATTTATAATAAATATTTAATATTTTATCTATCACTAACTTATAATTTACATTTTAGAGTCATAAAAATTTATAACTTTTCAAATAATATGCATTCAAATATTCAATTAACACTAAACTCAAATTCACTTACATGATCTGATTAGACCCGAACCAAATGGATTCGATAAAAAAATGTTCCAAAATTTATAATAATTCGAACAACATATAGATCCGGGACTCAAATCCGGATGATGCGAATAAAACAATCCGACATAAACGAGCCGTTTGGCTAACTGTAATGGAGAGTTATGGTATGTTTAAGTTTTCATTATACTAACTAAGGGTCTACTAATTAATAAGTCATCATATCTAAGTTATTGATCTGCATCACTCCTCACTCACATCATTTGTAAATCATATGAACATCGAACAATATACTAGTGTTCGATTAGTAAGAGGTTCTGAGGGTTCGCGAATGGAGTGGTACGGGTGCTGGAGTAGCACATAAAACGTTGAGAGTTTGAACCTGACAGGGTTCTAAGGTTAGTTTATGTGTATTTCCAGTTATAAAATGGTTAATGAGTAGTGTAATAGTAGGAGTAGGGTGTTGAAGTAGCAAGGAGAGGTTGATGGTTTGAACCCCGACGGATGTATAAGGTTGGTATACATGTAATTCGACTTATAAGGTGATTAAAGAGTAGTGTATGAGTTTAGTAGTTAGATTTATCATATAAAAAAAAGTATGGTACTTATATTTGTAAAAAAATCAAAGGAAAAAATTCGAACAATATACTCGTGTCCTCTAAATTTTTCACGGTATTTCATTGTTCATGTTGAAATTAATAGGATGGGTCGTCCATGCGCCCCAGACCATAATTAGAGTTAGTTGGGGCGGATGCCCATCCTATTTGTAACTCCGAATAACACTTATACTGTATAGAATATCTATCTAAAAAATTTATTTATAGTTTTATGGGTAATTTGCATACATTCCCTCTTAGTTTTTTTAATTACAGATCTTACTCTCTTAGTAAAACAATTACATGTAGTCCAGTGTTAGACAAAAACAATTACATATAACACTACGAATTTGACTTATTTCGAATTAAGAGTTAGAAGTTACGTTTTTACCCTCGCCGGAATTTCAATTTTTAGCTTGAAACAAACAACTTAAGTTTGCATTATTTAAACATTTGCCTCTAAATTATTTTATTCTACAAAATTAACTTTAATAAATTTCAAAATGAACTAATATTTATTATAAAATAACCCCAAATTAAGGGTTTGTTTCAAACAACCCCAAAAGATTAAAAAATAAAAAAAACTAAAAATACAGCTCCCCGGAGCTGTTGAAAGCTGTCGGATCTGTTAACAGCTCCGATTTGGAGCTGTAGCTCCGAAATCGGAGCTGTAAAACTCCGAATCGAGAGTTGTTTATAGCTCCAAATCAGGGCTGTAGAGCTCCGATTTCGGAGCTGTGTTAACAACTCCGATTGGAGCTGACCAGAGATGCTCCGGTTTACAGCTCCTGCCGGAGCTGTAGCAGTTCTGGTGCCGGAATTAATTCCGGTATCGGAACTCTAAGAGAAGAAGAAGATAGAATAAAAAAGAAAAGAGAAAGGAAAAAAAAAGGAAAAAGAAAAGAGAAAAGATAAAAAGAAAAAAAAAGAAAAATGATTTTTTAAAAATCTAAGGCCTTGTATGGACTGAAAAAACAGAAAAATGAATAAGGGTGAGGTCAATGATTTTCCGGTTATTGGGGCTACATGCAATTGTTGAACTAAGAGGGAACATTACGTAATTAGAAGCAACAAGGAGGAGGTACAATGTAATTTACTTTCTTGAAAGATAGTACATATATAAACATTTACAACCCTATCAGCTTAGGCGATAAGATATTAGAACACCAAAATATTAAGGCCGCCAAGTTGAAATTTCAACTTTGTAATATGTACACAATCAAGAGATAGCTTGAGCAGTTAGCCTAAATCAGTTTGGCAGTTAGCTATTTATTTGATTCTAGACATTGATAGAGTAGAGATAGTTGATCAGTTATTTGCGGGTCGAAGTTGTATCCCTATAATTCTCTCATTGTTTAGTGGAATCCTGACTTAGTAGTGCCCCTGAACGTCGTCAAAGTTATTGGCGAACTGGGTAACCAATTTTGTGTGTCTTTCTCGTCCCTGATTTTCTTATTCATTCGTTATCCCAGATATATTTGCTGCTTATTTCCTAACACCCACCCCATCCCCTGCCCCCTCACCCTCTCTAAAACATCGATCAACATTATATCCACACAAAACTATATCTGCATCATTACCAAACAAAGACACCAACACCAACAATCATGAAAACATTAACAAAGTGACCTCAACCACCCGAACCAACTCGAAACCCAAAACACCTAAGACCCTCTCGTGCAAACCCTCGAGGTAGAAACCTTGGACACCATCGACAAAGTGAAAGCTAAGATCCAGGGAAAGGAAACATCCCATCGGACCAGCAGCGCCTGAACTTCACTGGAGGAGATGGTAACATTGGCGGAATGACAGGTGGCTAAAACGAGAGCAGAAACAGGAAAAGGTGAGTGAGGTGATGGGAAAGGAAAGGAATTTTGAAGGGCTTGTTTCGAACTTTCGATGCCCTCAATAAAGATCTCAAGAAACCTCGAACTGGCCAAGATAGTGGTAGTGGAAATGATAGACAATTAAGAGCAGAACATAAATTAAAAAAAAAAAAGAGATCTAGGTCTAAGAATCGGAAAGCAAGAAAAAAATAAAAAGGAAAACTTAAGAGAAGAAGAGAATGGATCAGATCAGAGCTTTCCGCTATGATCTGGTTAACACCAGATCGGAGCAAGAAAGGAGGTTCGATGTAAAGGGGAAGAGGCAGATAGCAAAGAGAATAATTTTATAGAGTAGATTTTTTTAACAGCTAGCTTTTTCGTAACGACTAGTTTTTTTAATTGGAAGTGTAAATTTTTTTTCCAATGAAATTTAATTACATTTTGTTTCCCAACAGTGATGAACTTGTATTTTACACTTTCATTCGAGTCTTTTTCACCAATTTAGCTATCATCTATGTTAACTTAGCTTATATTTTAGTGCATTTTATTAGAATAGTGTCGCGTTTCCCTTTTCTGTATTTTTCAGGTTTTAGGTGAAAAACGTATTTTTATGGGAAATATTGATGAGGAGGACGAAGTTTTGGTGTTTCGAGGACATTCGTGGTGTATGTAGAAGGTTTCGGATGAGATTTGAGGCCTAGGGGACGAGTTTCAAGGCTTAAAGGTCACTAGAAGGCAAAATCGAGTCCAAAAAGAAAACCAACTCAAAAACTCGTTGTCCACCGACTCTGTCGGTCCCGGACGGTTCGCCTGGTGCCAGGCGGTTCGTCTGGTACCGGGGGCGGTTCGCCCGGGAGGTTTCGTCAGCTATATATATCTTCGCCTATTTTGTACGATTTTCATACCTTTTCACCTTATTTTGAGAGAAATTCTCCAGAGCCTGTTTTGGGAATTATTAGCATAGAAGACTCTTTTTCTTATTGATTTGGAAGTTTAAGCATAGAGATTGGACATCTTTAATTCTCGATTCTTGCTTGTGAGTTAGCAATTCATCGGAGATTTACAACCTTCGTTGGTAACTTGTATCTCACAATTTTTCTGCTTTTATTTATTTCATTCAACATGTTTTCATTCAATCTTGCTTTGATTCTTGTTGATTGCAATTTATCTATGAGTAGCTAAATCTATCGTTGGTGATAGTATGTGATTTCTTAGTTAGGGTTTTAATTATGCATGAGTGGCTTCGCGCGTTTAAGACTTGATTTATTGTTTTATTTCTTTGATATATCTAAGCCATCTATCTTCGTAGTGTTGAATTGAAAGGAACACGTAGGATAATTCACGATCATAGATTTCTATACAAACTTCAAGTACTTCATGCATGATTATTACCCGTTGCTTTGAATGATCATACTATCACTGTCTTCCATTATATTGATAAGAAAAATTTGTGCTTTGGTTGATTCCTGATTTATAGTTTAAGTTAAATTAGATAAAGCTAGTTATAGTCCTTAGAGATCGACACTCGAGGTTATCTTACTTCTACACTACGTGCCTTGGTTTTCGTTGTAGTTGTGAGTTGCCTTTGGCTAAAAACAAATTTATTTGATTAATTGAGTCTGACAATCTCGTTCATCAAATTGGCGCCGTTGCCGGGGACTATACTCCTTTTTTCTCTTTAGCTTATTTATATTTTTAGCATTCAATTCCTATATTTATTAAGTTTAGTTAATCTGCTCTCTTTTGATACTCTTTTCCATTATTGTTACAGATAGTGTATGCAACGTACGCGATCTAGTGTAATACCTCTTGCTGAACCTATCGAAGAAATTGACAGGGTTTACCATCAAAGAAGGCGGAATCTCGCTCAAGGTGACATAGAGGAAATTGATTCCTCTGAATATCTTCGAGCACTCTTTGAAGATCCCGTGATGGCTCGTCCACTGTTGAAATCATGGGTTCAACCCAACAAGGAACGAATGAAGGGTCCAACGATTGTCCTTTCGCCTGCGACTCGTGACTTGGAAATAAAAAACCACATGTTCCAGCAACTCCCGAGGTTCTATGGCTTGGATAGGGAAGACGTGATAGGGTATTTGCATGATATCGATGACTTCGTCAACCAACTCCCAAGACCGGGCACGGAGGTGACGGATGACGAGCTGAGAATGAAGGTTTTTGCGATGGGGCTTGGCGATAAAGCCAAGGCATGGTTAGGCTCTCTGGAAGCCGACCGGTTCGCTTAACACTTGGGAAAAGGTCTTCTCAGCCTTTATGGAGAAATACTTCCCTCACACATTGACTACCGCGCTTAAGGCGCAAATCACTGGTTTCAAACAAGACTATGATGAGACGATCTACACCGCGCTTGAGAGGTTAAACGACATCTTGAACAAGTGTCCACACCATGGTTTTGAGCTTTCGGATCTTGTCCAACACTTCTACAATGGACTCACTTTTGAGAATCAACAAGTGGTGGATTTCCAGTGCCGTGGTAATATTTGGGAAGAAACCGCGGAGGCTGTTTGGGCGATTTTCGAAAGGCTTGCTAATGGATCTCAATTCAAGGATCCAAGAGCAGTGGTTAGGAGGCGCGACGCTCCACCCAATCAGGAGGTTCCAATGTATGGAGCAAGTGGGGATCGATTTGAGTGTTTCACCAATGAGCTGAAGCAAGTTCTCAAGAGCTCAGTTGGAACATCCGTTTCTAATGAGATTTGCCGGATTTGCAAGAACTATGGGCATGGGGCTCATATGTGTAGGTCAGAGCTTGCACAAGATGGTAGCAATTGGGTTCAAGGAAGCAACGAGGAGGCCTTTGCTGCAGAATTTGGAGTTCAAGAAGCTAGCTATGGTCAAGATGGTAGGAATCCTCGTGGTGGATTTTGGAGAAGGGGGTTCCGAAACAACCAAGGATATGCACCTGCTAGCCAAACTTGTGGCCCTAACCAAGACCGTAGTAATCTTAGCTATGGTAATGATGACTGTGAAAATCCCACTCCTAAAGAGCAACCGAAGTCGAAGACGGTTCTTCTCATGGAGAATTTGCAAAAAATGGTTGATCACACCCAAGGTTTTCTTAAGCGTTATGAAGAAGTTCGGAGAAGACAAAGGCGAGACTTGATCAGTTGGAGGCAAGCACTAGGCTTTCTCATGAAAAGATACAAGAGTTGATTGACCGTGGAGCAACTAAGGAGCAAGGGAAGTTGCCTAGCAACACTGAGAAGTCGATGTCTATTACCTTGGTGGGTGATCTTCCTGTTGAAATCACTATCAAGAAGGTTGCTAATTGTGAGTGTTGCAAGGATGGCGAGCCCCCACTAGCCAAGGAAGAAGAGAAAGACCTTGGTTTTGATGTTAGCGATGAGCAGCAAGAAGATCCCGAGCCAATTCCTGATAGTTTCGATGTGAAGGTTGGGATTGGTGAACTTGAAAATGTCCGTGCTACACTTGATACGGGATCTTACTCGAATGTTCTCCCTATGAATGTGTTTGAGAAGAGTGGCCTTGGAGAGCTTTCGGAGCATAAGGCTATTGTGCAACTTGCGGATGGATCCTTTGTACGACCCGAAGGCATTGTGAAGAACGTATTGGTTAAGATTGGTGAAACTTCTGTATACACCAACTTTGTTGTGATGCCGACGTCTACACCGGGAATGGGGGATGTTGTTCTCTTGGGGCGAACGTTCTTGACTAAGCTACGCTCCGTAATCGACATCTACCGAAGAACTTGCACCATTGAGGTGGATGGCAAGCAACATGTGTTGCGAGCCATATCTGATCCTAGTCCTCACTTCAATGCTTCTCATTCTATTAACTACTTTGGTCTTGCTGTATATGTCCATTCTCACTCACAGGTACTAGGCATGAAGAAGAGATCGATAAAGGGGAAGTCTAGTACCCTCAAGAACAAGAACTAAAGAGCAAGAAGAAGTCGAGTCAAAGACTTTATAAACAATGGCGCTGTCCGGGAGGCAACCCAGAGTTTTTATCTCTTTATTGCATTGCATTGCATTCATACATTGAACAATTTGTCCTTATTTATATTAATTTGTCGGGTTATGTGATGTTTTGTGCTTATGTTTATGTTTGAGTGAAACTTTTCGAGTGTTTTTCATGAGGAAAATGGTTTTCGGGGATAAAAACTGAACTTTTTCGGAAAAATTTCGTCTCCCCACCTCTGGAGGTGGGGGGCGAATCGCCCCACATCGCCAGAGAGCTTCAGGCTCTCTGGAAATGGGGAGCGATTCGCCCCACATACGGGCCGATAGCCTCTGGCGATGTGGGGCGAATCGCCCCACATACGGGCCGATAGCCTCTGGCGATGTGGGGCGAATCGCCCCACATACGGGACGATTCGCCCCCCGTATTCAGATATTAAGGGAGCGGGATTTCTCCCTTCCTCCCTCATTCTTCCATCTTCTTCTACTCTCTTACTCCAAAACACCCAAAAACTCAAAAAATCTTCCATCTTACATAAATCCTTCAATTCTCCATCAAATTTTGTGTTCTTTAGTTTCAATCGAAGCCCATTACGTGTTCTTTCATTCCATCCGAACAAATTTCATCCTAGTTCATTCATTCTTCGGATTTGAGGTAACCTCACATGAACCCTAATTTTTCAAGTTTGGATTTCTTTTGATTTATGCTTCAATTGAGCTTATATGATGTATGAGTTGATTGTTTGTGTGATTAGAAACGTTATCCACTATCAATTGCATGTTCAATTTTGCTTGGTTTGGTGGTTTGAGAATTTTGCCTACTAGATGTCTATGTCTTGATATGCATTGTTTCTTTTCCTTTCATTCCATGTTTATAGTCGTGCTTATTCATATAATGATGATGGACATGATGGTAGAACGCATGATTGATGAGTTTGAGGATTTTTGGTGCTAGATTTTTTGCTATTACGGTATGATTTGAGTCTTATGATTTAAGGTTATTTGTTGTCTAGCATGAGCTTAATGTGATATGTTACATGTCTAAGATATGTTGGTGTGTTGCATTTTAGTTCTAGAAGTGGCTAGATTAGACATGGAGCTTTTGAGGGGTACGATTGTTGATGTTCTCACTCGTTTGTTTTACTCTTGCATTTGCATATGCATGAATCTGTTTTATGTTGTACAAGATACTAATTGCTTCTTGTAGGTACCATGCCACCACGTGACAAGAAGAAAGCTGGCTCATCTAGGAGCAAGAAGGGCAAGGGGGTAGCTTCAAGCTCCCAACCTTCTCATGAGTTGTTTGAGCTGTCGCTTTCAGCTATCGACGTCCATTTAAGGCTCCAAGCGGAGCTTGCTCAAGGTGGACGATCGACCATTCCTGATTGGAGGATTGAGATTCCAGAAGTCCATGCTAACCGACCGGGTTACAAGGTGCTCTCTCGTTTGGCTAAGAAGAGGAATTGGGGTTGGTTTACTTCCAACCGTTTCAAGGGGTATGATAAGAGTCTTCTCCATGAGTTTTATGTTGGCTATACGGATCTTGAAGAGAAGGAGGGTGTTCTTGTTAGAGGCGTAATCGTGCCATGGACTCCTGCCTCAATTTCTCATTTTATTCATATGGGGGAACGGGAGTTCACCGGGAGTGACCATTCTTATGTGTATTCGAGGGCTACTAGGGGGATTGGAAGTGATATCACAGATTAGATTTGCAACAAGCAATATGTGTTTCCAGAATCTGGGGCACAACTAGGACGGATCCATCAAAGTGACCTTAGTCTTGAATCCAAGGTGGTGATGAAGTTTTGTATTGCCAATCTGATTCCTAGGAAGAATGAAACATGGATTCAACCGAACTATGCTGAGCTCCTCTACTGCTTGTTGTGCAAGCATCGTATAGACATCGGGAAGATCATGTATGAAGAATACGAGCGTCATTGGGAGAAGAAGAAGAAGCCCTTCATTTTTCCACGTTTCATCACGGCTTATTGCAAATATCATGGGGTTGAGGACATTGTTGAGGGAGATTCTGAGGTCGCGGCTCTTTCCCCATCAACTATTGATGTGCAATTGAATAGGTATCGTATGAAGAACCCCACGGCTGCTGCTGATGATGTTGAGGCTTCCCTTCGACAGCGTGATTCTGATGATGATGATGATGATGAGGAAGATGAGGATGTTATGGATACTGATGATGGAGCTGGCCGAGTTCCTGATATTCCTTCTGTTAGTAGACCGCCACATGCACCACCTCGAGCACCACATGGGTCTAGAGTATTGATTTCTCTGATTTTCGGACCTACCTCGATGACCGTTTCGGTAGAGTTGATGCTAGTGTTGCAGCCTTGACCACTTCTGTCGAAGGGTTGCAATATAATCTTGATGGATACATTGCCCAACGCAACCGCGATTGGGAGATAGCTGAGGAGCATCGTCGGAATGAGAGAGAGTGTGGGAGCAGCAACAGCTCATTAGTCACCAAAAGGAGGCCCTACATCAATCCAATGATCTTCTGTCTGACTTGTGGAGGGACTATTATGGGGATTACGATCCTAATAATTAGTCTTTTCACAAGTCCATTCTTGTATACTCAGCCGACTGAGGCCAAACCATTCGGTAACATCTAGTATCACTTTTTATTTCCTCATTCTCTTTTGCTAGGGACTAGCTTGAGTTTCTTGAGGGGGGATGGGATGTGAACCATGATGTTAGTATTATTTGGCTTTTTGCATGTTGAGTATGGTATCTTGTATTTTGTTTACATTTGCATTTGCACGTTTACCGCTTTCGTAGTATTTAATTGCATACACTACATTCATCCTCGTATAGTTTTGCATGTTTTTATGTGGAGTTTATTGCCAATTTTTTTTTTTTGAACTTTTTTATTGGGTAGATTAACTAGTTATGACCTTTGACCATGCGTTTCATCTCTATAAATTTGTTTGGGTTTTTCTCGCTTGGCTTGTCACATTTATATATGCACTTAGTTAAGCTTGGTAGTCTCGACATCACTTAGTGGTGTTTTCTCTACTGCGGTTCACGAAGGCCTTTATAATAAGATGATGCATGTTAGAATCTTGTTTCCCGTGTAATTATGTACCTAAGAGGCAACAAGTCTTCACCTTGCTTTGAGATTGCTAAATGCCTAGGAAGGAGGTAGTGTGAGATGTGTGTGATCCTTTGTTTGAAACCTATTCTAACGAATAGGTCTGGGGAGGGGGTTATACAGTTATTATGACTTGTTTTTCGATTTTGAGTGTTGTGAGTTTGTTTTTTCTTCCTTTTTCGTAAAGTTTGTGCTCCAACCTATTCTTTCGAATAGGTTTGGGGAGGACGTTTGTGAGTCATTGTAATTTCTTTTTCGTTGTGCTACTGCTGGCTATATACAAAAAAAAGAGGGGAAAAGAAGAAAGAAAAAATTGAAAAAAAAGGAAAAAGAAAAAATTCCAGGAAAAAGAAAAAAACTGGAAAAGAAAAAATAAGAAAAGACCCAAAAAAAGCAAAGAAGGGTCCAAAGAAAGCCAAAAAGCAGTTTAGCAAAGTGTTTGTCTCGTTTTTCAATCCTTGTAATGTTCGTAATCGAGTTGTAAAGTGTGTCTTTTGTTTGTTTGAGTGTCATCTGTTCTAGACCACCCTCGTCCTGCCATTCAGGAAGTAGTGATAGTTTATGACTTTGCTTGAGAGATGGGTAGAATAGGGGATTGTGAACTTTTAGGGAACCCTCCTTCGTTTGATGAGAGCCAGTATTGGTTCGACCTCTTTGAGGGAAAGTCTTAACTTGGTGAACAGTAGTAAGTCCTCAGTTTCATAGGCACGGGACAACCATTCGTATTTTAACATGTTTCATTACGTCGTCACTGACTGGGTCCAGGTAGAGAATGTTACGAGAGACTATCTTGTTTAACATGGTGCATATGTGAATGTGCATGAGTCAATCGAGGCATTCTTCAACCAATATCCATGTTATGATTTGTATGGTCATTGTTCATAAGTTTTTGATAGACTCAATAGATTAGTTCATTTCATTTGGCATGAGACTCCATTTTGTGTGTTGCATTGGTTTTTTGCATTAGAGTCTAGCTTAGTTGCTTGAGGACAAGCAAAGGTTCAGTTTGGGGAGTTTGATGAACATGTATTTTACACTTTCATTCGAGTCTTTTTCACTAATTTAGCTATCCTCTATGTTAACTTAGCTTATATTTTAGTGCATTTTAATAGTGTCACGTTTCCCTTTTCTTTGCATTTTTCAGGTTTTAGGTGAAAAACGTATTTTTATGGGCAATATTGATGAAGAGGACGAAGTTTTAGTATTTCGAGGACATTCGTGGTGTATCTAGAAGGTTCCGGATGAGATTTGAGGCCTAGGGGACGAGTTTCATGGCTTAAAGGTCACTAGAAGGCAAAATCGAGTCCAAAAAGGAAACCAACTCAAAAACTCGCTGTCCACCGACTCTGCCGGTCCCGGATGGTTCGCCCGGGATGCCAGGCGGTTCGTCTGGCACCGGGGGCGGTTCGCCCGGGAGGTTTCATCAGCTATATATATCTTCGCCTATTTTGTACGATTTTCATACCTTTTCACCTTATTTTGAGAGACAAATTCTCCAGAGCCTGTTGTGAGAATTATTAGCATAAAAGACTCTTTTTCTTATTGATGATGAACGTGTATTTTACACCTTCATTCGAGTCTTTTTTCACCTATTTAGCTATCATCTATGTTAACTTAGCTATATTATAGTGCATTTTATTAGAATAGTGTCACATTTCCCTTTTCTTAGTATTTTTCAGGTTTTAGGTGAAAAATGTAATTTTCCGGGCAACTATATTGAAGAGGACGAAGATTCTGTGTTTCATGGTCATCCGTGGTGTATCTAGAAGGTTCCGGACGAGATTTGAGGTCTAGGGGTCGAGTTTCAAGGCTTAAAGGTCACTAGAAGGCAAAATCTGAGCCCGAAAAGGAAAAGAAGACCAAAAACGCGTCTCTACCGACTGGAGCTCCGGGCGGTTCGCCCGGGATGTGGGGCGGTTCACCCCACGCCAGGCGGTTCGCCCGGCGCCTGGGGCGATTCGCCCCACGCCCTCCGAACTCCTATATATAGTTGCACCTGTTTCTACGTTTTTCATACCTTTTTTCATACTTTTCACATTAGTTTTAGATATGAATTCTCCAGAGCCTGTTCTGGGAATTCTTAGCATAGGAGACTATTTTTCTTATCAATTTGGAGGATTAAGCATAGCAATTGGACCTTGTTGTTTATCAATTCTTGCTTGTGAGTTCACAATTCTTCGGAGATTGACAACCTTCGTCGGTAACATTGTATCTCACGGTTTTTCTACTTTTATTTATATCTTTCAACATGTTTTCATTCAATCTTGCTTTGATTTCTGTTGATTGCATGTCATCTATGAGTAGCTAAATCTATCGTTGGTAATAGTATGTGATTTCTTAGCTAGGGTTCTTAATTATGCATGATGGCTGTAACGCGAATCAGACTTGAGTTATTGCTTTATTTCTTTGATCTATCTAAGCCCTCTATCTTCGTAGTGTTGAATTGAACGGAACACATTGGACAATTCATGATCTTAGATTTCTATGCAAAACGATCGAGTACTTCATGCATGATTATTAACCTGATGCTTTGAATGATCATACTATCACTAACTTCCATTATTATTGATAAGAAAATTTGTGCTAAGTTGTTTGTTGAGTTTATAGTTTAAGTTAAATTAGATAAAGCTAGTTATAGTCCTTAGAGATCGACACTCGAGGTTATTTTACTGCTACACTACGGTTTTCGTTGTAGTTGTGAATTGCCTTTGGCTAAAAATAAATTTATTTGATTAATTGAGTCTGACAAACTTCGCTTCATCAAATTGGCGCCGTTGCCGGGGACTATACTCCTTTTTTCTGTTTAGCTTATTTATATTTTCAGCATTCAATTCCTAGTCTTAGTAGTATTAGTCTTTTTCGATTCTTTAGGTGATTTCCTGAAATTTTCTTGATTTTCGAAACTTCTAATGAGACTAATTTTCAGTTTTGAGTTACTCCTGTTCCAGATTTCCAGGTATGACGACCTTAAAAGCTCGCTTGACACCTACATTCTCGCAAGTTAAGAAAGGGTCAGCTATATACTTGGAAGAAGAGTTATCAGGGTATGAGGTAACGAGTTCTGTAGTGAGAAGTATACCAAGGTTCGAAGATGGAGTGGGGATGAATCCGTTAAGTTTCATCAGATCCTACAAGGAAGAAATAGCAAAAATTCCAGCAAAGGGGTTCACTGAGGACCAATTGTGCCGGAAATTATTTTCTTTCGCTCTCGGATATGAGCCAAGGCTTTGGATATCCAGGTTAGCACCGAGATCGCTGAAAACATGGAGCCATGTAGTAGAGGAGTTCTTGGGGCGATTTATGCCTTACCATGAGACAATTGCCTTACAAAATAGGATCGAACACTTCAAGCAAGGAGAGTATGAGCGGTTTTGTGACACCTACGAACGTTTTGAGTTGTATAAACGTGAGTGCCCCCATCACCGTTTCGACGACGGGGAGCTGATTTGGTATTTTGTTGGTGGTCTACGTGATGATGTTAGGCTTCAAGTGTATGGGATGTGCGGAGGATTAGAAGAATGTACAGTTGAAGAGGCAGAGAAGGTATTTCAAAAGTACGCCAGTGGATCTGCACAATCTGAGAGGCTAATGTCGAGTCAAGTCACCAATGGGAATTCAAATCGGGGCGAAACTAAAGGCTTATACGAAGGATATTCTGAAGACGAAGATATCAGTGAGGAGGATGAACTTACGTTTTACGCAGGGATTAAGGCCATTGAGAATGTTTTTGAGATAGCACACGCAGGGCAAGTTGAAAACAATCTTCGCATCGAAAAGGCTTTTGAAGCAGTCGAAGTAACTGAGCAACTTATAGAGGAATTTAGCTTGTTGACGTGTGAAAAGGCAGAGGAGGTTCATCAACTTGAAGGAGAGAAGATTTTAGACGAAGAGGCCCCCCTGGAGGTGGGGGGCGAACCCCCCAGCATGGGAGGCGAATCGCCCCCCACAAACAGTATGCTGGGGGCGACTCGGCCCGCCCCAGGCGAACCGCCCAGGGCCGGGGGCGAATCGCCCCCCAGCTCCAGGGAGCTGAACGACCCCAGCTCCCCTGTTCCGACACCCGAAGTTGATTCTCTCGATCCTAAACCTCTCCAAACAGATTCTACTGAGGAACCTGAGTACGAAGAAGTGAATCTACTACTCCGTGGAGGAAAGATGACCAAAATTCCTAACTTCGTGCGTCCTAAACGTATTGAATCTTCAGTGACCAACAATGCAGGACCAAGCACAGAGCAAGAAGTTAGTGAAAGCTCCAAAGAACCTCAGGAGAAGGATGATGAACCAAGACCATCTGAAAAAGATGAGGTTGATGATGAGGTCGAAGGGGGAACTCCTAATCCGGAGGTACTTCACAAATCTTCTAATCCATATCTTCTAATCTACTATGTTAAGCATGATAAAATAGGTCTCTAGATGATAATTTAGCATTTTAGGAGGAAAACCGACACCTCCAGGAGTCTGGAAGTGCCGGGCGAACCGCCCCCCACGTGGGGCGATTCGCCTGGCACGACCAGGGAACCTGGGGCTTACTTGAAGCCCCAGGCGAATCGCCCCCCACATGGGGCGGTTCGCCCCGGACATCCAGTAACCCCGGAGATCCGGATTTTCGTTCGGAAACCCGATTTTCTCCTATTATGCTAAATTATTGATCTTTTTACCTCGTTTATCGTCCGTTTTGTTTTCTCACGAGTTTCCTTGAGTCCTATAGGTTACAGGTACAAGTTAGCTCTCACCTTAAATCCACTTTCGACGTTCGGGACGAGCGACGACGTTAAGGTTGGGGGGGGGGGGATTATCGCTAGCTATCTCTATACTTGTTTTTCTTATGATAAACTCGTGAAACCTTTTGTTTGCATTTGCATTTTCACGTTTACCGCTTTCTTAGTATTTAGTTGCATACACTACATTCATCCTAGTATAGTCTTGCATGTTTTTTTTGTGAAGTTTATTGCCAAATTTTTTGAACTTTTTTATTGGGTAGGTTAACTAGTTATGACCTTTGACCATGCGTTTGATCTCTATGAATTTGTTTGAGGTTTTTCTCGCTTGGCTTGTCACATTTATGTTTGCACTTAGTTAAGCTTGGTAGTCTCGACATCACTTAGTGGTGTTTTCTCTACTGCGGTTCACGAAGGCCTTTATAATAGGATGATGCATGTTAGGATCTTATGGTTGTTTTCCCGAGTAATTATGTACCTAAGAGGCAACAAGTCTTCACTTTACTTTGAGATTGCTAAATGCCTAGGAAGGAGGTAGTGTGAAATTGTGTGATCCTTTGTTTGCAACCTATTCTTTCGAATAGGTTTGGGGAGGGGGTTACGCTTTCATTAGACTTGTTTTTTGATTTTTAAGTGTGTGTTGTGAGTTTGTTTTCCTTTTTCGTAAAGTTTGTGCTCCAATCTATTCTTTCGAATAGGTTTGGGGAGGTCGTTTGTGTGTCATTCTAATTTCTTTTTCGTTGTGCTACTGCTGGCTATAAAAAAAAAAGAAAACAAATCGAAAAAAAAAGAAGAAAAAATTCCAGGAAAAAGAAAAAAATCTGGAAAAGAAAAAAAAGAAAAAAAGAAAAGACCCAAAAAAAAAAAGCAAAGAAGGGTCCAAAAAACGCCAAAAAGCAGTTTAGCAAAGTGTTTGTCTCGTTTTTTAATTCTTGTAATGTTCGTAATCGAGTTGTAATTTTTTGTCTTTTATTTGTTTGAGTGTCATCTGTTCTAGACCACCCTCGTCCTGCAGTTCAGGAAGTGGTGAATAGTTTAAGGATTTGCTTGAGAGATGGGTAGAATAGGGGAGTGTGAACTTTTAGGGAAGCCTCCTTCGTTTGATGAGAGCCAGTATTGGTTCGACCTCTTTGAGGAAAAGTCTTAACTTGGTGAACAGCAGTAAGTCCTCAGTTTCATAGGCACGGGACAACCATTCGTATTTTAACATGTTTCATTACGTCGTCACTGACTAGGTCCAGGTAGAGAATGTTACGAGAGACTATCTTGTTTAACATAAGTGCATATGTGAATGTGTATGAGTCAATCGAGGCATTCTTCAACCAATATCCATGTTATGATTTGTATGGTTTTTGTTCATAAGTTTTTGATAGATTCAATAGATTAGTTCATTTCATTTGGCATGAGACTCCATTTTTTGTGTTGCATTGTTTTTTGCATTAGAGTCTAGCTTAGTTGCTTGAGGACAAGCAAAGGTTCGGTTTGGGGAGTTTGATGAACGTGTATTTTACACTTTCATTCGAGTCTTTTTTCACCTATTTAGCTATCCTCTATGTTAATTTTGCTATATTATAGTTATTTTATTATAATAGTGTCACTGATGAACCGGAATTTGTCAGATTCTAATTAATCAAATAAATTTGTATTTAGCCAAAGGCAATTCACAACTACAACGAAAACCGTAGTGTAGCAGTAAAATAACCTCGAGTGTCGATCTCTAAGGACTATAACTAGTTTTATCTAATCTAACTTAAACTATAAAATCAACAAACTACTTAGCACAGGTTTTTCTTATCAAGATAATGGAAGTTAGTGATAGTATGATCATTCAAAGCATAGCAGGTTAATAATCATGCATGAAGTACCCGATCGTTTTGCATAGAGATCTTTAATCATGAATTGTCCAATGTGTTCCGTTATTATTCAACACTACGAAGATAGAGGGCTTAGATAGATCAAAGAAATAAAGCAATAACTCAAAGTCT
Organism: Plantago ovata; assembly: GCA_028274465.1. Taxonomy (NCBI): domain Eukaryota; kingdom Viridiplantae; phylum Streptophyta; class Magnoliopsida; order Lamiales; family Plantaginaceae; genus Plantago; species Plantago ovata. Next base: position 58,400,663 of record CM051455.1, read on the forward strand.
GATTCGCTTTACCGCCATCAGCATAATTACTAACCTTCGCTAAGAAATCACATACTATCACCATCAATAGATTTAGCTACTCAGAGATGTCATGCAATCAACAGAAATCATAGCAAGGTTGAATGAAAACATGTTGAAAGATAAATAAATATAAAGTAGAAAAATCTGAGATACAATGTTACCGAAGGTTGTCAATCTCCGAAGATTCGCGATCTCACAAGCTCCAAAACGATAAGAAAAAGTATCTCCTATGCTAAGAATTCCCAAAACAGGCTCTAGAGAATTCCTACCTAAAACTAATGAGAAAGGTGGGAAAAAAGGTATGAGAAAGTATGAAAAAACGGAGAAAACTGAGCAACTATATATAGGGTTCGGAACGTGTGGGGCGAATCGCCCGGGAGTGTCAGTCGGCAATATACGCGTTTTCGACGCGTTTTTGGATTTCTTTTCTTTTCGGACTCGGTTTTTGCCTTCTAGTGACCTTTTAGCCTTCAAACTCGACCCCTAGACTTCAAATCCTATCCGGAATCTTCTAGATACTCCAAAAATGTCTTCGGAACACCAATTCTTCGTTCTCTTCAATATAATTGCCCAGAAAACCACGTTTTTCACCCAAAACCTGTAAAATACAAACTAAAGGGAAACGTGACACTATTCTAATAAAATGCACTAAAATATAGCTAAATTAACATAGATGATAGCTAAATTGGTGATAAAAGACTCGAATGAAAGTGTAAAATACACGTTATCAAACTCCCCAAACCGAACCTTTGCTTGTCCTCAAGCAACTAAGCTAGACTCTAATGCAAAAAGCAATGCAACACAAAAAATGGAGTCTCATGCCAAATGAAATGAACTAATCTACTGAATCTATCAAAAAACATATGAGGACAAACCATACAAATCATAACATGGATATTGGTTGAGGAATGCTTCGATTGACTCATACACATTCACATAAGCACTTATGTCAAACAAGATAGTCTCTCGTAACATTCTCTACCTGGACCTAGTCAGTGACGATGTAATGAAACATGTTAAAATACGAATGGTTGTCCCGTGCCTATGAAACTGAGGACTTACTACTGTTCACCAAGTTAAGACTTTTCCTCAAAGAGGTCGAACCAATACTGGCTCTCATCAAACGAAGGAGGGTTCCCTAAAAAAGATAACACTCCCCTATTCTACCCATCTCTCAAGCAAAGACTTAAGCTATTCACCACTTCCTGAATGGCAGGACGAGGGTGGTCTAGAACAGATGACACTTTGCTAAACTGCTTTTTGGCTCTCTTTTTTTTTTTGGACCCTTCCTTGCTTTTTTGGGGTCTTTCCTTTTTTCTTTGCTAAACGGGAAGATGGCATGCTTTCCCATACACAAGTCTGTACGGAGTGGTTCCAATCACTGTCTTGTAGCTAGTCCTGTATGCCCAAAGTGCATCATTCAATTTTCCTGCCCAATCTTTCCTACTAGGCTTCACTACTCGCTCCAGGATCTTCTTAATTTGACGGTTGCTAACTTCAACTTGGCCCGACGTCTGTGGATGATATGGCGTAGCAACACTATGGTGGACACCGTATCTCTTAAGAAGGGAGGCAAAGGTTCTATTGACGAAGTGTGACCCTCCATCACTGATGATTGTCCTAGGGCACCCAAACCTAGAGAATATTACTTCCTTCAAGAACTTCATAACAACCGCGCCGTCATTCGTTTTTGTGGGAATTGCCTCCACCCATTTAGTCACATAATCCACCGCAACAAGAATGTATACATAACCTTCACTTGATGGAAATGGTCCCATGAAATCAATGCCCCACACGTCGAAAGGTTCGACCACTAGATTCCCTTGAAGGCACTACAAGAAAACTCTTCTTTAGTTTCATTTTAATATGTAACTATAAATTGTTACAGTAACAAAATTCACTTTAGTGTCATTTTTTAGGTAATGCCACAAGTAGGGATGTAGCTAAAGATATAATGACACAAATTGTTGTTCTTTTCACACTTTTTAAGTGTTAATTCATTTTAATAAGGTAACAATTGTAATTGTTACTGCATTTGTTATTGATGACAATTATAGATGAGACTACAACTTTTCTATGTCGCACTTTATAATGACACCACAAGTATAATTGTTTACATTTTAAAATGTAAAGTAATATGATTCTTGTCACAATTAATCATGTCATTGAAAATATAATATTTTGACATTAGACAATGACACACTTTCTGGGAATTGTTTCATTAAAAAATGACACAAGAATTTGAGGGAGTCACAATTCAAAATGACATGTTTTATACGAATTGTTACATTTAAAAGTATTATTATAATAAGTATAGATGACAATTTTCAATGTCAAAAATATTTTAAATTGTGACATGGTCTCATGCCACTTATACAACGTATTTTAACATTTTCGATTGAGTATAATGCCACTAATATTATATTTGACAACGTTGAATAGTACAACCCATTATATTAAAAATATTTAAATTTTATTAAATTAATAAATTTTATTGTTTATTAACCCACTAATTTATAATCTTATTTAAACATAATAACATGCAAACAATAAATTTTACAAATTACTAATTAAAACGAGAAGAAAAATGAATAAAACTGATTTTATTATAATTTTATTATAAGAAGAGACATTGTCTGAGATGACAGTTTATTACATAAAAATGTGAATTCTAGGTGAAACAGGTCACTATTGAATTCACAAAAGATGAGATGATTGAATTTCCTAATCTTCAACCAATGCAGCTGCCAGCAATCATCCTTGTTGACAAGCACACTTCCAATAGCACCCTTTCATCTTCACAGTAAGCTTCCATGGCTTCTGAAAACTGTGCATAAGACATAGTAAAATATAAGTGAAACAATTTATGAAAATCAGACACAATAATAAAGTCATAATCATATCCGAAGGAATTGAGTGTAACAGTACGCTAATGTGAGACTATCGAAGGGTAACTACTATAAAACCAAAACCAATAATTTTCCAAGTTTTGAAAATGTCCATATATACCACAAAAGCTTTTGGCCATGCAATATGCATCCCAACCGTTTCTCCAATTGTCTTCAATTGTCGACATGGCCTGACCAAGCGCTCAGTAGGCACCACCACACATTGCACATAAATTTCAAAGTGATGATCACCCAACTCTCGATCATTCACTTCTTGTGCGGGGTCAGTACTATATAAAATCCCAACAGCAATGGTAGATGATGCGTCTAGTATGCTCTTTAAAAATACTTTAGTACCCACCTAACAGAAAATATAGATAGGTGAATTACTAATCATATCATGTAAAATACTAACTTTATGGATATTTAAAAAAAATGTTGACTACAAGCTAGTAGTATAAAAACTAAGCATTAATGAATATTACTACAGAAACATCTCAGTATAGAACTACAGAAATAAACATTGGAGGTACTCTGATATTCTGTAAAGTAACCAAATAAAAGTTACCTGGAGATTGCAATCAGCACTAGTAGAAGTATTAGCACCAGTATAAGTATTAGCACCGGTAGAAGTATTAGCACTAATCGAAGTATTAGTCGACGGCAACTCCAAATCAACTCTATTTGCAATATTTAAAATGGGTGATATGTCGTCGGGAGGCTAGCAAGTAAGATATGAGACTTCATAAGAAATCATGAGTTTTAAACTTTCAAACCAGAACAGAAGTGTAAACATAGAAGTGCAAACATACTACCTGTGTCTCATCACTATCGTATTGCACACGATAGGCCCCATTGGCCATAGATTTCCAATGTTCAACCTCATCAAGGAGCTTCTTATTATGCTCTTGTAAACTTCTAATAGCTGCAATCTGATTAGCTCCAGACCTCGCATTATTGAATACCATTGATGGAGAGACTCCAGCTCCGTCCATACGCACTCGACCATTTCTATCCAGACCCATAATTTGTGCAAACAAGTCATTTTTGGAGCAGCCCTGAGTTGATAACTCAGGATTTTCATTCTCCTTCTCTGCCATCTTAGCCTGCAAAGAATAAAGAATAGTGTTTCAATTTTGGGAGTTCAACATCTTTTCAAACCAAATTGAAAATAAAGAAAGCATGCTATTCTTACTATTGCATTTTTTGTTGCCTCACTTTCTGTCCCATTTTTACTGGTCATAACATACTTGAACATTTCTGCTCGAGTTGGGGGACGTCCCAAGGCCTTTTCCTTCATGTAATAGGCAAAAAATATCAAACATTTTATTCCAATAATTAATTTGCAGAATTAATTAAAACTATAAGAAAATTTTGACAAACCTGTTCTTTTGCAACTCGAGCAAAACTCTTTGTGCCCCTAGTATGGTTATGAATTCTATGTGAGCGGGCAATCTTGTTCCTTCTGCTCATTTCTTTTGATTTTTCTGATGACCAATGCTTAACAAGTTCTTCAAACTGGCTATCAAACACCCTTGAGTCTTTGTGTTTTTGTAGTTCACGAAGAGGTAAATCCTCCTTACCCTTGAAACAATTTTTCTTGACACGGTTTCTTCAACTGTTTAGTTGTTTCCCAAACTTCTGCATAACCCACTTTTGGAAGAGTCGTCGAGATCATACTTTGACTATGACAACCAGAGAACATCATTAGATAACCATAATCTAATGAGGAAGTTCTATATGTATATATGATATCTATTTTGCTAACCAATAAAACTCTATATATGTATATATGATATCCATTTTGCTAACAATAAAACTCTGTAGATGTTTCTTTTAGTACAATAACAAACCATACAGACATCAAACAACAAGAACAATAAACGATAAGGACAATAAACATTCAGAATTAATCTGGACAGTATATTACCTTAGCAAGGGTCCACAACGTTTCCTTGACATCCCCAGGGACCTTGTGCCAAGATTCATAGTCCAACGCCGCAATTTTTCCATCTCTGATCATTGAGCCCATAAAACTTGATAAGCCTTGTCCAATTTCATCAGTTGTCTGACCGAACTGATTGCAGCTGAGGTGGAGAGGACCTTCACTTTTTCGACGACCCCAAACAGATCGCATTTGAGTAGGACCTCTTGCTTTCTTCTTGGGACGATCAACATCTGAGATAATAATCAATACAAACAGTCAGTCTTACGTATAAGATACAGACTATAATCTCATAATCACATAAAAGTAGCCTTACTGTTCATCACTATAAGATTTTCAATATCCCTGTCCATCTGTGATTCGGTCCCATTAGAATGAATAAGTACACCGTGATCTTGATGAAATTGTGCATAAGGATCCATCACTGCAGAACAACTGCATAAATAAAATTTCAAAACTATTGCAATTTCTATTTTCTATATATTCTTTGAAAGAAAAAAGAATAATTTGATGAGAAAAAAATTTATAAAACACCATAAAAACCGTCCAGGCTAGGGTTTTACAGATCAAGAAAGTATATGTCAATAATCCACAAATCTCTAATCCCTAAACAACCAAGCATACCCAAGATCAATTAGCAAAAATCCAAAAACTACATCTGAACTCATTAAGAGTAAACAGAAGAGAGATTAAACACTTCTTTGATTTCTTCAGTCCTTCGTAATCCACACAGTCCAGGCTAGGGTTTTACGGATTAAGATAAAAATATCCTGAAACGAAATCATACCTTGAGAAATTAGGGTTGCGAAGATATCCTTCGATTTGGTTCGAATTTGCAACCCTTCTCCGAGATTATATGTAACCACGAAATATGGAATTGAAAAGCCAAATCCCGCCCTTCATTGAAACTCATCCCTCCAAAAGTTCTTTTCGGCTTGAAATTTTGGAGGGCAATGGAATTTTGATCTTCCGCGAAAAAAGATTGAGGAGAGAATCGGAACCGACTGAGATGAATTGAGATGAATTGGGGATTTATGTTCTATATGCAGGGAGAGTGAGAGACTCTTTCCTTTTCCGTTTAAAACTGTGATGACCCGGATATAGTGAAGTACTAGCTAGCTAATTAATTAGTACTAATAATAATAAAATAATAATAATATAGTACTACTTCATCAATTATTATTAATATAAATTTATCCTTCATTAAAGTTTTAATGTACTAGTATTCTAAATTAATTAAACTTTATAACATACATTTGAGTTTGGAATATGAAAAATTGGAGGTACTCATTAAACTTTATAGCATACATTTGAGTTTGGAATATGTAATGAATCAAATCAATTGCTTCCTCCGTCCCATAACAAATGAAACACTTCGTTTTGTTGACTTTTCGAGGGTCACTTTGACCTCGTATTAACCCCAAATTATACGAGAAAAATACTTAAAAGTTTTATATAATGAGAATATAAACATTCTAGTATTATATCATAATATTTTTAATTATTTTTATCATCATATGATTTTGAAATAATTTAAGGTCAAACTGACCCTAAAAAATCAACAAAAGAAAGTGTTTCATTTGTTAAGGGACGGAGGAAGTACATAATTACTACATACATGTATAGGAGTATGAATTTAGACTATACTCGGGCCTACATGAATCTATCGAACAATCAAGTCATACTTGATCACTTGATAACTAAATCAAGTTCTAGCGATGTTCAACTTGAGTACCTTGTATGTTTTGTAACTTTGTGTATGTTGTATTTGGTTCCGATCCGATCTGTGCTTAATTTAATTTAAAAGAAATTAATTAGAAAAACTGAGATCAAAAGAAGGGATATGTATCAGTAGCGAATCGAGGTGAATTTGTATCGAATCGAATACATATCAAAATGGATATGTTGATTAGTTTGGAGTATCTGTGCTTCCTACATATATAGGAGTATGAATTTATACTATGCTCGGGGCCTACATGAATCTTTTGAACAGTCAACTCATACGTGATCACTTGATAACAAAATCAAGTTCTACTAATATTCGACTTCAGTACCTTGTATGTTTTTGTAACTTTATGTATGTTGGATGTGGGTCCGATCCGATCCGTACTTAATTTAATTTAAAAAAAATTAGAAAAACGGAGATCAAAATGAGGGATACGTATCAGTAACTTGAGTACCTTGTTGACTATACGTATCAGTAACTTCAGTATCAAAATGAGGGATACGTATAGTGACAATTCTCTTAAATTATCACTAGTTTGTATTTTTATTACATTTTAGATAATTGTTATTATATTTGTGATTTCAAAAGTGGTGGCATTAAGATATTTTATGTCACTATATCATATACATATAGTCACATTTTAACATAATTGTCATTATATTGGGCATTTTAAAATGGTGTCATTAAGAAACCTAATGTCACTGTATCATGTGCATATATCTAATGTCACTATATTATATACAATAGTCACATTTATTTAAACATGTCAGTAAATGAATATGTCATATTTTAGAAATGCCACCACATATATTTAATTTCAATTTCTATTTATTTAATTGATTTACTTGTTACACTAATCATCCAATGTCACAATTTTATATTTTGGTCACATTTCACTAAAATTGTCACCGACCCAAATGACACTAAAGAAGAGTTTTGTTGTAGTGAGGGGCATTTCGTCTTTCTTGCTAATATTACCACCTCGTTGGCATGGGTCGCAATTCTTCACAAAAGTTCGAGCATCTCGGTGTATTGTTGGCCAGTAAAATCCTGCTTGCAGTACTTTGCGAGTTGTTTTCAAGCCACTATAGTGTCCTCCACAATAAAGCTCATGGCAATGACTCAACACACTTTGTTGTTCTTCTTGTGGCACGCATCTCCTCAGAATTCCATCAGCTCCTTCTTTGAAAAGATGCGGATCATCCATATGAAAGACCTGCAACGCTTGGCAAGAGCTCTCTTGTCGGAGGCTGAAAAGTTAGTTGGGCAAATACTCATAGCCAAATAGTTCACAATATCAGCATACCATGGCTCTTCATTAGCCTTCATTAAGTGCTCATCGGGAAGATCCTCATTAATAGGTATCGAATCAACAGGGATATTTGATATTCTAGACAAATGATTAGCTACCAAATTCTCCCTACCAGCTCTATCCACTATGGTCAAATCATAATCTTGTAGCAAAAGGACCCAACGGATTAATCTAGGCTTAGAATCTTGCTTAGCTATTAAGTGTCTCAAAGCAGCATGATCAGTATGGACATTCACTGGATGTCCAATTAAATAAGACCTAAACTTTTGTAAAGCGTATGGACATTCACTGGATGTCCAATTAAATAAGACCTAAACTTTTGTAAAGCAAAAACAACAGCTAAAAATTCTTTTTCAGTAGTTGTATAATTCACTTGTGCGGAGTCTAGAGTCTTACTAACATAATAAATCACACGATACTGCTCATCAACTTTTTGGCATAAAATAGCACCCATAGCAAAATTCGAAGCATCACACATTCTCAAAAGGAAGATTCCAGTCAGGTGGCACAACAATGGGAGCAGAAACAAGCTTTTCCTTAAGGGTATTAAAAGCAACTAAGCACTCATTAGAAAAATGGAAAACCACATCTTTTGCAAGCAAGCTACTTAAAGGTTTAGCAATTTTCGAAAAATCCTTAATAAACCTCCTATGAAACCCTACATGACCAAGAAAAGACTGCAATTCTTTCACACAAGTAGGTGGGGGAAGTTTTTCAATGATTTCGATCTTAGACTTGTCTACCTCAATACCTCTTTCAGAAACTACATGTCCTAGAACAATGCCTTCCCTAACCATGTAATGACTTTTCTCCCAGCTTAAGGTCAAATTGCATTCAGTGCACCTTTTCAAAACAAGATCTAATATTTGCAAGCATTCATCAAACGAATCACCAAAAAGGGAAAAATCATCCATGAAAACTTCAACAAACTTAGTTACCATATCGGAGAAAACAGAAAGCATGCACCTTTGGAAAGTGGCGGGAGCGTTGCATAGCCCAAACGGCATCCTCCTATAGGCAAACGTTCCGAATGGGCAAGTGAATGTCGTCTTCTCCTGATCCTCCGGTGCAATCGGAATCTGGTAGAAACCTGATAAACCATCAAGAAAACAAGAGAATTTCCGCCCCGCAAGGCGGTTAAGCATGTCATCTATAAATGGCAAAGGGAAGTGGTCTTTCTTAGTGGCGACATTTAATCTTCTATAGTCAATGCACATCCGCCATCCAGTGGTCTTCCTAACCGGTACTAACTCTCCCTTCTCATTCTCTTCCAACGTGACTCCTGATTTCTTAGGAACTACATGAACCGGGCTCACCCATCGATTATCAGGAATGGGGTAAATCATATCGGCATCTAGCAACTTGATCACTTCTTTCTTTACCACCTCTTGCATGTCCGGATTTATCCTACGCTGAGGTTGCCTAACGGGTTTGGCATCTTGTTCTAGAGTGATGTTGTGCACACACCGAGTAGGGCTAATTCCCTTGATATCACTAATCCCCCATCCTATAGCTGCAGAATTTTCTCTCAAAATTTCAATTAGCCTACTTTATTCATCGTTGGAGACATGTGAAGAGACTATCACAGGCTTCTTCTGATTTTCTCCTAAGTAGACATACTTGAGGTGCGCAGGAAGTGGCTTTAATTCTAAGCTAGGCTCTTCAGGAAATTTACTTTCTTCCTCTTCTTCATCTAAAGGTTCAAGCACTTCTTCTCCTACGGGAATTTCCGGGGTGCTATCCATTATTTCAACTAGTTCCCTTGCTTCTTCGGTCATGTAGCACGTCTCAGCTTGCATGGTTAGTGCCTCCTCAAGGGGTTCACGATTATCATAGCAATGATGAAATTCAGAAATCACAGAATCATAGCAATCGATAAAATTTAACTCTTCCATGACTTCCTTATATCCGATGCTACATCCTACCAATTCAATCTTCTCACCCATTACCTCCATGGTTATTTTCTTGCGTTTGAGTTCAAGGCATGTGTTGGTAGTTGCCATGAATGGTCTCCCAAGTAGTACTACGTGTTCGCGAATATGGCTCTTTCCCTCGCCTGCAGACTTCATTACTACAAAATCAGCTGGAATTATCAATTTGTCCACCTCCACAAGGATATCCTCTATTATCCCGACTGGCCTCTTCACACTTTGGTCCGCCATCTGGACAACCATATCAGTTGGTGTGAATTCTCCGAGATCCAGGGCCTTGTATACCGAATAGGGCATTAAGTTAATGCTAGCCCCCAAGTCAAGCATTGCCTTCGTAGTTCGACCATTCCCAAAGCGATGTTGATGATGAAACTTCCAGGATCTTTCTTCTTCACAGGTAATCCGGCAATTGAATTGATCGTCTCAACCCCATTAACTTCCTTTCCTGAAGTAACCCTTTTGTTCTTTATCTCACGAAAGAATTTCGTATAAGCCGGAATGTTCTGGATTAATTCCAAGAGAGGCACATTGACTTCAACTTTTGAGAGGCGTTGGAATAGAGGTGACTCTTGAATATCCTTATTGGATGGCTTGATCCGACTTGAGAATGGTACATGTTGTTTCGGAGGTACATATGGATTAGAAGATTTGTGAAGTACCGCTGGCGTAGGAGTTCCCACTTCGACTTCATCATCAACACTGTCTTCTACAGATGGTCTTGGTTCATCATCCTTCTCTTGAGGTTCTTTGGAACTTTCACTAACCTCTTGTTCTGTGCTTGGTCCTGCATTGTCGGTCCTAGAAGATTCAACACGTTTAGGACGCACAAAATTAGGAATTTTGGTCATCTTTCCTCCACGGAGTAGTAGATTCACTTCTTCGTACTCAGTTTCCTCGGTTGTAATAGTTGGAAGTGGCTTGGGATCAGCTTCAGGTTTCAAAACGGGGAAACTGGGGTCGTCCAGCTCCCTGGAGCTGGGAGGCGATTCGCTCCTTGCCCCGGGCGATTCGCCTGGGGCGAGCCGAATCGCCCCCAACTCTCTGTCTGTGGGGGGCGATTCGCCCCCCACCCCGGGCGGTTCATCCCCCACCTCGAGGGGGGCGTCTTCGACTGCTTTTCCGCACTTCTCACACTTCAACAAGCTAAGTTCCTCGATAAGTTGCTCAGTTACTTCGACTGCTTCAAAAGCCTTTTCGATGCGAAGATTATTTTCAGCTTGCCCTGCGTGTGCTATCTCGAAAACACTCTAAATGGCCTTTGTTGGTCCCTTTAAACAACAAGAAAAGACTAGAGGGGGGGGGAGTGAATAGTCTTTTCAAACTTTCGTCGTTTAAAACTTTCTCAGCAAGTGCTTATTACTTTTCAGTAATGAGTTTGCTGGTACTTAACTTTCTCAGCAAGCGTAAGTTACTTTTCAGTAGCTTGGTTTGCTGATACTTAAAATCAGAGAGCGGAAGTCTTTGATACAATAAGTGCTCTTCCAGTAAGTAAAGGTTTCAGCAAGTGATGTGAGTGACTGTGTACAGACAGATATGATTTGCTGAAAACTAAATACAGTAAGTAAATCACACAAACACTTTTATAGTGGTATCTGAGAGTGGCGTAATCTCTCAACTAATCCACTTTGTCCTTTCTAGGACTGAATTCACTAAGATATGATTGAGGTTCCTCACAATCTCCTATCTAGAGCGATTCAACAGAAACCAAATCACACTTGCTTTGTCTCCAACCTAATCTAGAGAACGTAACCTTGTTCTCCACCAAACTTGGTACTTTTAATTAGCAAAACTATGCTCGATTAAGTTCCCCCTGAATATCACGCCTGAAAGGGTGTATTTTCAGTTAGAGAGTTTTGGGGTGAGATAACTTAATTATAAATTATTCAGTTACAACAAGTAATCTAAGAAACACAACTTTGAATACTTTGCAGTAAACAAGTTTGATTGTTTCTGGTGTCAAGACTTGTTCTTGTTCGAAAGAAAGAACACTTAACTAATTTCTTAGCCGAGTTTGTTCTACTTCTTTACAAGTAGCTTTTTCAAGCTTTAAGTCTTGGAACGGATCAATGGCAGTAAGAGTATTTGAAGGTATGTGAGTTTAAAGCACAAGTGAGAGTTTGATCACGTTGTTGACACATTTCAACTATTCGCCGGATGACCTCTATTTATAGTGCAAGTAAGGAGCCGTTTGAATTTTAAATTCCAAGGCTTTTGATCCTTAACATGTCACTATCTTGCTTTTGTACTTTCAGCAGCGTCCTTGTTTGTCTTCTAGTCTTCATGTCCTTCGCGTGTAAGCTTTGCATTTAATGCATATTTGAATAGAATTCAAACAGTAACATTGGAGCGCAAATTCAAGTACTTTCAGCAAGAGGTCACATATGTTCCATCAGCAAGTGGTTAGTCTCAGTTTCAGCAAGCACAACCTACTCTGTCTTTCAGATTTTCACTTATGTAATGTTGTTGCTGAAGTTTCCACTTTCTGAGAAACACGTGCCTTTGTAGATACCAGTCTTTCAGCAATCTTCAAGTCTTCAGATCTTCAATAATCTTCAAGTCTTAAGATCTTCAATAATCTTCAAGATTCTGAGCGGTTTCTAAATGCTTCAATAGTTTGTTTGTAAAAACAAAGTACATCGTCAGCAAATGCTTCAATAGGTTATTTTCTTTTCACAAAATAAGATACATCATAAGCTACAGCATCAATAAGTTATTTTCTTTTCAGAAAATAAAATACATCATACGCGGTAAAAACCAACTTAACTAACACCTAATCTAAGTCTTCAGCAAACGTTCCTCTTTTACAATGTCCTTAAAATTCTAAATTCCTATGGACCTTAAGAGTACTAGTTATTGTACTTTCCTTAATTTAGCATGGTTAATTGCTCATCAAAAATTACAAGTTTCCTAACAAATTTCCCCCTTTTTGATGTTAGCAATCCATGGCTAAATTAATTGTTACCCTTTTAGAGGTTTCTGATGTTGAATAAATCAGTTGATTAATGCAAGCATACTTGAATAATTAAACAGTAAGCATAAGTAAATTGCATAATCAAAAACCAATAAGAGTCAAAAGTTTCATTGCTGATAGTTATCTTTCAGAAGTTTACATGAAATAGCATAGATAACTTAAACAGAATCAGCAAACAAAAACTTTAACAAAAACTATTACAGGGACTTAAGCTCTTTCAGAGGATTTTCTCAAAATCTCTCTTACACTCTTCTCAGCAAGTGCAGTAAATTCAACACAGTCCTTTTCGTAGTTTTCCAGAAGCCTACGGACTTGTAGTTGAAGAATTCTTGCGTTTTTGTAGGCGGTATGATGATGCTTTTCGGCATTCATTTCCATGTAGCGAGTTACCCACAAATGCATGCCCCAATTGCTGGCATGGAGAAGCTGTGTATCTGAAATGCTTTTCGGATGAATCTTTCTTAGTCAGAGAAGATCTTCTTCTTGATCCTTAGCAGTGAGATAGAAGTACTCATAAGGAATCAATCCAAGTCTCTTCTTTGTTTTCTTTGTTACTGGGTCAGAGTAGTAAGCGATGCCAGGTGGTTTGATCAGATTTGGTTCTTGTTTATATGTCTTACCAATGGCAATTCTTCTTACTTGGACCTCAAGATTCAACCATTTCCCAGCAATATTTCTCGGGAGGGATTCTTCCCTTTGCTTCCTTTGGAACTTGACTTCAATCCATTTGAACATTTGATTCAATATGGCTGTAGGAAAGAACTCATTCACCAGCAAGTCTTCCAGCTTTAAAATCAGCAACCATGGATGTTTCTGATTACATTCTGAGTGGTTTCCTCATTGCTGGTCTTTGTATATTCAATGCCGGAGCCAATAGCAATGCTGGCCAGCCTTTTTTCTTCCTGTCTTTGCCTTCTTCTTCTTGTCTTAGCATTGTCTTGATCTCTTGCTGAAGAGTCAGGCGAAAAATGCTTTGAGTGGCCAGACGGACTCAAGGTTGTTAAGGGTCTAGCTCTTATGGCTTGAGCAATTGTTTGATTGTCATCATCTTCATCATCTTCTTCATTCAGATTGTGATGACTTTCAGTATGGCAAAAATCTTGAGTTTCAGCAGCGGTTTTTCTCTTTTTGGTACTTGCTGAATTCAACTCAGATTCTGCTTGCCTTTTAGAACTTTGCTCTTTTTCAGCAAGCGGTTCTATGGGCAGTGGCACATCAACAGCAGGAGGGGTTTGGTTTCTTTTTCTGGTACTCTTCTTTTCCCCCTTAGACATGGATTGCAACATCGGAGTGATGTGCAGAGAATAAAACTCATTGCAATTTTCAGCAAGAGTGCTTAAACTGTTATACTTCATGATGGTTTGTTGTTGGTCAGAAGTCATTTTTGACAATTCTTGTTGAATGCTCATCATGTTCTCTTCATGTCTTTTCTCTGTTGCGGCCTTCTCATCCATAAAAGTCTGTGCGTTTACGAGAGCGGTCTTTGCTAGCTTTAGAGATTGACTTACATCTTCTTCATAGCTTTTGTGATAAAGACTGATGTCTTTCTGAGCTATGGTCAAAGTAGTAGTGCGTCTCAGCACCGTAGCCAATATCTTTCCAAAGTCAAGTGGGCTCTCAGTAAGCAATGACTCATCTTCAGCTTTGCAGGCATTATGGACTTCCTTTAGTGCTAAAATTCTGGGAGTAAATTCCTCAACTCTTGGGAACGACACTAAATGAGGTGTCAAGGAATGAACCTTAAGTTCGGAAGCAAACTGATCATCACGCGTCAGCAATTCTGCTCTTCGACCATCGTCTAAATCATTGATGTAATCAGTAGGAGGAATCTGAACAACTTTTGGGTCTCGCTTGGATTGTTCATCTTCATTTTCTGACAAGTCGTCATCATCCTCAGATTCATCAAGTTGAGCAACTTTTGAGCCTTTATCAGTAGCTTCACTTTCTTTTTGTTGAGTGGTTGCTGATGGCAACGCTTCAGACTCAACAATTGGAGTTTCACCAGTAGTTAGTTTTAATTGAGTAGTTGTTGAAGGCAAAGTTTGAGACTCAATAACTGGAGTTTCGCCAGTAGTTAGTTTTAATTGAGTTTGAGACTCAATTACTGGAGTTTCGCCAGTAGTAAATGGAAGGGAGGGGACTTCCGTTGGTCTTACTCCTGAAGATTGACCAATTTCTAGATCATGCGTGTGCCTTGCATGGATCAAGAGACTGTTCTGGAGAGCGCGTTGGTAATCTTCATCTTGTTCATCATCATCATCAAGGTTTTCTTCAGTAACCTTGGCATCAGAAACTGGAATTTTGCCATTTTTCAAGGCAGCCCTTTTTCTGGCATATTACTTGTTGAGGTTGTTGTTGTTCAGCTTGCTGATTTTCTAGTTGATCATTTTCAGCAGTTGTCAACTTCAATCCTCCAGCATCAGGACTTGGACCTTGATTGTCATCATCATCGTCTTTCTTGTCCTTGGAATCTTTCCCTTCATCATCACTGGGATCAGTGGGAATGTTCTCATCTTCTTCTTCTTCATCATCGTCTGTCAGAATGACTAGCTCAACGTGCTTATACAAAGCAACACTTGTCACTTCCTCTTCCTCATTGATTTTGTGGGGATCAGCCACCACAGGTACAAATAAACCTTTGAGCATCACAGCTTGTTCAGCTGGAGAGGCACTCTTGAATTTTGCCTTCATATTATCTCTGATTTGAGCAATCAGATTTGAGCTCATTTGCTGAGAATATGTCATTTCTTCAGGAAGGATGGAGTGGACAAATGTTTCGAGCTTCAGCAGAGAAGATCTCTTTTTCTCGTTTGAGAGATGAAGGTGAAGATCAGAGAAATCCATTCGCCTGTACCTTTGCCAGTTGCTGACGGACTTAGCAAC
Organism: Plantago ovata; assembly: GCA_028274465.1. Taxonomy (NCBI): domain Eukaryota; kingdom Viridiplantae; phylum Streptophyta; class Magnoliopsida; order Lamiales; family Plantaginaceae; genus Plantago; species Plantago ovata. The sequence goes on from CM051455.1 coordinate 58,416,340, forward strand.
TCTTGACAAAGTTGTCTGATGAACCGGAATTTGTCGGATCCCGATTTCAATCAAATAATATTTGTAATTAGCCAAAGGCAATCCACAACTACAACGAAAATCGTAGTGTAGCAGTAGAATGACTCGAGTGTCGTTCTCTCAGGACTATAACTAGCTTTATCTATTTAACAAGAGAATATAAACAGCAGACAGATAGCAAGGGTTTTTCTAACAGATAATGGAGATTGGTGATAGTATGATCCTTCTTAACATAACGGGTCGATAATCATGCATAAATTCCTCGGTCTTGCATAGAGATCTTTGAATCAATCTAGTGTCATGTTGCAAATATTAAGCACTACGAAGATAATTGGTCTGACAACTCAATCACTATTGTCCTAATGTGTTCCGTAATTATTCAACACTACGAAGATAATTGGTCTGATGGTCGACAAGTGTCCAATTGTGCATAATAATCAATACAACATACGAGAATTTAGGATGTGCCTGATCAACGAAATAAAGCAATGACACGGAGTATAATGCGCGATATAGCCATTAGCATGATTATCTTCCCTTCGCTAAGAATTCACATACTACCACCAACGATAAGTTTAGCTAATCATAATAGGCATGCAATCAATAGAAATCATAGAAGAAAACATATTGAAAGATATATAAAATAAGTAGATTAAACTGTAAGATACAAGTTACCGAAGGTTGTCAATCTCCGAAGAATTGCGATCCTACGAGCTCCAATCCGCTATGAAAAAGTATCCCCTAAGCTACGGAACTCCCAGGACAGGCCCCGGGAAGTTCCTACCTAAAACTAGAGAGAAAGGTGAGAAAGTAGGTCTGGAAAGATATGATTTTCGGAGAAAACTGAGCAACTATATATAGGTCCTGAAATACTACAGGGCGGTTCGCCCCACACGCCCGGCGGTTCGCCCGGTGTGGGGCGGTTCGCCCCAGCTGTGCGGCGGTTCGCCCCCGAGTTTTTCTCACGGAATTCCGCGTTTTCGACGCGTTTTTGGATTTCTTCCCCTTTTCGGACTCGGTTTCTGACTTCTAGTAGCCTTCTAACCTCCAGATTCGGCCCCTAGACTTCAAATCCCATCCGGAAACCTTCAGATACTCCAAATAGGCTTCTGGAGCATCAATTCCTTGTCAACTTCAATATATTTGCCCGGAAATCTTCGAATTTCAACCAAAACCTGTAAAATAAAATCTAAAGGGAAACGTGACACTATTCTAATAAAATATATTAAAATATAGCTAAATTATCATAGAGGATAGCTAAAATAGGTGAAAAAGACTCGAATGAAAGTGTAAAATACACATTCATCAAACTCCCCAAATCGAACCTTTGCTTGTCCTCAAGCAACTAAGCTAGACTCTAATACAAAAAACATGCAAGACACAAAATGGAGTTTCATGCCAAATAAATTGAACTAATCTACTGAATCTACCAAATAACATATGAACAAAAACCATATAAATCAAAGCATGAATATAGGTTGAAGAATACCTCGATTGACTTATACACATCCACATAAGCACTTATGTCAAGACAAGATAGTCTCTCGTAACATTCTCTACCTGGACCTAGTCAGTGACGACATAATGAAGCATGCTAAGATACGAATGGTTGCCCCGTGCCTATGAAACTGAGGACTTACTGCTGTTCCACCATGTTAAGACTTTTCCTCAAAAGAGGTTGAACCAGTACTGGCTCTCATCAAACGAAGGAGGATTCCCTATAAAAGATAACTCTCCCCTATTCTACCCCATCTCTCAAGTAAAGTCTTAAGCTATTCACCACTTCCTGAATGGCAGGACGAGGGTGGTCTAGAACAGATGACACTCAAGACAAAAAAGAAAAAAGATAAAAAACACGACTACGAACATTACAAAAATGGAAAAGACTCAACACTTTGCTAAACTGCTATTTGGCTTTCTTTTTTTTGGACCCTTCTTTGCTTTTTTGGGGTCTTTTCTTTTTTTTCTTTTTTTTTCTTTCCATATTCTTTTTTTCTTTTTTCTTTTTCTCTTTTTTTTCTGGAATTTTTCTGTCTTTTTTTTCGATTTTTCTAGCCAGCAGTAGCATAACAAAAAGAGAAACAAAATGACTCACACGACTTCCACAAACCTATTCGAAAGAATAGGTTGGAGTACAAAATTTACGGAAAAGAAAAAACAAACTCACGATACGGAAATGAAAAACAGAAACAAGTCTAAAGATGGTGTAACCCCCTCCCCAAACCTATTCGGAAAAATAGGTTATAAACAAAGGATCACACAACCTCACACTACCTCCTTCCTAGGCATTTAGCAATCTCAAAGCATGGTGAAGACTTGTTGCCTCTTAGGTACATAATTACTCGGGAAACAACCATAAGACCCTAACATGCATCATCCTATTATAAAGGCCTTCGTGAACCGCAGTAGAGAAAACACCACTAAGTGATGTCGAGACTACCAAGCTTAACTAAGTGCAATACACAAATGTGACAAGCCAAGCGAGACAGACCTCAAACAAATTTATAGAGATGAAGCATACGATTAATGGCATAGTTAGTTGATCTACCCAATAAAAAAGTTCAAAAAATTTGGCAATAAACTCCATATAAAACATGCAAGACTATCCTATGATGAATGTAGTGTATGCAACCTAAAAACTAAGAAAGCGGTAAACGTGCAAATGCAATTAAAAAACAAGATACCATACTCAACATCACAAAGCCAAACAATACTTAATCATCATGGTTCACATCCCATCCCCCTCATGAAACTTAAGCTAGTCCCTACCAAAAGAGAATGAGTAAATAAAAAGTGATACTAGATGTTACCGAACGGTTTGGCCTCGGTCAGCTGAGTATTCAAGAATGGACTCAAGAGTACCTCCCCACGGTGGCCGCCATTCTCTTGGTCCGACGTAGCAAAGAGACCTAGGAAGCTTCAAAGATCTCACCATGGTGAATGGACTGGTTTGCTTTGCAGGCATATCCAATAAGGACTTCATCAATAGGAGGACATTCACTTTGACTTCATCGAGGTGCTTGTTTAGTGGTGGCTCCTTTGTATCTTGCTTGTCAAGCTTTCCACCTCGGAGGAGTAGATTCACCTCTTTGTACTTAAGAATATCAGTAGCAACGGAAGGAAGTGGCTCTGGATTGATACGAATGCCTGCGAGTAAAGAAACAGGGGAGCTGGGGTCATCCAGCTCACTGGTCATGGGAGGCGTTTCTCCCCCCATGCTGGGCGACTCGCCCCCCACCTCCAGGGGGGCGTCGCCTTTCAATCCTTTCTCCTCTTCAAGTTCTCGAACCTCTTCTACTTCAGCACAATTCAACAAGTTGAATTCTTCCGTAAGATGCTCAGTTACTTCAACTTCTTCAACAACTTTTGCTATACGAAGGTCATCTTCAACTTGCTCAGCATGTGCAATTTCATCTTCCTCACTGATTTCTTCGGCTTCAAAATACTCCTCGGATGAGCTTCCTGCTTCACCTCGATCTACTTCCTTTGCAGTGATGTGAATTGGTATGACCTCATCGGATTGTGTTGAACCTCTGGCGTACTTACGGAGGACTTCTTCTGCCTCGTCGACCGTACATTCTCCCAGACCGCCGCTCAACCGATTCACTCTAAGTCGTTCCTCTTCACGAAGTCCACCAACGAAGCACCAAATCAACTCCCCATCTTCGAAACGGTGATGGGGGCACTCACGTTTATACATCTCAAAACATTCGTAGGCGTCACAAAACTGCTCATACTCTCCTTGCTCGAAATATTGGATCCTATCACGTAAGGCAATCGTCTCATGATAAGGCATGAACCGCGCCAAGAACTCCTCTAGTACTTGGCCCCAAGTTTTCAGCGATCCTGGTTCTAACCTTGCAATCCAACGCCTCGGCTCATACCCAAGAGCAAAAGAAAATAGTTTCCTGCACAATTGGTCCTTAGTAAACCCTTCTGCTGGAATTCTTTCTATTTCATCCTCATAGGATCGAATGAAACTCCATGGGTCCATCCCTACTCCATCTTCGTACCTTGGTAATTAAGTACCTCACCATGGACTCTGTCACCTCATACCTCCTTAACTCGTCTTCCAGGTATATGGATGATCCTCTCCTCACCTGCGAGAATTGGGGTGTCATGCGAGCGCGCATGGACATCATACATGTATGTCTGTAGTAAGAGTAACTCAAAACTAAAAATTAGTTCTATTAGCGTAATCAAACACAATATCACCAAAAATTCCGAGAGCACAAACACGCAAGGTAACCAAGATCAGATTAGATGAATTTACTGAAGAAGATAGGAGGAAAGAAATATGGTAAGAAAGTGAAATTTTTGAGAGACAATCCAAGAGCTGTTCTGGGGGTTGAATGCTGAAAAGATAAACAAATTAAACAGAAAAAAGGAGTATAGTCCCCGGCAACGGTGCCAATTTGATGAACCGGAATTTGTCGGATCCCGATTTCAATCAAATAATATTTGTAATTAGCCAAAGACAATCCACAACTACAACGAAAACCGTAGTGTAGCAGTAGAATGACTCGAGTGTCGTTCTCTCAGGATTATAACTAGCTTTATCTATTTAACAAGAGAATATAAACAGCAGACAGATAGCAAGGGGTTTTTCTAACAGATAATGGAGATTGGTGATAGTATGATCCTTCTTAACATAACGGGTCGATAATCATGCATAAATTCCTCAGTCTTGCATAGAGATCTTTGAATCAATCTAGTGTCCTGTTGCAAATATTAAGCACTACGAAGATAATTGGTCTGACAAGTCAATCACTATTGTCCTAATGTGTTCCGTAATTATTCAACACTACGAAGATAATTGGTCTGATGGTCGACAAGTGTCCAATTGTGCATAATAATCAATACAACATACGAGAATTTAGGATGTGTCTGATCAACGAAATAAAGCAATGACACGGAGTATAATGCGCGATATAGCCATTAGCATGATTATCTTCCCTTCGCTAAGAATTCACATACTACCACCAACGATAAGTTTAGCTACTCATAATAGGCATGCAATCAATAGAAATCATAGAAGAAAACATATTGATAGATATATAAAATAAGTAGATTAAACTGTAAGATACAAGTTACCGAAGGTTGTCAATCTCCGAAGAATTGCGATCCTACGAGCTCCAATCCGCTATGAAAAAGTATCCCCTAAGCTACGGAACTCCCAGGACAGGCCCCGGAAGTTCCTACCTAAAACTAGAGAGAAAGGTGAGAAAGTAGGTTTGGAAAGATATGATTTTCGGAAAAACTGAGCAACTATATATAGGCCCCGAAATACTACGGGGCGGTTCGCCCCACACGCCCGGCGGTTCGCCCGGTGTGGGGCGGTTCGCCCCAGCTGTGCGGCGGTTCGCCCCCGAGTTTTCTCGCGGAATTCCGCGTTTTTGGATTTCTTCCCCTTTTCGGACTCGGTTTCTGACTTCTAGTAACCTTCTAACCTCCAGATTCGGCCCCTAGACTCCAAATCCCATCCGGAAACCTTCAGATACTCCAAATAGGCTTCTGGAACACCAATTCCTTGTCAACTTCAATATATTTGCCCGGAAATCTTCGAATTTCAATCAAAACCTGTAAAATAAAATCTAAAGGGAAACGTGACACTATTCTAATAAAATGTATTAAAATATAGCTAAATTATCATAGAGGATAGATAAAATAGGTGAAAAAGACTCGAATGAAAGTGTAAAATACATATTCATCATTGTCCTTTTGAAGTTCAAGTACAGTTCTTCAGAACTTACTTGAGGATCTTCAATGATGAGTACCACTTCAGTGGTCTCCTTTTGAGTCTGAAAAAGAACGTTATTTAGATTAGGAATGGTTTGGAGAATTGTTTTAGAGTTCATATCTGAAAAATGATTTACCTGCTGAGAGTCAGCAAGCTCATGTAGTACAATTTCCATTCCATGAGGAGCTTGAGTAGCATCCTCCATTTGTTCATCCTGAAATAAATTAGAGTTAGACACAAGTACTAAGCTGTCAAACTTAGTTTTTATACCAAAATTATTAACTACCTGCTGAGCAGGGAGTGTTGGTTCTGGTGCAGAGGCTTCAGCAACCATCTGACTTGCATCTTGAGAAGTCTGTAGAGATAATATAATTTTAGCAAAAGAACAATTTTCAGAAATTGAAGTTTTACTGATGGTTGAATTAACTACTGCTAAAGAAGGACATGTTGTGCCTCAGTCCTTTCAGCATTAATAGTTTCTTCAGCTTCTTGGACTGTTTCTTCAGCAGACTTCTGGTTTTGCTCTATTTGAGAAAGCTGTGCGGTTTCAGCAATCTCCCTTGTCTCTGAAATGACAAGTTGAGCAGAAGCATCTTGACCCTTGAGCTCACTGCTTGTCATGAAGATATCAATTGATTTGTTGGATGATTCTTCAATCTCCAACTCCATTTGTTTGCTTATTTCTTCCAGTACAAGCTGGACTTTGTCAATTGATGTCTTGGGTGAACTTGGGCCAGTATTCTCAGCATCGCGAGATGCGTCGTTGAATAATGCTTCTTGTGTTTCAGCAACTTCTTGAACTGGAACCATTGCTGTCTCAGCAACTGGTCCTTCAGCAAGCGGGGTTTCAACAACTTGATGAGTTGCTTGTTCAGCAACCATCTTTTCAGCAGCATCAGCCACTACAACAAAACTCTTCTTTAGTGTCATTTGGGTCGGTGACAATTTTAGTGAAATGTGACCAAAATATAAAATTGTGATATTGGATGATTAGTGTAACAAGTAAATCAATTAAATAAATAGAAATTGAAATTAAATATATGTGGTGGCATTTCTAAAATGTGACATTTTCATTTACTGACATGTTTAAATAAATGTGACTATTGTATATAATAGTGACATTAGATATATGCACATGATACAGTGACATTAGGTTTCTTACTGACACCATTTTAAAATGCCCAATATAATGACAATTATGTTAAAATGTGACTATATGTATATGATATAGTGACATAAAATATCTTAATGCCACCACTTTTGAAATCACAAATATAATAACAATTATCTAAAATGTAATAAAAATACAAACTAGTGATAATTTAAGAGAATTGTCACTATACGTATCCCTCATTTTGATACTGAAGTTACTGATACGTATAGTCAACAAGGTACTCAAGTTACTGATACGTATCCCTCATTTTGATCTCCGTTTTTCTAATTTCTTTTAAATTAAATTAAGTACGGATCGGATCGGACCCACATCCAACATACATAAAGTTACAAAACATCCAAGGTACTGAAGTCGAATATTAGTAGAACTTGATTTTGTTATCAAGTGATCACGTATGAGTTGACTGTTCGAAATTCACGTAGGCCCCGAGCATAGTATAAATTCATACTCCTATATATGTAGGAAGCACAGATACTCCAAACTAATCAACATATCCATTTTGATATGTATTCGATTCGATACAAATTCACCTCGATTCGCTACTGATACATATCCCTTCTTTTGATCTCAGTTTTTCTAATTAATTTCTTTTAAATTAAATTAAGCACAGATCGGATCGGAACCAAATACAACATATACAAAGTTACAAAACATACAAGGTACTCAAGTTGAACATCGCTAGAACTGATTTAGTTATCAAGTGATCAAGTATGACTTGATTGTTCGATAGATTCATGTAGGCCCGAGTATAGTCTAAATTCATACTCCTATACATGTATGTAGTAATTATGTACTTCCTCCGTCCCTTAACAAATGAAACACTTTATTTTGTTGATTTTTTAGGGCCAGTTTGACCTTAAATTATTTCAAAATCATATGATGATAAAAATAATTAAAAATATTATGATATAATACTAGAATGTTTATATTCTCATTATATAAAACTTTTAAGTATTTTTCTCGTATAATTTGGGGTTAATACGAGGTCAAAGTGACCCTCGAAAAGTCAACAAAACGAAGTGTTTCATTTGTTATGGAACGGAGAAAGCAATTGATTTGATTCAATACATATTCCAAACTCAAATGTATGCTATAAAGTTTAATGAGTACCTCCAATTTTCATATTCCAAACTCAAATGTATGAAATAAAGTTTAATTAATTTAGAATACTAGTACATTAAAACTTTAATGAAGGATAATTTATATTAATAATAATTGATGAAGTAGTACTATATTATTATTATTTTATATTATTAGTACTAATTAATTAGCTAGCTAGTACTTCACTATATCCGGGTCATCACAGTTTTAAACGGAAAAGGAAAGAGTCTCTCACTCTCCCTGCATATAGAACATAAATCCCCAATTCATCTCAATCGGTTTCCGATTCTCTCCTCAATCTTTTTTCGCGGAAGATCAAAATTCCATTGCCCTCCAAAATTTCAAGCCGAAAAGAACTTTTGGAGGGATGAGTTTCAATGAAGGGCGGGATTTGGCTTTTCAATTCCATATTTCGTGGTTACATATAATCTCGGAGAAGGGTTGCAAATTCGAACCAAATCGAAGGATATCTTCGCAGCCCTAATTCTCAAGGTATGATTTCGTTTCAGGATATTTTTATCTTAATCCGTAAAACCCTAGCCTGGACTGTGTGGATTACGAAGGACTGAAGAAATCAAAGAAGTGTTTAATCTCTCTTCTGTTTACTCTTAATGGGTTCAGATGTAGTTTTGGGATTTTTGCTAATTGATCTTGGGTATGCTTGGTTGTTTAGGGATTAGAGATTTGTGGATTATTGACATATACTTTCTTGATCTGTAAAACCCTAGCCTGGACGGTTTTTATGGTGTTTTATAAATTTTTTTCTCATCAAATTATTCTTTTTTCTTTCAAAGAATATATAGAAAATAGAAATTGCAATAGTTTTGAAATTTTATTTATGCAGTTGTTCTGCAGTGATGGATCCTTAGCACAATTTCATCAAGATCACGGTGTACTTATTCATTCTAATGGGACCGAATCACAGATGGACAGGGATATTGAAAATCTTATAGTGATGAACAGTAAGGCTACTTTTATGTGATTATGAGATTATAGTCTGTATCTTATACGTAAGACTGACTGTTTGTATTGATTATTATCTCAGATGTTGATCGTCCCAAGAAGAAAGCAAGAGGTCCTACTCAAATGCGATCTGTTTGGGGTCGTCGAGAAAGTGAAGGTCCTCTCCACCTCAGCTGCAATCAGTTCGGTCAGACAACTGATGAAATTGGACAAGGCTTGTCAAGTTTTATGGGCTCAATGATCAGAGATGGAAAAATTGCGGCGTTGCACTATGAATCTTGGCACAAGGTCCCTGGGATGTCAAGGAAACGTTGTGGACCCTTGCTAAGGTAATATACTGTCCAGATTAATTCTGAATGTTTATTGTCCTTATCGTTTATTGTTCTTGTTGTTTGATGTCTGTATGGTTTGTTATTGTACTAAAAGAAACATCTACAGAGTTTTATTGGTTAGCAAAATAGATATCATATATCATATAGAACTTCCTCATTAGATCATGGTTATCTAATGATGTTCTCTGGTTGTCATAGTCAAAGTATGATCTCGACGACTCTTCCAAAAAGTGGGTTATGCAGAAGTTTGGGAAACAACTAAAACAGTTGAAGAAACCGTGTCAAGAAAAATTGTTTCAAGGGTAAGGAGGATTTACCTCTTCGTGAACTACAAAAACACAAAGACTCAAGGGTGTTTGATAGCCAGTTTGAAAACTTGTAAGCATTGGTCATCAGAAAAATCAAAAGAAATGAGCAGAAGGAACAAGATTGCCCGCTCACATAGAATTCATAACCATACTAGGGGCACAAAGAGTTTTGCTCGAGTTGCAAAAGAACAGGTTTGTCAAAATTTTCTTATAGTTTTAATTAATTCTGCAAATTAATTATTGGAATAAAATGTGTGATATTTTTGCCTATTACATGAAGGAAAAGGCCTTGGGACGTCCCCCAACTCGAGCAGAAATGTTCAAGTATGTTATGACCAGTAAAAATGGGACAGAAAGTGAGGCAACAAAAATGCAATAGTAAGAATAGCATGCTTTCTTTATTTTCAATTTGGTTTGAAAAGATGTTGAACTCCCAAAATTGAAACACTATTCTTTATTCTTTGCAGGCTAAGATGGCAGAGAAGGAGAATGAAAATCCTGAGTTGTCAACTCAGGGCTGCTCCAAAAATGACTTGTTTGCACAAATTATGGGTCTGGATAGAAATGGTCGAGTGCTTATGTACGGAGCTGGAGTCTCTCCATCAATGGTATTCAATAATGCGAGGTCTGGAGTTAATCAGATTGCAGCTATTAGAAGTTTACAAGAGCATAATAAGAAGCTCCTTGATGAGGTTGAACATTGGAAATCTATGGCCAATGGGGCCTATCGTGTGCAATACGATAGTGATGAGACACAGGTAGTATGTTTGCGCTTCTATGTTTACACTTCTGTTCTGGTTTGAAAGTTTAAAACTCATGATTTCTTATGAAGTCTCATATTTTACTTGCTAGCCTCCCGACGACATATCACCCATTTTAAATATTGCAAATAGAGTTGATTTGGACTTGCCGTCGACTAATACTTCGATTAGTGCTAATACTTCTACCGGTGCTAATACTTATACTGGTGCTAATACTTCTACTAGTGCTGATTGCAATCTCCAGGTAACTTTTATTGGTTACTTTACAGAATATCAGAGTACCTCCAATGTTTATTTATGTAGTTCTATACTGAGATGTTTCTGTAGTAATATTCATTAATGCTTAGTTTTTTATACTACTAGCTTGTAGTCAACATTTTTTTTAAATATCCATAAAGTTAGTATTTAACATGATATGATTAGTAATTCACCTATCTATATTTTATGTTAGGTGGGTACTAAAGTATTTTTAAAGAGCATACTAGACGCATCATCTACCATTGCTGTTGGGATTTTATATAGTACTGACCCCGCACAAGAAGTGAATGATCGAGAGTTGGGTGATCATCACTTTGAAATTTATGTGCAATGTGTGGTGGTGCCTACTGAGCGCTTGGTCAGGCCATGTCGACAATTGAAGACAATTGGAGAACGGTTGGGATGCATATTGCATGGCCAAAAGCTTTTGTGGTATGTATGGACATTTTCAAAACTTGGAAAATTATTGGTTTTGGTTTTATAGTAGTTACCCTTCGATAGTCTCAAATTAGCGTACTGTTACACTCAATTCCTTGGGATATGATTATGACTTTATTATTGTGTCTGATTTTCATAATTGTTTCACTTATATTTTACTATGTCTTATGCACAGTTTTCAGAAGCCATGGAAGCTTACTGTGAAGATGAAAGGGTGCCATTGGAAGTGTGCTTTTCAACAAGGATGATTGCTGGCAGCTACATTGGTTGAAGATTAGGAAATTCAATCATCTCATCTTTTTTGAATTCAATAGTGACCTGTTTCACCTAGAATTCACATTTTTATGTAATAAACTGTCATCTCAGACAATGTCTCTTCTTATAATAAAATCAGTTTTATTCATTTTTCTTCTCGTTTTAATTAGTAATTTGTAAAATTTATGTTTGCATGTTATTATGTTTAAATAAGATTATAAATTAGTGGGTTTAATAAACAATAAATTTATTAATTTAATAGAAGTTAAATATTTTTAATATAATGGGTTGTACTATTCAACGTTGTCAAATATAATATTAGTAGCATTATACTCAATCGAAAATGTTAAAATATGTTGTATAAGTGGCATGAGACCATGTCACAATTTAAAATATTTTTGACATTGAAAATTGTCATCTATACTTATTATAATAATACTTTTAAATGTAACAATTCGTATAAAACATGTCATTTTGAATTGTGACTCCCTCAAATTCTTGTGTCATTTTTTAATGAATCAATTCCCAGAAAGTGTGTCATTGTCTAATGTCAAAATATTATATTTTCAATGACATGATTAATTGTGACAAGAATCATATTACTTTACATTTTAAAATGTAAACAATTATACTTGTGGTGTCATTATAAAGTGTGACATAGAAAGTTGTAGTCTCATCTATAATTGTCATCAATAACAAATACAGTAACAATTACAATTGTTACCTTATTAAAATGAATTAACACTTAAAAAGTGTGAAAAGAACAACAATTTGTGTCATTATATCTTTAGCTACATCCCTACTTGTGGCATTACCTAAAAAATTACACTAAAGTGAATTTCGTTATTGTAACAATTTATAGTTACATATTAAAATGAAACTAAAGAAGAGTTTTCTTGTAGTGAGCAAGTGTCGCTCTTTGCAGATCAGTAGCCATGTCACTTGCTGGTCTCAAAGTTGGATCATCTAGATTATCTACAATGTAGATATCTGGGACTTGGGCAGGAATTTCATTTCCACTGCCTTGTGGTCTATTCTCAGTAGAATTATCAACATTGAGTTGATTGTTGAAGGCTTCCGCAAACACTTCAACATTGCTGACATAGGCTTCAGTAATCACCTCAGCAACATCTACTGGCAAATGCGTTTCAATATTTGTCTGGGAATTGTCTGAGAGGTCTTGGACAGCAGGGACTGACTTGCGAGCCAGTGTTTTCTTCCTTTGTTGCTGGTCCGTTTCCTCTTAGGTACGGGGTTTGCTGATGACGCTGCAGTCTGAGTGTCATCATCAGCTTTCCGTTTTTTCTTGTTAGATTTCTCCAGTTATCCAGAGTCATCTATAGTTGCATTTTCAGCAACGGCTCTTGTACACGTACCTTGTTGATTTTCTACAGCAGTTTCATTTGTGTTACCACCACCAACAGCAGTTTCATCTCTAAGTTGCTGAGTGGTAACATCTGCAGCTATTGTATACCTTTCTTGTTGGCTTGTGCTGACAACATTTGCAGTTGTTGTCTTCTTAGTTTTCTTTCCAGCAATCTTAGGTACATTCTGCTTGTAGAATGATCTTCCCACATTGCACACAGATTTCTTGATTGGCAATGGGTTTCTTAGGTGAATCCTGAAATGTTCAAGGATATAGCATATCTTGATTCCATACATAACCGGAAAGGAAGGTGAGACCTTGTTGTCTTCTACCTTTACCTTAAACTTAGTAACACAATCAACAAGCCTGTTGAAAATGTACTTAGCCCAATTAAGTTCCGTTTTATTTTCATGGATATGCATCAGCAATGGCCATCTTCTCAGGCCTACTTGGTCAATTCCTCCAACTTGGGAGTCAAGAACTTTTATTAGTAGAGCTACTAGACCAAGTGAATGGCAGAGATGCTTTCTCTTAACGTGCTTTGTCCAAGTCACGGGAGCAATCTCGTCTTTCTTCATTTTCTCATTTCTGACGTCACTATAGAAAGCTTCAATTTCTTCGTAAGTGGCAGTGACGTCATCTTCAGTTCCAGTGGTTGGAATCTGAAAAATCTTCGCTAAATCAGTCCATTTCAGGACGATTTGCGTGTTCTGAACATGAGTAAAGATCACTTTTTCAGTGACTCCTTTACTATCTGTAAGGGACTGGATTTCTGCATTGTTGTAGAATTCCATTGTATCAATCATGCTCACTTGCTTAGTGCGAGCAGAGATAAAGTTCATGAGGCCTTGTTGCTTGATAAGCTCAAGCGCCTCTTCATTTTCGTCATCTAGTTCTTGTTCATAAAAGTACCCAATGTACTTTTCTTTTGCAAAACCTCCCCATTGCATCAACATCTCACACTTTGCAGTGTCAAGATATGACGGAGGCATAGGTTTTTCAGAAATGCGGTCATTTTTCAACACAACTTTTGTTGTGTTTGTGGCCGGAGTAGTCACCGGAGCAGTGCGTGTTTCAGCACTGTCAACGTGACGACTTTGAGGACTTAGAAGTCTGTCTTTTGGGAGCCATTTCTTTTATAGAGCAAGAAAATTTGTACGAAAAGAGATAGTTTGCTTTTTGACCGGAGGTACAGAAGATTCAGGCTAAAATTTGCAGAGAAAGGAAATGTGAGTTAAAGAATTTTGTCATTTCTCTAACTCCTTCTTTATATAGTGTCTCTGGTGTGTGAGAAACTCAATCGATTTGAGCTCTCAGCAAGGGTAAAACAGAGAAACACTGGAGTTAGTGGAGCCTTTGCATTAAATGCGTAGTGGCCCACTATCTTAAAACCGTCAGAGCACTCTCTCTCTTTGTTTTATTAACCGTTAGATTAGTAACTCCTTTTAATCAATGGCCACGATTGAATTTCATGTCATGATTATTACGAGTTTATCTGTGCCCGATTAACGTCACAAATTGATTTTACCGAGTTTTAAGGGATAGATTGCTTGCTGAAATAGACAAGAATCTTTTCAGCGAGTTTGAATTAACAACCCAGATACTTGCTGAAAGTTCCCCCTTACTTAGATATCTCATAATTTCTTAAGTTTAAAAGATATTTCTGATTTCCCGTATCAATAAATTCTTTTGTACTTGAGATATCCTTTGGTAAAATCTGAGAGATGAGCATTGCTCTTTTTCTGAGTTCCCGTCTCAGAAGATTCCTTGATACTTGAATACCTGTTTCAATATCTTTGATTGTCTGAATGCCTGTTTCAGCAATCCTTAAGCTCTTTCTCTTACTGAGTGTCTGTCTCAGCAAGTGATCAAGTTTCCTAACAAATACCCGTTTTGAAAGGAATTACTTGCTGAATACCTGTTTCAGCAAACGTGTAGTGACCTATCATTTCTTAGAAGAAATCAGTGACTGAGTCTTTTAAACAGGAATACTTTGGCTTGCTGAATACCTGTTTCAGCATTCTGCCAAGTGTATCCTTTATTGAGGTAGTTCAATCAATCCAAGGTTATACCTTAGGATTGCGAACCTATTATCCGGTAGGGGCTTGGTAAAGATATCAGCAAGCTGATCATCAATGCCTACTTTCACAACCTCAATATCACCTTTTTCCACATGATCTCTAATGAAATGATGTCTAATGTCAATGTACTTAGTCCTAGAGTGAAACTTAGGATTTGCGTGATTGCAATAGCACTTGTATTATCACAAAAGATTGGTGTTTTCTTTGCAGAAATACCATAATCTCTTAATTGTTGCTGAATTCATAGGATTTGAGTTGTGCAACAACCACCTGCAATGTATTCAGTAGCTTTTTCAAGCTTTAAGTCTTGGAACGGATCAATGGCAGTAAGAGTATTTGAAGGTATGTGAGTTTAAAGCACAGTGAGAGTTTGATCACGTTGTTGACACACTTCAACTCTTCGCTGGATGACCTCTATTTATAGTGCAAGTAAGGAGCCGTTTGAATTTTAAATTCCAAGGCTTTTGATCCTTAACATGTCACTATCTTGCTTTTGTACTTTCAGCAGCGTCCTTGTTTGTCTTCTAGTCTTCATGTCATTCGCGTGTAAGCTTTGCATTTAATGCATATTTGAATAGAATTCAAACAGTAACATTGGAGCGCAAATTCAAGTACTTTCAGCAAGAGGTCACATATGTTCCATCAACAAGTGGTTAGTCTCAGTTTCAGCAAGCACAACCTACTCTGTCTTTCAGATTTTCACTTATGCAATGATGTTGCTGAAGCTTCCACTTTCTGAGCAACACGTGCCTTTGTAGATACCAGTCTTTCAGCAATCTTCAAGTCTTCATATCTTCAATAATCTTCAAGTCTTTAGATCTTCAATAATCTTCAAGATTCTGAGCGGTTTCTAAATGCTTCATTTTCTACTTGTACACGCATCAACTCTCAGCCCCCAAGACTAAGCCAATTAGGGCAAATACAAGAGACAAAAAGGGTTCCAAACGAGGACAAAATTTATAGGGAATTTCATTTATGCCCCTCACAAATTTTGACCTGGCCTCAAACTACAGTTGGTCCATTAGATATGAGGGAGCGGGTGCGAAAATGAAAGTAAAAAAGTATATCAAAAGTGGTCGCCATGTCACTAGTGATATAAAACGGGACAAGACACATAACGCACCTCGAGCTCTGACAGGTACCACAGGTGGTCTACACTCTACAAGATTAGAGGTGCTCTTGTTGTTCCGTAAGAATTGTAGGCGATTACTAGTGGTAGGTAAGCGTCTGATCTATAGCTTGTGATGTTGGAAAATATGAGAGCAAACAGGAACGTATTAAAGTGTATAAACTGGAAAAGATTGAAACAAAAAATCTGCAGAGTCGATGATAGCCTTCTTTTCTTAAAACTTTATTCGCCCTGCTCTCGGTGCTCACAGTTTTCAGACGAACAGTCTCCCAAGATACAACTGCAATGAGTTTTTGTATACAAGCATTTGAAATACAAAATTTGGGTGGACTACTACAATATGGGAAGACAAACTTTAGAATGTAAGAGAAGAAGAAGGAGAATTCTGGATTCTTAGGATGAATCCCGTTTTTCTGTGTCTCTAAACCCAAAACATGAGGTTATTATTTGTAGTTTTGAAAGGTTGTAAATGAAGAGGTGCAACTCTTGAGAATGTAACTTCTCGCTCCAGAATTTATCTATTCCAGTTGCAATATACCCTTTCACCAAAAAGATGCAATGATCCAGTGGAAAAGACTCCTACTCACAACTAAGAGGTTTTGAGTTTGACACCTACATGTGTCATCTTTATCCCATTATTCTTTTTACACCTTTCCAACTATTCCGTCATTTATCAAGCGTGCTAATTCAAATAACCCCATAACAAAATATTATTTTTAATATTTTGCTCCTTCCTTCTTAATTTTAGCTACTTACAAATTTTAGTCTTCCATAACTAGCACACCAACCAACACACTTCGAGCATTAATTACTATTGTACAGACCAACCATGGTTTGATTAAAATTCCAACACGTGACGGTGCTAGGAGGGTGTAGTAGTGGCAAAATACATGGTTTTTACCCTTTTTTTTTATTTGTTTCTATCTATTCTTGCTCAAACTTTGTTATGTTTCCATGGTAATATTGCATTCACACTAAACTTTCTTTCAAAACTATATGTGACAAACATACACGGTTACACTGCATGTTTACATGCCTTCTATTCATTAACTACACTTAAATTAATACGACAGAAATACAAGACAAAGTGTTAGTGACAAATTTCTTATCAATAAATTAAAAAGAACATATATGAAACCAACCAACAGACCAAAAAGGTAATTACTCAGGCAAAACTGAATTAGTCCATGAAAGAGTCAATGGTTGTGGTAATATTTTCAATGTCCAAATTAAAGTGATCAAGTAATGTTTAAGGAATCTCCCCAAAATATCCAGAGAGCTCACGTGTTCATATCTAACTAGGTTCAGAAAGAAAGAATAAATGGAAGAAAGAATAGAAGCTCTCTGAATTAGAGAGAATAGAAAGTCTTCCATTTGTGGATCCAATGTCATCAAATCATTCTTTAATTTCAACATTTTAATCAAAATTACATGTAACAAATTACAATTCAAGCTAGTACTAGTACTATATTTTTTAATTATAAGACGGTTGCTTTGTCATTTAGTCTTGATTAATAGAGATATAAGAGAGCACTGAAACTGCAAACCATATCTCATCTCCATGCACACTAAATCAAACATAGAGATCACAAATTTGGACTCAAACCAAAACCAACAAGTACAAGTCTATGCCCTTGACTTAGGTTCCTCCTCTCACTTCTTGTTTCTCATCTTCAATTCTCTTTTATAAAGACACTGCTGCTTTCCATTCTAAGTAACCTCATTATATCTCTTGCAGCAAAACCCTTGTCAAGAAACTTCATTTTTTACGTATTTTTCGTCCAAAAGTTCGGGAAAAAAAATGGATGAGAAGCTCGAATCAGAGAAGAACGTAGATGACTTCATGTTACCTGGTTTCCGGTTTCATCCCACGGACGAAGAGCTTGTGGGATTCTACCTCAAGAGGAAGCTTCAACATAGGTCTCTTCCTATTGAGCTCATCAAGCAACTGGACATTTACAAATACGATACGTGGGACCTTCCGAGTAAGACAGATTTATCTCTTCTAAAGCAGTCGATATCATTCGTACTTTTTATAGTTTTGTATACGTTTTACTGATGTTTGCGTAACTTGTTGACAGAGCTGGCATCCACTGGGGAGAAAGAGTGGTACTTCTACTGTCCTAGGGACAGGAAGTACCGGAACAGCACGAGGCCTAACCAGGTTACAGGGTCCGGTTTTTGGAAAGCCACTGGGACAGATAGGCCTATTTACTCCTCAGATGGAGCTAAATGTATTGGTTTGAAGAAGTCACTAGTCTTTTACAGAGGCAGGGCAGCTAAAGGCATCAAAACCGACTGGATGATGCATGAGTTTCGACTCCCTACTACTACAGACGGTGCTCCTCCGCCTAAAAGGATCCTTGACAAGAGCCTGCCAGCATCTGTAAGTTCACAGTCATGATGTAATTTACTCCCCTGCCAAGGGCCTTTTTGTAATTTCGTAAACATGAAATAGTTCTAACTTCTATGGTCCAGTATTCTAACATTTATAACCATAAAGTTTATGAAAGAGAAGTTGATAATTTCGCCTGTGAATACAGGATTCATGGGCAATATGCAGGATTTTCAAGAAGACGAACTCGTTGGCACAGAGGGCTCTTTCGCATTCTTGGGCAGCTTCACTAACCGAACCCACAACATCACCAGATGCCTTCGCGTATTCAACGCATCAATCTCAATTCAACTCAGAAACCATCACCGAAACCGACTTACAAAACCCCCACTTCACTTCCTTCATTCCCTCCTACAAAACCATGTTCACCAAACCACCGGTCTACGCTTCTTCCCACGTGGACTACTTCCCCGAAAGCCTCTTCCTTTCACCTTGTCAAGAAGCCTCCGTTACAACCAACAAGAGTGGTACAAGTACCGTTGATCTCACTTCCATGCTATTCAACATTTCCCCTGCATATGAAGGTCCACAAATGAACCTCAACACCTTCTCTTCCTTTTCCTCACCAATGATGCAACCAGAAGAAGAGCAAGAGGGATCAAGAAAGATGCAAAACACGACGGTTCATAATCCATGGGGGAACATCCGGTCGATGGGGTTCCCGTTCAGCCTGCCATCAGCTGTGCCTAATGTACCGTGGGATTCGCCACCGGACTGTCCTAGCGAAATATCGTCGACTGCTTACTCTACGGATCACAAGTGCTACACATGATAGATGTTAGTTAGATCTTAATGTTGAAGAAGAATGTATAATAATAGCTTGTGTAAAGACTATTGTTGCATTCACTGTCATTGTACAGTTTTGGCCTAAAGAAACATGTTAGGTTTATTCTATAGTCTTCATTTGTGTACGTGCTTCATTACTTCTTCTCTTCATGACTTTCATTAGCATTTGGCATTTGGTTTATTGTAGCAGCTAGCTTTTACGTACCAGTTTGATCTTTGTAGATACACAAAGGGTATCACTTGTGCATGCCAAATATTGCACAATTTTCATATCAACAATTGACAGAACTGATCATTACTTAGCTTAGCTGCAAAATTGCACTTCTTGTTTTTCCATTCCTTTAGCTTGTTTTGATTATTCGTATATTGCTCGAGCTTTGTTTTTTTCTCTCAAAACTTCATGGGCAAGCTAGTCAATTATAAAATAAAAAATAAAAAAAAAAAAAACCTGTTTTATAATAAAACATTAGCAAAAAGTAGTTCCTACTAGTATTATAAATAATAAATTAAATATGTATATAATAAAAACTCAAGATTTTGGCTAAACTACGTAATATATTTAATTTAAATGTACATGATTTAGAATATATGTCAAGATGGCCGAGCGGTCTAAGGCGCCAGTTTCAGGTACTGGTCCGGAAGGGCGTGGGTTCAAATCCCACTCTTGACAATTTTTATTTTTTTTCCATTTCATCTTTGCCCAAATAGATTGTATAAACCTTCGATTTGGCATAGGGATGCATCTTTCATTTATATAATTTATATAGCCTTTACATTCATCTTTGCGCAAGTAGATTGTATAGACCTTCGGTTTGGCATAGGGATGCATCTTTCAATTTATATAGCCTTTATAAATTTATTTTTTTCCCATTTCATCTTTGCACAAGTAGATTGTATAGATTTCCATTTCATCTTTGCACAAGTAGATTGTATAGATTTCCATTTCATCTTTGCACAAGTAGATTGTATAGACCTTCGATTTGGCATAGGGATGCATCTTTCAATTTATATAGTCTTTGTCGGGTATACAAGTGAATAGTAGGGTCATACACGATGTTGCAAGACTTACACATACGAAGTATACATGTAGGACTGTAGGAGGGTACTTCATCATATGGGCTTGGCTTTTGCATGGTAAGCATGTACTTCCACCACATATTGGTCGCACTAAGTTGATCATATTGGATTTTGCACCAAGTTGTCGGATAATAGAGAGATAGATGTCACACACGATGTGTTATACATGGCTAATTGACTATCATGTAATAAGTATCTAGAATGTTCTCTAAAAATAATAATAATAATAATAATATTATCATTATTATTATTTTTTTATTATAACTAGACTTTCATTAATCACTTAATAATAATAATAATGATAATAATAATAATAATAATAATTTATTATTATTATTATTATTATTATTATTATTATTGATGTTGTTATTATTATTTTCTATATTTTACTTTACCTCGTTCGTATTTTTGATTTTGCATCTTTAGTATTTACTCTGAGTTATGCATATTTAAATTTATAGTCTTTGTTGGGTATACAAGTGAATAGTATGGTCGTATATTATGTATATTATGTTGTAATAACACTTACACATACAGGAAGGAATGCGGGTACACATGGACTCTTTTGCATCTTTGATCACATCGGGTTGCACTGAGTTATGGGATATACTAATAGTGAGATAGGACGCACTTCCACGAATACAAAAACCAGGCACTACACCATATAGATTTATGTATCCATACAAAGGATGGTTTATTATATCATCTAGTATTGGATTAAACTGTTGTAATGCATTGATATAATTCAGCTTCAATAACACGAGTGGTACATTTCGCATTTCAATACATAGAAGATAGAACCAACAGGTAAGACCAGTGAGAGTGCACACTTCCATAGTTCATGTACTTCATATAAGAACCTACTTCTAACTTGCAATAAAATCAGGCACATGATATACCCGCCGTATTCAATATCCAGAAAACACGCTATGAAACTTGCGAACTATGACAAAATCGACAAACATAAAACAATCTCATGAACAATATAAACCGTCAACAAATAGCATAAAATGCATGATGACACATAATAAAACAAAGTTTGCCCTAACATTCAGAAAATATCTGTCGACTGATTAATAACTCTCAAATCTCAAATGAGTTATTTGAACAAAAAGATTCACATCTCACTTTCATCATCATCATAGCTACTTTGGCTGAATTCAACTCAATTTAACTTTTAGAAGCTTGCTTTTCCTTTGACTTCTGAATCTTCAAAACCTTCTTCACGATTTTTTGTTCTTCCACCAAGAAAGCCCTGATAATCCTGCATGGAAGAAAAAGATCTTGCTGAGGACCCAAGAAATTGGATAACATGTACAGAAGTATGAACACCATTTAAGAGAGAACTAAACTAACCTCTCCCTCACAGCACTTCCAGATAATACACCTCCATAAGGACGGTTCACTGTTCTGCGATTTCTGGGTAGTCTAGACCTCTTGTATTCAGTTGGTCTCAGATGAGGAATCTATACAAGTCAAAACATAAATGTCATTAATATCTCATGACATCTATTATACACATACATTTCTCATCACATCATTAGCTTCTATTTAGAAATCAAATTAAGTTTTGATACGCAATACTTAAACAAACGACATTTGACAGAATGAGATTATGCAGGATAGGAAAGACGGCAGCAACGATCCCTCCAATCAATCACCTCTATCGTCCATTTATATGACATGAAAAGGAGCGAAACTTTTGCAACATGTGAAGTTTTTCAAACGTTACGAGCATATATACTACACAAACCACAGACAGATAACTTGTTCAGTAACTCCTAGAAACAGTACGTAATCATCCAAGTCAGTGAAACGAGTAGAACTTGGACAAGGTAGATAATAACATTGCCATAAATTGGGTATTCAAGCAGTTTCTAGAGCAAACAGAAACTGAAAACACCAAGATGATACAGCAGTAGAGGCTTTATTTATAAATTATAAGATCTCCAGTCCAAGTTTAGCTAGTAGTATGACTTATGGAACTCTATTGAAGAACACAGTGGGTATAATCTTAACGAAATAAGACAATCACTTAATACATCGGTTTTGCAAGCATATCGTTCATATTGCGGAATGCTAGAGTAAACAGGCTCCTAAATCCGTGACATTAAATCGGCTCTAAATGTGTTTTAACAGTTAGAATTTAGACGAAAATCATCACGCGAAACACAACCACAGCAAGCAGGTACATAAAACCGGCTCAATCGGTTGATCAGAACACTAACATTTTCACAATAGTGAAATCAAAGCAATTATAAGGCAATGTAGTGAACAAAACAAAACAAACACAATCAATCAATAGAAAGAGAGAGTGATTTTGATTTTTTATACCCCTTGGATTCTCTTGCCGGTGACAGGGCATTTAGGTCCGCTAGCCCTCTTCTTAGTGGTCTGGTACACCAATTTACCACCTGCATGTCCAATTCATATCCTCCCTCAAAGAACAGATCAAAGCTCAAAATACTTTACGCATATCTCACACACAAACAAAATTGAAAAATGATTTTAATTTTGGAGTTACTCACCGGGTGTTTTGACGATACGGTGTTGATTGGATTTAGTGGCGTAGGTGTGTCTCTTCCGGTAGGTCAGTCTCTGCACCATTTTGCCCTCCCTCTCTTCACTGCTCTGGATAAGATCCACTCAAAACCCCAATCGTTTTTCCATTTTATAGTCCTGCTATATTAGCTCAAAAAATGTTTTTACATTACATTTTATTTATTTAATTTAATTTTTAATGACATTGAGAACCTGCAAACTACCCTTGGGTTGCGCACTAGTTAAACCTCGTGGGCCTAAATAGCTTGTAAACCACATAAATTAAGTTAAACCGCAACAATTTACGTCAAGGGTCGACTCGAGCCCAAACCCCACCCTTAGAATTGACACATTTGTTTTTCGTGGCACATTAAATTGCGGTTATCATCTATATAGAGAAAATTGTGTAAAATAAGGTTAAAATAAGTAACACGTGATTAATCATATTTGATAAAGAAATTAAGAATAGAATTAATATAGGACTCCCTCTAATTTTTAGTGTCTTTTTAGAAATTTCACACATTAAATAAAACCTATTATAGTAGTAATAATATTATTTTAATAATAGTGAATAAAATAGCAAAATCTAAAAATACAACTAAAATATAGGAGTAGTAGTTTAAGTACATATGTTATTCAAAAATACTACTACTTCACAAAACACTCTGAAACATTTCTAAAAGTTTATAAAACCTCTCCTTTTCAAGAATTCGAAACATATACACAAACTAGATTTTAATGCATCAACACCAACTCTACGAGTTTATACCACACTGAATAAATAAAAAATAAATAACCACCACTAATCTGCATAAATACAAGCAATAACAGGGAAAATTACATAAAAGTTATTACTGTATTAGTTTCTGACAATTCAGTAAATTTTGTATAACAAAGTCCTCAAGATCATCTGTAAACTGATAATCATCTCAAACATCCGATCCATACCCTGAGCGATTTAAATTACAGCATTCAAGCAAACTACAAATACATGCAAGGCTATAGTGCTATCTTCATCCATTTATGGCAAAGATTATCACCATCAAAATTTGACAAAATTGAGCCAACGGCTGACGAATACTGGGTGTAACTATCAGAATCGGGTGTGCTAGCCAAATCGGACAGATCGAGTAACTTTAGAATTAATACCAGTGGCTTCTCCACCATATGCACCCGTGGGCTTTTGGATTGCTCGAACTTGTCCTTTCCTGCTTGTCTTTTTCTTTTCGTGCTTCAACTGCAATAGAGATGAGAGGAGAACATTAGTTATGATATTCAGACAGCATTGTTTTATTTTAGATTCAACCACACTATGGTTACTTACCCTATACTTCTTCCTGGGATTTTTTAGAAGTTTATTGCGTTGCCGAGTTAACCCCCGATTCTTATCAATCTGCAGAAACAGAGCGGAACATTGTGTTAAAACTTACAAGGATAATATATAAGTACATAATACCCTGAAATTTCTGGTAAGTGGTAACAGAAGATATCCCACAGATATTGAGAAATTGCCATAATAACAGCCTTGGCCCCAAATGTGAAATGTCACATTTATAGCCCATGAAAGGAGGATGATGTAATTTCTCAAATAATGTGTTCTCATTCAAGCATGCTATTCATCAGAAGTAGGTGAACTATATGCTGAACGGAACAAAGGACTTTTTACTAAAATAATTGATGTACCTGAGTCGTAATGTGGCGTTTTCCATCGACAACAGTGTCTTCAACAGATGGAAGCTCTGAGGTTCTGCAGAACCAAGTACAAATTAAAAACATATAGTAAGTTCCAATAAATGATCTTCCACTAACTGCGTAGATGGACAATTTGCAGGTGTGTGTTATAAAACCAGGGAAAATGGAAAAATGAAATCCTATTTTTTCAAACTAGAACGCTAACCAAGGAATTTCCAGAGTACTAAACATGAAAAATAAGTCTATACTGTTGGGTTTTAAGTACCTTGAGTATTTGTTGGACTTTTCGGCAAGCTTTGCAGCACGTTGGCATTCGATTTGTTTCAGGTATTCCAAATCAGAATCTGTATCTGACTCCTCATTGGCTTCAGCATCTCCATCACTTGATAGATCATGATTATCAATCTCAACGCCATCTTGTTCCTCATATTTCCTTCGTTTCACTTCAAGATCATGATTCCGTTCCTCATACTTCCGCCGTCTCTCTCCAAGATCACGCTGATTTGGTATATCAGCATCACCGGAAATAACCTGGCAAAGGATTCAAGAATCAATAAGTTCTCATAACTAAATGATGGTAATCTGCAGCAGAGAAAACAGGCTTATTCAGTGCCCCAAGTCTGCAATAATTTCTCCAATTACCGAATGATAGGAACGAAGTAATGCACAACAATTCCCATTTCTTAGTAAATTTTTGTAACTTAAAGAACCACACTTTTACAGGGAAAAAAAGACTGAAAACTCAGCCAATAGTTAAAAGAAAAACAGTCCCTGCAATGGTATCCGGAACTTAGAAGTTCAAAATCGCAGGAAAAGCGAATAACATACATGTACACAAATCAATTAAATTATGCTGGAGGGACAGTACAGTATTCCAATTCTTCATGCCTCATGTTACCAATAATAAGTAAGGGATATGGCTAATTTATCTTGAAGAAGTTGTCTTCATATGAGAAAAATATCATTTATCTTCCATAAAGTAAAGGTAAAAGTTTGTAAAATAAACAACGAACATTATACCTTTTTGGGCTGGCGCAATTTGGGCTGCCGCAGGATAACACTAGAATGATTTGCAACCCCATCTACCTCCATGGCTTCATCACCAAAATCATCCAGTGTCTCAAGTTGTCTAAGAAAAGAATAGGCATCATGTATCTTGTAATCAGAATATTGTGGCAAGTACTAATAAAAAAATGGATTTATATATACTGTACATGGAGTCATGGATGTTAAACTATCATGTTTACCTGTTCACTGGTTGCGCATTTTCTTTATTTCTAACATTCTTTGGTGCAATGGAATTAAAAACACCTTTCTGCTTCAACTTTTCTTCAAGCGCAGCCCTCACTTTCAACATTTCCATGCTTTGGACACCAACTTGCTTATCCTGCCACAGATAATTACATCACCTCTGAGCAAATCACTTCAAAGGTATCTTGATGCTGAAAGACCAGGGAATCAGATATCCAAAATCTCAGAACCAGCATGAACAACTTACTTGAGGTTTTCCATGCTGTTCACGCTTTGTTGACTTAATCTTTGGCGGAGCTGCTTCATTGGGCTATAGGTTGTTAAACAAAAGAGGGCATAAATGAGACTATATTATTGTACAAAATTCAGATACAGTTTCATGTGCTCATTCACATAGGAATAAACAGAAATAAGTCGATAAGATAGTAATAGAAGCCCAAAGGAAAACAAATTCCAATAAAAACCAACCTCAGCTGCGGGTTGTCCTTCAGGAGATACCGGAGAAATCATCTCAATGGGGTCTTTATCAGATGCTTCAGCAACACTCTTCTCCACCATGTTCGAAACTTGTACATCACTTGTTTGCGTCTTTAAGATCTCCTCCATATCAAAAGGAAGATTCGCATCCATTTCTTTCATCTGCTACCCAAGAAAAAGAGAATAGATCACCAAATATAGCCATTTATTTTTCGGTCGACAAAATGAGCAGGCAATCATTACAAGCACAGTAGTTTGAAATTCTTGTTTGCCAAGGATAGGTGAGTACCAAATAAACACACAATGAGCACCAGCAGGTACATACAACTATGGTTGGATATATTATTTTAAGTATCATAAATACAGCTCCCAGAACTGAGGCTGATACAAGAGTCAACATGCAACATGCATTAATTTTGCAGAAAGCTTAGAAATCACAACCTTTATTAGCAAGCTCTTGATTTTCGCCAAACGTTCAGAAACCGGATGATCGCCAACTGCATGTCCTTCAGACTTCAGAAGAAGAAAAAATGTTATAGCTTGGCAGTATGACTGCAACAAGAGCTGCTTCACCTTGAGATAGTGCATCTCTCCCTTCTTTGCATTATATCTTCCTCTAACCTTAACGAGTTAATAGGGATCAATAATTAGAAAACAACGACAAACAAAAAAATAGAAGAAAAAGAAAACCAAACTACAAAGTGCATGAACCAAAGGTGAATTTATTAGTAATTCTGCAAATGTACAAATATATTCTAGTTTGGCAAAGTATTTAGTTTCTATTAAAGCCGCATATCTGCTCTTCGACTGCCAAATCAACCAATTGCATCCATATTACTTTGCTGGGTTTCTTCTTTTTTTTTTTTTACTTTTTGAAGGACTAGTTTATATGAAGGTTCTTACATTCCTTGAGGAGATGAAGGTTCTGAGTTACAAAACTACAGTATGCTTACAGCTTACTCATAGAGTAGAGACAGTGAATTTGAAAAGATTCATGTGTGCGTACTTTGTTAACGAGAGGATTAACTTCGTTTTCAAGTTGATCAAGAGTACCACCAAGATCTGTCAATAGGCCAACCAATTCTGGATTGCTGCAAAAAAAGCAGTAATTCACGAAAACATTTAACACAATGTCATAAGAAAATCAATGACAGTAAAATTGTTGATTGCCATGTGTACATGCATATATTTTGAGCAGCTAAAGAAGATCGGATCACACAAGTAGTCCCAGGACAACAGTAAAGTTGCAGGAAGGGATCCAAAAAGAGATTTCTAGGAGAATAAGGATGTAGAAACTTGAGATATTCCTGCTGTCATAAGCTTTACGTATCAAGTCCCCCCACCAGCACCAAAAAAAAAAGCCTTCAAATGAATAATCCCCCATAAAAAATTGTCCCCTCATTCAGATCCCTGCTCCCTACATAGCTTTCAATAACATGCATTCTCTCTCCCAAGAATACATAAAGTATGTCCTAATACATTTAGGTTACACAGGCACCACACAGTTACACTAGCCTGTACATAGTAAGACAAGAACTATGTAACATGTACACCTGAACATAAACTATTAGCAGCCGAGAGGAGAGTCAAGTTATTCGAAGAGTAACCTGACCTGTAAACAATATCCATTTGTTCCTCCTTGGTTAGTCTGCTTAAATCTTTCTTTACTGTCTCATACGCGATTCCTGAATCCTCCTTATCTGCTTTGTCAACTGACACTCTTGCAACGTGCTTACCACCGTCCAACATCTCCTGGAAAATGAGAAAGTTGTTAAGGGAAACGGATGGAAACAATACAATATGTAAAGAGTCAGTTACTACGTGTTTTTACCTGGAATGTGGGCTCCCTATCTGTCTCATCTTCACTTCCATTTTCAATGCCATAGTCCTCCAGTGACAATCCACCTGCTCTTTTACTTTGCAAATTCTTCACCTCCTCCTCCTCTAAAGCTAGATCTTCATCATCACTTGATTGTGTCTTCAGAAATAATTAATGAATGTCAGGACAATCATTATGAACAAACATAAAGCAAAAGTGATTCTGCAATTTCACCATGTACATGTGATACATCACAAGATTGAGTCTAGATCTATAAATTATGTGCCACATATCTAAACTTTACTCGAAGTAGTCCCTAAACAAGCAGGAAGCAACTTCCTAAGGGTTAAGAATTGGGACATGAATTCTGTTTCAAGAATCAAGACAGCAACACTCTGAATTCATCTTTGGATACAGGCAGTAAGAAATGTGGTAAATATGATCTTATTGGCATCCTCCAAGTTATTAAAGTGAGTGTATAGCACTACGCTGGTAAAAAACAATGTTCAGTAAATCAACATATTACACCTTAGCTTCATCTGTGCATAGAAAAAGTAGAATAGAGCAATGTGAAGAAAATTACATCATTATTGTTGTCGCCACCATGCAAATACCCTTTTGTTACCCGAATTCCCCCATCATCTTCCTCTTCTTCATCTTCATTAAAGTCTTCATCATTACCATCACCATATTTACTTCGCAAGAACTTCTGTGTCCTAATAACTGCAAATATCAAACACAATATTAGACAACTGAAAAAATTTACAGCAGTGGAAACACTCAATTTCAATGGCACTCAACTCCACATAACTAAATTATGGTAAAGAATGTGTAGACCTCTGAACTGCTGGATTGAACAAGCCAGCACAAAAGGCACTAAGCATAATCTTTTTTTTCCTTAGTTCTCATACTAATTTGTCCTGCTTTGGTCTATATAGGTTGCATAATAAAAGAGTGCACTTCAGAGATAGCATGCGTAGAAGAGTTATTATATGCACGCACACACACTCAAGCCTATCTGCATCTATACGGATGTGTGCAAGTGCAAAATGAATGCATCAGTCTCTTCAACGAAGCCCCTTTCCAGTACAGAAAAATGCTTTCTACCAGATAAAACATACTAGTAAACTACATTACAGTTAGTATGTAAACAGAAATCGTGCTTCTAAACAACAAAGTAACAGTAATGGAGTTAGGAAAATGATCTACAAGACTACAAGCAAAGAAGCTTACTTTTTGCTTCCAGGCCCCTAGGTGCGTCCTCATTGTCATCATCTTCATCGTCATCCTCATCCTGATTATCATCATAAACAAAGGAAACTTAATAGGTGAAAAAACGAAAACAAACACATCTGGCTAGTAGGAAATGCAACCTCCAAATCAAGCACAGGCTGTTCATTGTCTCCATCAGACTCATCCGAATCCTCATTCATGTTCAGTGGCACCTTATCTCGTTGCTTGTGAACTAAACCAACAAAACACAAAAAATGAGGAATCAATCCAAAAAACAAACAAATGCAGAACACTAAATAGACACATATTCAAACACATACAGGCATCGATTTCGTCATTCATCATGTCCTCGTCGTCGGAGTGTTGCCGAGCTACCTTTTTACTCTCGGAACCACCGTTTCCCCTCTTCTTAAACTTTGCTCTCCTCCCCATGACTATGTATTGCTAATAATTAATACCAACACCAAACAGCTAAATATTACTAGAATCAACACCTGCAGCAACATAATAGGGCAAACACAAAGAGAATCAAGCTGGTATCGAACTAATTGATGAAGATAAAGCTGAGGCAAAAGTACATACACAAATTAAATCTATCTATACACGAATTGAAGAAACACAGCTCAGGTAATGGCATTTGCAGGAGCAGAATCAGATAGATAGAACATCAATAAACGTGAGCTATTCCCGGTATCGATCTCGTAGTTGGTTAGCCGATAGCTCACCAAGACTAGGATCCGTAGATGATCCGCCGTACGGACAATGAGACTGGACCTAGGTCGACGGATGATAGGAATAGGGACCGAACTATCTCACTACATTCTAAACCTAGCTCGGACGACGAACCAAAAATTAACCCATTCCACCCTCAATAATTAAACATCACCCACAACAACGTAATCCAAATCTGAACTCCTTAATCACATGACAGACGCATAAAATGGATTTCCAGCAGATTTTAATTAACAGAATCAACAGAAGAATAAAATTACCCAGATTCTTGTAGAGGCGCACGAATTAATGGAGGGAGAAGAGAAAGAGGTGAAGGGAGCATACCTCGTGGTCCGGTCACCGGTGGCTTGCAGCGGCCGGTTGATAGTGGATGGAGATTGGAATGGGAGAATGAGATCGATCCACAAATTGGAAAGATGAGAATAGGGAAGAGTTGCAGTGGCTGCCTATGTGTGGTGTGAAAAGACATATGGCAAATGAAGAGAATCTAGGTTAAAGAATATATAATTATTATTAATTATTAAATTATATATGTGTATATATATTTATATAATATATAAATATTATATAAATATTATTAAATATTATATTTATATTATCCATGTTCGTATGTTCGTGAACTGTTCGCGAACAACCGAACAATGAGTAACATGTTCGTGTTCGGTTCGTTAACTTAACGAACTTGTTCGTCTCTTTATTATTACTAGGAACCGCGTCACACGCGTAGCCTGTGAAGCGTAATCTTGTAAACATTATTGTTTTATTAAATAATATATTGAAATAAATGGAGTGAATATATAATTTTCACATAATGACTTCAATCGTAATAAAAAATAACTAATTGAGTAATTAAACTTAATATAAATGGTGTGCTATAAATGTATATAGTTTTTGTAGTCATGCAATTAATAGTTTTGAATTGAACTATATTAGACATACAAAAAGTATTCTTCCGATGAGTTAAGAACCATCAGATACATCTCTAAACTTTGGAAACATTCAACTTCAAAATTTGTAATACATCTTTTCGCATGTTAATTGGTATTTTTCATCAGTTGAATATATTGTCAAGTGTTTCATATAAACATTCTAGTTTCATAATATAATGTTTTTAGTTATTTTTATCGTATGATTTAAGAATAATATAAGGTCAAAATGATCATCGAAAAGTCAACAAAATCAAGTGTTACATTTATATTGGACGGAGGAAGTATGTCTTTTTTTATAAGAACATATCATGGTTATATTTTAAAATAAGTATAATACGTCATACAACTTTATGTTAAAAAATAAAAATTTAAGAGAGATAAATAAAAAAAGAAAAAATTACGTCAATAAGATTCAAACCCAACACCTTCAACTAAAATAATGATACAAATAATAGAGAAAAATCACGCCAACAAGATTCGAACCAAACACCTTCAATAAAAATAATAATAAAAATAATGGAGAAAAATCCACGCCAACAGGATCCGAACCTTACATCTTTTAATTAAATAATGACACATGTACCCACCAGATTAAAATTGGATAAACGATCAACGGATTAAAATTAATTGGTAGGTCAATCAATTGATTAAATCAACAGACTTATTATATTACTTTAATTATTATTATACTATTATTATTATATTATTATTATTATTATTATTATTATTATTATTATGTTCTATATTTTACTTTACCTCGTTTCGTATTTTTGATTTTGCATCTTTAGTATTTACTCTGAGTTATGCATATTTAAATTTATAGTCTTTGTTGGGTATACAAGTGAATAGTATGGTCGTAGATTATGTTGTAATAACACTTACACATACAGGAAGGAATGCGGGTACACATGGACTCTTTTGCATCTTTGATCACATCGGGTTGCACTGAGTTATGGGATATACTAATAGTGAGATAGGACGCACTTCCACGAATACAAAACCAGGCACTACACCATATAGATTTATGTATCCATACAAAAGGATGGTTTATTATATCATCTAGTATGGATTAAACTGTTGTAATGCATTGATATAATTCAGCTTCAATAACACGAGTGGTACATTTCGCATTTCAATACATAGAAGATAGAACCAACAGGTAAGACCAGTGAGAGTGCACACTTCCATAGTTCATGTACTTCATATAAGAACCTACTTCTAACTTGCAATAAAATCAGGCACATGATATACCCGCCGTATTCAATATCCAGAAAACACGCTATGAAACTTGCGAACTATGACAAAATCGACAAACATAAAACAATCTCATGAACAATATAAACCGTCAACAAATAGCATAAAATGCATGATGACACATAATAAAAAGTTTGCCCTAACATTCAGAAATATCTTGTCGACTGATTAATAAACTCTCAAATCTCAAATGAGTTATTTGAACAAAAAGATTCACATCTTACTTTCATCATCATCATAGCTACTTTGGCTGAATTCAACTCAATTTAACTTTTAGAAGCTTGTTTTTCCTTTGACTTCTGAATCTTCAGAACCTTCTTCACGATTTTTTGTTCTTCCACCAAGAAAGCCCTGATAATCCTGCATGGAAGAAAAAGATCTTGCTGAGGACCCAAGAAATTGGATAACATGTACAGAAGTATGAACACCATTAAGAGAGAACTAAACTAACCTCTCCTCACAGCACTTCCAGATAATACTCCTCCATAAGGACGGTTCACTGTTCTGCGATTTCTGGGTAGTCTAGACCTCTTGTATTCAGTTGGTCTTAGATGAGGAATCTATACAAGTCAAAACATAAATGTCATTAATATCTCATGACATTATTATACACATACATTTCTCATCACATCATTAGCTTCTATTTAGAAATCAAATTAAGTTTTGATACGCAATACTTAAACAAACGACATTTGACAGAATGAGATTATGCAGGATAGGAAAGACGGCAGCAACGATCCCTCCAATCAATCGCCTCTATCGTCCATTTATATGACATGAAAGGAGCGAAACTTTTGCAACATGTGAAGTTTTCAAACGTTACGAGCAATATATACTACACAAACACAGACAGATAACTTGTTCAGTAACTCCTGGAAACAGTACGTAATCATCCAAGTCAGTGAAACGAGTAGAACTTGGACGAGGTAGATAATAACATTGCCATAAGTTGGGTATTCAAGCAGTTTCTAGAGCAAACAGAAACTAAAAACACCAAGATGAATACAGCAGTAGAGCTTTATTTTATAAATTATAAGATCTCCAGTCCAAGTTTAGCTAGTAATATGACTTGAAGAACTCTATTGAAGAACACAGTGGGTATAATCTTAACGAAATAAGACAATCACTTAATACATCGGTTTTGCAAGCATATCGTTCATATTGCGGAATGCTAGAGTAAACAGGCTCCTAAATCCGTGACATTAAATCGGCTCTAAAATGTGTTTTAACAATTTAGAATTTAGACGAAAATCATCACGCGAAACACAACCACAGCAAGCAGGTACATAAAACCGGCTCAATCGGTTGATCAGAACACTAACATTTTCACATAGTGAAATCAAAGCAATTAAGGCAATGTAGTGAACAAAACAAAACAAACACAATCAATCAATAGAAAGAGAGAGTGATTTTGATTTTTTATACCCCTTGGATTCTCTTGCCGGTGACAGGGCATTTAGGTCCGCTAGCCCTCTTCTTAGTGGTCTGGTACACACCAATTTACCACCTGCATGTCCAATTCATATCTCCCTCAAAGAACAGATCAAGCTCAAAATACTTTACGAATATCTCACACACAACAAAATTGAAAAATGATTTAATTTTGGAGTTACTCACCGGGTGTTTTTGACGATACGGTGTGTTATTGGATTTAGTGGCGTAGCTGTGTCTCTTCCGGTAGGTCAGTCTCTGCACCATTTTGCCCTCCCTCTCTTCACTGCTCTGGATAAGATCCACTCAAAACCCCAATCGTTTTTCCATTTTAGTCATGCTATATTAGCTCAAAAAATGTTTTTACATTACATTTATTTATTTAATTTATTTTTTAATGACATTGAGAACCTGCAAAATGCTACCCTTGGGTTGCGCACTAGTTAAACCTCGTGGGCCTAATAGCTTGTAAACCACATAAATTAAGTTAAACTGCAACAATTTACGTCAAGGGTCGACTCGAGCCCAAACCCCACCCTTAGAATTGACACATTTGTTTTTCGTGGCACATTAAATTGCGGTTATCATCTATATAGAGAAAATTGTGTAAAAATAAGGTTAAAATAAGTAACACGTGATTAATCATATTTGATAAAGAAATTAAGAATAGAATTAATATAGGACTCCCTCTAAATTTTTAGTTGTCTTTTAGAATTTCACACATTAAAATAAAACCTATTATAGTAGTAATAATATTATTTTAATAATAGTGAATAAAATAGCAAAATCTAAAAATACAACTAAAATATGGGAGTAGTAGTTTAAGTACATATGTTATTCAAAATACTACTACTTCACAAAACACTCTGAAACATTTCTAAAGTTTATAAAACCTCTCCTTTTCAAGAATTCGAACATATACACAAACTAGATTTAATGCATCAACACCAACTCTACGAGTTTATACCACACTGAATAAATAAAAAATAAATAACCACCACTAATCTGCATAAATACAAGCAATAACAGGGAAAATTACATAAAAGTTATTACTGTATTAGTTTCTGACAATTCAGTAAATTTTGTATAACAAAGTCCTCAAGATCATCTGTAAACTGATAATCATCTCAACATCCGATCCATACCCTGAGCGATTTAAATTACAGCATTCAAGCAAACTACAAATACATGCAAGGCTATAGTGCTATCTTCATCCATTTATGGCAAAGATTATCACCATCAAAATTTGACAAAATTGAGCCAACGGCTGACGAATACTGGGTGTAACTATCAGAATCGGGTGTGCTAGCCAAATCGGACAGATCGAGTAACTTTAGAATTAATACCAGTGGCTTCTCCACCATATGCACCCGTGGGCTTTTGGATTGCTCGAACTTGTCCTTTCCTGCTTGTCTTTTTCTTTTCGTGCTTCAACTGCAATAGAGATGAGAGGAGAACATTAGTTATGATATTCAGACAGCATTGTTTTATTTTAGATTCAACCACACATATGGTTACTTACCCTATACTTCTTCCTGGGATTTTTTAGAAGTTTATTGCGTTGCCGAGTTAACCCCCGATTCTTATCATCTGCAGAAACAGAGCGGAACATTGTGTTAAAAAATTACAAGGATATATATAAGTAAAATACCCTGAAATTTCTGGTAGTGGTAACAAAGAAGATAATCCCACAGATATTTGAGAAATTGCCATATAACAGCCTTGGCCCAAATGTGAAATGTCACATTTATAGCCCATGAAAGGGAGGATGATGTAATTTCTCAAATAATGTGTTCTCATTCAAGCATGCTATTCAGCAGAAGTAGGTAACTATATGCTTGAACGAACAAAGGACTTTTTTACTAAAAAATTGATGTACCTGAGGTCGTAATGTGGCGTTTTCCATCGACAACAGTGTCTTCAACAGATGAAAGCTCTAGTTTGTTTGTAAAAAAAAGTTACAATCGTCAGCAAATACTTCAATAGGTTATTTTCTTTTCAGAAAATAAGATACATCA
>CM051455.1:58451998-58672852 GCA_028274465.1 Plantago ovata
TTTCCCATCATACTCATTTCAAACTTATTTGTCATGAGTTTGGCAAAATCATCACAAGTTGCTTGTCCTTAGATCCAAAAATTATGTCATCCACATAAATTTGAACTAAGATTATTTTACCATCATGGTTCATGGTAAAAAGGTTTTGTCAACTTCACCTTTCTTGAAACCATTTTCCAGCAAGAACTTAGCCAAGGTATCATACCATGCTCTTGGTGCTTGCTTTAGACCATATACAGCTTTCTGAAGCTTGTATACCATCTTGGTTTCTGAGGGAAGTTCAAAGCCAGGGGGTTGTTCTAGGTAGACTTCTTCAGCAAGTTCACCATTTAAGAATGCACTTTTAACATCCATTTGGTAAACAATGAAGTCATTGTGAGCAGCAAAGGCCAAGAAAAGCCTAATTGCATCCAATCTTGCAACTGGAGCATAAGACTCATCATAGTCCAATCCTTCAGTCTGACAGTAACCTTGAGCAACTAAGCGTGCTTTGTTTCTTGTTACTTCACCAGACTCGCTCAGCTTGTTTCTGAACACCCACTTTGTACCAATAGCTTTCTTGTTTCAGCAAGTGGCACAAGTTTCCAGACTTTGTTTCTTTCAAATTGATCCAATTCTTCTTGCATTGCCTTATCCATTCAGAATGCTTTAAAGCTTCTTCTATGGTTTTAGGTTCAATTTCTGAAACAAAGCAAGAGAAAAAGATTCTACTTCTACGACAGTTGCTTCTTCAGCAAGTCATGAGTAGCTTTGGATTAGTCACTGGCGTTTATTAATATCCGCCAATCATATCTGTTAAGCGGGATGATCTCAATCCATTTATTAACAGGTTTTCTGTTGTTGAATCAGGATATGTTTGCTCATCAGCATGTGACTCTTCAGTATGTACTTGTTCGTACTACTGGGAGGGGAATTGTGTCTCTGCTGAGATTTGTTCATCAGCAACTGCTTGTTCAGCATTGCTCGATTGAGGTATTTCATCAGCAGGCACTGGAGATTGCGTAATTTCAGCAACTTCCGGAGCAACCGCGTCTTTTGCTGGAAATTCTTTGTCGTGAACTATATTTATCTTGTCATGACTCGGGGGAGGAGAGTCATTGTCAGAATCATCATTTAGTTCAATTGACTTGATTTGCCTAGCATCAGTTCAGTTCTTTGCTCATGTATGATTAGCTTTTTCATACATTCTGATATTTCTTCTTCAGCAGGCACACCTTGTGACTTTTCGTAGAATACAACATGCACTGATTCTTCAATCTTTTGTGCCTTTTTGTTGTAAACTCTATAAGCTTTACTATGCAAGGAGTAGCCGAGAAATATCGCTTCGTCTGCCTTTGGTTGAAATGTTCTTAGGTATTCTCTACCATTGTTAAGAACGAAACACTTGCAACCAAATACTCTTAGATGAGTGATGTTAGGAGGTCTTCCAACAAACAATTCATAAGGAGTTTTGTTGTATTCCTTAGTAATCAAACATCTGTTTTGAGTATAACAGGCGGGTGTTAATCGCTTCAACCCAATAAGCCTCACTTAATTCAGTGTCAGCAAGCATTTGTCTTGCGGCTTATTCAGCAAGTTAGGTATTTCAGTCTTGGTTTTTTATTTGTGCTTGATGAATACTACCCAAGTGAATCTTGAATAGTCATCTACCACGACTAGACCATACTTCTTACCAGCATAGCTTGTTGAAGAAGATTCAAACAAGTCCATGTGCAAGAGTTGTAAAGGTTTTGTAGTTGACGGTACTGCCTTGTTCTTGAAAGAAGATTTGGTTTGCTTTCCTTGCTGACATGCATTGCAAACACCATCCTTCTTAAAAGTAACCCTAGGTAATCCAACTACAAGTGCCTTTTTAGACAGCTTATTCAGCGTCTTGAAGTTTAGATGACTTGTTCGTTTATGCCATAACCATGCTTTTTCAGCAAGGCAATCATGATCTGAGACAAGGCATTTTTCAACAATTGTTGAAGACCAATCAACGGTGTACAAGCCTCCTGATCTTCTTGCAATCATTATTACCTTTTTAGTCTCGAAATCTATAAGTTTACATTCATCACTTTTAATTTGATGAAGTATCCTTTGTCAGCAAACTGACTCATGCTGAAAAGGTTAAACTTAAGATTTTTGACATAAAGAACTCCAGTAATGGTTATGCATCCTAACTTCACATCACCATAGCCTTTTGTAGAACCGGAGCCTCCACCAGCAAACCTTATTGTTGGACCTTTAGACCACCGTCTATAGTTTATAAGGTTATTCTTGTTGCCCGTCATGTGCTTTCCACAACCACTATCAAAGTGCCAGATTGCATCGTTTGTCTCCGTGGCTGAAGTCTGCACAATCAAGAGCAAACAAGTTAATTATCCAAATGGATGTCCATTAACATGTTCAAGAATGCGTCCAGTGGAAACCCAAGTCTTAAGTTTTTCAACTTTGACTTGTTTTCTACTTGCTGAGGAACTAGGAGGTTTTGAGCTGAAAGACTTTTGACTCGTGCTGGTCAAATCCACTTTCTGATGTGGTGTCTTGCTCGGTTGACCTTTTTGCTGAACATACTTTTCAGTAAGTTCTTTTCTAGCAAGGTTCCTTCTAGCCCTAGCATTAAGATTCTTTTCAGAACTTAGGCTTGATTTTTTCATCTCTTTGAAGTATCTTGCTGACTTTGCTTATACTCATGAAAGAGTTGACTTTGCTTGGTTTTGAAACCGAGTCCACTTTTCGGAGAATGCTGAGCTTTAGCGTCAGCAACCTTACTTGATTCAGGTTTGTCAGCAAAGGACTTCTGATTACTTTTAGTAATCTTGCCTTTTGACTTAACAACTTGCTTTTCAGCAACTTGTTTGGCGGGATGCTTCACAACATCCTTTTCTTCCAGTTTGCTTCTCAGCAACCTGTTTTCCTTTTAAAGTCTTGTTACTTTGAGTAGCAACAGCGGGCTTTATGGTCATAGGTACTTGATTGCATGTTTCAGCAACCTTAGATTGACCAAACTGATAGATTCTGGTAGACCACTATCAGTAGCACGTACAAAGGAGATCGGTGATTTATCTTTTCTCAAGATTTCTACGTCATCACCTTCATACGTTGCTCCTAAACCTTCTTTCTGAGATGGATCTCTCAAATAAGAGTTTAGTTCAGTCAGCGTATTACTTGCGTCCACATAAGATTTGAAATTGATTTTCATCTTTTTCATCTCTTGGATTTCAGCAAGTAACTTTAGAATTGAGGACTGATATTCTTCCAATTCTAATGCCATTTGAGAATTTTTCTCTGTAGCTTCAGCAATCAACTTCTTAAGACGCCTTATTTCAGCATCCTTTTCTTCTGTTTCTTCCTTCAGCAAGACGTACTTTTCAGTAGTCTGCTTGGTCAGAATTTCAGCAAATTGTAGTTTCTCTGCTGTCTGCTCAGAGTTTTCTCAAATCTTTGATTTCTCCTTGAATCTTGTCAAGGTCAATCTCGTCTTCACTTTCTGAGTCTGAGTCAGAGGTAGGGTTGTTTACCTGACCGGCCATGAGGCAGAATTCGTAGTTTGACACATCTGGATAAGCTTCCATAGCTATTCCACAAACTTCTTGCCAATCTCCACGTCTAGAGTGGCTTCTTCATCGTCGATGTCTGAACTTTCATCCTCACTGTCTTCGGAGCTAGTATCAATACACAATGCATCGATTTTTGCTTGAAGCTTCTTCTTTTCTTCAGCAATAAAAGCTCTTTTGAACTTCTTCTTTTTTTCATCAGATTTGCCTTTCATCAAAGGGCAATTAGCTTTGAAGTGTCCAGACTTTTTGCAGTAAAAACATAGATCATTTCCAACTGCTGGTTCTTCTGATGAAGTAGCTTGCTTGTTCAGCGAGCTAGTCTCATTCTTGTACTTATGGTAGTTGTTACCAAGATGCTTTTTCAGCTTCTCTTTTGCTTTTCGCCTTTCAAGTTCCTTGCTGATGAATTTCTTCATGTTTTTGACAACCAAAGAGTTTTCATCAGTAGGTTCTTTTCATTCTTCTTTTCAGAAGATGATGGCTTTGCAGCAAGAGCAATGTTTTGCAATTTTTCAGCAAATACATTTTCTCTTTGCTTTGTCTCATAGTTGACAGTAGCAAGATGAGAGAACAACTCTGTTGGTGTAATGTCTGGCATTCCTTGATTATAATAGAAATTCTGAGTGTGGATCCATTCTTGATTCAGACTTCTAATGATAGTTCTCACTTTCTCAGAATCTGAGTAAAGGTTTCCAACACCCAAGGCTGCCATTTCACTAACAAGAGTTGTGAATCTGAAATCCAAGTCTTCCAGTGACTCGTTTGTACCTTGCTTAAAGTTTGAAACTTTAATTTAAGTACTTCAAGTTTGTTTTCCTTGGTTTTGTCAGATCCAGCACAAAGATCTTGAACCATTTTCCAAGCTTCCTTTGTAGTCTTAGCACCCCACAGTTTGCACTGTATGGTATCCGGAGTTGATCGAATGATGATATTTCTTTCTTGGCCATCAAGACGGAATCTCTTAGCTTCGTCAGAAGTCCATTCCTCTCTTGGTTTTTCAACGACAGTATCCACCGGTTCTCCTAAGATGGTTTGCTTACCGATAGGATCCGTGGTTTTGTGAGGAAAGCTTTTCTCAATCTTAGTGATTTTGATAGGTCCATCATTAATGACAGTAACCATCTCATCACTAATGGCCTCAAGATGTAGCATCATGTTGTTTCGCCATTTCTCATAATTTTCCAGCTTCAGCAAGGGAGCATCTCCTAACGACATCATGTCAGCAAAGCACTACCAAACTAATCAAGTGAGAGTGATTTACGGAAAGCACCTAAGGGGATCTAGGTTCAGTGCTGAAGGTTAAAGAACCTCCAGCTCCGATACCACTTGTTGGTCCCTTTAAACAACAAGAAAAGACTAGAGGGGGGGGTGAATAGTCTTTTCAAACTTTCGTCGTTTAAAACTTTCTCAGCAAGTGCTTATTACTTTTCAGTAATGAGTTTGCTGGTACTTAACTTTCTCAACAAGCGTAAGTTACTTTTCAGTAGCTTGGTTTGCTGATACTTAAAATCAGAGAGCGGAAGTCTTTGATACAATAAGTGCTCTTCCTGTAAGTAAAGGTTTCAACAAGTGATGTGAGTGACTGTGTACAGACAGATATGATTTGCTGAAAACTAAATACACTAAGTAAATCACACAAACACTTTTATAGTGGTATCTGAGAGTGGCGTAATCTCTCAACTAATCCACTTTGTCCTTTCTAGGACTGAATCCACTAAGATATGATTGAGGTTCCTTACAATCTCCTATCTAGAGCGATTCAACAGAAACCAAAGCACACTTGCTTTGTCTCCAACCTAATCTAGAGAACGTAACCTTGTTCTCCACCAAACTTGGTACTTTTAATCAGCAAAACTATGCTCGATTAAGTTCCCCCTGAATATCACACCTGAAAGGGTGTATTTTCAGTTAGAGAGTTTTGGGGTGAGATAACTTAAATATAACTTATTCAGTTACAATAAGTAATCTAAGAAACACAACTTTGAATACTTTGCAGTAAACAAGTTTGATTGTTTCTGGTGTCAAGACTTGTTCTTGTTCGAAAGAAAGAACACTTAACTAATTTCTTAGCCGAGTTTGTTCTACTTCTTTACAAGTAGCTTTTTCAAGCTTTAAGTCTTGGAACGGATCAATGGCAGTAAGAGTATTTGAAGGTATGTGAGTTTAAAGCACAAGTGAGAGTTTGATCACGTTGTTGACACACTTCAACTCTTCGCCGGATGACCTCTATTTATAGTGCAAGTAAGGAGCCGTTTGAATTTTAAATTCCAAGGCTTTTGATCCTTAACATGTCACTATCTTGCTTTTGTACTTTCAGCAGCGTCCTTGTTTGTCTTCTAGTCTCCATGTCATTCGCGTGTAAGCTTTGCATTTAATGCATATTTGAATAGAATTCAAACAGTAACATTGGAGCGCAAATTCAAGTACTTTCAGCAAGAGGTCACATATGTTCCATCAGCAAGTGGTTAGTCTCAGTTTCAGCAAGCACAACCTACTCTGTCTTTCAGATTTTCACTTATACAATGATGTTGCTGAAGTTTCCACTTTCTGAGCAACACGTGCCTTTGTAGATACCAGTCTTTCAGCAATCTTCAAGTCTTCAGATCTTCAATAATCTTCAAGTTTTTAAATCTTCAATAATCTTCAAGATTCTGAGCGGTTTCTAAATGCTTCATTTTCTACTTGTACACGCATCAACTCTCAGCCCCCAAGACTAAGCCAATTAGGGCAAATACAAGAGACAAAAAGGGTTCCAAACGAGGACAAAATTTATAGGGAATTTCATTTATGCCCCTCACAAATTTTGACTCTTGTTCCATTTATTACTTGTTGCCCACCGAGCAGACACGGTCCAGAAATTCATGTACCCCAAATGCGTGCTTAATAATTCCCAAGCTTAACAACTCATATAATTACTCACAAAATATTAAGACTCCCAAAATATTAAACTTATATAAATTGCCATAATATCTCATACCATATCATCAAATGTAAGTTAACTAACGAATTAGGTTTTAAACTCACAAATTCCGTGCGAGATGCAATTCCCACATATTATTATTGGTACATGCACCACAGAGTAGAGTAGAAATCTTTTCTAATTGTCTTTTTTTTTTTCCTCCGTTTTAATCCATCCTTTGTAATTGTTGTTCACTTGTACAGTTGTTCTTACATATGCTTTGAACTCTTAGTCAAGCAGTCAACGCTAAGTAGCTGAACTGCTTCTTTGTTAATTGTTTGGTAAACTATATCATTAGCTATGTATTACAAGGTCTTTCCATTTTAAGGCACGCATTATTTAATCATCATACCACTTAAGCAGTCATCAGCTGACACTGTTTGCCTAAATCTCATGACGCCATTATTCCACTCCAAATCTAACCTGGCCTCAAACTACAGTTGGTCCATTAGATATGAGGGAGCGGGTGCGAAAATGAAAGTAAAAAGTATATCAAAAGTGGTCGCCATGTCACTAGTGATATAAAACGGGACAAGACACATAACGCACCTCGAGCTCTAACAGGTACCACAGGTGGTCTACACTCTACAAGATTAGAGGTGCTCTTGTTGTTCCGTAAGAATTGTAGGCGATTACTAGTGGTAGGTAAGCGTCTGATCTATAGCTTGTGATGTTGGAAAATATGAGAGCAAACAGGAACGTATTAAAGTGTATAAACTGGAAACGATTGAAACAAAAAATCTGCAGAGTCGAGGGTAGCCTTCTCTCCTTAAAACTTTATTCGCCCTGCTCTCGGTGCTCACAGTTTTCAGACGAACAGTCTCCCAAGATACAACTGCAATGAGTTTTTGTATACAAGCATTTGAAATACAAAACTTGGGTGGACTACTACAATATGGGAAGACAAACTTTTAGAATGTAAGAGAAGAAGAAGGAGAATTCTGGATTCTTAGGATGAATCCCGTTTTTCTGTGTCTCTAAACCCAAAACATGAGGTTATTATTTATAGTTTTGAAAGGTTGTAAATGAAGAGGTGCAACTCTTGAGAATGTAACTTCTCGCTCCAGAATCTATCTATTCCAGTTGCAACATACCCTTTCACCAAAAAGATGCAATGATCCACTAGAAAAGACTCTTACTCACAACTAAGAGGTTTTGAGTTTGACACCTACATGTGTCATCTTTATCCCATTATTCTTTTTACACCTTTCCAACTATTCCATCATTTATCAGGCGTGCTAATTCAAATAACCCCATAACAAAATATTATTTTTAATATTTTGCTCCTTCCTTCTTAATTTTAGCTACTTACAAATTTTAGTCTTCCATAACTAGCACACCAACCAACACACTTCGATCATTAATTACTATTGTACAGACCAACCATGGTTTGATTAAAATTCCAACACGTGACGGTGCTAGGAGGGTGTAGTAGTGGCAAAATACATGGTTTTTACCTTTTTTTTTATTTGTTTCTATCTATTCTTGCTCAAACTTTGTTATGTTTCCATGGTAATATTGCATTCACACTAAACTTTCTTTCAAAACTATATGTGACAAACATACACGGTTACACTGCATGTTTACATGCCTTCTATTCATTAACTACACTTAAATTAATACGACAGAAATACAAGACAAAGTGTT
Organism: Plantago ovata; assembly: GCA_028274465.1. Taxonomy (NCBI): domain Eukaryota; kingdom Viridiplantae; phylum Streptophyta; class Magnoliopsida; order Lamiales; family Plantaginaceae; genus Plantago; species Plantago ovata. The sequence continues at coordinate 58,460,147 of CM051455.1, forward strand.
AGTGACAAATTTCTTATCAATAAATTAAAAAGAACATATATGAAACCAACCAACAGACCAAAAAGGTAATTACTCAGGCAAAACTGAATTAGTCCATGAAAGAGTCGATGGTTGTGGTAATATTTTCAATGTCCAAATTAAAGTGATTAAGTAATGTTTAAGGAATCTCCCCAAAATATCCAGAGAGCTCACGTGTTCATATCTAACTAGGTTCAGAAAGAAAGAATAAATGGAAGAAAGAATAGAAGCTCTCTGAATTAGAGAGAATAGAAAGTCTTCCATTTGTGGATCCAATGTCATCAAATCATTCTTTAATTTCAACATTTTAATCAAAATTACATGTAACAAATTACAATTCAAGCTAGTACTAGTACTATATTTTTTAATTATAAGACGGTTGCTTTGTCATTTAGTCTTGATTAATAGAGATATAAGAGAGCATTGAAACTGCAAACCATATCTCATCTCCATGCACACTAAATCAAACATAGAGATCACAAATTTAGACTCAAAACCAAAACCAACAAGTACAAGTCTATGCCCTTGACTTAGGTTCCTCCTCTCACTTCTTGTTTCTCATCTTCAATTCTCTTTTATAAAGACACTACTGCTTTCCATTCTAAGTAACCTCATTATATCTCTTGCAGCAAAACCCTTGTCAAGAAACTTCATTTTTTACGTATTTTTCGTCCAAAAGTTCGGGAAAAAAAATGGATGAGAAGCTCGAATCAGAGAAGAACGTAGATGACTTCATGTTACCTGGTTTCCGGTTTCATCCCACGGACGAAGAGCTTGTGGGATTCTACCTCAAGAGGAAGCTTCAACATAGGTCTCTTCCTATTGAGCTCATCAAGCAACTGGACATTTACAAATACGATCCGTGGGACCTTCCGAGTAAGACAAATTTATCTCTTCTAAAGCAGTCGATATCATTCGTACTTTTTATAGTTTTGTATACGTTTTACTGATGTTTGCGTAACTTGTTGACAGAGCTGGCATCCACTGGGGAGAAAGAGTGGTACTTCTCTGTCCTAGGGACAGGAAGTACCGGAACAGCACGAGGCCTAACCGGGTTACAGGGTCCGGTTTTTGGAAAGCCACTGGCACAGATAGGCCTATTTACTCCTCAGATGGAGCTAAATGTATTGGTTTGAAGAAGTCACTAGTGTTTTACAGAGGCAGGGCAGCTAAAGGCATCAAAACCGACTGGATGATGCATGAGTTTCGACTCCCTACTACTACAGACGGTGCTCCTCCGCCTAAAAGGATCCTTGACAAGAGCCTGCCAGCATCTGTAAGTTCACAGTCATGATGTAATTTACTCCCCTGCCAAGGGCCTTTTTGTAATTTCGTAAACATGAAATAGTTCTAACTTCTATGGTCCAGTATTCTAACATTTATAACCATAAAGTTTATGAAAGTGATAGGGAGGTAATATGACATCTGGGTCACACTCGAAGCCCCTTCACCTCGAAGCCCCCGCGCCTCGAATTCTTATAGCACTTGTCATTTTAGCGAGATCCGCCGCCTTAGGACCCAGGCTCGAAAGATACCGTCCTCCTCGAAGGGGACCCATAGTACCACCTAGTACTAACATGCCTAGTGTTGTCGCTGTCCCCTAGCTCCCCATGCAGCCCAAGTGGGTCCCGCGTCTTGTATCCTATATATATGTGTATTTATTGCATTCACAAACACACTTGAACAATACACATGCACCCATGCTGCCCATTTTTCCCCTCTCACGTTAATTCGGTACCGATCTGACTAAGGCAGATCGGACCTATCTCCCCTAACCTCCTATCTTTGTTATAGGTCGAAGTTCGGACTCCCTCAAGTTTAACTCCTTCCATTCATCACTATGGGACGAGAGGTGATGCCATAAGACCCATTCGGTTTCTACCCGCATCATCTTGGCGCCGTCTGTGGGAATCCGAGACTAAAAGCCACTACAACGACAACGTTAAGGAAGGAACTCAGTAGGGAAACCAGCACTCCACTCTTGGGAAGAAACAATGACGAAGAAAAAGAAGACCCCAGCCAAGCCAGCAAAAGAACATGAAAATCTCGGAAATCCTGTCCCAGAGCCTTCTCGCACGGAAACAGGGCGAGAGTACGACGAAGAATCATCCGAGTCTAGCCAGGAGGAAATCCCTCAATCCGAGGAGCCGCCCGCGCCACCCCCTATACCTACGGGGCCCCAAATGCTCATTACGGAGGGCCAACTGACCCATTTTGTACGAACCGTTTGCGAGACGGTCGTAGACAGCCGGATGCCGGCGGAGAAAACTCGTCTGGCATTGGTGGTAGTAAGGGAGAAGTCTCGTCCTAGTGTTTCCACTCGAAGCAACCGCCTCAGCCGGAGCGACCGATCAGCGCGGACCGAAGGAACCCACAGCCAAGTCCCCAGCCAAACTCGAGCCACTCGCAAGATAAAAACGGATAGCCTGGCTGAAAGTTCGATCGTCACCCCTCGGGAGAGGCGTGCCCCGCCAAAAGAACAGTCACCAGAGCGACGAAGGGCCCGGAAAGCTATCCACATATCCAGCGGCGACTCCGATTCTTCACTAGAACAGGGAGACGCCGATCGAAAAGCCATTAAGAGGAAAATGGAAAACTACGAGGATCTACTCCGAGCCCATGACCAGAAGGCTAAGGGGAGGAGCAAGAGACCTCATTCGAGCCCCCGAGGAGGAAGGCGAGAAATAAAGAAGCTCGAAGAGAGCCGGCAAGGAAAGATAAGGCTAGAAGAGAGACGGGATTCGCTCCCAATCCCCTGTCCCAAAGGTTGATGGGACACTCGATACCTCCAGATCAGAGAATCCCCAAGAACCTCCCCAAGTACTCGGGGACCACTTGTCCACACGAACACCGAGTCAAGTTCGAAAACATGATGCAAACCTATGGACATGACGAAAAAGACATGGTAATCGTCTTCCCGGGTACCCTCGAAGGAGTAGCCACGGAATGGTACTACAACATGGCGCCCGGATCCATTCGATCCTACGCCGACCTAGTCCAAGCATTCCTAGGACAATTCACGGATTACAAGAAATCCAGACAAGCCAGTAGCTGTCTGCAAGACATCATCCAAAAAGAGGATGAACCTCTCAGGCGATGGTGGCAACGCTTCAACGTTGTGGCTTTGCAAGTTGATGACCACCCTATGCATTTTCGAAGGCAAACGCTCTACACCAACACTCGAAATCGAGGACTCGCGTCCGAAGTTTCGAGGGAAAAGCCGGAGACACCGGAGGAACTGTCCAACATCGTGAATAAGTATATCGAAGAGGAAAGGATGATCAAGGAAGCAAGGTTAGCTTTCGATCCACCCCGTGCGAACCGAAGGGAGAAATCCCCAAGAAGGAACGGGCGGAGCCAGTTAGGAACGTGGGAAAGGAAAGAAATTTCCCGGAACGTCGACCCCCATGGAAAAATCCAGGAGTCATTAGGTACCCGCAACGCCAAGTCTATTCCATCATCGAAAGCTTGCCAGGTATCCGGTGGCCTCGAAAACACAAAGAGACCAATACAACCCGCAGCTCGAGGGAGTATTGTGATTTCCACAAACAAAAGGGGCATGATACTGACCGTTGCATAGAACTGATGTTGGAGCTAGAGCGAGGGGTCGAAGAAGGATACTTAGAGGAGTGTCGAGACTCGAACGGCTCTCTGACTGTCCGACCCGCCAGAAAGACGACAAAGGAGGCCCCGATCCCCTCAAGACTGTCGTCCAGAAGAACGGTGTCCGAGGATGACCTCGAGAATGACCCCATCCACGGAGAAATCAAATACATTGCAGGCGGTCCCACCGGAGGCGATTCCAGGAGGGAAAGGGACAGAACGGCTCGAAGGATGCGTAACTCCTATGCAGAAGGGACTCCTACGTTCAACGTAGGGTTCCTCGAAGTCCAGAACATTCCCCTCTGCTTCGACCAAACTGATGCCCCCGACCCCCAAGTCACGCGGAATCAAGAGCCCAACTTCCCGCTGGTTATTTCGATGGTAATTTCGGGCTTTGGGGTCAGCAAGGTCCTAGTCGACACGGGAAGCTCCGTAAATGTTATCACCACATCCACACTCAAGAAAATGCAAATCCAGGGGACCGGTTTCTCCGACATCTCGACCAACCTCTCGGGATTCGGAGGAGCGGTAGTCAAGCCCCTCGGAGCTATTTGGTTACTAACTTCGCTCGGGTCAAGACCCGCGAAAGCAACTCACCACTGCCAGTACGTGGTTGTAGAAGATGATATGTGGTACAACGTCCTATTAGGACAACCCGGGATCACCCAATTCCAAGCTGTCGTATCAACTTACCATCTGAAGATGAAGTTCCCCACCAAGGATGGGGTGGGAGAAATCAAAGGAGACCCGAAAGAAGCATGGAAGTGCTATTGCACCTCTACTAAGGCACAAGGATCGAAAAGCACGGGACAGTCGTCGGACAAGACACCCGAACCAGAAAACTTGGAGAATCCACCAAAAAAGCAATGTTATTTGGTCGGGGACGATCCTTTCGAGTTTCCAACGACTCGAAGAGAAGATGGAGAGCGCATCGAGTCCTGCTCCGATGTGAAGGACCTCCAGTTGTGCGAGAGTCGACCGGAAAGGATCACCAAGATAGCGGCAGACCTCCCAGAAGAACTCAAGCTAGCACTATCGCTCTTCCTCCAAAGGAACTCCGACGTCTTCGCGTGGGGGACCATCGACCTCGAAGGCATCGACCCCAAGATAATCGTACATCGACTAAATGTCGACCCAAAGGCCAAACCAGTAAGTCAGAAGCAAAGAACTTTCAGCCGAGAGAAAAACTTGATAATCGATGAAGAAGTAGCCAAACTCCTCAAAGCGGGCCACATTCGACCCACTCAGTTTTCGGATTGGTTGTGCAATGTCGTTTTGGTCGGCAAAGGTAACGGGAAGTGGAGGATGTGCAACGACTTCACCGACCTCAACAAGCGATGCCCCCGAGATCCTTACCCCCTCCCTCGAATCGATCAATTGGTCGATTCCACAGCCGAAGCCGAGCGCCTCAGCTTCATGGACGCCTTCCAAGGTTACTACCAAGTCCCAATGGCGAAAGAGGACGTAGACAAAACAGCCTTCGTCACCCATTCCGGTGTTTACTCCTTTCGAGTGATGCCTTTCGGATTAAGGAACGCGGGAGCCACTTACCAAAGGCTGGTCAACATGATGTTCGAAAAAGAGATAGGCCACACCATGGAGGTGTACGTGGATGATATGCTGGTCAAAAGCATAAAGCCCAAGACCACGTGACCAACCTAAGCAAGTGTTTCGAGATACTAAGGAAGTTCGGCATGAAGCTCAATCTAGCCAAGTGCGTTTTCGGGGTGAAAGGGGGCAAATTTTTGGGCTACATGGTCACTCAGCGAGGAATCGAAGCCAACCCCGATAAAATCAAGGCAATAGTTGATTTCCCGAGCCCTCGAAATGTCAATGAAGTCCAAAAGCTAGTTGGAAGGGTCATTGCTTTGAGCCGCTTTATAGCAAGATCGGGAGAAAAGAGCTTACCGTTCTTCAAAGTGTTAAGAAATGTCAAGCATTTCGAGTGGGGGGATGAGAGTGAAAAAGCCCTCAGAGAGCTCAAAGACCACTTGTCGAAACCGCCTTTGCTTTCGAAGCCCCACCCAGGCGAAGTGTTGTACTTACACGTAGCGGTTTCCCTCGAAGTCGTCAGCTCGGTGTTAGTCCGAGTAGAGCAAGGCCAGCATTACCCGATCTATTACCTAAGCAAGGTCCTAACAAAGGCGGAGATCAACTACCTCGAGATCGAAAAAATCGCTTACAGCATCGTACTAGCTTCGAGGCGTCTCAAGCCGTATTTCCAAGCGCATGAGATTGTGGTACTCACCACGCAACCACTAAAGAGGATCTTGGGCAAGTCGGACCTATCGGGAAGATTGCTACGATGGTCGGTCGAACTCATGGAGTACTCACTCGAGTTTCAAACACCAAACGCCAAAAAAGCACAAGTCATTGCAGATTTCTTCTTAGGAGTTAAGGAAGAAACCAACCTCGTACTCACACTCGAGGAAGCCAAGAAAGGAGAGAACCTCGAAGCCCGATGGAAACTATACGTGGATGGTTCTTCGACGCGAGGGCAAGGCGGAGTGGGAATCCACATGTCAAACCCCGACGGCGTCGAACTGGATTTCGCGATCCGGTTAGCTTTCCCCGCCACAAACAACGAAGCAAAGTACGAGGCAGTCCTCATCGGACTGAGGCTTTCACTCGAAGGAGGAGCAAAACATGTCCTCGTGTATACGGATTCGCAGTTGGTAGCCCAACAGCACGCTGGTGTGTTCGAGGCAAAGGAAGAGTCGATGAAGCTTTATCTCGCAGAGCTCCAAGCCATGGCAACCAAATTTCAAAGCCTGGAAATCACACAGATACCTCGAAACCTCAACAAGATAGCAGATGGGCTGGCAAGATTCGGGAGCTCCTCGCAGAATATAAGCACCCGGCAGGTATGGTTTCGAGGGGTCAAACCCTAAACACGATTCGTGAAGAACGAATCCCCCAAATATTTACTCATGTCCCCTAAACACGATTCGTGAAGAACGAATCCCCCAAATACTTACCAATGCTCAAATTTCTTTGCATCCACAACAGGTCACCCTCATGACGGTCGAAAAACCAACCATAGGGGACAACAACCTCAAAAGAAAGCGAGCGCTTGAAGTCAATACTCTTGATGCCAACCACACTTGGTTAGAAGACATCAAGGTACTTTCGACCATTCCTTCGAAAACCAACAACGAGGTGGAAAACCTCCAACTAACACGTCCCCCCATTCCGGGGCAACAACTCACCTCGAATTTGTTTTTTCAGAAATTTAAGCAGGGGCGAATCCCACTGGATCGAAATGAAGCCCGGAGAATCGGTAGGAGAGCACAAGGATTCCTATGGGACGGCTCAAATCTTTACAAAAGATCTGTCGACGGCCCCCACTTAAAATGTGTCGACAAGGAAGAAGCCCAAACAATCTTAGAGGAAGTACACGCAGGGAGTTGCGGCAACCACTCGGGGGGTAGAGCTCTAGCCCAAAAAATCCGTTGGCAAGGATTTTAATGGCCAACTCTCATCCCGGATTAGAAAGCATGTTCGAAGAAATGTGACGAGTGCCAACGCTTCGCTCGAAACAGTTCCGCCCCCGGCGAGCCGATGATTGCAACACCCGTATCATGCCCGTTCGATAGGTGGGGCATAGATATCGTAGGAAAGCTTCCGACATCGACGAACCAGTAAAAGTTCCTAATCGTGGCCGTTGAGTACTTCTCCAAGTGGGTCGAAGCCGAAGCTGTCGGAAAAATTACTGAGGGAGTTATCAAGAGCTTTATCTGGCGCAACATCATCTGTCGTTTCGGCCTCCCCAGAAACATCGTGTCCGATAACGGCACCCAATTCACGGGGAAAAAGATAAAGGCTTGGTGCGTCGAGTTAGGCATCAAGCAGAGCTTCACTTCCGTAGGCCACCCCCAAGCTAATGGACAGACCGAGGTTACCAACAGGACAATCGTGGAGAACCTCGAAAAGCGATTGGGTCCGTCGAAGTCCGATTGGGCGGACGAATTACACGGAGTCCTTTGGGCATATCGAACCACGCAGAGGACCGCAACACAGGAAACTCCATTTTGCATGGTATATGGGTCCGAGGCGGTGATCCCGTGCGAGATAGCTGTCGAAAGCCTCCGAATCGAAGCCTACGATCCAGAGGAAAACCAAAGCGTTCGAGCTTTCGAACTGGATATGCTCGACGCCAAGAGAGAGAAGGCCAAAGGAAAGATATTAAGGTACCAAGCCCTGATGACAAAGGCATACAACAAAAACCTCGTTGGAAGAGACCTCAACGTTGGAGACCTAGTGTTGAGAAAAGCCAGCATTCTCGAAAACGTGGGAAAATTCGAAGAACCATGGAAAGGCCCGTACCGAGTCACTGAAGCCCTATCAAACGGAAGCTACCGGCTCGAGGACCTTCAAAGCAACCCGATTGCAAGGCCATGGAACATCAAGAATTTGAGGAAGTATTACACATGAACAAGTCCAACAAGCCCAACCCTCACTACGGGTGAACTTTTGGTTGCATTTTCGAGCCTCTTAACAAACCACCCCATCGAAGGTCGTCACTGGCAGAGGATCAATCAACCCCCACAAAGGGTGAACTTTTGTTTACATTTTCGAGCCTCTTAGCAAACCACCCCCTCGAGGGTCGTCACTGATAGAGGACCAATGTATTTTGAAAATTTCCATCAAAATCCGTCCGATAAACCACCCCCAACAAAGGGTCGTCACTGTCGACGGACATCATCATCGAAGAAATTTCAATGAAAAACCATGTCTACAAATTTGAGATACGACAACACGTTCGTAATATCACCCAAAAGAAGCAAGTCCATTGAAAGATACCGTTTCGACGGAAACGGCACCTTCTCATCGACCCCTTCTAACTCGTACTTAAAGAAAGTGGCGAAACAAGAATAACGCTTCGATAATTACTAACCGACGGGTACTTGTACTTTATCCAATGATTATTCGCACCCTTCGAACCAAAACTCCGCCAAAATACGGAATGAAGGGTTTCCAAGATCGATGCAGTGATATTTCGACGGAAATACCATGCGTCGACCAACAAGATTCACCTCGAAGCATCAGAACTTCGAGATAAGAATGTTGCTAAGTCAAAGACGATCGACGGATCGTACTTACGACGAAACAACCATTCGAATTACAAGTGCGAAAAAGCAAGAGAAAGGAAAGCTACCATTCGAAACATACATTCGAAAAGAAATAATAAAGATTCAAGTTTCATGATCAGAGCAAACATATTCGAGGTTCATGTTCGAAAAGAGAGCTAAAAGACGGAGGATTCCAACAGGTCAACAACACATACAAAAAATGACCCCCGAAGGAATCCCCTCGATCGAAACAAAACAAATGTTCAAAAATATACAAGGCCCACTCGGCATACCGAGGTTAAATAAAATAAATTATCCAGAATTTAGTCAAAAAATACACAAGGCTACCCGGCATACCGGGCCTTTACGTCGAAACCATTCACATTACTGGGGCTGTGCGGGATCCCCACTGTTGGCGGTATCATCTACATTCTCCTTCGAGGCGAAGACATTGTCGACTGACCGAATCACTGAAGAGAGATTGCGGTGCGAAAAGCTGTTCACATCGATTCCGGCCGACAGGAGGCAGTCGTTCCCCACTTCACACAACGAGCCGACGAAAGATGGCATCGGAGGTGCGGATGTCTCGGCCTCCTCCGGGTGAGCCACAGGAAAGAACTCCTCACTCGCCAAAGCTGCAAAGTAGGCGTCAGCATCACCCTCGTCCTCATTAGGCGGGTCCTCCATCCTTGGTCAGATCCAAGTCAACCCCAGCGCCGAAATCATCGGTTAGCTTTCCCCTTTTACGCAGTTGACCCACGACCTTGTCCCGAGTCTCCACCATCTTGCCTGCATCCTTCTTAGAAAGCAAGTATTGATAGGACTGGGACTTGAGGAAGTCCTCCACAGCATTCACCCTCGAAAATTTGCCAGACCGAACCACTTCTTCGCGGGTCCGCCTCAGTGCTGCCTCGAAGCCATTCCGCTCCTTGCTCAGTTGAGCCAACTTCGCTTCGAGCGATGCGTTCTTCTCCTCTGCGGATGCCAGATCCAACTGAGCTCTCCCGTTTTGGTCTTGCAGCTCACCAACCTGCTTCGACAACCTGGCGGCCTCCTCCGATGTCCTCCTCAACGCGGCTTCTGACCTCGCACGCCCCCTTCTCTCCTCTTCGATCTTGGCCTCGAAGTCCACATCCAAGTTATTTTTTCGGTCCAACCGACTCGAAATGTTCTTCGAGACGGTTATCAGCTACGAAAAAATAGAAGAGGATCAGCACACAAGCAATAAAACTTCGAAGAAAAACTTGTCCCACAACAGCGAAGAATTTTACCTGTAGCTGCAGAAGGGCCTCTTTGGCTCGGATCTCGGGATCGGAAAGTCGATCCAACTCAGCCTGATCGGCCCTCGAGGCCATCATCTCCCGCCACCCAAGAGCAGTACCAGCATCCCCATTGAGGAAAGAGACCTCCCGGCCTCCTTGTCGAGCCTGCCCAAGCTCCGCGGCGGAAGGCACCCGTAGGTGAGCAGACCTCGGCGGAGATTCAGGGATCTCGACAACCTCGGTTCTTTGCCTCTTCCCCCGATTGTCGGAGGTGGACTGCTGCGCCAAGTCCGGAACCCGCTTCGACCCACCGCTCGGGGGCGTTGTTATCACCGGGCCCCCGAATTCTTCAACTCTTTCGACCGAAGGGCCTTCGACCGACCCCGCTATCCCAGTCCCGGCGGTCGGAGCAGCAGAGCCTGCACCTCCGGTCGGAGGCTCAATATCAGGGGCGAACCCCGTCGGAATCACCTCGGCCACATTCACGGGTTGGGCCTCGGTATACTTGCTGACTTGGGATTTCTTAAGTTCAAGCTGCAGGGCTCGGCGTTCGAGGAAGCATTGAGACATTCTGATCCAATAGCCTGCGAGGGAAGAAACACAAGTTAAATAGTAGATCGGAATGGTAAGCTCGAAGCGGAAAGTAAACTTAGCAAACAAAAAGAAAAAGAAGTTATCTACGTACCCAAGTCTCAGATCCCCCTCATCTCTGGCTCGGAGCTCGAAGAAACTCCCGCAAGGAATAAGATCGGCTCAACCAAGAGACAATAAGGGTTGATCCGATCCTCGGGAGCCACTAGTTTGTACTGATTGGGCCACTTCGCCCTATCAGCCTCCTTAATCTCGGGGACACTTCGACCTCGACGCCACAATCTGGGGGTCGGAACCACCCCCGGAGTCCCATCCTCGTTTGAAGGAAGCCGCACGTACACATATCGTCGTTTGTAACCCGCCCCGTGAGATGATTGGAAGCGGGAAAATATCTCAAACCCCTTTATGGGAGAGAAGTAGTAGAAACCACCACCGTCGGAAGACTCAACAATCTTGAAAAAATGAAGAAAATTTGACGCTGTGAATTTACGGCCAATAGATTGGACCCACACTCCGAAACCGATAAGGCAGCCCATAGCGGTCGGAAGGAGTTGGGTAGGACACAAACCAAGAAGACGGAGAACCTTGGCCACATCAGGGGACACCGGCAGACGAAACCCATACTCGAAGTGTAAGAAGTTGAGGCACAAGCAATCCTCCGGAGGGTTGTACATTCTATCGTCAGAGCCAGGAATGATGATCTCATAAGACTCTGGAATGCCATAACGGTCGAACAAGGCCTCGGCCTCTCTGGCTCGGACCGTACTGCTCTCGTTCAAAAGCCTTTGATCGGCGTTCGATTCGGTGGGAATAGCAGGGAGCTGAGGTTCTACCGGAGGAACAGCACCCGACACATTCGAGTTAACCACCCCCCGAAAGTTCGAAGGGCCGCCCAAGTCAGCTGACTCGGTATGTTCGCTACTGCTAGGAGTTCGAATACGACCACGTACCATCTTTGGTTGAAAGAGGGAAGAGATCGACCTACGGCCTCGAAAAACCTGGTTCGAATTTAAAAATGGGTTCGAATCAGAGGGGCCAAGGGGTTCAGTATCTCTTCCTATAGAGGGCCTATCTACGCTATATGAGTTTGATCTAGTGGTTCTCGAAGGACCACCGGCACCGGGTTGGTCATCGATTCGTTTCGACATCTCCCAAAGTTCTACATGGAGGAAACAATCAGAAGAAACCCCAACCCGGAACCAACACTAAATGCAAACTAGAAGAAGAAAAAGAAAAGAGGGAGAAAGAAGATGCAAAGGAAAAACAGAAAAGAGACCACATTGTCGCCGCCGGAGTAAAACCGGCGACCGGAAAACCATAAACAGACATGCAAAGAGCACGAAATTAAGTAAAGGAAAGACAAGCGTACCTGGAGATTGAGGAAGAGGGATGAACGGCGCACTGGGGAAAAACCGGTAGTCGGAACCACAAGCTTGAACGGAGACGGAGAATTGCGCGGTGAGCAAAGAAAGCAGGAAGAACAAGAAGCGTGAAGAAAGAAATGAGGAAGAGAAAAGGGGCAGAAATCGGTTTTACCAAGCCTTCATTAACTGCCTCCATCATTAACACGAAAACCGACGCGTTTGGACCCCACGCGAGTGGATAGGGCCATGACACGTGGAAGGGAAACGAACCGGCGCCCCACTAAAAGCATACGAAATACCGGTTCTACCCCCCACATTCAAATTTCAGAAAACAGCGTAATCCCGCCAAAACCCGGGTCGAAAAGCCATCATAATTTTCGACAGACGACTCGACCTCGTCTCTCGAAACTTGGGGGACTTATGATAGGGAGGTAATATGACATATGGGTCACACTCGAAGCCCCTTCACCTCGAAGCCCCTGCGCCTCGAATTCTTATAGCACTTGTCATTTTAGCGAGATCCGCCGCCTTAGGACCCAGGCTCGAAAGATACCGTCCTCCTCGAAGGGGACCCATAGTACCACCTAGTACTGACATGCCTAGTGCTGTCGCTGTCCCCTAGCTCCCCATGCAGCCCAAGTGGGTCCCGCGTCTTGTATCCTATATATATGTGTATTTATTGCATTCACAAACACACTTGAACAATACACATGCACCCATGCTGCCCATTTTCCCCTCTCACGTTAATTCGGTACCGATCTGACTAAGGCAGGTCGGACCTGTCTCCCCTAACCTCCTATCTTTGTTATAGGTCGAAGTTCGGACTCCCTCAAGTTTAACTCCTTCCATTCATCACTATGGGACGAGAGGTGATGCCATAAGACCCATCCGGTTTCTACCCGCATCAGAAAGAGAAGTTGATAATTTCGCCTGTGAATACAGGATTCATGGGCAATATGCAGGATTTTCAAGAAGACGAACTCGGCACAGAGGGCTCTTTCGCATTCTTGGGCAGCTTCACTAACCGAACCCACGACATCACCAGATGCCTTCGCGTATTCAACGCATCAATCTCAATTCAACTCAGAAACCATCACCGAAACCGACTTACAAAACCCCCACTTCACTTCCTTCATTCCCTCCTACAAAACCATGTTCACCAAACCACCGGTCTACGCTTCTTCCCACGTGGACTACTTCCCCGAAAGCCTCTTCCTTTCACCTCGTCAAGAAGCCTCCGTTACAACCAACAAGAGTGGTACAAGTACCGTTGATCTCACTTCCATGCTATTCAACATTTCCCCTGCATATGAAGGTCCACAAATGAACCTCAACACCTTCTCTTCCTTTTCCTCACCAATGATGCAACCAGAAGAAGAGCAAGAGGGATCAAGAAAGATGCAAAACACGACGGTTCATAATCCATGGGGGAACATCCGGTCGATGGGGTTCCCGTTCAGCCTGCCATCAGCTGTGCCTAATATACCGTGGGATTCGCCACCGGACTGTCCTAGCGAAATATCGTCTGACTGCTTACTCTACGGATCACAAGTGCTACACATGATAGATGTTAGTTAGATCTTAATGTTGAAGAAGAATGTATAATAATAGCTTGTGTAAAGACTATTGTTGCATTCACTGTCATTGTACAGTTTTGGCCTAAAGAAACATGTTAGGTTTATTCTATAGTCTTCATTTGTGTACGTGCTTCATTACTTCTTCTCTTCATGACTTTCATTAGCATTTGGCATTTGGTTTATTGTAGCAGCTAGCTTTTACGTACCAGTTTGATCTTTGTAGATACACAAAGGGTATCACTTGTGCATGCCAAAAATTGCACAATTTTCATATCAACAATTGACAGAACTGATCATTACTTAGCTTAGCTGCAAAAGTTGCACTTCTTGTTTTTCCATTCCTTTAGCTTGTTTTGATTATTCATATATTGCTCGAGCTTTGTTTTTTTCTCTCAAAACTTCATGGGCAAGCTAGTCAATTATAAAATAAAAAAAAAAAAAAACAAAACTGTTTTATAATAAAACATTAGCAAAAAATAGTTCCTACTAGTATTATAAATAATAAATTAAATATGTATATAATAAAAACTCAAGATTTTGGCTAAACTGCGTAATATATTTAACTTAAATGTATATAATTTAAAATATATGTCAAGATGGCCGAGCGGTCTAAGGCGCCAGTTTCAGGTACTGGTCCGAAAGGGCGTGGGTTCAAATCCCACTCTTGACAATTTTTCATTTTTTTTCCATTTCATCTTTGCCCAAATAGATTGTATAAACCTTCGATTTGGCATAGGGATGCATCTTTCATTTATATAATTTATATAGCCTTTACATTTCATCTTTGCGCAAGTAGATTGTATAGACCTTCGGTTTGGCATAGGGATGCATCTTTCAATTTATATAGCCTTTATAAATTTATTTTTTTCCCATTTCATCTTTGCACAAGTAGATTGTATAGATTTCCATTTCATCTTTGCACAAGTAGATTGTATAGATTTCCATTTCATCTTTGCACAAGTAGATTGTATAGACCTTCGATTTGGCATAGGGATGCATCTTTCAATTTATATAGTCTTTGTCGGGTATACAAGTGAATAGTAGGGTCATACACGATGTTGCAAGACTTACACATACGAAGTATACATGTAGGACTGTAGGAGGGTACTTCATCATATATGGGCTTGGCTTTTGCATGGTAAGCATGCACCACATATTGGTCGCACTAAGTTGAACATATTGGATTTTGCACTAAGTTGTCGGATAATAGAGAGATAGATGTCACACACGATGTGTTATACATGGCTAATTGACTATCATGTAATAAGTATCTAGAATGTTCTCTAAAAATAATAATAATAATAATAATATTATCATTACTATTATTTTTTTATTATAACTAGACTTTCATTAATCACTTAATAATAATAATAATAATAATAATAATAATAATAATAATAATAATAATAATAATAAATTATTATTATTATTATTATTATTATTATTATTATTATTATTATTATTATTGATGTTGTTATTATTATGTTCTATATTTTACTTTACCTCGTTTCGTATTTTTGATTTTGCATCTTTAGTATTTACTCTGAGTTATGCATATTTAAATTTATATTCTTTGTTGGGTATACAAGTGAATAGTATGGTCGTATATTATGTATATTATGTTGTAATAACACTTACACATACAGGAAGGAATGCGGGTACACATGGACTCTTTTGCATCTTTGATCACATCGGGTTGCACTGAGTTATGGGATATACTAATAGTGAGATAGGACGCACTTCCACGAATACAAAACCAGGCACTACACCATATAGATTTATGTATCCATACAAAAGGATGGTTTATTATATCATCTAGTATTGGATTAAACTGTTGTAATGCATTGATATAATTCAGCTTCAATAACACGAGTGGTACATTTCGCATTTCAATACATAGAAGATAGAACCAACAGGTAAGACCAGTGAGAGTGCACACTTCCATAGTTCATGTACTTCATATAAGAACCTACTTCTAACTTGCAATAAAATCAGGCACATGATATACCCGTCGTATTCAATATCCAGAAAACACGCTATGAAACTTGCGAACTATGACAAAATCAACAAACATAAAACAATCTCATGAACAATATAAACCGTCAACAAATAGCATAAAATGCATGATGACACATAATAAAACAAAGTTTGCCCTAACATTCAGAAAATATCTTGTCGACTGATTAATAAACTCTCAAATCTCAAATGAGTTATTTGAACAAAAAGATTCACATCTCACTTTCATCATCATCATAGCTACTTTGGCTGAATTCAACTCAATTTAACTTTTGGAAGCTTGCTTTTCCTTTGACTTTTGAATCTTCAGAACCTTCTTCACGATTTTTTGTTCTTCCACCAAGAAAGCCCTGATAATCCTGCATGGAAGAAAAAGATCTTGCTGAGGACCCAAGAAATTGGATAACATGTACAGAAGTATGAACACCATTTAAGAGAGAACTAAACTAACCTCTCCCTCACAGCACTTCCAGATAATACACCTCCATAAGGACGGTTCACTGTTCTGCGATTTCTGGGTAGTCTAGACCTCTTGTATTCAGTTGGTCTCAGATGAGGAATCTATACAAGTCAAAACATAAATGTCATTAATATCTCATGACATCTATTATACACATACATTTCTCATCACATCATTAGCTTCTGTTTAGAAATCAAATTAAGTTTTGATACGCAATACTTAAACAAACGACATTTGACAGAATGAGATTATGCAGGATAGGAAAGACGGCAGCAACGATCCCTCCAATCAATCGCCTCTATCGTCCATTTATATGACAGGAAAAGGAGCGAAACTTTTGCAACATGTGAAGTTTTTCAAACGTTACGAGCAATATATACTACACAAAACACAGACAGATAACTTGTTCAGTAACTCCTGGAAACAGTACGTAATCATCCAAGTCAGGGAAACGAGTAGAACTTGGACGAGGTAGATAATAACATTGCCATAAGTTGGGTATTCAAGCAGTTTCTAGAGCAAACAGAAACTGAAAACACCAAGATGAATACAGCAGTAGAGGCTTTATTTTATAAATTATAAGATCTCCAGTCCAAGTTTAGCTAGTAGTATGACTTATGGAACTCTATTGAAGAACACAGTGGGTATAATCTTAACGAAATAAGACAATCACTTAATACATCGGTTTTGCAAGCATATCGTTCATATTGCGGAATGCTTGAGTAAACAGGCTCCTAAATCCGTGACATTAAATCGGCTCTAAATGTGTTTTAACAGTTAGAATTTAGACGAAAATCATCACGCGAAACACAACCACAGCAAGCAGGTACATAAAATCGGCTCAATCGGTTGATCAGAACACTAACATTTTCACAATAGTGAAATCAAAGCAATTATAAGGCAATGTAGTGAACAAAACAAAACAAACACAATCAATCAATAGAAAGAGAGAGTGATTTTGATTTTTTATACCCCTTGGATTCTCTTGCCGGTGACAGGGCATTTAGGTCCGCTAGCCCTCTTCTTAGTGGTCTGGTACACCAATTTACCACCTGCATGTCCAATTCATATCCTCCCTCAAAGAACAGATCAAAGCTCAAAATACTTTACGCATATCTCACACACAAACAAAATTGAAAAATGATTTTAATTTTGGAGTTACTCACCGGGTGTTTTGACGATACGGTGTTGATTGGATTTAGTGGCGTAGCTGTGTCTCTTCCGGTAGGTCAGTCTCTGCACCATTTTGCCCTTCCCCTCTTCACTGCTCTGGATAAGATCCACTCAAAACCCCAATCGTTTTTCCATTTTATAGTCCTGCTATATTAGCTCAAAAAATGTTTTTACATTACATTTTATTTATTTAATTTATTTTTTAATGACATTGAGAACCTGCAAAATGCTACCCTTGGGTTGCGCACTAGTTAAACCTCGTGGGCCTAAATAGCTTGTAAACCACATAAATTAAGTTAAACCGCAACAATTTACGTCAAGGGTCAACTCGAGCCCAAACCCCACCCTTCGAATTGACACATTTGTTTTTCGTGGCACATTAAATTGCGGTTATCATCTATATAGAGAAAATTGTGTAAAAAATAAGGTTAAAATAAGTAACACGTGATTAATCATATTTGATAAAGAAATTAAGAATAGAATTAATATAGGACTCCCTCTAATTTTTTAGTTGTCTTTTTAAAAATTTCACACATTAAAAAAAAACCTATTATAGTAGTAATAATATTATTTTAATAATAGTGAATAAAATAGCAAAATCTAAAAATACAACTAAAATATGGGAGTAGTAGTTTAAGTACATATGTTATTCAAAAATACTACTACTTCACAAAACACTCTGAAACATTTCTAAAAGTTTATAAAACCTCTCCTTTTCAAGAATTCGAAACATATACACAAACTAGATTTTAATGCATCAACACCAACTCTACGAGTCTGTACCACTGAATAAATAAAAAATAAATAACCACCACTAATCTGCATAAATACAAGCAATAACAGGGAAAATTACATAAAAGTTATTACTGTATTAGTTTCTGACAATTCAGTAAATTTTGTATAACAAAGTCCTCAAGATCATCTGTAAACTGATAATCATCTCAAACATCCGATCCATACCCTGAGCGATTTAAATTACAGCATTCAAGCAAACTACAAATACATGCAAGGCTATAGTGCTATCTTCATCCATTTATGGCAAAGATTATCACCATCAAAATTTGACAAAATTGAGCCAACGGCTGACGAATACTGGGTGTAACTATCAGAATCGGGTGTGCTAGCCAAATCGGACAGATCGAGTAACTTTAGAATTAATACCAGTGGCTTCTCCACCATATGCACCCGTGGGCTTTTGGATTGCTCGAACTTGTCCTTTCCTGCTTGTCTTTTCTTTTCATGCTTCAACTGCAATAGAGATGAGAGGAGAACATTAGTTATGATATTCAGACAGCATTGTTTTATTTTAGATTCAACCACACTATGGTTACTTACCCTATACTTCTTCCTGGGATTTTTTAGAAGTTTATTGCGTTGCCGAGTTAACCCCCGATTCTTATCAATCTGCAGAAACAGAGCGGAACATTGTGTTAAAACTTACAAGGATAATATATAAGTACATAATACCCTGAAATTTCTGGTAAGTGGTAACAGAAGATAATCCCACAGATATTGAGAAATTGCCATAATAACAGCCTTGGCCCCAAATGTAAAATGTCACATTTATAGCCCATGAAAGGAGGATGATGTAATTTCTCAAATAATGTGTTCTCATTCAAGCATGCTATTCATCAGAAGTAGGTGAACTATATGCTGAACGGAACAAAGGACTTTTTACTAAAATAATTGATGTACCTGAGTCGTAATGTGGCGTTTTCCATCGACAACAGTGTCTTCAACAGATGGAAGCTCTGAGGTTCTGCAGAACCAAGTACAAATTAAAAACATATAGTAAGTTCCAATAAATGATCTTCCACTAACTGCGTAGATGGACAATTTGCAGGTGTGTGTTATAAAACCAGGGAAAATGGAAAAATGAAATCCTATTTTTTCAAACTAGAACGCTAACCAAGGAATTTCCAGAGTACTAAACATGAAAAATAAGTCTATACTGTTGGGTTTTAAGTACCTTGAGTATTTGTTGGACTTTTCGGCAAGCTTTGCAGCACGTTGGCATTCGATTTGTTTCAGGTATTCCAAATCAGAATCTGTATCTGACTCCTCATTGGCTTCAGCATCTCCATCACTTGATAGATCATGATTATCAATCTCAACGCCATCTTGTTCCTCATATTTCCTTCGTTTCACTTCAAGATCATGATTCCGTTCCTCATACTTCCGCCGTCTCTCTCCAAGATCACGCTGATTTGGTATATCAGCATCACCGGATATAACCTGGCAAAGGATTCAAGAATCAATAAGTTCTCATAACTAAATGATGGTAATCTACAGCAGAGAAAACAGGCTTATTCAGTGCCCCAAGTCTGCAATAATTTCTCCAATTACCGAATGATAGGAACGAAGTAATGCACAACAATTCCCATTTCTTAGTAAATTTTTGTAACTTAAAGAACCACACTTTTACAGGGAAAAAAGACTGAAAACTCAGCCAATAGTTAAAAGAAAAACAGTCCCTGCAATGGTATCCGGAACTTAGAAGTTCAAAATCGCAGGAAAAGCGAATAACATACATGTACACAAATCAATTAAATTATGCTGGAGGGACAGTACAGTATTCCAATTCTTCATGCCTCATGTTACCAATAATAAGTAAGGGATATGGCTAATTTATCTTGAAGAAGTTGTCTTCATATGAGAAAAATATCATTTATCTTCCATAAAGTAAAGGTAAAAGTTTGTAAAATAAACAACGAACATTATACCTTTTGGGCTGGCGCAATTTGGGCTGCCGCAGGATAACACTAGAATGATTTGCAACCCCATCTACCTCCATGGCTTCATCACCAAAATCATCCAGTGTCTCAAGTTGTCTAAGAAAAGAATAGGCATCATGTATCTTGTAATCAGAATATTGTGGCAAGTACTAATAAAAAAACGGATTTATATATACTGTACATGGAGTCATGGATCTTAAACTATCATGTTTACCTGTTCACTGGTTGCGCATTTTCTTTATTTCTAACATTCTTTGGTGCAATGGAATTAAAAACACCTTTCTGCTTCAACTTTTCTTCAAGCGCAGCCCTCACTTTCAACATTTCCACGCTTTGGACACCAACTTGCTTATCCTGCCACAGATAATTACATCACCTCTGAGCAAATCACTTCAAAAGGTATCTTGATGCTGAAAGACCAGGGAATCAGATATCCAAAATCTCAGAACCAGCATGAACAACTTACTTGAGGTTTTCCATGCTGTTCACGCTTTGTTGACTTAATCTTTGGCGGAGCTGCTTCATTGGGCTATAGGTTGTTAAACAAAAGAGGGCATAAATGAGACTATATTATTGTACAAATTTCAGATACAGTTTCATGTGCTCATTCACATAGGAATAAACAGAAATAAGTCGATAAGATAGTAATAGAAGCCCAAAGGAAAACAAATTCCAATAAAAACCAACCTCAGCTGCGGGTTGTCCTTCAGGAGATACCGGAGAAATCATCTCAATGGGGTCTTTATCAGATGCTTCAGCAACACTCTTCTCCACCATGTTCGAAACTTGTACATCACTTGTTTGCGTCTTTAAGATCTCCTCCATATCAAAAGGAAGATTCGCATCCATTTCTTTCATCTGCTACCCAAGAAAAAGAGAATAGATCACCAAATATAGCCATTTATTTTTCGGTCGACAAAATGAGCAGGCAATCATTACAAGCACAGTAGTTTGAAATTCTTGTTTGCCAAGGATAGGTGAGTACCAAATAAACACACAATGAGCACCAGCAGGTACATACAACTATGGTTGGATATATTATTTTAAGTATCATAAATACAGCTCCCAGAACTGAGGCTGATACAAGAGTCAACATGCAACATGCATTAATTTTGCAGAAAGCTTAGAAATCACAACCTTTATTAGCAAGCTCTTGATTTTCGCCAAACGTTCAGAAACCGGATGATCGCCAACAGCATGTCCTTCAGACTTCAGAAGAAGAAAAAATGTTATAGCTTGGCAGTATGACTGCAACAAGAGCTGCTTCACCTCGAGATAGTGCATCTCTCCCTTCTTTGCATTATATCTTCCTCTAACCTTAACGAGTTAATAGGGATCAATAATTAGAAAACAACGACAAACAAAAAAATAGAAGAAAAAGAAAACCAAACTACAAAGTGCATGAACCAAAGGTGAATTTATTAGTAATTCTGCAAATGTACAAATATATTCTAGTTTGGCAAAGTATTTAGTTTCTATTAAAGCCGCATATCTGCTCTTCGACTGCCAAATCAACCAATTGCATCCATATTACTTTGCTGGGTTTCTTCTTTTTTTTTTTTACTTTTTGAAGGACTAGTTTATATGAAGGTTCTTACATTCCTTGAGGAGATGAAGGTTCTGAGTTACAAAACTACAGTATGCTTACAGCTTACTCATAGAGTAGAGACAGTGAATTTGAAAAGATTCATGTGTGCGTACTTTGTTAACGAGAGGATTAACTTCGTTATCAAGTTGATCAAGAGTACCACCAAGATCTGTCAATAGGCCAACCAATTCTGGATTGCTGCAAAAAAGCAGTAATTCACCAAAACATTTAACACAATGTCATAAGAAAATCAATGACAGTAAAATTGTTGATTGCCATGTGTACATGCATATATTTTGAGCAGCTAAAGAAGATCGGATCACACAAGTAGTCCCAGGACAACAGTAAAGTTGCAGGAAGGGATCCAAAAAGAGATTTCTAGGAGAATAAGGATGTAGAAACTTGAGATATTCCTGCTGTCATAAGCTTAACGTATCAAGTCCCCCCACCAGCACCAAAAAAAAAAGCCTTCAAATGAATAATCCCCCATAAAAATTGTCCCCTCATTCAGATCCCTGCTCCCTACATAGCTTTCAATAACATGCATTCTCTCTCCCAAGAATACATAAAGTATGTCCTAATACATTTAGGTTACACAGGCACCACCTGTACATAGTAAGACAAGAACTATGTAACATGTACACCTGAACATAAACTATTAGCAGCCGAGAGGAGAGTCAAGTTATTCGAAGAGTAACCTGACCTGTAAACAATATCCATTTGTTCCTCCTTGGTTAGTCTGCTTAAATCTTTCTTTACTGTCTCATACGCGATTCCTGAATCCTCCTTATCTGCTTTGTCAACTGACACTCTTGCAACGTGCTTACCACCGTCCAACATCTCCTGGAAAATGAGAAAGTTGTTAAGGGAAACGGATGGAAACAATACAATATGTAAAGAGTCAGTTACTACGTGTTTTTACCTGGAATGTGGGCTCCCTATCTGTCTCATCTTCACTTCCATTTTCAATGCCATAGTCCTCCAGTGACAATCCACCTGCTCTTTTACTTTGCAAATTCTTCACCTCCTCCTCCTCTAAAGCTAGATCTTCATCATCACTTGATTGTGTCTTCAGAAATAATTAATGAATGTCAGGACAATCATTATGAACAAACATAAAGCAAAAGTGATTCTGCAATTTCACCATGTACATGTGATACATCACAAGATTGAGTCTAGATCTATAAATTATGTGCCACATATCTAAACTTTACTCGAAGTAGTCCCTAAACAAGCAGGAAGCAACTTCCTAAGGGTTAAGAATTGGGACATGAATTCTGTTTCAAGAATCAAGACAGCAACACTCTGAATTCATCTTTGGATACAGGCAGTAAGAAATGTGGTAAATATGATCTTATTGGCATCCTCCAAGTTATTAAAGTGAGTGTATAGCACTACGCTGGTAAAAAACAATGTTCAGTAAATCAACATATTACACCTTAGCTTCATCTGTGCATAGAAAAAGTAGAATAGAGCAATGTGAAGAAAATTACATCATTATTGTTGTCGCCACCATGCAAATACCCTTTTGTTACCCGAATTCCCCCATCATCTTCCTCTTCTTCATCTTCATTAAAGTCTTCATCATTACCATCACCATATTTACTTCGCAAGAACTTCTGTGTCCTAATAACTGCAAATATCAAACACAATATTAGACAACTGAAAAATTTACAGCAGTGGAAACACTCAATTTCAATGGCACTCAACTCCACATAACTAAATTATGGTAAAGAATGTGTAGACCTCTGAACTGCTGGATTGAACAAGCCAGCACAAAAGGCACTAAGCATAATCTTTTTTTTCCTTAGTTCTCATACTAATTTGTCCTGCTTTGGTCTATATAGGTTGCATAATAAAAGAGTGCACTTCAGAGATAGCATGCGTAGAAGAGTTATTATATGCACGCACACACACTCAAGCCTATCTGCATCTATACGGATGTGTGCAAGTGCAAAATGAATGCATCAGTCTCTTCAACGAAGCCCCTTTCCAGTACAGAAAAATGCTTTCTACCAGATAAAACATACTAGTAAACTACATTACAGTCAGTATGTAAAGAGAAATCGTGCTTCTAAACAACAAAGTAACAGTAATGGAGTTAGGAAAATGATCTACAAGACTACAAGCAAAGAAGCTTACTTTTTGCTTCCAGGCCCCTAGGTGCGTCCTCAATGTCATCATCTTCATCGTCATCCTCATCCTGATTATCATCATAAACAAAGGAAACTTAATAGGTGAAAAAACGAAAACAAACACATCTGGCTAGTAGGAAATGCAACCTCCAAATCAAGCACAGGCTGTTCATTGTCTCCATCAGACTCATCCGAATCCTCATTCATGTTCAGTGGCACCTTATCTCGTTGCTTGTGAACTAAACCAACAAAACACAAAAAATGAGGAATCAACCCAAAAAACAAAACAAATGCAGAACACTAAATAGACACATATTCAAACACATACAGGCATCGATTTCGTCATTCATCATGTCCTCGTCGTCGGAGTGTTGCCGAGCTACCTTTTTACTCTCGGAACCACCGTTTCCCCTCTTCTTAAACTTTGCTCTCCTCCCCATGACTATGTATTGCTAATAATTAATACCAACACCAAACAGCTAAATATTACTAGAATCAACACCTGCAGCAACATAATAGGGCAAACACAAAGAGAATCAAGCTGGTATCGAACTAATTGATGAAGATAAAGCTGAGGCAAAAGTACATACACAAATTAAATCTATCTATACACGAATTGAAGAAACACAGCTCAGGTAATGGCATTTGCAGGAGCAGAATCAGATAGATAGAACATCAATAAACGTGAGGTATTCCCGGTATCGATCTCGTAGTTGGTTAGCCGATAGCTCACCAAGACTAGGATCGCCGTACGGACAATGAGACTGGACCTAGGTCGACGGATGATAGGAATAGGGACCGAACTATCTCACTACATTCTAAACCTAGCTCGGACAACGAACCAAAAATTAACCCATTCCACCCTCAATAATTAAACATCACCCACAACAACGTAATCCAAATCTGAACTCCTTAATCACATGACAGACGCATAAAATGGATTTCCAGCAGATTTTAATTAACAGAATCAACAGAAGAATAAAATTACCCAGATTCTTGTAGAGGCGCACGAATTAATGGAGGGAGAAGAGAAAGAGGTGAAGGGAGCATACCTCGTGGTCCGGTCACCGGTGGCTTGCAGCGGCCGGTTGATAGTGGATGGAGATTGGAATGGGAGAATGAGATCGATCAACAAATTGGAAAGATGAGAATAGGGAAGAGTATCAGTGGCTGCCTATGTGTGGTGTGAAAAGACATATGGCAAATGAAGAGAATCTAGGTTAAAGAATATATAATTATTATTAATTATTAAATTATATATGTGTATATATATTTATATAATATATAAATATTATATAAATATTATTAAATATTATATTTATATTATCCATGTTCGTATGTTCGTGAACTGTTCGCGAACAACCGAACAATGAGTAACATGTTCGTGTTCGGTTCGTTAACTTAACGAACTTGTTCGTCTCTTTATTATTACTAGGAACCGCGCGTGTGAAGCGTAATCTTGTAAAACATTATTATTTTATTAAATAATATATTGAAATAAATGGAGTGAATATATAATTTTCACATAATGACTTCAATCGTAATAAAAAAATAACTAATTGAGTAATTAAACTTAATATAAATGGTATGCTATAAATGTATATAGTTTTTGTAGTTATGCAATTAATAGTTTTGAATTGAACTATATTAGACATACAAAAAGTATTCTTCCGATGAGTTAAGAACCATCAGATACATCTCTAAACTTTGGAAACATTCAATCTCCAAAGCCGGGCCCTGAGCCTATAACAATCGACTCCAAGGAAGTACGCAACGCCTGATCAAACTGAACCTGAGCACCGCCTAGAGACACAGGAGGGCAGGTCCTCAGAGCAAAAGACAACTTCGCAACCCCTGCACAATTCCGAAGGAGGAGAAGCTCACACTGGGGATCATCAAGCCGACGGATTGCCTCCAAGAGAGAAACGGTCTTGGAAACCCGACGCGCAACAAGATCACTGCAGAACCCAGAATCCCCACTGACAGAGCCCCCTAGTAGCTTGACACCCCGAAGAGGACGAGAGATAGAAGCAGGGAAAAGACCACCCACCCGCCCCCGAGGGTCCTCAACCGGCCAGAAAAGCTCTGTCTTATCCACATTAAGGTGCAAACCCCGAGCTGGCCCATCGACACGGATGATATCTAACGCCTTGGCGGCCATAAGAGTATCACCAATAATAGTGCCGTCATCAAGATACCACGCCTGAAGAGAGAGCTCACACGCCTGGTGAACAGCAAGAACTAGAGGATGTAGAACCAGAGAAAACAGTAAAGGATCCCCTTGTTGAACCCCTTGAGAAGACCAGAGATTATTGATGTTGTTATTATTATGTTCTATATTTTACTTTACCTCGTTTCGTATTTTTGATTTTGCATCTTTCGTATTTACTCTGAGTTATGCATATTCAAATTTATAGTCTTTGTTGGGTATACAAGTGAATAGTATGGTCGTATATTATGTATATTATGTTGTAATAACACTTACACATACATGAAGGAATGCGGGTACACATGGACTCTTTTGCATCTTTGATCACATCGGGTTGCACTGAGTTATGGGATATACTAATAGTGAGATAGGACGCACTTCGACGAATACAAAACCAGGCACTACACCATATAGATTTATGTATCCATACAAAAGGATGGTTTATTATATCATCTAGTATTGGATTAAACTGTTGTAATGCATTGATATAATTCAGCTTCAATAACACGAGTGGTACATTTCGCATTTCAATACATAGAAGATAGAACCAACAGGTAAGACCAGTGAGAGTGCACACTTCCATAGTTCATGTACTTCATATAAGAACCTACTTCTAACTTGCAATAAAATCAGGCACATGATATACCCGCCGTATTCAATATCCAGAAAACACGCTATGAAACTTAATCCCCGCCGTATTCAATATCCATAAAAAATTACAAGTTTCTTAACAGCCTTAATCCCTGCGTAAAACGCAAGTTCATCCTCTTCACTGATATCTTCGTCTTCAGAATATCCTTCGTATAAGCCTTCAGTTTCGCCCCGATTTGAATTTACGTTGGTGACTTGACTCGACATTATCCTCTCAGATTGTGCAGATCCATTGGCGTACTTTTGAAAGACCTTCTCTGCCTCTTCAACTGTACATTCTTCTAATCCTCCACACATCCCATCCACTTGAAGCCTAACATCATCACGTAGACCACCAACAAAATACCAAATCAGCTCCCCGTCGTCGAAACGGTGATGGGGGCACTCACGTTTATACAACTCAAAACGTTCATAGGTGTCACAGAACCGCTCATACTCTCCTTGCTTGAAGTGTTCGATCCGACTCCGCAAGGCAATCGTCTCATGGTAAGGCATGAAACGCGCCAAGAACTCCTCTACTACTTGGCTCCAGGTTCTCAGTGATCCTGGTGCTAACCTTGCTATCCAAATCCTCGGTTCATATCCCAGAGCTAAAGAAAATAATTTCCTGCATAATTGGTCCTCGGTGAACCCCTTTGCTGGAACTTTTGCTATTTCTTCCTCATAGGACCTGATGAAGCTTAAAGTATTCATCCCCACTCCATCTTCGAACCTCGGTATCCTTCTCACTACAGAACTCGTTACCTCATACCCCGATAACTCTTCTTCCAAGTATATAGCTGACCCTTTCTTGACTTGCGAAAACGTAGGTGTTAAGCGAGCTTTTAAGGTCGTCATACCTGGAAATCAGGAACAGGAGTAACTCAAAACTAAAATTTAGTCTCGTTAGAAGTCTCGAAAATCAAGAAAAGTTTTTGGAAATCACTTATAAAATCGGAAACTACTAATACTACTAAGACTAGGAATTGAATGCTGAAAATATATAAAAGCTAAACATAAAAAAGGAGTATAGTCCCCGGCAACGGCGCCAATTTGATGAACCGAAATTTGTCAGATTCTAATTAATCAAATAAATTTGTATTTAGCCAAAGGCAATTCACAACTACAACGAAAACCGTAGTGTAGCAGTAAAATAACCTCGAGTGTCGATCTCTAAGGACTATAACTACCTTTATCTAATCTAACTTAAACTATAAAATCAACAAACTACTTAGCACAGGTTTTTCTTATCAAGATAATGGAAGTTAGTGATAGTATGATCATTCAAAGCATAGCAGGTTAATAATCATGCATGAAGTACCCGATCGTTTTGCATAGAGATCTTTGATCATGAATTGTCCAATGTGTTCCGTTATTATTCAACACTACGAAGATAGAGGGCTTAGATAGATCAAAGAAATAAAGCAATAACTCAAAGTCTGATTCGCTTTACCGCCATCAGCATAATTACTAACCCTTCGCTAAGAAATCACATACTATCACCAACAATAGATTTAGCTACTCATAGATGTCATACAATCAACAGAAATCATAGCAAGGTTGAATGAAAACATGTTGAAAGATAAATAAATATAAAGTAGAAAAATCTGAGATACAATGTTACCGAAGGTTGTCAATCTCCGAAGATTCGCGATCTCAAAAGCTCCAAAACGATAAGAAAAAGTATCTCCTATGCTAAGAATTCCCAGAACAGGCTCTGGAGAATTCCTACCTAAAACTAATGAGAAAGGTGAGAAAAAAGGACTGAGAAAGTATGAAAAAATGGAGAAAACTGAGCAACTATATATAGGGTTCCGAACGTGTGGGGCGAATCGCCCCACACACCGGGCGAATCGCCTGGTGTGGGGAGAATAGCCTCACATCCCGGGCGAATCGCCCGTGCGTGTCAGTCGGCAATATACGTGTTTTTCGACGCGTTTTTGGATTTCTTTTCCTTTTCGGACTCGGTTTTTGCCTTCTAGTGACCTTTTAGCCTTCAGACTCGACCCCTAGACTTCAAATCCTATTTGGAATCTTCTAGATACTCCAAAAATGTCCCCGGAACACCAATTCTTCGTTCTCTTCAATATAATTGCCCAGAAAACCATGTTTTTTATCCAAAACCTGTAAAATACAAACTAAAGGGAAACGTGACACTATTCTAATAAAATGCACTAAAATATAGCTAAATTAACATAGAGGATAGCTAAATTGGTGAAAAAAGACTCGAATGAAATTTTAAAATACACGTTCATCAGTCACATTTCCCTTTTCTTAGCATTTTTCAGGTTTTAGGTGAAAAACGTGATTTTCCGGGCAATTATATTGAAGAGGACGAAGATTCGGTGTTTCATGGTCATCCGTGGTGTATCTAGAAGGTTCTGGACGAGATTTGAGGTCTAGGGGTCGAGTTTCAAGGCTTAAAGGTCACTAGAGGGCAAAATCCGAGCCCGAAAAGGAAAAAAAGACCAAAAACGCGTCTCCACCGACTGGAGCTCCCGGGCGAACGCGGTTCGCCCCACGCCAAGCGGTTCGCTCGGCGCCTGGGGCGATTCGCCCCACGCCCTCCGAACTCCTATATATAGTTGCACCTGTTTCTACGTTTTTCAGACCTTTTTTCATACTTTTCACATTAGTTTTAGATAGGAATTCTCCAGAGCCTGTTCTGGGAATTCTTAGCATAGGAGACTATTTTTTCTTATCAATTTGGAGGATTAAGCATAGCAATTGGACCTCGTTGTTTATCAATTCTTGCTTGTGAGTTCGCAATTCTTCGGAGATTGACAACCTTCGTCGGTAACATTGTATCTCACGATTTTTCTACTTTTATTTATATCTTTCAACATGTTTTCATTCAATCTTGCTTTGATTTCTGTTGATTGCATGTCATCTATGAGTAGCTAAATCTATTGTTGGTGATAGTATGTGATTTCTTAGCTAGGGTTCTTAATTATGCATGATGGCTGTAACGCGAATCAGACTTGAGTTATTGCTTTATTTCTTTGATCTATCTAAGCTCTCTATCTTCGTAGTGTTGAATTGAACGGAACACATTGGACAATTCATGATCTTAGCTTTCTATGCAAAACGATCGAGTACTTCATGCATGATTATTAACCTGATGCTTTGAATGATCATACTATCACTAACTTCCATTATTATTGATAAGAAAATCTGTGCTAAGTTGTTTGTTGAGTTTATAGTTTAAGTTAAATTAGATAAAGCTAGTTATAGTCCTTAGAGATCGACACTCGAGGTTATTTTACTGCTACACTACGGTTTTCGTTGTAGTTGTGAATTGCCTTTGGCTAAAAACAAATTTATTTGATTAATTGAGTCTGACAATCTCGTTCATCAAACAGTTACATTGTGAAATGACAGCGATAAATTTGTTTTATAGTAGATTAGGTGTTGAAATGCAATTACATTTTGGGCCTCATTGATGACAGTGTTTTTTACACTATCATTCGAGTTTTTTTTCACCAATTTAGCTATCCTCTTGCATGCATTTTAGTGCATTTTGTTAGAATAGTGTCACGTTTCTATTTCTTTTCTTATTTTCAGGTTTTAGGTGGAAATCGCATTTTTGGATGTAATTCATGGCGAAACAATGATGTTTTGGTGCAACGAGATCACCCATGGTGTGTCAAGGAGTACCGGGACGAGTTTCAAGCTCAAAACCGTGCAAGGGGCCGAAATTGAAGATCCGAAGGAGGAATTTGGCACGGGCAGCTTTCTGCCCGTGCGCGGCGCAACGCCGCGTGGCGGACCGTCGGGGAGCGTCCGACAGCAACTATATATATTTCCAAAATCTGTGAATTTTCATATCTTTCATCATTATTTTACAGACTTAAAGCCTAGAGATTGTTTTGGGTATATTTTCTCTTAGAACCTTTGTGACGTAGCAAATTTTGGAGCTAGAGGAGAGATTTGGACACCGATTTATCTCACCTTGCTAGATCTTTGTGAGTTTAGCAATTCACCGGAGATTGACAACCTTTGGTGGTAACTTTGTATCTCACAATTCTGCTATTTATCTTTCAATTCAACATGTTTTCATTCATTATTGCTCCGATTATGATTGTTGATTGTGTTATTGATATGAGTAGCTATGCATCTAGTTGGTGATAGTATGTGAATTCGTAGCTAGGGTTCGTATTATGCATGATTGAGTTTCTGAGTCTTTTACTTGTTTAATTATCTTAATTCGATTCTTTGATCCGACTAAGCCATATATCTTCGTAGAAAAGTGTTAGAAACACTAGGACAATTCAAGATCATCGATTCAATTATATATAATTTGCAAGTACTGCTTGAACTAAGACTGACAACCTTAGCCAAGTATTAGTATAGATGGGAAGCTTTCAAAATACACGTCTACAAATCTGTCTTTGGTGTTTGTAAATCGAATTACTTTTAAGGCAGTACGAGTTGCACTTTCATGCATAATTAGAACTTGATGCTTAGAACGAGCATACTATCACCAGCTCTCTCCATATATTGTTTAAGTTAAGTAGAGATAAATTTATTTTCTGAAATTATGTATAGTTATTTAGTTAAAGCTAGTTTAGTCCCTAGAGATCGATGTAAGAAAATATGGTCAGAGTTACCCCTAGGGTACGCAGCGGAATTTTAAAAATTTTCTTAACATACCGGTTAATTGATTATGCATATGTCGTATATATATAAACACGTCAATTAGAAGACTAACCTTACTTCCAAAGCAGCTTCCAAGTCTTCGTAATATTCCGGTGTATCTTCTCCTTCGTCGAAGTCGAAGATATCTACAATACTCTGTATATCTGCAAGACAATAAGAGTTAGTTTCCAGCTCCTAGAACCTCAACCTTGGTATCCACGGATGAACAGCCTATTGGAAGAATGCTAGGATATTCTTTATGTGACCAAGAAGACGGGGCGGCAATTCCCTCCGGTGGCGGTGTGCGCGCGCGTGGCTTAAGGAGAGGAGGGGAGAGTTTTTATTTTCTCTAAGAAAACTGGGTAGGAAGACTGTGATCAAATCGCATGTAACCGTGTACAAACTTGTATGTAAAACTCTCTCCAATAGTCTACTATATATAGTAGTCTATAGAAGCCTAAAGCATAAGCTATTAGACTTCGTAAAGGAATAAGAATCTAATTCTTATCGCACAAGGAAACCAATATCAAGTCTAGATTCATTCCCAATCAAATCAAAACTCAATCAGGAAAATCTAACTTATCCCTTGGACTTCTAATAGAGGAAGGAGTCGAACTCCTTCCCCTATTCTACCAAGCGCGCGCGCGCCTGTCCTACGGGACGTGGGTCCCACTTTTGGGACCCACATATATTTCTAAGGCAATCCAAACTCCAAGTAGATTTTGCCCAAGTGCATATGTTAATTCTAAATTAACATATCATTTACAATCAAACCTCCATTATATTTCCAAAATATAATCTTTAATTGTATTTACATAAAATACAATTAATTAGCCAATTCAATTAATAATTCCAAATCATTAATTGAGCCACCAATTATTATAATTAATTCCAAATCAATTATAATCCATCTATCACAATTAATTCCAAATTAATTGCGATTCCATCTTCAAGGATATTCTGATAGGCTGAATCACCACATAGTGTGACCCATAGGGCCTCACCGTATTAAGCAAGTCCTAGACTAGGCAACATGGAATTCCTAGACGGTTCCATTTGCAGTATTAATACGCGAGGACGTTTGAGAGGTTTCTCAAAGCTAACTCTTTTGTTGCGAAGCCTGTTGCGCTCAACGCGGCGATGGTAACGTCCCTTCATCTGACTTGCTCGGATGTATCTAGGATCGATGAAGTGTCTATCCCAATAATACATCCACGGGCGTCTCAGGGAGTTGTTTGGTTAAGATATACTTATGACCATCATAATATATCATTTGCACTGGCCAGTGACTTTACCAACACAACTATGCAGACTACGAGCAGTGCTCTCATGTGCTACACTTGAGAGATGAATCCTTCACAGAATCACTTATCACCCCCATTTGTATTTAGCCATAATCCTGGATCGTGTCTTAGGTCAACTGCTTATTCAGAGCTGATATCGACGGGTCCACCAAGGATATGGAGCAACAAATGTGATGATAAAGTCCTGTAAGTACAAATGACGAATGGCATCACTTCGACAACTCACCGGTTCCCATAGACACATTCGGTGTAGAGTATACATCGATGGGAGTGTCCGGTGGGTACTTCCATTGTTCGATAAAGCTTCTTCGAACAACTATGCGCAGTTATGGGAACGTTCCTTGATTGTCCAACAATCCGTTCCGTGGCCGTGGGATCGGCTCACACTTGCTCCAACGAGTATAACCTCCACGCATACTAGTCTTGTCAGGTTCATTCAGACCCCCACATCCGAGATGTACCACGACTAGGGAGAGTTTGGGATAGATGATAACTCACATAGCTCCCACTAATTGTGTGATCGGTCATCTATCCGAGGGGACATGTTCAGTATCTATACAGACAGCAATATAGATATGACATGCTGCAGCCTGGTGTAATATAAATATGAAAGCAATACTCAACAGTAAAAATGAAACAAACATATATTATATTACGTTGACCTGTGTAATAGTACATATATGTCCTCTACAAGGGCACCATGCCCTTAGTAAGGACTATCTCTAGGACATATACACTATCAATCTCCCACTTGGACTAGAGCCAGTCACCTATATGCCTAATGCCCAGATTAGCATAATGTATTAAGTGGACTTCCACTGATAAGACCTTGGTGAAAGGATCTGCCACGTTGTCCGTGGTTGAGACACGTTCTATACTAACTTCTCCTCTATCTATAATCTCACGTATAACGTGATATTTTCAAGTACATGTTTGTTCTTGTTTGTAGATCTAGGCTCCCTAGCTTGAGCGACGGCGCCCGTATTGTCACAATAAATCGTTATTGGACTGGGAGCAGGAACAACCCTCAATTCCTTCAAGAACTCTGAAATCCAGACAACTTCTTTCGATGCTTCTGATGCATCTATGTACTCGGCCTCTGTGGATGAGTCAGCAATCGTGGCTTGCTTAGAGCTCTTCCAACAGACAGCTCCTCCGTTCAATTTGAATACGTATCCTGTCTGTGACTTAAAGTCATCAGGATCTAATTCAAATCCAGCGTCGACATACCCAGACATCTTCAATTCTGGTTCTCCACCAAACACCAAGAACATCTCTTTAGTCCGTCTAAGGTACTTAAGAATGTTCTTCACAGCAGTCCAGTGAGGTACTCCTGGATTCTGTTGGTGTCGACAAGTGACACTAAGCGCATATGCCACATCGGGCCTTGTGCAGTTCATTGCATACATTATAGACCCTACTGCCGAAGCATAGGGCACACGACTCATTGCATTTCTTTCTTCATGAGTTTTAGGACCATCCTTAACTGATAAGACAATCCCATGCCTAGCTGGGAGAAAGCCTCTCTTTGAGTCGTCCATCTTATAACGCTTCAGTATTTGTCGATGTAGGTGGACTGTGTCATTCCCAACATCCTCTTGGTACTATCTCTAAATATCTTGATCCCTAGGATGTAGTTCGCTTCACCCAAGTCCTTCATCGAGAAGGTACTTGATAACCAAACTTTAGTCTCTTCTAGCATAGAGACATTGTTTCCCATGATCAAAATGTCATCTACATAAATGATCATGAAAACAACTACTTTGTCGCTGTGTCTCGCATAGACACAGGGTTCTTCCTTGCTTCTGATGAAGTCAAACGATTTGACAGCTTCATCAAAGCGGATATTCCAGCTCCTTAACGCTTGCTTTAGCCCATAGATGGATCTTTGTAATTTGCATACATCAGTTGGCCTGGTTTTACTAATAAAACCTTCCGGCTGTACCATATAGACCTCTTCCTCAAGGTTGTCATTGAGGAAGGCTGTCTTTACATCCATCTGCCAGATTTCATAATCATAGTAGGCAGCTATCGCAAGTAGAATTCGAATGGACTTCAATTTTGCTACTGGTGAAAAGGTTTCATCGTAATCGATGCCATACCTTTGTGTGTAGCCTTTTGCCACAAGCCTAGCTTTGTGTGTTTGTACCTTGCCATCGGCATCAGTCTTTCGTTTAAAGACCCATTTGCACCCAATTGGTCTAACCCCTTGGGGCAAGTCTGCCAAGTTCCAAACTTGGTTCTGGTACATTGAATCCATTTATAATTCCATGGCTTCTTGCCATTTGTCTGAGTCAATATCAATTATTGCCTCTTTGTAGGTCTCGGGATCTTCCCGATCTGATAAACCGACATCAAGTTCACTGATGTCTTCTATCATAAGGCTTTGCTTCTGAGGTCCTCTAAGGATCCTCTTCGACCTACGGAGCTCGACTTGTTCTGGTGCTTTTCTTTTCTGGCTTCGTGTAACACGAACATTATCAGTGGGTACTGATGCAGCTGGTCGTTGGGCGTGACCCTGTTCCCTTGCGGGAGGCTGCTCTTGCGCAACTTGTTGCACAGGTTGGTTGACAACGGGTTCTACAGGTGTGGTTTCAACTGTTGATCTAATCACAGGACTCCCACTGACTATGACATGCCTAGCAAGTGTCATATCATCACCCTTGTCTGCTTCGAAAGCTCCCACTGAACTTGAGTCCAAATACGAAGATTTAAAGACCTCATGTTCGCGCGTGTCAAAGTCTTGAATTTCTTCAAGTTCTATCATATCATCTAACCTCTCTTCTTCGAGGTATTCAGCTTCTAAAAACTTCACGTTTCTAGACACGATCACCTTGTGATCTTCAGCATGATAGAATTCATAGCCTCTCGTCTGACGAGGACAGCCTATGAAATATACTTTGACACCCTTGGCATCTAACTTATCAGTGAGCATCAGCTTGACTATCGCAGGACAGCCCCAAGGTCTAAGATAGCCTAACGAAGGCTTCTTTCCCTTCCATAACTCATAAGGAGTTTTCTCCACTGATTTAGATGGTACATGGTTCAGAATGTAGATTGCAGTTTGTAATGCATATCCCCACAGATACTTTGGAAGAGTCGAGAATTCAATCATTGATCTTACCATGTCTAACAGGGTTCGATTCCTCCTCTCAGACACACCGTTTAACTGTGGTGTTCCAGGAGGGGTCCATTGCGATTGGATCCCATTTTCCTTCAAGTAATCGATAAATTCTTCACTAAGGTATTCACCTCCTCGATCCGATCGAAGAGTGACTCTAATTACGTTCAATTCATTCTCGACCTCATTCCTAAACTCCTTGAATTTCCCAAAGGTCTCGGATTTATTCATAAGAAAGATATATCCATACCTTGAGAATTCGTCAGTAAAGGTAACGAAGTAAGGATAACCCACACGCGCATGGACTTTAAACGGTCCACATACATCGGTATGTATGAGCTCTAAGCAGCGAGTGGCACGAACACCTTGTCCAACAAAAGGCTTGTTCGTCATCTTACCCTTAACACAAGATTCACATGTACCATATGATTCGAAATCAAATGGTTCTAAGTAGTCCAACTTCCTTAGTCTTTGAATCCGTGTTTCATTGATATGGCCTAGCCTACAATGCCATAGATAAGATGGATTATTCTTCTTACTTGAAGACGGTTGTTTGTTATGTATTTGAAATAAAGGTTGACTACTTTGTAAAATATATAAACCATTCACCAAGCGAGCCTTTCCATAATACTCATCATTTAATGAAAAATAACAAGTAATATTCGCAAATCGAAAGGAAAAACCCATATTGTCTAACAATGGAATGGAAATAATATTTCTGACAATGGATGGAACAAAATAAACATTATGAAGTTCTAAACATTGTCCCGAAGGTAAATCTATCTTGCTGCGTCCAACGCGTTTGGCTTCAACTGGATTGCCGTTCCCAACATGCAAGTCGATTTCACCTCGCTTGACTAGCCTGTGATCAATTAGCCCCTGCACATTATTACAAATGTGCGAGCCACAGGCTGTATCTAATACCCAACCATTGGAGTCAAAAGTAGTCATGTTCATTTCAATAACAAACATACCTGAGCTAGAAGTCGGTGGCTTCTTAGCTTGATCTGCCCTCAGCTTAGGGCAATCATTATTCCAATGTCCTTTCTGCTTACAGAAATGACATTCATCTGTGCGTACCGTTCCGCTTCTCTTGAACTTTCTTTTCTGGTTCAGACGCTTAGGCTTATCACTCGAAGTGTTAAGCCTTGGCTCTCGACTTTCCCTCACCCTTAGCACCTTTGTTTCTCGGGTTTAGGTCAGACGGTTGCCCAACATACGTGATCGACTTTTCCTTCTTAGGAAGAGTTTGATCATATGTCTTCAGCAGATTATGGAGTTCGGGCATTGTTACGTCCTTCGCATTCATGGTGGTTAACGATGAACTGCGAATACGAACTCGGCAATGATTGAAGGACAAAGATCACCATGATCTTATTCTCATCTTGAGAACATGTTCAGACATGTTCCCTCCTTCATTGAGCTTGCATCTGTGTATCTCTTTGATCAAATCAAATTCAACACTTCTAGTTGTCGTCTTAAAGACCGACTCAAGATGCTTCAGCATCTCATGCGGCAACATGCTTTCATGTTGCCTCTGCAGCTCATTGCTCATTGCCGCCAGCATAATACACTGTGCGGATCTAGCATCCTCATGATGCTTATCAGACTTTGCCTTGTTGGTTTGATTCCAAATCAGCAACTAAATCGGCAGTCTGATTCTCGGGACACACGGGATTAGCCTCGTCCAAGATGTACTCAATCCTTTCGTACCTCAGCACCAAACATATATTCCTGATCCAATCTAGGAAGTTTGGTTCGGTCAAAATTTGCTTCTTTAAGACAGCACGGAGTGAAATTCTCGCCATTTCAGTTTCCAGGAGAAATAATATAGAACGAAAATAATAAATCAACTATTGAAATATTATTTCTAAATACACAGTCAACATAACTAAACAACAAGGTCCTTTAGCTGTTCAGCTCCCACTATTTTCACATATGCTTGCCCCCACAACAAACATACGAGTAATGTCCAACAAGTTACCGTAGTGGCCAAGATCCAAATCCATATCATGCCATACTCCAACGGGGGCTGGTCGCATAGCATAATATGACCGGTAGGACTAGTAAGACTATCCAATTGCGCCACGCAACTCTTGGTTGTTAAATCTAATTTAACCCGATGCCCTACATATTGTACCTATCGAGGTCGCTAGATACAATATGCAGTAAGTCATAACCATAGGCTTACTCTAATTTGACGATTACTGCGAGTCTCGTAAGACGAGGTCGCCAATACAAGAAAACGCAATGAAAGTTCAAAATTAAAGCACCCTATGGAAGGCATCTCGGAAATATATATATATATGTATATATATATATATATATATATATATATATATATATATATATATATATATATATATTTCCGTACTTATATTGGTTGGGGCTTGTAGCTTGAGGGTTGTTATCAGTTACAAACAAATAAGGGCGCCGCCTACCCATCATGCATGAACGGTCTATACGTAATGGATGCCGCCTATCCATTCTAGTTCTAAACGCGGTCAAGCATATAATGGGTGCCGCCTACCCATACATAAATATGCGGTCCGACATATAAGAGGGCGCCGCCTACCCTCGCATGCATAGCGGTCGAACGGAATGTAAAAACATGGTATTTAAACATGCATTGTCAAACAATAGCATATTGAGCATATGAAACAAGTAGTAGCCTGTGTGGATGACAAATGACTTCATAATTTCATTATGAAAATTATAATCCCATACTTATAATCTCTATGAAATAATTGAAAATTTGGACTAGATTGTACATTCGAAAATTCTATTGACCAAGTAGCAATTTTTGAAAACTCGAAGGACTTAATTATAATTTTAAAAACCTTAGAGGCGTTAATTTAACGCCTCTAGTTTAAAACAATTACAATTAAATCATATTTATATTCCAAATATAAAATTCAATCCTCAAAACTTTCAAAATTCGATTTTGGGTCCAACCCGAAAATATATATAATTTTTTTTTTTTGTTTTTGAAAACGTGGGACGGGACCTAGTCCCCCCCCCGGTGCCCGCGGCCCCGGGCGACCGGCGCCCGCGGCACGCGGGCACCGGTGCCTCGGGTGCAGGCGCCCGGCGCCCTAATGGTATTTCATAACTAATTGATTGAGATTTTGAGTCTCGCGTGTCTACCATTTCACCACCAAGGCGCCTGGCGTCCGCAGGCCCCCCCCCCCCGGGTACCTGCGTGCAGGTACCCGGGTGCCAGCGGCACACGGGCGCCTAGCGCCCGTGCCGCGGGCACACGGCGCCTGCGGTGCCGCAGGCGCCCGGCGCCCCAGGCGCACGGGCGCCGCGGGCGCAGGCGCGGCTGCCTTTGTCCCGCAGGCACCCGGGTGCCCGCGGCATGCGGGCGCCCAGCGCCCCAGGCGCCCGCCGCCTGCGTCACGCAGGCGGCCGGTCAATATATATATTTAAAATTATTATTTTTTTTTTGAAAAATATAAATTCTAAATTTATATAAAAAACAAACTTTTGAAAATCGAATTTATCATAGAATCAATTGCATCCACATATCTACAAAATCATACAATATATATACGTATATACGTAATCAATTAACCTGGCTCTAATACCACTGTAAGAAAATATGGTCAGAGTTACCCCTAGGGTACGCAGCGGAATTTTAAAAATTTTCTTAACATACCGGTTAATTGATTATGCATATGTCGTATATATATAAACACGTCAATTAGAAGACTAACCTTACTTCCAAAGCAGCTTCTAAGTCTTCGTAATATTCCGGTGTATCTTCTCCTTCGTCGAAGTCGAAGATATCTACAATACTCTGTATATCTGCAAAACAATAAGAGTTAGTTTCCAGCTCCTAGAACCTCAACCTTGGTATCCACGGATGAACAGCCTATCGGAAGAATGCTAGGATATTCTTTATGTGACCAAGAAGACGGGGCGGCAATTCCCTCCGGTGGCGGTGTGCGCGCGCGTGGCTTAAGGAGAGGAGGGAGAGTTTTTATTTTCTCTAAGAAAACTGGGTAGGAAGACTGTGATCAAATCGCATGTAACCGTGTACAAACTTGTATGTAAAACTCTCTCCAATAGTCTACTATATATAATAGTCTATAGAAGCCTAAAGCATAAGCTATTAGACTTCGTAAAGAAATAAGAATCTAATTCTTATCGCACAAGGAAACCAATATCAAGTCTAGATTCATTCCCAATCAAATCAAAACTCAATCAGGAAAATCTAACTTATCCCTTGGACTTCTAATAGAGGAAGGAGTCGAACTCCTTCCCCTATTGTGCCACGCGCGCGCGCGCGCCTGTCCTTCGGGACGTGGGTCCCACTTTTGGGACCCACATATATTTCTAAGGCAATCCAAACTCCAAGTAGATTTTTGCCCAAGTGCATATGTTAATTCTAAATTAACATATCATTTACAATCAAACCTCCATTATATTTCCAAAATATAATCTTTAATTGTATTTACATAAAATACAATTACTTAGCCAATTCAATTAATAATTCCAAATCATTAATTGAGCCACCAATTATTATAATTAATTCCAAATCAATTATAATCCATCAATCACAATTAATTCCAAATTAATTGCGATTCCATCTTCAAGGATATCCTGATAGGCTGAATCACCGCATAGTGTGACCCATAGGGCCTCACCGTATTAAGCAAGTCCTAGACTAGGCAACATGGAATTCCTAGACGGTTCCATTTGCAATATTAATACGCGAGGACGTTTGAGAGGTTTCTCAAAGCTAACCCTTTCGTTGCGAAGCCTGTTGCGCTCAACGCGGCGATGGTAACGTCCCTTCATCTGACTTGCTCGAATGTATCTAGGATCGATGAAGTGTCTATCCCAATAATACATCCACGGGCGTCTCAAGGAGTTGCTTGGTTAAGATATACTTATGACCATCATAATATATCATTTGCACTGGCCAGTGACTTTACCAACACAACTATGCAGACTACGAGCAGTGCTCTCCTGTGCTACACTTGAGAGATGAATCCTTCACAGAATCACTTATCACCCCCATTTGTATTTAGCCATAATCCTGGATCGTGTCTTAGGTCAACTGCTTATTCAGAGCTGACATCGACGGGTCCACCAAGGATATGGAGCAACAAATGTGATGATAAAGTCCTGTAAGTACAAGGACGAATGGCATCACTTCGACAACTCACCGGTTCTCATAGACACGTCGGTGTAGAGTATACATCGATGAGATTGTCCGGTGGGTACTTCCATTGTTCGATAAAGCTTCTTCGAACAACTATGCGCAGTTATGGGAACGTTCCTTGATTGTCCAACAATCCGTTCCGTGGCCGTGGGATCGGCTCACACTTGCTCCAACAAGTATAACCTCCACGCATACTAGTCTTGTCAGGTTCATTCAGAACCCCACATCCGAGATGTACCACGACTAGGGAGAGTTTGGGATAGATGATAACTCACATAGCTCCCACTAACTGTGTGATCGGTCATCTATCCGAGGGGACATGTTCAGTATCAATACAGACAGCAATATAGATATGACATGCTGCAGCCTGGTGTAATATAAATATGAAAGCGATACTCAACAGTAAAAATGAAACAAACATATATTATATTACGTTGACCAGT
This sequence comes from Plantago ovata, assembly GCA_028274465.1. Taxonomy (NCBI): domain Eukaryota; kingdom Viridiplantae; phylum Streptophyta; class Magnoliopsida; order Lamiales; family Plantaginaceae; genus Plantago; species Plantago ovata. The sequence goes on from CM051455.1 coordinate 58,501,259, forward strand.
GTAATAGTACATATATGTCCTCTACAAGGGCACCATGCCCTTAGTAAGGACTGTCTCTAGGACATATACACTATCATGATTTTCATGATGCGGAGCCCGTTCCAGCAGTTACTACCGAGGTCCTTGAGTTCGAGGAAGTAAACCTACTCCTCCGTAGTGAGAAGGTAACTAAAATCCCTAATTTTGTACGTTCTAAACATGTTAAATCTACTGTGACTAACAATGCATGGACAAGCAAGGAGAATGACGTAGGTGAAGGATCAACAGACCCACCAGTGCAAGACAATGCACCCCGCACATTTGAAGACGGCGACAATGATGGGGAGAAGGGGGACACACCAAATATCGAGGAGGGACTTCATAAGTCTCCCAACCCTTATGTGCCCCCGAAACCTCACATGCCATTCCCTGGTAGAATCAAGCCAACCAAGAAAGATATACAGGAGTCACCGCTATTCAAGCGCCTCTCCAAAGCCGAAGTTAATGTTCCCCTATTGGAGCTCATTCAGAATTTTCCAGCCTATACGAAGTTCTTTTGGGAGGTGAAGAGCAATAAAAAGATTGCACTAGGGGGATACGGAACAGGTATGGAGACGGTAAATTCTATAGCAGGGCTTCCCGCGAAGCAAAGAGACCCAGGGAGCTTCATCATAGATATTACCATGGGGAATGGAAGGTCCACCAAAGCCATGCTCGACTTAGGCGCTAGCATCAACCTGATGCCCTTCTCAGTATACAAAGCCCTAGACCTTGGGGAAGTGCAGCCAACCGAGATGGTTGTACAAATGGCAGACCAAAGCGTGAAACATCCCGAGGGAATAATTAAGGATGTCCTCGTAAAGGTAGACAAACTAATAATTCCTGCAGATTTTGTAGTGATGAAGTCAGCCGAGGAAGGAAAGAGCCACGTCCGCAAACACGTGGTACTGCTTGGAAGACCATTCATGGCCACTACCAACACATGCCTTGAACTAAAAGGAAAGAAAATCACCATGAAAGTAATGAGTGAGAAAATTGAATTGGTAGGATGTAGCATAGTTGATAAAGAGGTTATAGAAGAATTGAAGTTTATTGATTGCTATGATTCTGTGATTTCTGAATTTCACCATTTCCATGACAATATTGAACCTCTTGAAGAGACACTAACCATGCAGGTGGAGACTTGTTACATGTCTGATGAAGCAAGGGAACTAGTCGGGATAATGGATAGCACACCCGAAATCCCATTCGGAGAAGAGGTCCTTGAACCCATCAAAGAAGAAGAGGGAGATAACCGACTTCCAGAAGAGCCTAGCTTAGAACTAAAATCCCTTCCTGGGCACCTTAAGTATGTTTACTTAGGAGAAAATGAGAAAAAGCCTGTAATAATTTTATTCACACTGATGAATGTGTATTTTACACTTTCATTCGAGTCTTTTTCACCTATTTTAGCTATCCTCTATGTTAATTTAGCTATATTTTAATGCATTTTATTAGAATAGTGTCACGTTTCCCTTTAGATTTTATTTTACAGGTTTTGGTTGAAATTCGAAGATTTCCGGGCAAATATATTGAAGTTGACAAGGAATTGGTGTTCCAGAAGCCTATTTGGAGTATCTGAAGGTTTCCGGATAGGATTTGAAGTCTAGGGACCGAATCTGGAGGTTAGAAGGCTACTAGAAGTCAGAAACTGAGTCCGAAAAGGGGAAGAAATCCAAAAACGCGTCGAAAATGCGGAATTCCGCGAGAAATTCTCTGGGGCGAACCGCCCCACAGTATTTCGGGGCCTATATATAGTTGCTCAGTTTTCTCCGAAAATCATATCTTTCCAGACCTACTTTCTCACCTCTCTCTATAGTTTTAGGTAGGAACTTCCCGGGGCCTGTCCTGGGAGTTCCGTATCTTAGGGGATACTTTTCCATAGCAGATTGGAGCTCGTAGGATCGCAATTCTTCGGAGATTGACAACCTTCGGTAACTTGTATCTTACAGTTTAATCTACTTATTTTATATATTTTTCAATATGTTTTATTCTATGATTTCTATTGATTGCATGCCTATTATGAGTAGCTAAACTTATCGTTGGTCGTAGTATGTGAATTCTTAGCGCAGGGAAGATAATCATGCTAATGGCTATATCGCGCATTATACTCCGTGTCATTGTTTTATTTCGTTGATCAGGTGATGAATGTGTATTTTACACTTTCATTCGAGTCTTTTTCACCTATTTTAGCTATCCTCTATCTTAATTTAGCTATATTTTAGTACATTTTATTAGAATAGTGTCACGTTTCCCTTTAGATTTTATTTTACAGGTTTTGGTTGAAATTCGAGGATTTCCGGGCAATTATATTGAAGTAGACAAAGAATTGGTGTTCCAGAATCCTATTTGGAGTATCTGAAGGTTTCCGGATAGGATTTGGAGTCTAGGGGTCGAATCTGGAGGTTAGAAGGCCACTAGAAGTCAGAAACCGAGTCCGAAAAGGGGAAGAAATCCAAAACCACGTCGAAAATGCGGAATTCCGCAAAAAAAACCGGGGGGCGAACCGCCGGAGCTCTGGGGCGAACCGCCCCGTAGTTTTTCGGGGCCTATATATAGTGCTCAGTTTTTCTCCGAAAATCATATCTTTCCAGACCTACTTTCTCACCTCTCTCTATAGTTTTAGGTAGAAACTTCCCGGGGCCTGTCCTGGGAGTTCTGTAGTTTAGGGGATACTTTTTCATAACAGTTTGGAGCTCGTAGGACCGCAATCATCCGGAGATTGACAACCTTCGGTAACTTTGTATCTTACAGTTTTATTCTACTTATTTTATTATATTCTTTCAACATGTTTTCTTCTATGATTTCTGTTGATTGCATGCCTATTATGAGTAGCTAAACTTATCGTTGGTGGTAGTATGTGAATTCTTAGCGAAGGGAAGATAATCATGCTAATGGCTATATCGCGCATTATACTCCGTGTCATTACTTTATTTCGTTGATCAGTTGCAACCAAAATTCTCGTATGTTGTATTAATTATTATTATGCACAATTGGACACTTGTCGACCATCAGACCAATTATCTTCGTAGTGTTGAATAATTACGGAACACATTAGGACAATCGTGATTGACTTGTCAGACCAATTATCTTTGTAGTGCTTAATATTTGCAACAGGACACTAGATTGATTCAAAGATCTCTATGCAAGACCGAGGAATTTATGCATGATTATCAACCCGTTATGTTAAGAAGGACCATACTATCACCAATCTCCATTATCTGCTAGAAACCCCCTATTGCTATCTATCTGCTGTTTTATATTCTCTTGTTAAATAGATAAAGCTAGTTATAGTCCTGAGAGAACGACACTCGAGTCATTCTACTGCTACACTGCGGTTTTCGTTGTAGTTGTGGATTGCCTTTGGCTAATTACAAATTTATTTGATCCGCTCGCGTTGGAACATGACACCAGCGCGTTCATCAAATTGGCGCCGTTGCCGGGGACTATACTCCTTTTTTCTGTTTAATTTGTTTATATTTACAGCTTTAGATTCCTAATTCTATTAGTTTTAGTTTTCCTTTTTAATCTCTCTCTGATACTGCTTTCCTAGTCTGTTTCTAATCACATTTCCTAGTCTGTTATAGATAGTGTATGCCGCATACACGTTCTGCAGGAACACCGCTTGCTAATTCAATTGCTGAGATCGACAGAGTCTACCACCAAAGAAGGCGACTACTTGAAAGGCGCGCACTAGAAAAAATAGAGAAAACCGATTTCTCTGAATCTCTACTTAGTCTCTTCAAGGAAATCGACGGAATGGCAGAAGCTAGACCACTAAAGACATGGGTACAACCCACCAAGGATCGTATGAGGGGACCAGCGATTGTTCTTTCGTCTACAACCCGAGATCTGGAGATCAAGAACCACGCATTTCAACAACTTCCGAGGTTCTATGGCTTATCAAGGGAAGATGTGATGGGGTACTTGCACGATATCGATGATTTCGTCAACCAACTCCCACGACCCGGAGCTGACATAACAACGGATGAGTTGAGGATGAAGGTTTTTGCTATGGGACTTGGCGACAGAGCCAAGTCATGGCTGAGTTCTCTTCCAGCAGGCTCGCTGGACACTTGGGAAAAGGTTTTTTCAGCTTTCATGGAGAAATACTTCCCTCACACCTTGACTACCGCGCTAAAGGCGCAGATCACTGGATTCAAACAGGACTATGATGAGACCATCTACACCGCGTTCGAGAGGTTCCAAGATCTCACGAACAAGTGCCCTCACCATGGTTTTGACTTTCCGACCTAGTCCAACACTTCTACAATGGACTAACCTTCGAGAACCAACAAGTGGTGGATTTCCAATGCCGACGCAATATTTGGGAGGAAATCGCAGAAGCCGTCTGGGTAGTTTTCGAAAGGCTTGCTAAGGGTTCGCAGTTCAAGAACCCAAGAGCAATGGTTAGGAGACGTGGACCTAAAGCTCCACCGACTCAAGAAGCCCCTATGTATAGGGGGAATGGGGATCAATTCGAGTGCTTTACCAACGAATTGAAGCAAGTCCTCAAGAGCGCCACCGGAACAACTGTTTCGAACGAAGTATGCCGAATATGCAAGAACTATGGGCATGGGGCTCATATGTGTAGATCGGAGCTGGCATACGATGATGGCAACTGGGCTCGAGGAGGTGAAGAATAAGCCTTTGCTACGGAGTTTGGTACTCAAGAAGTTAGCTACGGATAAGACGGTAGGAATCCTCGAGGTGGATTTTTGGAGAAGAGGATACCGTAACAATCAAGGATATGCACCGGCTAACCAAACTTATGGACCTAACCAAGACCGTAGTAGGCTAAACTATGGTAATGATCACTGCGAAAACCCCGCTCCGAAAGAGCCACCGAAGTCGAAGTCGGCTCAACTAATGGAGAGCTTGCAGAAGATGGTTGATCACACACAGAGTTTTCTAAAACGTTATGAAGAAGATTCCGAGAGGACTAGGGCAAGGCTTGATAAGTTGGAAGAAAGCACTAGGCTTGCCCATCAAAAGATGCAAGAATTGATCGACAGAGGAGCAAGTAGGGAACAAGGCAAACTGCATAGCAGCACTGTGAAGTCGAATGCCATTACATTGGCTGGTGATGTACGTGACGAAATCACCATCAGGAAGGTTGTTAGGTGCGAGTGTTGCATGAAGGAAGAACTTCTACAGGCTGAGGAAGAAGAGAAGGACCTCGGTTCTGACACAAGTGATGAGGAGCAAGAGGATCCCGAACCACTCCCTAAAAGTTTCGATGTTAAGGTAGGGATTGGTGAGCTTGAAGATGTCCGTGCCACACTAGACACGGGATCCTACTCAAACATAATCCCTTTGAATGTGTTTGAAAAGAGCAACCTTGGAAAACTATCTGAGCAAAGGGCTATTGTGCGACTGGCGGATGGATCCTTTATGAGACCCGAGGGCGTTGTGAAAAACGTATTGGTCAAGATTGGTGAAGCATCTATATACACCAATTTTGTAGTTATGCCGGCGTCTGCACCGGGAACGGTGGATGTCATACTCTTAGGGCAAACGTTCTTGACTAAACTACGCTCCGTGATGGACATCTACCAAAGAACTTGCACTATTGAAGTAGATAGCAAGCGACACGTGTTGAAAGCCATACCTGATCCACTTGAACCGCCTGATATTACTACTCACTACTGTGGTCTCGCAGCCTATATTCTTTCTTATTCACAGGTTCGTGGCATGGAAAGGAGATCAATGAAGGGGAAGCCTAGTACCCGCAAAAAGAAGAGATAGGCGCAGATAGGAGTCGAGTCAAAGACTTTAAACAATGACGCTATCCGGGAGGCAACCCGGAATTTTTATCGCTTTCTTTACCGCTTTAGATTTTTTCTCACGAGTTTGATTGAGTATTATAGGTCACTTATACAAGCATTAGCTCTCACCTTGGATCCAGTTTCGACGTTCGGGACGAGCGACGACGTTCAGGTTTGGGGAGGAGGTTATCGCTGGTTATCTCTATACTTATCTTGCTTATGATAAACTCGTGAAATTTTTGCATTTGCACGTTTACTGCTTTCCTAGGATAGTTTTGCATGTTTTATATGGAGTTTATTGCCGAATTTTTTGAACCTTTTTTATTGGGTAGACCAACTAGCTATGCCATTAATCGTATGCTTCCTCTCTATGAATTTGTTTGAGGTTTTTTCTCGCTTGGCTTGTCACATTTATGTATTGCACTTAGTTAAGCATGGTAGTCTCGACATCACTTAGTGGTGTTTTCTCTACTGCGATTCACGAAGGCCTTTATAATAGGATGATGCATGTTAGGGTCTTATGGTTGTTTCCCGAGTAATTATGTACCTAAGAGGCAACAAGTCTTCACCATGCTTTGAGATTGCTAAATGCCTAGGAAGGATGTAGTGTGAGGTTGTGTGATCCTTTGTTTATAACCTATTCTTCCGAATAGGTTTGGGGAGGGGGTTACACCATCATAGACTTGTTTCTGTTTTTCATTTTTCGTATCGTGAGTTTATTTTTCTTTTTCCGTAAATTTTGTACTCCAACCTATTCTTTCGAATAGGTTTGGGGAAGTCGTGTGAGTCATTTTGTTTCTCTCTTTGTTATGCTACTGCTGGCTAGAAAAAATCGAAAAAAAAGAAAGAAAAATTTCCAGAAAAAAAGGAAAAAGAAAAGAAAGAATCTGCAAAGGAAAAGACCCCAAAAAAGCAAATAAGGGTCCAAAAAAGAAAGCCAAATAACAGTTTAGCAAAGTGTTGAGTCTTTTCCATTTTTGTAATGTTCGTAATCGTGTTTTTTATCCTTTTTGTCTTGAGTGTCATCTGTTCTAGACCACCCTCGTCCTGCCATTCAGGAAGTGGTGAATAGCTTAAGACTTTACTTGAGAGATGGGTAGAATAGGGGAGTGTTATCTTTTATAGGGAACCCTCCTTCGTTTGATGAGAGCCAGTACTGGTTTGACCTCTTTTGAGGAAAAGTCTTAACATGGTGGAACAGCAGTAAGTCCTCAGTTTCATAGGCACGGGACAACCATTTGTATCTTAGCATGCTTCATTACGTCGTCACTGACTAGGTCCAGGTAGAGAATGTTATGAGAGACTATCTTGTCTTGACATAAGTGCTTATGTGGATGTGTATAAGTCAATCGAGGTATTCTTCAACCTATATTCATCCTTTGATTTACATGGTTTTTGTTCATATGTTATTTGATAGATTCAGTAGAATAGTTCATTTTATTTGGCATGAAACTCCATTTTGTGTCTTGCATGTTTTTTGTATCAGAGTCTAGCTTAGTTGCTTGAGGACAAGCAAAGGTTCGGTTTGGGGAGTTTGATGAATGTGTATTTTACACTTTCATTCGAGTCTTTTTCACCTATTTTAGCTATCCTCTATGTTAATTTAGCTATATTTTAGTACATTTTATTAGAATAGTGTCACGTTTCCCTTTAGATTTTAGTTTACAGGTTTTGGTTGAAATTCGAGGATTTTCGGGCAATTATATTGAAGTAGACAAGGAATTGGTGTTCCAGAAGCCTATTTGGAGTATCTGAAGGTTTCCGGATAGGATTTGGAGTCTAGGGGTCGAATCTGGAGGTTAGAAGGCCACTAGAAGTCAGAAACCGAGTCCGAAAAGGGGAAGAAATCCAAAAATGCGGAATTCCGCGAGAAATTCTCTGGGGCGAACCGCCCTAGAGGTGGGGCGAACCGCCCGGTGTGTGGGGCGAACCGCCCCACAGTATTTCGGGGCCTATATATAGTTGCTCAGTTTTCTCCGAAAATCATATCTTTCCAGACCTACTTTCTCACCTCTCTCTATAGTTTTAGGTAGGAACTTCCCGGGGCCTGTCCTGGGAGTTCCGTAGCTTAGGGGATACTTTTCCATAGCAGATTGGAGCTCGTAGGATCGCAATTCTTCGGAGATTGACAACCTTCGGTAACTTGTATCTTACAGTTTAATCTACTTATTTTATATATCTTTCAATATGTTTTCTTCTATGATTTCTATTGATTGCATGCCTATTATGAGTAGCTAAACTTATCGTTGGTGGTAGTATGTGAATTCTTAGCGAAGGGAAGATAATCATGCTAATGGCTATATCGCGCATTATACTCTTTGTCATTGCTTTATTTCGTTGATCAGGCACAGCCAAAATTCTCGTATGTTGTATTAATTATTATGCACAATTGGACACTTGTCGACCATCAGACCAATTATCTTCGTAGTGTTGAATAATTACGGAACACATTAGGACAATAGTGATTGACTTGTCAGACCAATTATCTTCGTAGTGCTTAATATTTGCAACAGGACACTAGATTGATTCAAAGATCTCTATGCAAGACCGAGGAATTTATGCATGATTATCGACCCGTTATGTTAAGAAGGATCATACTATCACCAATCTCCATTATCTGTTAGAAAAACCCCTTTTGCTATCTGTCTGCTGTTTTTATATTCTAAATTAGATTTGATAAAGCTAGTATAGTCCTGAGAGAACGACACTCGAGTCATTCTACTGCTACACTACGGTTTTCGTTGTAGTTGTGGATTGCCTTTGGCTAAATACAAATTTATTTGATTCGTTCGCGTTGGAACACGACACCAGCTTGTTCATCACACACCTATCTAGCATAGAAGAAGGTAGGCTAGTCCAAGTCCTGAAGGAAAATTATGCAGCCATAGGATGGGGAATTAGTGACATTAAGGGGATAAGCCCTACACGGTGTGTGCACAATATCACTCTAGAACAAGATTCCAAACCCGTTAGGCAACCTTAGCGTAGGATAAACCCAGCCATGCAAGAAGACGTGAAGAAGGAGGTGATTAAGTTGCTAGATGCCGATATGATCTATCCCATTCCTGATAGTAGGTGGGTGAGCCCCGTACACGTTGTGCCTAAGAAATCGGGGATTACAGTAGAAGAGAATGAGAAGGGAGAGCTAGTGGCAGTGAGGAAAACCACAGGGTGGCGGATGTGCATTGACTATAGGAGATTAAATGCCGCCACAAAGAAAGACCACTTCCCTCTCCCATTTATTGATGACATGCTAAACCGCCTCGCGGGGCGGAAATTTTATTGTTTCCTTGATGGTTTGTCAGGTTTCTATCAAATTCCGATTGCGTCAGAGGATCAGGAGAAGACGACATTCACTTGCCCTTTCAGAACGTTTGCCTACAGGAGAATGCCATTTGGACTATGCAACGCCCCCGCCACTTTTCAAAGGTGCATGCTTTCTGTTTTTTCTGATATGGTGACTAAGTTTGTTGAGGTTTTCATGGATGATTTTTCCCTTTTTGGTGATTCTTTTGATGAATGCTTGCATAGATTAGATCTTGTTCTCAAAAGGTGTATCGAATGCAATTTAACTCTAAGTTGGGAGAAAAGTCATTACATGGTTAGGGAAGGCATTGTTCTAGGACATGTGGTCTCCGAAAGGGGGATCGAAGTAGATAAGGCAAAGATAGAAATAATTGAGAAGCTTCCCCACCCACTTGTGTCAAACAACTTCAGTCTTTTCTTGGTCATGTAGGATTCCATAGGAGGTTCATCAAAGATTTTTCCAAAATTGCAAAACCATTAAGCAACTTGCTTGCAAAAGATGTGATTTTCCATTTTTCTAAAGATTGCTTAGAAGCCTTTAACACACTTAAGGCCAGATTAATCACTGCTCCTATAGTTGTGCCACCTAATTGGAAACTTCCTTTCGAGATAATGTGTGATGCCTCAAATTTTGCTATGGGGATAGTCTTGTGCCAAAAGGTAGACAAGTATCGTGTGATTTACTATGTTAGTAAGACCCTAGACTCAGCTCAAGTTAACTATACAACTACTGAAAAGAATTTTTAGCTGTTGTCTTTGCTTTACAAAAGTTTAGGTCTTATTTGTTAGGACACCCCGTGAATGTCCACACTGATCATGCTGCTTTAAGACATTTAATAGCTAAACAAGATTCTAAGCCAAGATTAATCCGTTGGGTCTTACTGTTACAAGACTTTGATTTGACCATAGTGGATAGGGCTGGTAAAGAAAATCACATAGCTGATCACTTGTCTAGAATTCCAAACATCCCCGTAGATGAAATTCCTGTTAATGAGGATCTCCCCGATGAACACTTGATGAGAGTAGATGAAGAGCCATGGTATGCTGATATTGTGAATTATTTGGTTACGGGTATTTGCCCAACTAACTACTCAGCCTCCGATAGGAGAGCACTCTCAAAACAGTGTAGGTTTTACATATGGGATGATCCGAACCTTCTTAGAGAAGGGGCTGATGGAATCTTGAGGAGGCGTGTTCCACAAGGAGAACAACGGAGTGTACTGAGTCATTGTCAAAACAGTGCCGTAAAGTGTTACAAGCAGGATTTTTCTGGCCATCCTTGCACCGAGATGCGAGAGAATTTGTGAAGAATTGTGACCCATGTCAGCGAGGGTCAATATCGGCAAGAAGCAAGAAATGCCCCAGCAAGGGAATCTCGTAGTGGAACCTTTTGATGTATGGGGAATTGACTTTATGGGACCGTTCCCATCAAGCTCGGGAGATGAGTACATTCTAGTCGCAGTGGACTACGTCACTAAGTGGGTGGAGGCAGTCCCCAATAGGAAGAATGATGCTTCGGTAGTCTTGAAATTCTTGAAGGATGTGATCTTCACCCGGTTTGGAATTCCTAGAACAATTATCAGTGATGGAGGTTTTCACTTCGTCAACCGTTCCTTTGCCTCACTATTGAAGAAATACAGTGTTACCCATAATGTTGCTACACCATATCATCCACAAACGTCTGGGCAAGTAGAGGTTAGCAACCGGCAAATCAAGAAGATCCTTGAGCGTGTGGTGAAGCCTATCAGAAAAGATTGGGCTGGGAAACTGAATGATACGCTTTGGACTTATAGAACCAGCTACAAAACAGTAATTGGCACCACACCGTACAGACTAGTGTTGGGAAGGCATGCCACCTTCCGGTTGAGCTTGAACACCGAGCTTATTGGGCAATAAAGGAGCTCAACCTTGATATGGAAAAAGCTGGGGAGGAAAGGTTGATGCAACTCGATGAGCTTGATGAACTACGCCTCGGTGCCTATGAGAACTCCAAGCTTTACAAGGAACGAACCAAGAAGTATCACGACCGTGCATTGTGCGGAAAGAGCTAATCCCTGGACAGAAAGCCTTAGTGTTCAACTCCCGACTTCGTTTATTTCCAAGGAAGCTCCGTACTCGATGGGATGGACCGTACAAGATTGTCCAAGTTTCTCCCCATGGAGCTGTAGAACTCTTGGACCCGAAAACCGGCGACACCTTCAAGGTGAATGGGCAACGTGTTAAACCATACTTTGAGCTTCCCGGTGATCAAGTGGACGTTGATCATCTCGACCTCACCACTCCCACCTTCACATGAAGGTATGTAGCTTGTAGTTTTTCTGTTTTTTGAGTCTTTAGTGTTTTTTCCCTTTGTGTTAGAGTATGTTTTTGGTGATAACATAGGTAAAAAGTCGATATTTTTTATATTCGGAGGTAAAAAAGGCAAGGACCCAGGAGTCTGCGACTCCCAGGCGGATCGCCCTACACAGGGCGGTGCGCCTGGGAGCAGCAGAAGACGTTCGGAACGAAGGACGAAGTTCAGGTTTGGGGGGGGGGGGTTTTGCTGTGTACTTCTATAACTTATTTTTCTTATGATAACTCATGAGTACCTTTGATTGCACGTTTACTGCTTTCATAGGATTTAGCTTGTTCGTATGCATTCATCCTTAGTCTAGTTTTTGCATGATGTGGTGTGGAGTTTATTACCAAATTTTTTGAAATTTTTTATTGTATAGACTAAGTGTTTATGACCATTGCCCATGCATTGCATCTCTATGGAATAGTTTGAGGTTTGTCCCGCTTGGCTTATCATATTTGTATGTGCACTAGTTAAACTTGGTAGTCTCGACATCACTGTGTGGTATTTTCTCTACTGCGGTTCGCGAAGGCCTTATAAAATGATGCATGTTAGAGTCTTTGGTTGTATTCCCGTGTGATTATGTACGTAAGAGGCAACAAGTCTTCACCTTGCTTATTGAGATTGCTAAATGCCTAGGAAGGAGGTAGAGTGAGGTGTGTGATCCTTTGTTTGAAACCTATTCTGCCGAATAGGTTTGGGGAGGGGGTTACTTTCATTATGACTTGTCTTCTTCTTGTTGAGTCGTGTTGAGTTTATTTTTATTTTTTTTCTTGTGAGTTTGTGCTCCAACCTATTCTTTCGAATAATTTTGGGGAGGTCGTTGTAGTGTCATTGTTATTTCCTTTCATTGTACTTTCATTGTGCTACTGCTGGCTATATACAAAAAAATAAAAATAAAAGAGAAAAATTCCAGAATCTGGAAAAAAAGAAAAAAAGAATAAGACCCAAAAAAGTAAAAAGGAAGGGTCCAAGCAAGCCAAAGGCAGTTTTAGCAAAGGTTTGCATTATTTTTCAGCTTTTGTAGTAGTTCGTAATCGAGTTGTAAATTCTTCCGTGTGCTGTTTGTCGCCTAGTCCAATGCTTGTTCTAGACCACCCTCGTCCTGCCATTCAGGAAGTGGTGAAGAGTTTTTCTTTAAGAGTCGGGTAGAATAGGGGAGAGTTGTCTTTTAGGGAACCCTCCTTCGTTTGATGAGAGCCAGTATTGGTTCGACCTCTATTGAGGGAAAGTCTCACTTGGTGAACAGTAGTAAGCCCTCAGTTTCATAGGCACGGGGCAACCATTTGTATTTTGATATGCATCATTATGTCGTCATTGACTAGGTCCAAGTAGAGAATGTTACGAGAGACTCCCTTGTTTAACAAAGTACATATGTGAATGTGTATAGGTTCAATCGAGACATTCTTCAACCTACATCCATGTTATGATTTGTATGGTCTTTGTTCATAAGCATTTGGTAGATACAATCGATTATTTCTTCTTGTTTGGCATGAGACTCCTCTTTGTGTTGCATGTAGGTTGCATAGAGTCTAGCTAGTTGCTTGAGGATAAGCAAAGGTTCGGTTTGGGGAGTTTGATGACAGTGTTTTTTACACTATCATTCGAGTTTTTTTTCACCAATTTAGCTATCCTCTTGCATGCATTTTAGTGCATTTTGTTAGAATAGTGTCACGTTTCTATTTCTTTTCTTATTTTCAGGTTTCAGGTGGAAATCGCGTTTTTGGATGTAATTCATGGCGAAACAATGATGTTTTGGTGCAACAAGATCACCCATGGTGTGTCAAGGAGTACCGGGACGAGTTTCAAGGCCAAAAGACCAAGTTTCGGAGCTCAAAACTGTGCAAGGGGCCGAAATCGAAGATCCGGAGGAGGAATTTGGCACGGGCAGCTTTCTGCCCGTGCGGGGCGCACCGCCGCGTGCGCGGCGGACCGCCGGGGTGTGTTTGACAACAACTATATATATTTCCAAAATCTGCGAATTTTCATATCTTTCATCATTATTTTACAGACTTAAACCCTAGAGCTTGTTCTGGGTATATTTTCTCTTAGAACCTTTGTAACTTAGCGAATTTGAAGCTAGAGGAGAGATCTGGACACTGATTTATCTCACCTTGCTAGATCTTTGTGAGTTTAGCAATTCACCGGAGATTGACACCATTTGATGGTAACTCTGTATCTCACAATTCTGCTATTTATCTTTCAATTCAACATGTTTTCATTCATTAATGCTTTGATTATGATTGTTGATTGTGTTATTGATATGAGTAGCTAAGCATCTAGTTGGTGATAGTATGTGAATTCGTAGCTAGGGTTCGTATTATGCATGATTGAGTTTCTGAGTCCTTTACTTGTTTAATTATCTTAATTCGATTCTTTGATCCGACTAAGCCATAGATCTTCGTAGAAAAGTGTTAGAAACACTAGGACAATTCAAGATCATTGATTCAATTATATATAATTTGCAAATACTGCTTGAACTAAGACTGACAACCTTAGCCAAGTATTAGTATAGATAGGAAGCTTTCAAAATACACGTCTACAAATCTATCTTTGGTGTTTGTAAATCGAATTACTTTTAAGGCAGTACGAGTTGCACTTTCATGCATAATTAGAACTTGATGCTTAGAACGAGCATACTATCACCAGCTCTCTCCATATATTGTTAAGTTAAGTAGAGATAAATTTGTTTTCTGAAATTATATATAGTTATTTAGTTAAAGCTAGTTTAGTCCCTAGAGATCGACACTCGAGGTCATCTTACCTCTGCACTACGTGTTTTGTGTAGTAGTGAGTTTCCCTTTGGCTTTCAAACAAATTTATTTGATTGTTTGAATCTGACAATCTCGTTCATCACTCATCTTAAGGCTGTTTAGATTTCAGAAATAGTAAGTATATAGAGAGGCTTGTCTTTCATATAATAATAGGAAAGGCTGGTTTTTATTTAAAAACCAAAATTCTCGGTCAGGCTAACAAAAAACCGGTCAGCTAGTTTTTAGTATAAATAGACAAAAAATTCTAAATCTAACCCATTTTACCATGATTTTTCTCTCTCTACAATCATCTCTTTCTCTCTCTAAAAACTCTCCCTCCTCCATTCCTCCTTCCACCACCACCTCCACCACACCACCACCATCACCACCTCCACCACCACCACGTCGCCACCACTACCACATTGCCGCCAGCACCACACTGCCGCCGCCACCACCTCTGCCTCTCCAAGCCACCACCACCGCCCCTCATCAGATCTACTTTTGTATCTTCAGATCTACTTTCTCTCTCATCTCTCGTTTTCTAGTATGGTATGGTTTTACGACTCTCTCATCTGAATATTGATATTTTCGAGCAATTCACCTCATAGAGTGTTTGGATTGGAGTTTTCACCTATTTGTTTACTTGTAATTGTAAGTGGCATGGTTCTCAATATCAACATTTTTTTAGCAATGTACCTTGATTATGTATTCATTGTGATAGGATGAGAAGGAGGAGGAATCTGAATTTCAATTCAATAAAATGTTTTATCATGAATTCACTGTTGTGGTTTTTATAGATTTTGATGTTGTTTTAATATATATTGTTGTGGTTTTAATAAATATATAATGCTAGTGTGTTGTATTTGTCGATTGTATGGTTTTAAGGTGACATGGTGTAGTTATAAGTGCATTTGTTGTGGTTTTAAGAACTCGTCTAACGGTTCTAAGCATCATAGATATGATTTTTAGCTTCATTTGCCTATTACTGCAGTGTTATAGTTTAAGAAATTTTGGTGTTGTATTAGTTCATATTGTTGTGTGGTTTTAAGAAATATAATGCTATTATGTTGGGTTTGTCAATTGTATGGTTTTAATGGAACATGGTGTGGTTTTAAGTATCTTTGTTGTACTTTTATGAACTCGTTTTAAGGTTCTAAGAATCTTTGATATGATTTTTAGCTTCAGTTATATGTTATTGTTATGTTATAGTTTTAATAGATATTAGTGTGGTTCTAATTCTTCTTGTTGTGGTTTTAAGAAATAACGCTACTGTGTTGGGTTTGTCAATCGTATGCTTTTAAGGAGACATGGTGTTAATATAGTTATCTTTGTTGTGGTTGTCAGAACTCGTGTTCAGATTCTAAGCATCCTTGATATGATTTTTAGTTTCAGTTGCATGTTACTGTTGTGTTATAGTTTTTAGGAGATTTTGGTGTTGTTTTAATTCCTGTTGTTGTGGTTTTATGAAGTATATAATGCTAATGTGTTTGGTTGTCCATTGTATGGTTTTATGGGGACATGATGTGGTTATAAGTATCTTAGTTTTGGTTTTAACGAGCACTACAAGGAAAACCGAATTTAGAGACGGATGGCATTCGTCGCTATATCCCATTAGCGACGGATGGCCCGTTTTTAAATAGGACGTTGCAAAAAGTGGCGTCGCTAATCCATAAAGCGACGAATAAACTTATCCGTCTCTTTATATAGCGATGGATAAACTTAACCGTCACCGAGTTCTCCATTGACCAAATTGCAGACAGATAACTTTATACGTATCTATATGTAGCGACGAATACACTCATTCGTCGCTTGGTGCCTGATACACGTGGCTTCAACTGGTTATGGGGATTTGGCGACGGATAGATTTATCCGTCGCTAACTCTGCTGGAAAAATTATTTTTTTAATTTAATTTGTTTTTTTTTTATTTGTTCACCTCAAAACTATTTAGGACCAACAAATATATACTAATTTGGTAACATAAAATTCTACAAAAATATATACTAATTAGTTAAGCATTCGAAAAAAGGAATAAAATTACTAATTGTCCTAAAGAAAGGAATAAAAACTATTCGAAATAAATATAAAGTGTACTAATGTAAATACAAAGATCCAGGAGGGAGTGTCACATAAACTCGGGGGTGGCTCATCACATGGGGGGGGGGGGGTACTTCTTCATCATCCAGGAGATCGCCTCCTTGAAACCCGCCTTCATCTGCTCTTGCTCCACTCTCATCTGAGCAGCTTCCTCGACCTGCTTCTGGACCGTCTCCTTCAGGTGCTCGTGTTCCTGGAGAAACTGAGGAGGCACCTCGGGTCTCCGTTGGCGCTTCGAGCTGGAGGACGAGCAACCCTGATTGACGGTTTCCGCGATGGCCTGCGACAGGTTCCCTATGCCGAAGACACGCCTCTTCTCATCGAGCTCGTAGATCTCCATGTAGATGGCGTTCCTCTGTTCGTCCGTGAGCTCAGGGCGGTTCTCCACCCTAGCCAAGTACTCCGCCTGAAATTGCAAACAAACAAGAATTAGTCATTGAACAAGTACATACAAAAAAAAACATGTTTATAGATGAAAAACAATTACGTACCGCGACTTTTTTTCTATGAGGATCAGTGAATTGCAGCTCCCCGTTCTCATCAAGTGTGCCGTGGCATTGACAGAAATGGTCCCACATCGTCGACTCCCTCCCCTCAAGGTGTCGCACCAACTGGGATTTCGAACCTAGTTTATGTTGGACCGATCCTGTCCCATCCTGTGGATCTGAGCCCCGATTGAGGTTGTTCTGCCCACATCACCGCATCGAGGTCCTCGTCCCAATACTTGATCCACTCGAGCCACTCCTCCTCCCCAATCCATCCTGGCCTCTTCCGACTTTTCTTAACCTTAGCAAGCTTCTGCCGGAAGGACTCCGATCTGTCATCCTCAAAGCAGTACCACAACTTCATATTGAACCTGTTAGGGAGGAAGTACTTCTCCTACATTTCACAAATTATCCACAATTTAACAGAATATATCACCCAAACAAATCACACATTGTCCTAGTACAACTAACAACACGGTGACTAACATATCACTTAAATAAAGTGGTTAACATACCACATCCACATATTAGAACATAACATAAAAATAAAGCGTACAAGAAAGGTCACTAACCTTGAGAGCATTCCACATCTCCACCTTCCTGTCCGCACGGAGAGTATGCCATTGGGCTCCACCTTAAGTCGGAAGATCCATGATCTTCGTGGCTTCCTTGCTGATGAAGCTAGCAGTCTCCCTCGGCATCATCCTGTTGCAATGACATACACAAAATACTCCAGCTGTTACAAAATACTTTGAAAAAAAAAATATAATTGTAAGTAAAAATGAGTGATGTACTTACACATTCTCAAGTATGGGCCACACAACAAGCTTCCCATTCATCCAGGCACCCGGGGTGTACTCCTCCAGGGTGAAGCCGTCATCATGCAAGTTTGCAAACACATTTGATGGGCCAGTAGACCTCGCACTGCTGCTCAACCGACGGCCAGGCTCCAGAGTCTCGCTAACATGGGTGCGCCCCGAGATCGGCTGAGAACTCGGGGTGCGGAATGGCGAGTCCTGCTCGGACTCGGTAGCGGGGTAGCTACGGCTGCTGGCGGGCAAAAGTTTCGATGGTTTCTTTGGTTTCGGCATGATCTGCAAATTAAACGTCCAAATAACAAGACTTAGAAACAACCAAGGGAAATTTTTTTAAAAAAAAATACTTAATGTTTATAGCTCCAAGTGGAACCCACAGATTTTACAGCTCCATTCTGGAGCGGTAAAGCTGTACACATACACACAGAGAAACAAACATACACATACACATCCAACTACTTTTACATTACCAATATACAAACCAACATCACTAAACTGAAATTAAAACACTAAACTGAAATTAACTACAAATTTGGTCCAAATTTCAATCCAATCCTAACCTAATTCAAAATAACCTAATTTCAGTGCAGTTAACTCCAAATTCAATCCAAAGTTCAATCCAATCCTAACCTAATTCCATTCTAATTAAGTCCAATTTCAGTCCAATTAAATTAACAAACTTAAAAATACAAAAATAAATAAATAAATTAAAAAATGGGTAAAATGAGGGTTACTACCTCTCTGGTATGAAAGAAGAGTAGATGGAGCTCCGGGCAGTTCGACGTTAGTGGTGGCGGTGGTACGACGACGTTAGTAGTGATGGTGGTAGCGGTCAATTGGGGTAGAGGAGAAGGAGATCAATCTGGTGGTGGAGAAGAGGAGAAGGAGCTCGTGCCGGTGTCGCGGTGGAAGCCAATCGACGTTGGTGGTGCAATGGCGTCGTAGAAATGGGGAAGGGTGGGATTTGGGGATTTGATAAATTAGAGATTTAGGATTTGGTGGAAATGGGAAGAAGAAAGACTTTCCCGGTCTGTATATAAAAATATAGCGACGGATGACCTCATCCGTCGCTACATTTTTATTTATTTATTTATTTTAATTTTTTTTCACAATCAAATTCTGGTCAACTAAATTTAGAGACGGATAAGTCTATCCGTCGCCAAGTTAGAGACGGATGGACCTTATCCGTCGCTAAACTGGAGCCGGATTTGGTGTCCAGAGGCATGAACTGAGCTTAGAGCGCAGTTCGTGCTTATCCGTCGCTACAGGCACTGATCCGTCGCCACTATTTGGCGACGGATGCGATCTGTATCTAGTATTCCATCGCTAAATGGTTATTTTATTGTAGTGGAGTGTTGTTATGATTTTGAACAGGTGCTGATATTTGCAATGAGTTTGGTGAAGAAAAGGCAAGAAGAAGTTCTCCAACAAGCTTATTAAAAAAAAGCACCGAATGTTTCAACATTGTAATGACTAAAATGTTTCAAATGGTTTATTGTAAATTTGTCCGTTAATGTTTTAATGTCAATCTTCAAAGTTTTAGACTTGTTTAGTAGTACGTTTTGATATTTGGGAATGATTTCAGATTGTTGATTAAAAGTATAACCAACCATCTTAAAACCATAATATAGCTTCGTAAAACCATAACATCATCTCTTAAAACCACACCAAATGACGCTAAAACCATAACGGAAACTTTCAACGCTAACAACTTAAAACCACACAATAACCCTTTAAAACCATACGACAAATGGTCTGACCGACCGGCCAGACAAGGTAAGCTAAAAAACCAGGCCTTCCGTTGATTTAGGAAAGGTCGGCCTCTCCCTAGACTTTGGATTTCAGAAAATTAAATATTGATACAATACCTTAGTTATTGCATAGTCAAATTCGTGACTTAAATTCTTATTCTTGAAATAAGAGGGCTTAAAATTGAAATTGAGAACCTTCCTCCCAAAACAGCTCAGTATGTAATTTTTTCTGGAGATGTATATAGGCCGAGAATAAAACCAATTAGACTTGAGTTCTGAGTACGGAATGGACATAACAAAAACTAAGGTATTGTATCAAAGACATGTAAAGATTTTCAACCTTATCGGATGGGATAAGAGCATAGCCGCATTACGCATTCCAGTGACTGAAACTGAATATAGCAGCTAGCACATGCAACTTTTTTACTTGGCTTCTTGTGATGATATGATTTTGTCAAGCAAAAGATAATTAGATATTTGGCTACATACGGCTGTTCGGCATAGTGTTTTGCTTCTGACCTCCTCAAGTATTATATGTGAACTACGCGCTGTCGGGTTTCATATGTTACTTGACGGTTCTACTTCCATCATTGGTTAAGTTGGAGTTGCAGCAAGCAACATGGCACCATCGATCGACACAAATTAACAAAAACACATGAATGATACGTTTCAAAAGTATAGTTATTTTCAATAAAATAAATTAATATATTCAATAAAATAAATTAATTTAAAATTTTTATTTAAAAAAAAAATTTAAAACACATATATCTTCTTATTCTCTAGAGCTCCGGAGCAAGCTCCAGATGACTGGCTGGAGTTTGCTCCGATCTTGAGCAAGCTCCAGTCGTCGGAGGTTGCTCCGATTGCCAGAGAAACCTCCGGTACCGGAGAACAAGAAGAATTGAAAAGGAAAAAAGAAAAAGAAAAAAGGAAAAACAAATCTCTTTTTTATTTGAAAACACTAAGGTTTGTTTGGATTCATCAACACTCCATTTTGGAACAGTGAATTTATGTTGACTTTGAACTAAAATATAATTGTGTACATAATGTGGTTCTTTTTGTTAGTGCATATACTACAATCTACTACGATCTATGAAGTATGAACATATAAATAAAAGTAGCTAGGTCAAGTATGATAGTAACAAACTCCTTATTCAAATTAATTAGGAATGAGTTTAATTAATTACTTTTCTTTTTAAACGGATAAAAAATTATTAAAAAGAACACAAGATATGCTCGGCAAAATTACAATACAAGAAAAAAACACAATCTCCTTAACAAACGGGGTACTCCAAACCGAAACCTCACAAACAACGTCTGAACCAATAACACCTACGCTAACCAACCTTTTAAAGGAACAAAACCGAGGTGATACAAGTAAACTTGACCAAACCAAGTCTCATCACAAACCAAAAATACGTGACGCCAAGCTTTTAACCAAGACCAAAAAGAGATGAAAGCCCAATGTACCAAATGAGATTGAAACATAGGAGAACCAAAGAGACACCGAACCCTCACATTAGTGATCCACTTTCCCTTCTTCACCCTATGTCAATACATGTTACGAAGGCAAGATTTAAATTAGACTTAAAGATAGGCATATCAAACGCCAAGTAATCCGTTCTTAATCAACAAGAAAGCTACTAAGCCTATAAAAAAATGTAAAAAAGCAAAGTTATCTGACTAGTTATTCGATAAGAAACACCGCGTGCTAGCTGAGCTTAATTGTCGAATATATATTGAGAGAAAGTGAGTAAAATAGGAGGATCGGAGGGAAATGAAGATACCGGCTATAACCGATCCAGACATGTACTGTCCACATAATGAGAAAGTGAATTGAGTTTGTTAATTTCTAAACGACTATCTATAACAGATACAACTAACTACCCGTTAAACAAATCGATCGATTTATATTTATCTAATTTAATGTACTACTAAGTTAATGAACCTACTATTAAAAATAATAAAAATGGTCTTCAATTATACGAGTACTGAAATGTGATGAATTACTTCGGCGCGATAAAGAGAGCAACAGATCATACATATGCCATGGCACGTTTCAAATAATGCATTAGTAGTTGGGAACAAGACAACATGAGAAGGAATGTACGGTCCATGATCGTTGATCGGTCAAATATAAAAACAACATGCAGCAATACAATGCTGACTTGTGCCTCGTGCATTTCGAAACAAACTATATATTCCCAACTGGCAACTTGTTTTTGGTAATTGGTTTTCTAACATGCATTTCGAAACAAACTACATAATAATTGGACGTACGTGAACAAACTACAAATTAAACTATGCACAAGATTTTATATACATGTAGTCTACGTCATAAATTTAAGGTGGATATATATAGCTTTCCTATTTGATGATTCAATTTTCAAAAAACTCACAGAAATGATTTCAGCCTGGTTTGATATGATTTTTTACCTGTCAATAAAGGTCGTAAGTTCATCGTAATTGTTTAAAACAAATATACTGGAGATGCCGGACTTCTAAACTATATATAGCGCATAATGCTAATTTATTGATATAACTCATGATTTTAACTTCTTTTAATATTGAAACTTTTACATCACGGAAAATGTGCATTTTGATCTTTTTTTTATTTGATCATATATGCCATTTTATTAGATCAAATACTAGAAGCTTAGCTTTTCGGTTTATCATTTAATTAAACTCTTAAGTGCGTCCAGTAGTAATAAATTTCCTTGAACTTTGCATTTACACTTGGAACTTGATGTTGCCTTGTTGGTTGCAATTGTGTTATATTTGCTTAAATTATGCAGGTTGTAGATGAACAGAACTCTGCCTTGGTGGTTGCTTCAGGGATTGAGAAGTTACGCAGGCGCGTGAGGACCGTGAGGTGGAGTAACCATGCGTCTAATTGTTGTTATTGCTAGACTATCTGCTGCTTCTATTGCTACAAGCTTTTTTGGGTTCATGGGTTGTTTAAGAATGTCTGGCAGGGGTCCTTAATTTTTGCAGCAAGTTGGGAGAAGAAGGGTGTACTTCCCTAGTTCCCTCCCGGATAGGGCAACAAGTAATGCACAGATCTTCTTGGAGGCATATAATAACAAAGCACGCTTTAGCATTTAGATGTTTACAAACATAAATGCGTTTGTAAAATTCCATCCTCCTCATCTCAAGCTTCCAAGTTAGGAAACATGAATTTAAATCACAACCCACGCCGTTCTGGTTCTTGTTCAAAAGTGTCATGGAGATGGATGAGAAGTTGCTACTACTGATTACTAAGTAAGAAACACGAAGAGAACATTCGTCAGATCATCAAAAGTTTTGATGTGAATCATGATGTTGGGTTAGTAATTGCTTGGTGTCTGTATTAACACATAATATGCTACTTTGACTAGTCCACCCGAATAGAAGAAAAGCAGTTGGAGAGGAAGATACTGCATACATGATACAACCAACCTGACTGACTACCTGAGGGTATCTGGATGCACCATGCTACTTCCGGTAAGCCTCGTTTGTCAATTAAGCAATTACTTATATTCCATGGTTTTGCCGGCGTCATTATTGGTTTGGATAAGACATGGCTGCCTCTGATCTTTCCTCTTACGAATTTCATGCAGTATTTCTTACGCGAACATGTGACACTAATATCCACACGAGACGAACATGCATTCCCACGTTTCCGGGGGTGGGATTTAGAGCGTCTGCACTGGAAACTTGGCAAGATTAACCTGGATACTTACATCAAAGAAACGGTAAGACCAAAACTCCAAACTGGCCACCCCCAACCCTTGAAAGCATTTGCTACCAACCAGAAAAAGAAAAACCCATGCTCGTCAAGATCTTTCCCTTTGCTTTAAGATTTGGTAGTATTATACTGGCAAGCAACATTATCAAAGCTGCAGGGCTGGTTTCGAGTACAAAGGCTTATCTATTTGGACATGTACTAGATAAAATCGATGAACTGTTGTCTACTATTAGTACAAGTACTGTACCTTACATGATTTTATTTGCTCTTTTTCTCCCTCTTGATTCCTTTTATACAGGATGTTATAAATGTGCTAAACCCCAACACATGCTGAGAAAGATAAATTTCTGTGCTAAAGCCCACACATGCTTAGAAAGATATATTTATGTGCTAAAGCCCACACATGCTGAGATAAATTTCTGCGCTAAATGTCCATGTTTACGTCACCGACCTAGCATACATTGAATAGATAATCAGATTGCATGACTCACATTTTTTATTTGTTACAATGATACAGTATTTCTCACCAAATTGCACAAAGTAAATAGCCCAAAAGTCAGATTGGATTACATGTCACTAGAATCATACAACACTCAAGAGACAACAATACAATATCACACACAAGCACACAACAAGAATGAAGTTTAAGCAGATACAGATTTTGGCTATTTCACATCGCAGGCCATCAATCTGATAAAATTATGCCGCCATGGAGAACTCAGGAAAGAGACGCCGACCTCTTATAGCTAATGCTCAGCAATTCTTTCCTTTAAGTAACTCAAGATAGCTTTTGTTCCTCTATCCAGAATTGTTCTTCGAATACTGGAAAAACGTTTGCACCAAATAACACATTAGTTCATACAGAAAGTGAAATTGACAAATGGCAAGATAATAACTTGAAGATTTGACTATGTATTTAAGTATAGAGTTTTCCTCTAAATGAATAGGACCAGGCATTACCCCAAGCTGGTTATGGAATCAAGTGACATACAAGGCTAACTTGTGCTGTGAAAATGTGGGGGCTGTATGACAAATTATTATTTATTCTGTTCCTGATATCCATTTTATTTTAATGTCAATCCCTGGCAGGCATGAAAAAGAGCTAGTGGCATAGTTCTAAGTTCTAACTTACCATACCTACATACTCCGTCCCATCCCATAGCAATAGTGTGACTTTGCCATCTTGGGTTGTCCCATTAGAAATATGTCATTCCAAGACATTTTACTTCTAAAAACGAAATTGCCCCCATAAAACACACATATTTACAACTGTACCACTTCATCAAAGTATTCATTCTTTGCTTTAAAAAGTACCCTAGTTACATCCTTAATTTATTCTTCACTACACTAACCTGCCCAACTTTATGTTTCATATTCTATTCAGTTTCTTAAAACACGGTGTCAAATCACAAAAGCCACAGTTTGCCATAGAATGTTAATTTGAGGAAAGACAAGTGTACCTTCTCAATGGATTTCCAGCAAGTCTCAACACCTGCAAGCTGGGTTCGAGCAGACCCTGTGAAATTGGACTTTCATTATTTAGTGATTATTAGATTTTTTTTAAAAAATGCAAAGTGAAAATTATGATTCTGCTAAACTGTTGAGTAAGATACTCATATTCTCCTCAGATAAGAACTACAATGAAGGATGATACAGTAATCCCAACTGTAAGCATATAGGAATTAACAGCATTCAAATGAATGTGATCTGTGCTTTAGTTGCTGGTTCTCTTAACAGAAAACTAATCATCCAACAGTAGGAACAAAACAATGAGAATACTATAATACTAAGTCATATCCATGTACGCAAATGAAATACAAGAAACTCTAATAAATACAAACCAATTCTGGAGGAAGAGAAGATATGTTGTTGTCAGACAGGTCAAGCTCTGTCAGAGAACTCAGATCCTTTATGCTCTGCAAGCAAGTAAAACATGCAACTGTAATTTGAATTTTTATGATAGGGATAGTAGTAGATATAATGCATATATGGTATGGTCATGTTCTAAGAACAGAGTAGTAAAGTAAAGTAAGTCAAAAAGCACCGGAACTTCCAACTTCTAAGAACATCATCAACCAGTCTTAGCAACAATTAGAGCAGTAACTAACAAGTGGGTTACATGAGTTATTGAGAAGGAAAAAAAAAGATGACCATAATCATGCAATATGATACAATCTCGATCCCAATCCAGCTCTTTCCATGAATCCACAAAGAGGAGCAAACTAAATAGACAAGAGATAGGTTTCGGTGCATAGATAATACTACGTAAAACTGCCAGGGTTATATCCCATAGCTACACTTCTTTAATGTGCCAAGATACCAATGTGATTAGATGGTTGAATGTGCTATATGCAACTAAAGTTGAGGGTAAATCATAACTCAGGCTTGATGGAACAGCCGGAACTACCATAGGAATTAGAAAGCATCTGCAACATTGCTTGATAGTTATCAGCTACGTAAAGTAATTCCAGAAATGAGCTGCATCTCCTTAGTGCAGAGTTACTATAAACTACTTTTCCAAAGAAGAAAAAAGAAGTTAGAGACATTATATTTTGACAATGATGCTCAGCTCAGTCACCATTGGGTGGGCGGGATGGTAAATGGGGAAGCACTTTTTACCCTCCAGTTCCATTTACATTTACATTTAAGGGGGGAAAAGACCTTATAATGGCCTCTAACAACTCAAATTTACAGTTCGTAACAGAAATACCAAGGTGGCTTGTCAATTATCAGTTGACTAGTCAGACTGAAAAGAGTACTAATCAGGCTGGCTATGAAGTTAAATACATAATGACAACAGATATAGCGTCAATTTTCCAAGACACATACACAAACATGAATCGAGATCACCCGGATCAAGCTTTCAACATGTTAAAGAACAGAAGAAAAGCCATGCAGAACAAAACTGAAAGGAAGAAGCTCTGCATGGAATATGTGAGTTGCATGAGTTACTGCTCAGATTATGGAGAATATTCGAGAGGAGATTTGGTAGTTAATCATCCAGATATATCGTAAATAATGTTGATAATGGCTATTTAATTTAGGTGTAGTATAAGAGAGTGCATTTTAGCAGCTAGCAGCATCAGGTTTGTGTTAGAAATTGTACCATCCTAGTTTCTTTCTAAATAGGTGGGTCCGCGGGTAGGTACTTCGTAAATGTATCATCATTATATACACACATTCATTATACTCTATCCCTCTGTTCCATAACATAACTAGTTGCATCCTTTCAATTTTTGGCTGTCCCAGTTTAATTTGGCACTTCCATTTTTAGTAATTTGACCACCCCAAATTACATAAAGAATCTCACGCATTCATTCTCTCTGATACATTATCAGCTTATTTATTCATTCTCTCAAACTTACATACCAGCATACAAATCTTACTACATTATCTCAAACCCTAAAACCTTAAACTTTGTGCCAAACCCAAAGGGGCAAGGGGGGAAGGGGGCAAGTAGTAATTGGAAGAAGGGAGTAATTATTACTCCAATTGGTATGAATTCCTACTGCAGATCTATAGAGGAAGGGAGGGAGAAAAATTACCGCTGGAACTGACTGGATGGAGTTCTGACTCAAGTCAAGTATCCGCAATTGTTTTATTGACAAAACATCCAGAGGAAAAGCTGATATTTGCATTCTCCTGCTCAATCAAGTAGTAAGCCATGGCATCATTATTACTTTGAATAGCTAAGGCAATATGCCGAGATGCTGATATATTCCATTGACAAACCTGAGGTAGAGCTCCTGCAGCTCTAGTAAGCTTGAAAACGCTTGGTTTTCTGATAAGGAGCCTGAGGCACCACTTAGATCCAGAATATGTAGCTTTGGAGCTGCAGAAAAGCCATCTTGTGGGATCTATTCCAAAAACAGGAAAACAAAATTAGCAGATGTGCTGAGATAATTATAACAAACAAACAATAAATAAAAAAGATATATCGTACTTAGAATCACATTTTATTTGATACATAAGACATGACATGTTTTATGAAGCTGACAGAAAGATTAACTTTTACAATGCCAGTTAGTCAGTATGTGTGTGAGTGTAGTAATTGTCATTCTCAGTCTGAATTTGAGAACATGCCTTCAGGCTTCAACTGCGAGGGGTTGGGGGTGTTGTGTTTGGGCCCTCAAATATTAATGCATCTGAATTACGTGTTGTATATACAGCTACTACCCTAGCTCTTTCTCTTCTCAGAATTTCACATCAACTCAAACTCCTCTAATCGTAGGATATGGTACAGTGGCATCCTTATTTCTTATTGATACATGATATAACTTCTTTTGTCATGTTTTTTCCTTCTTTCGGTTACTCTTCTTATATTCCCTTTTTATTTTATTTTTTGAAAAACGAGAAAAAGAAAAAGAAAAGCGTATGAAAGTGCATCATATATTTTTAAGCATCTATTATGTGATTTCACCCACAGGTAGCACTTGACCAACTAACGGGTGCATGATAAGCATCACTGCCCGTCTAGATGACAAAAATAACTAAAAGTCAAGATTACTGAACAAAAATGTAAATAATATGAAAATTGACGAACATTTTATCCGAGAAAAAGTAGTCATATGATGTGCTTAGATACCTACTTGGGAACAAACAGCAGATATCTTCCCTAAAGGGCTATCTAGGCAAGCTGCCAAATAACACCTCAGCAATTTGGGTGTGTTGAATATCTACAATCCAAGTCTAGGGGAAGTGTGGAAAAATATCATCTCCAGATTTTCTCTTATTTAAAGGTGGAGGAGAGAGTCAAATAGAGGTTACTTGTATCTTTTTATTTAGGCAAGTTACGGTAACTCTTTCTTTCCTTCTGTTTTTTTATTTTTTGTATTTTTTTATTTTTATTTTGTTGATGAAGCTTTCTTTCCTTCTGTTATGTACTGTAGTTATACAAATAGCTGCTCCTAGGTTCTAAATTTTATAAACAACAAACACATACTTCTTCACTTCCCCCTCAGCCTGCTAATAATCTTGGGTATTATGGAATAGACAGATGAGCTTAATAAGATTTAATGGTTCCTATCTCTTTGCTATTGATACTTACAACTGTATTACAGATTAGCCTCTAAGTTAGTTGAGCTAAAAGTATATGAATTCCAATTCCAGAGCAAGTTAGACACTGGAGAGGACCAGAAAAATAAAGCAGGGGCCGCAAAATGGACTCACCTTTCTAAGTGGATTGCCATCCAGTTTCAAACACAAAAGTTAGGAAGAGATGCCAACACTGCACTAGGCCACTCTTTAATCTTGTTCTTGGATAAGATCAAGGCCTGCATATGAAGTTGTTTGATGAATGATGTAGAGTAAGTTCTGACAATTCAGAAGAAGAAACTTGTCTATATCTTCTACAGATTTTAATAAGTACTGTATCATATAATGCTGATACAATCAGACAACAAAATGAATCAACCTCAGCATAATTGGCTGTAATACACATCAACCAATAAATAGAAGCAGCATCACATATGTAAAACAAAAATCCAGAATATATAAAAAGACTTGTGAAAAAAATTTATTTAAGGCAGTTATCACAAGTGTTTGCATGGACAGAGGCCTGAGATCTTAGAGGCTGTCTAGTATCAACCTAGAGTGTATTAGCAAATACTTGATCGTAGAAAGAGTTCTACTCGCCATCAGTATTATCAATCCTGGATAGCGGAGCGGGAATTGCTGAGCCAAAAAATGAGATTGTGGTATACCGCTAGAGGAAGGCCACTGTATTAAAATAATTACACATATCATTCATAAAAATAACTCTTTCAAAACCCCACAAAGTCGCGAACTATCACTTAAATGTGTTAATGCTGTACATGTATATGTCGGCCACCCAAATATTACAAGAACTAACAGCCCCGGGTGCATTTGCATCAGTTTTTCTTATTTTTTACGCATTTTACAACAGTAGTCCTCCAGAACCTCTATCGCCACTGTTTCATGGCACTACTGCAAGGCATCAGTATGACTGCTATTGTAAACCACTCCACTATAGAGATCTTGTAGAGCAAGGGAGCTAGTCCGCTACACTGCTTACCGGTGCCTAATAATACCAATTTCTAGATGCATGGAAACGTATGTTTTCTGAAGGATGTAGCTATAATATGTTTACCTCAAGGGAAACACAGGATTTAAGCTCAGGTGGTAACTCCTCAATCAGATTATTTGAGAGATCAACTTTCACTATATCAGGAGAATTCCACACATCAGATGGAACAGAACTCATGCTCAGCCCGCACAAAGAAAGTTCCTGAAAGTAAGGAAGTGAAATTGCTAAAGAGATAGATGCAGATAGTCATGCAGACATATCAATAATAAAATATCAAAAATTGATGCCATATTAGTTTGCTTTAGCTTTTAGATAAACAATTTCTAAAGGAAATGCAACGTACAGAATTTGCACTTTTAGAATCTTACTCCTTCCCTTTCTTTCATTTATATACATTTTCTTTCGGAA
Organism: Plantago ovata; assembly: GCA_028274465.1. Lineage (NCBI taxonomy): Eukaryota > Viridiplantae > Streptophyta > Magnoliopsida > Lamiales > Plantaginaceae > Plantago > Plantago ovata. The sequence continues at coordinate 58,530,766 of CM051455.1, forward strand.
CGGATTTTAGGAGGGTTGTGGAATGTGTGTGTTGATTCGTTTAGTGGAAGTACCCACCAACAGAGGTGTGAGATGAAGTTTGCCAAATTAGGAAACATATAAAATTGATTTAAGCAGAAGAAATGGAATATGTATAGAATAGATTGAAACAAAGGGAGTATCTATTATGAAAAGGAGGTGCATCTTAGATATCAGTTATAAGGACAATACCTTCGAAGAGAGTGATAATCGAGCAGCCTTTGCAACAGTATCCTCTTTTAAAACTGAGCTTCCTGAAGACTCTACACGAAAAAATTATTCATATTATACAAAATTGGATGAAGTTCACAAAAGAGAATTTTGGGCCTAAAAAATTTGAAAACTAGAAATATAGCGATATAAGTTGATTTAAGTTGCTTATTTTGTTTACTCGTTGGCGGTATAACAACATTCACCTTCATCAGTTGGGAGTCTGCTTCGAAGATACCTCAATAAAGGTGGTGTCGGTCCATGTACCAAGGAACTGAATGAGAACAAATTGTTCAGTCTACAATAGAACAAATTAAAAGAAAATGAATGCTACGAAAAATAATTAGTTCAGACCTCCGGAGTGTTCTCAATGGATTGCCCGTGAGTAAAAGTTTCCGCAACGTTGTCATCAGGCCTGGGCATTGAATTGTTTATAGCTCATATTAGCATACTTACAAACTTCAAGATTTGGTTGAGTCAAAACTGAGATTAAATTACTGCTGACAATGTTGGCAAGGTTAATACAAGAGAATGAAAGAGCATGACGCTGGTTTGGTTAAGCAGAAAGGGGTCATTGATGACTATGAAATTCAATATCAACCACAACCAGATAAATATTCCAAAATCAAAACACTGGTATCAACTTACTAATTAGCCGAATTATAAGAAAGCATGCAGGTGGAAAAATAAAATTAGTGTGCATTTCTCTTTCAACACTCCTTTCAACTTGCAGGTGGTATATATCAAGTTCTTACAGAATTAAGCAACTGCATCTCACTCAATTTTGGAATAACCAACCAGATATCAACCAAAAGAAAAAAAAATTGGGCGTCAGTGATGCTCAACCAATGTACTCATTTCCTAGTTCACTAAGTATCTTCCAGCAATACAGTCAAGTAGATAATGTAAAAAAAAAAAAAAAAAAACACACGCTATGGTTAGTCATAGACCATGGCCTTAACTTCCTTTGGTGCAAATCATTGGCAAGGTTCACACTGATGATAGTTTAATAGTTATTAGTATCCTAGTGTACAAGCGAAGTGGGTTTATGTAAACTTGGAGTTACAAACTGAGAATAAACAGACGTCAGTTTAGAAAAGACCAGCAAAGGGGATAGACTGGCTCTAGAACGAACTTTTGGAACAAAGATGTCATGCCACGTGGCTGGTTGGGGACTTGGGTCTTGGGGTAAGACCATTATGGACCTTGGACCAAATTTTGATGTATGATTATCTATCCTAATAAGGTATATAAGAAATTTCAATGCTAGCTAATGTTTACTCTGATAGCCTTTCAGGCATCACTGGACTACCCCTGGCTTTATGTTTGTCATATATGATTGGCAGCACTAACATATATTCCTTAATGAAACCAGGCTAGCGCCATGCCATCAGAAAAGGAATCTTTTCTTACACGTACATCTGTATGTTTTGAAGTATGGGTTACGATATCATATCACTTGGTATATCCGGTCGCGGTTAATCAATTACCAAGCCATGACATATTAGTCATTAAACAGATCACTAACACTTAGACTTGTATACCAGACCACACAGAATGATGCAAATGGTGCCCAATCATTACTTATATTGGTCTTTATAGCTATAAATAATGAGTCGACAATACAATAAATTTTATGTATGCCCAGCACAGCAGGGATGATCATTATGCATGGTTTTCTTAAAAGAAATAAAGTGCTAAGTGCTAACCTTACCAATCTCAGGGGGTAAACCCGATAATCCATTATTAGACAAATCCAGTACTGAAAGACGTAGACTGCATGCCTCAACAGGGTACTCTTTCAACTGTGTGCACCAATAAACAGTTAACGTATTAGGCTATAAAATAAATGAGATTACTAATCCAAATTCAAATTACGATCTAAGAAACAAGGAAAGATAAGTAAATAACTAGGCCGTCTAGCACCCTTGAATTGAAATAGTTACCTGATTTGACTGCAGATCTAATGTCCCCAACTGAGTCAGCGATCCAATTTCTTGTGGTAATGAAGAGAGTGCATTGTTCCTACGCAAAGACACAAGTCCATGACAAAGAAAAGAATTGGTAAAGTGGAAATGCTCTTAGTCTTGACCACATATCTATGAACTGACAGAAATAAAACTGACCCCAAATACAATTCTAGAAGTGACGAGCAGTTCTTTATTGATGATGGAATCGAGGAAATTCCTGCAAAAGACATCAAGAAAAAACATACAAGCTGATCATGTGTATACCAGAAAGTATGTGACCACAGATAATATATGTATAATACAAAGCATTATGAAACTTAACCAGTAACAATGTGCAAGGAAAGGTATCACATCCCCAAAAGCCAGTAGAATTAACACATGCCAACAATCACGGAGGAATTACTCACTGTTTTGGTGAAGGTCAAGACGGATCAAACGTGAGAGGCATCCAATACTCTCTGGTAAGCAGCTTAGAGAATTTTTTGCTTCAATTACATTTTGAAACAATTAGGCATATATTAACATCTCAGAATAAAAATAATAGGGTTCATATACAAGAAAGGACTTTTACATGCATTGAGTTCCGTAAGCATGGTGCATGAAGCAATGAAGTTGTTTGATAGCATTTCAATCTTGTTCCCCTATATATAGATGATAGAAATGCAAAGAAGTTCAACAATAATAATGATTGGTATTAAGATGGGATATAGACAGTACATATAAGATGTTTTTGGTTTAACATGCAATACCTCTACATCCACCTTCATTAACTTAGAACAATTTGCTAGCTCATCTGGTAAGCTGGTAATTTTGTTCTTTGATACCTGAATAGGAATTTTAAAAAATCTCTGATCAGACAAAGCTCGTTGTGATCCACACAGGCACATGATCTTGAAACATAAGTAAATAAATAGGTTTCTTCCATTGTTCTCGTAAATGTGGATGAGATTAGAGAGATGACGCTGATTGAAATACCATGTCATCTGAAATCTTGTAACCTAGTTATTAATAGCAAATATCGCACTATAATGCAAAACTGTATATCCTCAAGTATTAATCTAAACTTTCTAATCATGTCAAACTGTAGTACAATTAGTTGCAACAGTACTGGAGACAATAACTATTGACAGAGACCGAGAGTTGAGTATATCTCCTCTCGGAAAGAGAAGTTTAAGTCCAGATTACAGGGAATAAATCCATGAGCACAAGGTTTCACTTACGCGGACCAAGGCCCACAACTTGCATTGTTGAGATAACGCAAAAGGCATGCATAACCCGTGCCTTTACAGTTCTTCAGTGCATGGTGCTACAGGCTACAGATGGCAATCCAAGCTTTGAAAATACCCTATACCACGTCCGCTATCAAGGATAAAATATTGTAACCCACCCCCCCCCCCCCAACATCGCCTCTTCGAAAAGGATCACTTTGCCTCTTACGTTAGAATCGAAAATTTCACTACCCAGAATAATCTGCAAAGTTGACAGCTATGTTACCCAGACTTGGCACTAGGTACACAGGTACAGGCATATCCCAGTTTCACGAAGAAAAGAAGAAAACACTTTTTGGCTGAAAATGAAGTGTCCAAGTGTCATACCCATGTCAGAGTGAGTATACAACATGGGTATGCAAGTGGAATAAAAGAGTCCTGCTAAAAGGTTGACAGTTTGGATAAAATTTGCGGAAGTTGGGAGATCACTTTTGCTATGTTTCTTTATATCAGGCTTTCCAATCTCAGGAAAAATACAACAAAAGTTTACTATCATCATCACAAAATTAAATAAATAAGAAACACGAAAAGATTATCAAGACTGCAAATCATATTATATAACACATGTATGCACGCATATGTAACATTTACCTTCAGGTCTGCTAGGTTTACGCAATTCCCGAGAGAACTGGGGAGAGAGCTTAGTTTATTATTTGAACAATCAAACCTGTAACATAACAATCAAATCAGGAATATCCAACTCATGTGACTCTATATAATTGTCTAGTACATTTCTAATATTCTGTTCCTACAGATCAACAAATAACAGGATCAAAAACCGAATTCACGTACTTGACCAGGGAAGCTGCTGAACCAATTTCATCAGGAATCACCTCTATAGAGTTAAACGAAACATCCAGCAACTTAAGCATGTGAAGACTGTCAAATGAGATCAAACAAACAAAAAAACAGTCCAATGAATCTCTCTAGATACTAATATAAACGGATCTCAACGATTTGGCATAGTCGAAAATGGACAATAATAATAATAATTAATAACATACTCTCCAATAGCTCCTGGAAGTTGCGAAAGCTTATTATGACTAAGATTCAACACAGATAAGAAAGACAAATTCCTAATCTCCTCTTTGAGTGATTCAATCTCATTGTGAGCTAAAATCAGTTTCTGCAGCTCAACCGCCTGTAATTATTAACAGTAAAACTTCAGAAATGAATCTCATACAATTCAACTCCAAATAAACTAAAAATGTATTACCTCCCACCACTTCTCGTCTGCACCAACAGCATCGAGATTTTGGTAAACCTGTTCGGGAACTTCTCTGTGATCAAGCGAGCGGATCAATCAATGTCAACAATAAGAAGTAAGATAAAATTCTAGAAAAGTGAATTTAGAGCTTCGTGGGAGAATTACTTTAGGGAGCGATTGGAGAGGTTGAGAGAACCGGAAGCTCGTGCAGCTTTTAGGACTCGATCCATGGCTGATTCTGTGAGTGTGTTGATTTGAGCGTGATCTAATTGGTTATTTACGAATGGGAAAGAAGAAAATTCATTTTGAATCTATCTTCTGTTCTTCATCCGGGAAGATCGAATTAAGATCCAGTCCCTTTTATTTTTATATTCAGTTCGTTTCAAAACTCATTATTTTTTAATTCTGTTTATGTTCATTGAGTTCTATTCAATTCTCTTCAAACCTAATTTAGGTTAATCATAATATAATTTTATTAATATATAAAAAAAAATAGGGAATTCCAAATTCAAGTGAGATAGGATAAAATTCTTTATTGACAACACAGAGGTTAGTTATATTTTATACTACAAATAAATTCAGTTCAATTATAGTCAGTTCTATTCCGTGCAATTATGTTCAGTTATGTTCAGACGACAAGAACAGTTTCTAAGATCCCATTTGGTTTTGTAGGAAATGTAAATGTCTTATGTCACATTCTTTATTTTGTTGCACCATGGGCATAGAAAAAACAGAGAAAAACAATCCATTAAAAGACAACAAACATATCCATTAAAAGACAACAAACATAACATTTTTTACATATCATACCAAGTTATATCTAAACTCCCCCAATCACCTTGTACTCCTAACGCCTTCCAAACAGCTGCTGATGCATCAACAATGTTATCGCCGCAAGGAGGCTGATAATCATGTTCGTCATCACATCCCGTCGTTGAATCACATTCATCAACTACAATAGCACTAACACTATTGCCGTTACCATTTATCATAATACTTTTCTGGCACCTACTACCTCCACTGTACCATCCGGTTGATAGAGCAACAATAGGTGTATCATCAGAATGGTACTGATTGTCGCAACTTGATGGTGCACCCCCATCTTTACCTTTCTCAAAACCATTGAGAGTGAGAGTTGCGCCAGTATTTCCAGATACTTGAGGAGAGCATGTGTAAGTTGGGTAAACCTGTCCTTGTTTACAACAGGTCGAGTCATCTGCAGTGTTGCACTGCCCTGGAGGCGGGTCTGTACCAACGAGCGTTCCAGTTGACGTGCATTCTTGGAGTAATGACCTGGATGGTGTGGAATAAGGAGCAAGGAGAAGTATGATGAGAAAAACAAATGGCATAAAGTTGATCATGTTGTTAGTCTTCTTCATCTTAAGTCTAAATTTAATCTGACTGGTATATAAATACACATAGGTAGGACAAGCTAACATAGTAATTAATTAATTTCACATAGAAAGTGACAAATATGAGAACCAATATATGAAAAGCTGGCATTGTATTTATCAAATGATCCAGGCATCTAGCAAAACAAGATTCACAAGGAATAACTGAAAATCTTTGTGAACTGTTAGTTATATGATTATTACACGGACAATCTTAGGCAAATCACCATATACCGTGAATGATGACATGGCATATTTTGTTTTTGGAAAATCTGAAAAATTATATTTTTCCAAGAATATGTGTGAAGTGTGAACTATTTGCAGCTGGTGAAGTATTTGTTCATTAATCATCAAAGTCTCATAACTATAATACATAACAGCGTTGATGATGAGATTCATAAATTTGCTGTCACTCTAGCAAAGACTAGCAGACCCTCCAGAAAAACGGATTAAAAAAAAAAAGGAGGAAAAAAGTTTTAGCAATATCCAAGTTTCAGGTACGGGAGTTTCAAGTATGAATTCATCACAGGATGAATTACATCTTGAACCAAAACCTCCTGATATTGAATTATCTAAGGAAACTCTGATTGAAATAGAAATTGATGGGGTGGTCGAACTGGCCAAGAAGCAAAACTCACTGTCAACAGAGATTATGGATGATGATCCATATCCACAACAACAAAGTTGTCCAAACGAGAATATCCAGGTTAGTAGCAATACTAGTCACCATACACCTGCTCATCTATCTTTTTTGGATGTCTGCGTAGGGGTAAAAGAGGTGTTCAATTCAACACGTTTGAGTAATCATACTTCCTTGGACTCTAAGTATCAGGCATACTCACACATACAGAGTCTTTCCAAACACACTCTATTTCCGTCATGGATTAAAAAATTTAATGAGGTAGAGAAGGATTCAGAGGATAAGGAGGAGCATGTCATTATTAAATCAGCAACGTTTCTGCATTTCTCCAAAGAACAGAAGAAAAGATTTCGAGAGCATTGGAAAAGGGCGTTAATCATACAGACAATGGGCTATAAGAAGTCGATTCCACAAATAGGAAAGCACCTAAAGGGAGCATGGAAATTAAAAAACATACCTTTTGTTATGGATCTTAGCAATGGTTTCTATATTGTTGATATGGCAAATCAGGAGGAATATCTGAATGCGTTGGTTGGAGGGCCTTGGAAGTTGTTTGATCATTATCTGGCGGTGCAACAATGGTCCCCAGAGTTCACAACACGGAAACAACTCTTGGATGTTATGGTTATTTGGATCCAACTACATGGTCTTCCGGTAGAATATTATCATATGGATGCTCTTTATGAGATTGGTAAGAAGCTGGGACGGCCGATCAAGGTAGACAATAACACAGCTTCAAGAGTCCGGGGAAAGTATGCACGTTTATGTGTTGAATTTGATACTTCAAAGCCCCTACCAAAAGATATTCAGATTGATAGTGTTCTCCAGCCTATTACTTATGAGGTTAAGGCAGAATTTTGCCATAGTTGTGGTAACATAGGCCATTTCCGTAGCAATTGTCCAGATTTAATTCCTAACCCTCAGAACTCTCCACAAATTTCCTCTCATACATCCAACACAGCTACAGTTAATCCAGATAATGCGCAAGAAGATCGAGAATGGCAGACTGTTCTCGTACCATCTAGGAAGAAACAACAACCTACTAGAACTTCCCAGCACAACGCTAAACCCTAGATCACATAAAGCGAGAGCGGGAGCGAATTCGAAAGCGAGAGCGAGAATTCGCAAAAACTGAAAAAATATGAGAGTGAAGCGTCTTAGAGCGTTTATAAAAAATATATAAAAAATAAATTATATATAGGATAAATTAGCTAAGCTAATAGAAATCATGAGATTATTATATCGACCTTGTATAAATTAGTGTAAATGGATTATGTTGATTGGGCTTGTATTGAAGGAAGTATAATTTAGATTATTGGGCCTTCATTTTAAAGTCCAGAACCTAGAAACCTTACTAGCTTTTCAATTGATAAATCATACATATCTTCATTCCTCATCTTGCCGTCTGCTGCTATCTGGTCTAGTCCTTCCCTTTGTTCTCTTTTCTCCATTACCACCTCACCTCTCTACTCTTTTCCGTATTTTTTCTGATCTTTCTGTATTTTTATTTCTCTTAAGCTTCTAGTTTGTTGGCCAATCATTAACCCTACAAGTGTCTCTTCCTTCACTATACAACCATTCTTCATCCCAGACCCAATCTGCCGCTTGGTACTATATGTTTCTAATTCCGATTCAGGTTAGATAGATCTCCCATCTTCTTTCTAGTTTGGCTTCATAAGGGTTTTGGAAGATCATGAAGCTTCTTTGCCTAAAAATGGCTTAGAGAATCAGTTTGAATGTAGTTCGCGAATTAGCAAAACTTAGTTCTTCTTAGAGTGCGAATTTCGCTCCGTGTTCACCAAAGCGCGAACGGAACGCAAAGCGTGGCCTGTCATGCGCGAATTATGTGACCTGGGCTAAACCTTCTGGATCAAAACAAACAAATTCGAGTGTCCAAAATAATAGGAATAACACCAGGCCCAATTTACAGTACAAAACTAGGACCCAAAACCAAGCCCAGTCTCAGAACAATCATGGGTCGCATAACAAAAAGGGCCAAGAGTCCAATTCATTTTCTCTGTTGGCAGATGAGTGCACGATTTTGGGTTTAGACAACACATTAATGGATGTGGAGATTCAGGGCAATTTGGGTATTTTACAAGCACACAATAATTTGGACAACACACACACGGGCACAAACACTTCTACACTAGAACATTCCCTAATAAACTCAAATAATATAGTATCTGCAGACCATAGTCTATCTTCCCAAAATTCTCATGCAGATTGTGTTACAACTGCAACACACACCTTGAGCCACCCACCACATGTAATACCCAGTAGAATTACTACCACTATCTTGGAAACAAGCACTCATAATGGAGTATTATCATCATTGCCTTCTACAAGTACTCCAACAGTCACTTTTCCAAGCTCAACAAAACAACTCTTTCCAAATCCATATCAACACACGCAATCACTGTCATTGCAACATGCAGACAGATCCACCACGGCCGATGACGGATCTCAGCCCACCCCTTTCGCCGGAACTGATGATCATAGCCCACAACCCTCTCAGATCTCCTTCTCCAGCTTCTGTGCTTCAACACCAAACCCTAACCTCACCTCAAACCCAAATCAATCAGCCCCACCCAACTCCTCCACCATATCACCAAGCACTCAGTCACAACCGATAACCCATCCACTACCGACAACCAATGGACTGGTTTTTGGGTCAGTGACCCTTCAGTTGCCAACCCAAATTCCGGCGGTACCTGCTCCGACTCCATCTGTGGTAGCCAACAGCCAGCTTCCCCCATCACAGCTATCTCTGGACCTAGGGTTGACTGAAACACAGAATTTGGGAACTAGAAGGAACAACCTCCAGCCACGTCCACCGAGAATCAACCGCTAATCTGTAAGGCCAACGGTCGCTCCAGCTCAACGCGCGCAGGTAGCATCTCCAGTCCAACTACTCCAAAGGCCGCGCATCGAGTTGGGCGAATCCTCCCGCCCACCATCACAAAGCGCCGGAATCGCCGCTCCATACCCTTCGCCAAACCAAACCTCCCCACATCCCGCAATTTTACAGAAATCCTCCACCTCAACCACTAAACCTCCCGCGCCGTCCAGCAGCTCCGAACCCCCTATACCCACCCTATCTGTTCAACCCACCACTTATCCCTTACCATCCGACAATGGGACAGATGGTGCAGTTGAATGCTTTAATGCCACCACAGATGTATGCACCGCCTCCTCCCAGGATTTGGAACACGTCGTAGTTTTTCCTCCTCACCTCAGTCCAGACAGACAACATGGGCAACGACAGGCTTTACAGACAGCCGGAGATGCAACAATTCTTGGTGGAGCCGTACTTCAAGGACCCAATTCTGTACCAGATACCGGACATGGTGAACACAGTAGCAGTGCAATACAGGAACGAGGACTCTTACGATGTGAGGGGCCGAATGTGGAGCATCATGTTGCAGTAATCCCGATGGTCAGAGGAATTTTCCAGATGATCAATCCGATACAGCTGAAGCAGTCTGGGGAGCCAGTGGCAATGTTAGTGCCAACAGGGGAGGAATCAGTTCTTGATTATGCTATGATGAAAGTCTTGGTATGGAATGTACGCGGTGTTGGCCGCCCTGAACTCCAGTTGGCATTCAAAGATATGGTAGATCGTTACAACCCAGTGCTAGTGGTTTTAATGGACACTCGAACTTCATATGATAATGCCCAACATTGGATTAATCAGCTACGTTTTACTGTGCACATTGTCAAAGGATCAGAGGGACAAGTTGGTGGTTTTTGGTTTATGTGGCGCAGGGAAAGTGTGGAAGTGGCGCCCCATTCTGTTGGAGATCGTATGACCAACTTTGAACTAGTGGAGCCCACCTTACGCAGACCAATCCATCTGACGACTATCTACAATTTCCCACAGCCGGCAATGCAGAATCAAGTATGGCAACAGTTACGTGATTATCATTCTAATTTTATTTCTGGTAATATTGCTTGGTCGGTTATTGGGGATTTTAATAACATTTTACATCCACATGAAAAAGTAGGCGGGAATAGGCACAAGTGGAAGCGTATTTCTGAATTTAGGGATTGTTTGGATTTTTGTGGATTAACAGATTTAGGGTTTTGTGGTCCATCCTTCACATGGACGAATCGGCAATATGGTAGTTCGTTTATTTGTGAACGCTTGGATCGTGCTTGTGCGAATCATTCATGGTTATGTGCATTTCCTCGTACTATAGTTAAGCATATTGTTAATAGTGCGTCATATCATGATGCTCTATTATTAGATACTGATCCGCACACACAAACTATAGTTCGACCTTTTCGATATGAAATAAACTGGAATCTGGATTGTAAGTTTAAGACTAAATTTACACAGTTTTGGAAAAATGAATTGGCTTCTGGTCCTCATAAATTTTCAGATTTAGTTGCTAATTTGGCTGTGGCAACTTGATACTTTTTCGGATTTGAATAAGCAGTTACGTGAGGCCCATGCGAGGCTGGAGCAAATAGCTTATGTTATTCATGTTGATTGATGAACGTATTTTTGACGCGTTCATCTTGTCTTTTTCACCTTCTTTTGCTATATTCTAGCCTTGTTTTTTGGTTAGTTTTGTAGAATTGTGTCACGTTTTGTGTTTTCTGCATTTTCAGGCACTTAGGTACGAAACGGCGTTTTTGGAGCTAAAAACGAGCCTTTTTGATGGAAAAGATGGCCCCGTTGAAGTTCCCCAATCTCCGTGGCTTGTTCGTAAGTGTTTGAGTATCAATAAGCATTGGGAAGGATGAGTCCAAGGCACCCGAGGGCCATGCGAGGGCAAAAAGATTGAGTTTGAAGACAAAAATCTGCCCAGGAGCCAAGTTAAGCGCCTGGAATAGTGAAGCGCTCCGCTTCAAATTCCAGGAGCTTTGGCACAGAAGCCAAGCGAAGCGCTTGGAGTGCCCGAAGCGCTTCGCTTGCCAAGCGCTCCGCTTGGCTTCTCCAAGCGGTCCGCTTGGCAGCGGTTACGTTTTCGGATTTTCCTTCTTAGATCTGATCTTTGATCATTTTTTGAATATCTTTTGAACTGTAACTTCGTTTGGAGAGCTCCTAAGCCCCAAAACTCAGAGAATATTCAGATTTCTTTGTATTATAGCTTGGGATTCAAGGTTTTGATTGGGATTCATCCTTTGTAATCATCTACGGAGAGGTTTTCTTTGATTCCCACCGATTAGTGACAGCTTTGGTGGTAACTTGTATCACTCTCTTGTCTTGTAGTTTGATATGATGTATTCCAATTATTATTCATATGAATTGATGTCTATGTTGATGAATATGAGTAGCTAAATCTTTTGTGTTGGTGGTAGAATGTAGAATATGCATGCTATGGGTTATGTTTATGCTTACATGAGATTGTGATTCAATCTTGCTGCAAATCCCTTCATCTGATTCTTAGTTGCCTATAAAATATATTCGAATTGAGTATAGTGACAAACTCTTGGTCAATGAAAGCTATAGGATTGTATGTTAGAGATTTGCAGCATGCTAGATAAATGGTGTTGGTGACAAGCACCTCTAAATTATTGATAGTGATCTTTCATGATGTGTGTCTTAAATTTGCCAAGACGAGTTGCTTAGCAGACTTGATCGAAGGTTCTACGCACTGAACTTGTGAGCATATACGTAACCCGTGCATGTGTATTTGATTTCTACCACCAACCGTTTTCCAAACTTGTTTACAACAATCTGATTTCTCGTTGCTATTGTTCAAAGGAAACGATTCTCTAAACATTTGAACTCGTTGACTGAAATTACTTGCAAAAACCTCAAGCAAAGCCACGTTAGGTCCCGAGAGAACGACACTCGGGGACAACTTGCCATTGCATTCTAGTTTGTGTAGTGATAAGTGTTCTTAGGCTTTTAAAACAAATTTAATTGGTGAAAAACGACATCATCAATTTGGCGCCGCTGCCGGGGACTTAACTCCTTTGGTTGGTGTTTTTGTTTTGGTTTTGTCAGCCAACATCTCTTCTTTGTCTCATTTCTGTTTTTGTTTCTTTTTGCTTGAGATACTCACTATTTTGTATTTCAGGTGAGTGCATGCCTAGAACCCGAATGGGTGGACCAGTTATTGAACCTTTTGTAGACGAGATCGATCGTTTGTTTCAAAGGAGAAGGAGGAATTTGAATCTTGAGTTTGAAGGAGTAGCATCTAGAGCTTCTAATTCTGGTATTCGAGAAGAGTCTTCTTCTTATCTTTTGTAGCCGATTCTTGAACCTGTCTACTTGGAAGGTGAAATGGCGGAGAGACCTATACGTACACTTACTAAGCCTACGGTTGGGGCTAGAGGACCAGCAATTGTCCTCAATGATGCCACCAGGAACTTGGAGATCAAGAATCACATGTTCCAACAACTTCCCAAATTCTATGGGATGGATAATGAGGACGTGATAGGATACTTGAATGAGCTCGAGAACTTTGTTCTCCATCTTGGGCGACCAGGAGCTGGTGTTACGGATGATGATCTCCGCATGAAGGTCTTTTCAATGGGGCTAGGCGATCGTGCAAAGGCTTGGCTCAATACTTTGGAGGCCGGGTCTTTGACGACATGGGATCTATGTTTCGACAAGTTCATGGAGCGTTACTACCCCGCTTCCAAGACAATGGCTATGAAGAGCCAAATTAGCTCCTTCGAGCAGAGGTACGATGAGCCTTTCCACGAGGCCTATGATCGTTTCATGGGGTTGCATCATCGATGCCCACATAACGGGTATGATAAAGGTCAACTTCTCCAATTCTTTTACAATGGTTTACATCCTGAGATTCAATCTCAAGTGGATAGTATTTGTGGAGGTAGTATGGGGGAGTTGCTTCCTTCTCAAGCCCAAGTAAAGCTGGACATGATGTACCGGAATTCTCAAAACCGGAATGTGAGGGCTCGTGTGCTCCAAAAGGAGCAAAGAGGTGAGGCCAAGGTAGTAGTGGAACAAAATGTCTTTGATGGGTTCGCCCATGAAGTGAAGCAAGCTTTGAGGCAAAGCGTTCCTTCTCCTTCTACGGAAGTTTGTGGTGTGTGCAAGAATTATGGGCACCCGGCCTACTTGTGCCGTTCTGAATTTGCTAGAGAGCAATACATCACGAACGATGTCCGACAAGAAGTGTATGCTGCTGAGGGAGAGCAAGTAGTTGGAGATGTGAACTACGGGCAAGGTTATGGCAATGTGAGGCCACAAAACCGTGGACCCCGAGGCGGGTACCAGAATCAAGGCAACCGTGGTTATTTTCATAACTCGGATCAAAATGCCTATGGGCCTAATCAAGATAGAAGTCGTCTCAGCTATGGGAACAATTGGTATGAAGGAGCACCGCCTTCTAATCCTACACCTCCACCTTAGGTTGCTAGTTCAGGACCGCAAGGTGGAGGGGTGCTTCCTTCACCTCTTGTCTCTTCACTCAATGATCTGGTTTTGAAGACGAATAAATTCATGGAGCATTACTATCGTAATGAGGCTACTAACAATCAACGCTTTGAGAAGCTTGAGGCTAGTAGTAGCAACCTCCATAAGAAGCTACAAGAGCTTATAGATCGAGGGGCGAGTAGAGAGCAAGGGAAGTTTCCCGGAAACACGGAGAAGGCTATGGCCATAACCGTGGTGACTGATTTGCCCGTGGAGATCACGGTTGTGAGAGACAATGCACTAGTTGAGGTGCCAAGTTGCAAGGTAACTGAAACTTGCAAGGTGAGTGAGGAGCTTGAGACTCCTAAGGTAGTTGTGGAAGAGAAAGTGGTCGCACAATTTGATGCGATAGTTGAGGAAGTGAATGAAAACTCATCGTCTGAGGATGAGTTGGTGGATATGGTGGAAGTGCCTATCCAAGAGAGCTTTGATGTGGAAATCGGCTTGGGAAAGAAGGATGGAACAGTGGCAACTTTAGACACGGGAGCGGGTGTGAATGTCATACCTTTGAACGTGTACGAAGAGTCGGGTTTGTCTGGCTTAAGACCAATGAAGTGCATGGTGCAATTGGCGGATGGGTCTATGAAGAAGCCATTGGGTGTGATCGAAAATCTAGTGGTAAGAGTCGCCGGTGTAGAGGTCAAGACGAACTTCATCGTCATGCCTACATCCTCCGCAAAGCTCAAGGATGTGGTTCTTTTGGGTAGAGCCTTCATCAACAAAGTACATATGGTGATAGACATGTACCGTCGTACATGTAGCTTCGAGGTAAATGGCAAGCAACATACGTTGCGAGCCATAGTTAATTCATGTGCATATGTTGATACTAACGAACTTGTATGATTCTTTGGTCCTCTTTATGTTCGTCAAGATGTGCAAGGACTTAGTGCTTTGAAGAGCACTTGGACGGGGAAGTCTAGTACCCGATGCAAAATTGATCCCGCATGAGCTAAGATGAGTCGAGCCAACGACTTTTAAACGAAGGCGCTTCTCGGGAGGCAACCCGAGGTTATAGGTAATTGCATGTAGATTAGAAGCACGTTTAAAATTTTGTTTCGTTGTTTAGACAAGGTTTTTGGGGTGAAAATTTAGCAAAAGTTGAAAAAAAATAGATTTGGGAGCTTCAGGTCCCAAGCGAACCGCTTGGACAGCCCAAGCGGTCCGCTTGGATTTCCAGTAAGAATTCCAGTAAGAATCCCATTCTTACTGGAAATCCAAGCGAAGCGCTTGGCTCGCCCAAGCGGTCCGCTTGAATTTCCAGTAGGAATGAAAATTCCTACTGGAAATCCAAGTGGAGCGCTTGGGAGTGCCCAAGCGGACCGCTTGAATTTCCAGTAGGAATGAAAATTCCTACTGGAAATCCAAGTGGAGCGCTTGGGAGTGCCCAAGCGGACCGCTTGCCAAGCGCTTCGCTTGGGACACCCAAGCGCTTCGCTTGGCTTTCCTTAAGGAAGCAAGCGGGGCACATGAGATTCAAAGCCTCCCACTTCGTTTTCTTCCTCCCTTGCCGATTTTTGCACCCCAAAAATCTCAATCTCTCTCAATTCTCCACCAATTCTTGCAATCTTGTGCATTTTACAAAGCCCATCACCCCCTCTATCATTTAAACCGATCAAATTTCACGTTTGAGGCATCCATAACAAGGAATCAAAGGTACCTCTCATGAACCTAACTTTCTTGAATTTGGGATTTCATCTTAATTAGCTTCAATTGTGTTATGCATTGGTGAATTAGAGTTTGATAATGATTATTGAGCATGTTTCTTACTAGATGTGATGTCTAAATTCGAATTTTTCTCCTATTGATTTATGATGAACTCTAGTGCTCGAATTCTCGTTATGTAATTGTTCGATGATTGTTAGCTTTGAATTTGAGTTATGTTATGATTCGAATTTTTGCTATGTAATTGTTTGATGATTGTTAGCCTTGAATTTGAGTTATGATTATGATTATGGTGATGTTGTGATTGCATGAGAATGTGTTGGATTGGTTGGGTAATTTAATTGGAGAGTTTGTTTGCTTGGTTTAGATTCGTATGGATTTATCGTAACGAAGTGTTAAAGCTTCTCGATTTTTTCATATGAACTTTAGCAAGCTTTCAAACTCACCATGAGATTACTTGAGTGAGTTTTGACGTCTAAGAGTCGACTTGTTGCGTTATGACTTGTTTCAAACGAAGAACGTATACTTGTCTTAGAGTAGAAGTAGATTGTTTGGTAGTAGTATAAGAGTCTAAGTCTCGTTGTCTCTTGAAGTTATCTAATAAGATTTTTTCTAGGTACAATGGCATCAAGAAGATCCAAGAGATCAAGGGGAGAAGGGACCTCGAGTGCCCAACAACGGCCACACCCGGCGAGTATCGCCAATCGGGGAGGGCAAGGCAATTCGAAGCGAATTCCATGCCCACAAGCACACATACATTTCCGAGAGGAGCATTCGCTTCACGGCTGGTGAAAGCGGATTGGATGGTGCCAGAGAGCTCAACAAGCTCATTACTGAGCGAGGCTGGAAGTACTATGGCGAGGTCATGCCAAATTGGGACCAAGCAGTAGTGGAGGACTTCTACATTGCCTTCACGGACTACAATGAACGGACCGGTAAGGTTCCTGTCCGCGGTGTTGGGGTCGAGTTTACTCCTTTGAGCATCACTAGCTTCATCATGCGGTTGGATAGGCCACTGACGCGGGATCCAAACCGCCGGCCTGAAATCCACAAGAGATTTGATCCCGCGGAGCTCTATGTCTACGACAGGGAGTCTGATCACTACCCCATGGAGGTACTGAATGGCATTACCGTGGACGATTATGAATTGCCTGATGAACCACCCCGAATTTTGCGCCACAACGATCTCACCTTCGAGGCAAGGATGATGTTGAAGTTCGTTCAAGCCAATCTGATCCCTAGCACACATGATTCCGAGGTTCAGTCCTAGTCCATGCTCTCTTGCATGATTTGCCTCTCACTCCTGGCGTCGTCATCTTCGAGGAATTCAAGCGCCGCCATAATGCCAACCGGAAGCTTGCCTTTGGTAACTTGATCACGGCCATGTGCAAGGAGGCCGGAGTTCCCGACCTCGTGCTGGACAAGAAGCCGAAGAAGTCCATCAACATTGATACGTACAATGAGATGCACGGGGCTTGGTGCACTCAGCAAGGAGAACCTATGCCACCGAGGGTTACGCGCCATGTGACACCTCCGCCTACGGCCGGACAAGGAAGCTTCGACTTCTCGGGGTTCAACCAGATCTTGGTCGATCAGTTTGGTAGCTTCCAAACCACCATGTTGGAGGCTCAGTCGACCCAATTCCAGGGATTTGAGGAGCGCGAAGTCAAGAGGTGGGAGGACTTCCGTGTGATGGAGGAGCAGCGTTGGGATGATTACCAGGGGCGTGTAGATCAGCGTTGGGAGGCCGCTCGAGCAGAGGACACTAGGCGTTGGAGAGCCCACCAGGAGGAGACGATGAACCGCTATGATGCCTTAGCTCGCCGAATTTCGGGGTACCCTTTCCATGATCAGACCGGTGGTAGTGGAAGTGACTTTCCTAACACCCCCTACGACCCCTAGAGACACCAGCCGACAGGGGCCACATTTATCGGTAGTATTTGTATATTATCGTTATTTTGGCTCGTTTACTATTGTTGGTTGAAACTCTTTTAATTCGATTTGGTTGTATGATGCTATGACTTTTGACTCTTGTACTCTTTATTTGCTTTTGTAGTTGTGGCCTGTGTGCCTTTTGTCGTGATTAGTTTAGTTTAGTTTTTGTCTTGGTGCCTTAGGTTATTAAGAGAGGAAAAACATCGAAATCTGGAAACAGGGGCCAAGCGGTCCGCTTCAAATTCCAGGAAGTTTTGCAATTTCCTGGAAATTCAAGCGGAGCGCCTGGAGCCTCCCAAGCGCCCCGCTTGGCCAAGCGAACCGCTTGGCGGGAGCCAAGCGGTCCGCTTGGACCCTGTATCCAGATTTTCCTCGTTTTTCCATTCTTCTCACCTTTGAGCACCCGTTTTCACTTGTTTCTTGAGTCCTTTCAGGTACTACTCATATATAGGAGATTGGACACGAACCTTTATCTCAGGGAAGTGTACTTTCAATCCAATTTTTCCTTTTCTTTCAACTTTTCTTTGCTCGAGGACGAGCAAACGTTTAGGTTTGAGGAGGGGGTATTGGATTTTCAGTACTATATGCTTGTGTGGTTCGTACATGCCTGATTTTACTCAAGTTCATGTGATTTGTCGTGTTTTTTCAAATTTTTGCATGCATATCATCCCTAGATTAGTTGTTGCACGTTGTTGTGTGTGGAGTTTATTGCCAAGTCTTTTGAACTTTTTTATTGAGTAGACTAAATGTTTATGGCCATTGATCATATGTTGCATCACTTTGCAAGTAGTTTGAGGCTTGTCTCGCTTGGTTTGTCACATTCGCATGTGCACTAGTTAAGCTTAGTAGTCTCGACATCACCTTGAGTGGTGTTTCTTCTGTTGCGGTTCGCGATGGCCTTATGAAATGATGCATGTTAGAGTCTATGGTTGTAACCCGTGTAATTATGTACGTAAGAGGCGACAAGTTCTTCACCTCGATTTGAGATTGCCAAATGCCTAGGAAGGAGGTAGTGTGAGGTGTGCGATTCCTTGTATTAAACCTATTCTATCGAATAGGTTTGGGGAGGGGGTTGCTTCGTTGATCTTGTCTTTCGTCTTTGAGTCGTTGTAAAGTTTCCTTTTTCTTTTTCTTTTTGTTTTGTGTCCCAACCTATTCTTTCGAATAGGTTTGGGGAGGTGTCTTTGTAAAGAGTCTTTCCTTTTTCCTTTTCGTCTTTGTGCTCAAACCTATTCTCTCGAATAGGTTTGGGGAGGTGTTTTTGACACATAGTACTGCTGCTTGCCCCTATATATAAAAAAAAGAAAGAGAAAAAAGAAAAGAAAAAAAGAAAGAGAAAAGAAAAAAGAAAAAAAAAAGAAGAAAGAAAATAAAGAATAAGACCCAAAAGCAAAAGAAGGGTCGTTGCAAGCCAAAAGCAGTCTCGTAGTGTCAAGTGTCGTGTAAATATTTTGTTCTTGTGAAGTTATCGAGTTGTAAATTCTATCTTTCGTTTCGTGTCGCCTTTGTCCAAGGCCTGTTCTTGACCACCCTCGTCTTGCTATTCAAGAAGTGGTTGAAGGAGACTCATTCTTTGTGAGTCTGGGTAGAATAGGGGAGTGTTATCTTTCTAAGGGAACCCTTCTTCGTTTGATGAGAGCCAGTATTGGTTCGCCCTCTCTTGAGGAAAAGTCTCGCTTGGTCAACAGAAGTAAGCCCTCGGTTTCATAGGCACGGGGCAATTGTAGTATGATAACATGCATCATTGTGTCGTCACTGACCAGGTCCAGGTAGAAGATGTTACGAGAGACTCCTTTGTTTAACCAAGTGCACTTGAGAATGTGTATATTCGCAATCGAGGCATACTTCAACCTATTTGCATGTCATGCTCATTTGGTCTTGTTCATAAGCATTTGGTAGATTCAATAGATTAGTTCACTTTACTTGGCATGAGACTCCTTTTGTGTTGCATTTAGGTTAGTTTGTTGCTTGAGGACAAGCAAAGGTTTGGTTTGGGGAGTTTGATGAACGTATTTTTGACGTGTTCATCTTGTCTTTTTCAGCTTCTTTTGCTATCTTCTAGCCTTGTTTTTTGGTTAGTTTTGTAGAATTGTGTCACGTTTTGTGTTTTCTGCATTTTCAGGCACTTAGGTACGAAACGGTGTTTTTGGAGCTAAAAACGAGCCTTTTTGATGGAAAAGATGGTCCCGTTGAAGTTCCCCAATCTCCGTGGCTTGTTCGTAAGTGTTTGAGTATCAATAAGCATCGAGAAGGATGAGTCCAAGGCACCCGAGGGCCATGCGAGGGCAAAAAGATTGAGTTTGAAGGTTCTACGCACTGAACGCACTGAACATAACCCATAGCAGATTTGATCGAAGGTTCTACGCACTGAACTTGTGAGCATATACGTAACCCGTGCATGTGTATTTGATTTCTACCACCAACCGTTTTCCAAACTTGTTTACAACAATCTGATTTCTCGTTGCTATTGTTCAAAGGAAACGATTCTCTAAACATTTGAACTCGTTGACTGAAATTACTTGCAAAAACCTCAAGCAAAGCCACGTTAGGTCCCGAGAGAACGACACTTGGGGACAACTTGCCATTTCACTCTAGTTTGTGTAGTGATAAGTGTTCTTAGGCTTTTAAAACAAATTTAATTGGTGAAAAACGACATCATCATTGATCCTGCATATTATGGTCCCTTAGAACGGGAGTTAAGAGATACTATTAATAACCTCAGTATGCGTAAGAAACATTATTGGGCACAACGTACAAAGAACAATTGGGTTAAGTTCGGCGATGCCAACACCCGTTATTTCCATGCATCTGCTTCACATCGTAGGCGGAGAAATTTTATTCATGGAGTTAAAGATAGCCAGGATGAATGGAAAATAGACCCTTCTAAAGTTTTAAATGTTTTTTATAATTTCTTTTCTTCACAAGCTCAAACACAAGGGACTAATTTAGTTCCTTTCCGGGCTTTACAAACTCCAACTTTGGAGCAGCAACAGTGGGAAACACTTTTAGCACCCGTCACACATGATGAGATCTGGGCTGCGGTCCAGAGTATTGGGCCGGACAAGGCTCCCGGTCCAGATGGTTTAAATGCACAGTTTTATCAGAATTTTTGGCCTACGGTTAAAGACCAAGTGCATGAATATGTTTATGATTTTTTTTAGAACTTGCATCTGGACCCTTCTTTGAATGAAACTCACGTTGTACTCATTCCAAAGAAGGAGAATCCACAGAATTCAAAGCAATTTCGTCCAATAAGCCTTTGTAACGTTAGTTACAAGATTTTATCAAAAATACTTGTACAACGTATCCGGCCTCTTTTGGACAAGTTAATTTCACCTATGCAGAATGCTTTTGTTCCAAATAGAAATATTAGTGATAATATTATGTTAGCGCATGAGTTGTTGCATACAATGAACAAAAAGAGGAAGTCTAAAACTTACTTTATGGCTTTAAAGTTAGATATTGCAAAGGCATATGATCGCCTTGAATGGGAGTTTATTCAGTTTACTTTGGAAAAATTTAATTTCCCACCTCGCATGATTACTTTAATTATGTCCATGATTTCTACTGCTTCCTTTTCTGTTAAAGTGAATGGGCAAATTTTGGATAAATGGACTCCAACGCGTGGCATTCGCCAAAGCGATCCACTTTCTCCATATATTTTTATTTTATGTCAAGAATTACTAGTACATGTTATACTTAAAGCTGATCAACATAAGATCATTAATTCTATGCCTATGGGGAGGCAAGGACCCAGAATCCCCATTTTACGTTTTGCTGACGACTGTTGAATGTTTATTAAAGCATCTAAAGCATCAGTAGCACAGTTTTCTGATATTCTAAATACTTATGCAAAAGCGTCAGGACAAGAAGTTTGTTGGGAAAAGTCTCGTATTTTATTTTCACCAAATACCCCTTGTCAGCTTAAGCCATATATTATTTCCTATTTAGGGGTTGTCAAAAATAAGCGATTGGATAAATATCTCGGTATTCCTTTTTTATTAGGACGGAAGAAAATGGATTATTTTGATCATGTAATAGATCGTGTTTCTTCACGAATAAATGCTTGGTATACGCATTTTTATCTTATGTGGGGCGTTGTACTTTAATTCAATCTGTCACAAGTTCTATCCCAACTTATACGATGTCAGTGACTAAGCTGCCACAACATTGTGTAGATAGAATTGATAGTCTTAATAAACATTTTTTTATGGAACTCGTCTAAAGATAGTAAAACTCGTAGTCGTATAAGTTGGGGAATAGTTTGTACACCCAAGAAGTTTGGAGGACTTGGCATTCGTAATCTCCAAACGCTTAATGAAGCTTTGCAATTTAAGTTGTTGTGGAGATTATTAATGTAACCGGACTCTTTGTGGGCTAAAGCCTATAAGGCCAAGTATTATCCAAACTCCGAACTTTGGGATGCAATAAGTTCCCCAGCACATAGCCTGTTTTGGAAACATATGATGAAATCTAAAACTAGGTTTTTACAACACCTTGCTCCAGTAATTGGTGACGGACATAATATCGATTTCTGGTTTGATGCATGGCTTTTTCCTTTTCCTTTGTCTGAGTATATGCAGAATGAGCCAGAACCCACTCCTATTTCGTTTTTTCTTGATGAACACAGAGAGTGGGATTTAGGCACATTAATAATTGAAGTGCCACGAGATTTAATTCCTTACATTCTTGGCACACCAGTTCCATTGCATCAAAAAGAGGATGATATTGTCTGGAGATATACTAATACGGGGAAATTTTCAGTCAAGAGTGCTTATAACATACTTATAACTAATCACACGACACTCCCCCAGTGGCCATGGTCTAAGTTATGGGCTATTAAGACTTTGCCTAAGGTTCTCTTTTTTGCTTGGATAGGATTAAATGATAGACTTCCAGTTGCGCAAAGATTGCACAAACAAAACATTTTTCCCTCCCCATTTTGCTCTCTATGCCAGCAGCAACAACTGGAGTCTTTAGATCATCTTTTTTGTTTCTGTCCAGCTTTTGACGAAGTTAGGCGAAAATTGTGGCCTCAGGTAGATTGGACGAGTTCCAATTTTCTAGGCACAGTGTTGTTCAAGTTTCCAATGAATGATAAGCGGCAGTTACTGCTTTTACATTCATGTTGGATATTTTGGAACATGCGCAATAATTTCTTATTTAAGCAACAAAGTATAAGTTTTATCAAGTTTAGATTTCTCTTGCAACATATTAACCAAGAGGTTCACACACGGTTTCCAGATAAGAAACCAAGAGATTCTTGCACTATTAATTGTCAATGGATCCCCCCACCCCCTGGTTACTTCGCTGT
This sequence comes from Plantago ovata, assembly GCA_028274465.1. Taxonomy (NCBI): domain Eukaryota; kingdom Viridiplantae; phylum Streptophyta; class Magnoliopsida; order Lamiales; family Plantaginaceae; genus Plantago; species Plantago ovata. The sequence continues at coordinate 58,553,783 of CM051455.1, forward strand.
AAATACGGACGGATCAAGTCTCTCTAACCCGGGACATTCCGGGATAGGTTGCTTGTTTAGGGACCATCATAGTAACTTTGTTATGGCCAGTTCCGCTTATATTGGATTCATGGATAATATTACTGCTGAATTTTGTGCGTTAAAGCATGCTCTAGTGTTAGCCGTGTCTCATGCTTATAAGAATCTTGTGGTGTATATGATTCTACCCTTCTTGCTGCATCTTTTAACAGGCTCCAGGTACTGGGACTCGGCAGCAGCTTCTGCTGCAGGACATTAGGCTACTAGGAGCAAGACTTGAAGATGTACGGGTGCAGTTTACTTATCGCGAGGCTAATCAATGTGCAGAACTTTTGGCCAACTATGGCAGCAACGAATCCAATTCCATATCATCTTTTGTGCAAGATCTTAGTAATCAACCAGCTAGGGAGATTAGTAAGACTTGGATGGTTTGCCCAGAGTGGTTAAACCAAGCTGTAATAAGAGATAGGACGTTGCAATACCCTCGTACAATTTCTGTGTAAAAAACTGTACCTCTGCATCTTTAAGTAATATAATCCTTTTGGTTTCCTAAAAAAACAGCGTTGATGAGGTAGTAGTGACACATGGCCAATGATCTGAACAATTGAGATTTGAAGTTATAAGCGGGAAAAAGAGTTGGTTTTGAGAGCTAAGCATGTTAGTTTGATCAGCTACTGATTGCAGCAGTTTCTTAGGTAAGAGTTGAAGTAAATATATGTCCACTTGAATTTAGGTATCATCATATAATTATATCATTATTTACAATTAAACACCTGGAGATCAAGAAACAGTTTGCGATTGTTGAATGGAGTTCTTTTGTTTTTAACTCTCTGATGAGTGCTCTCCTATGCAAACAAACACCAAATAATATTTGTATTAATGTCAAGCTAACTTAATACTATACAGAGATTAGTGTAATGGTAAGCTAACTCGAGTGTCGGTCTCTAAAGATACAACTAGACTGAAACTAATACTAGACTATGAATTAATCGACTAAGCTACTTAAACGGAGAGATGAATAATGATTAACTAGATTAATTCAATGGCTTGAGTGCAATGTTAATTGAGAGTAAAGTAATTAACAAACGTAAACTTAGCAGACTAGTAAACAATCGATTATAGACATGTTGGTGGTATTGGTAGGATCTTCGGGTGTAGGATTTATGCTATGCCTTAATTATCCCGTAGATTGATATAAAGGCTCTACCTTACACATGTATCTTCATATGATAAATGTAAAGGCTCTAGACATACATGCATATCTATATCGAATGATAATATAGTAAAGTGTAACGCCCCACATTTACATTTAAGTAGTTAAATATAAATTTCTTATTTTGACGTATCAAACGAAGAACTAAAAAATATTTAACAAAATAATATGAACTGCATTAATTCTCTTGACGTTACTCTAGTCATCCGAATTCGGGTTCAGACGAGACATTATAGCAATTGATAAGTTCAAGTGGACCGGACTATGCATTTTCTATAAGTTATGGTGTGAGAGTAAATAATATTCCCTAGGTTCCATAATAAGCTTTCAAAGGTTGTTTTTTTTTTTCGAACTTTGACCGCAAATTACTCCTATATTACACATGATTAATATATAATAGAGTTATATTAGAAAAATATATTTGATTCTCTTTCATAATATAATTTTATTATATTTTTTTATTGTGTAATGTAGGAGTAATTTGCGGTCAAAATTCGAAAAAGAATCAACATTAGAAGCTTATTATGGAACAGAGAGAGTAGAAACTTTAGGATTGGAATGCAAATAGACAATCAACTTTTATCTCTATCTAATTACCTTAGTCATTGTTACACCTATTCATGCTTTTATACACGTGTACCACTATATTCAAGGCTCATGAAGTTGATAAAAATCGAGATCGCGAATCGAACTACGCTTATGATAATGCGCAATTTAAGGAGTAAACTATACGAAAGGACTCAAAAGGCGTACGTCGAATCCGTCCCGTCCTTATATTGGCAAAGCCGTTAGTACGCACTTTAGTAGTTTTTTTCTAATTATTTGATTATCTTATGTTACTAGATAGATTAGCTTTAATTATTTATATTTACACGAATGCTTGGGAGAATAGGAGTTTAGTACTAGTAGTAGTCTTCACGGCAATTTATTAGCCTATATAAGGCCGTTCATATTCATTTAATCAATTATTCAGTTATCAATATATACAAACATTAGGGTTTTCGATACTTAACATATATTTATGTTTTGATTATCAACCCTTTTAACGAAGGGCCTCAGCTTGGAATTAGAGGTAAATTTACGAGTGGCGTCTGAGCGAGCGAGTAAATTCGTCTATCTAAAACCGCGGAGTCTATCATTGGTGCTTTCATTGAGAGATAATACTCTCTTTGGATTCCGTGATTTGAATATAGGTCATCGTGTTTTGTTTTGTTGATCATCACGATGAAGAAAATATTCAGAGAGCTTCAGAAGATTCGAGAATGTGGGGGCCGTGTGGCGGACTCAAAAAGGTTGATGGAGAGTTTCCAACAAAATCAAGCGAATTGTAAAAAGCAGCTGTCTGAAATGAAGAAAAACGAAGAGGCGATTCGAGGTGAAATACGAGCTCGGCATAAATTTCTTGGAGGAGTTCGACTGGAATTTAGAAGCCTTGTTCTTTGGGGAATTTTCAGAATGGAGGTAATTAATTCCAATTTGTCATATGATTTGAAGAATTTATTTCAATTAGATTATGATGAAGATGATGAATTTAGTTCGATTGTTGAACCTGTTTGGGATGAAGAATATAGTAATGGTGATAATAATTGTGTGATTTGGGATGAGTATTTGGATGAGAATTCAGACGAGAATGATAATTTGGTAGTTTGGGATGAGGAGCATACAATTACTGAATCAATCGGTGACGATGTCAATTTAAGTAAAGGATTAGTTTCCATGCTTCGTTGTACGGAACATATAGTTGATGAGGAAGAGCAATCACATACCGTAGCTTGTTGTGTGAATAATGATTATGTGAATTCTGTTATGCGCCATAATTTGTTACGATGCGAGGATATGTCGGTTACTTGTGATGCGGGAGCAAACTCAACAATTTTTCCTGCATTGAACTCTTCGATAATCAATTCTTGTGTTCTTGTGGGTGCAAGTTTTGTCTTCCGTGCAAAAGAAATGGATGAGGAATTGAGATCTTTGACTTTTGGTAAGACTCTGCTTATTAATCCCTTGAGACTACCTACTAAATTGGCTAATGCTGATTGGTTATTTGCGAGACGTTGTTCCAAGGGCTTGAGAATAGATTCATGTCATGGCTTTAGTAATTTGCTTCCCTTGAGCAAGAATCTAAGGGGCTGGTAGTACACGCTGGAGTTGCAAGATTAAGTTTAGGTGGTGTGGCTCAATTGGGAGACGTGAAAGATGCATTTGTGAGATGGATTAAAGTGAAGTTCAAGAAGAAAAAGATTGAAGATAATAGGTCACAACTGCCTCGTGTTTCATGTTCGGATCATAACCTTGGGGACAAGGTCAATTTCGGGACGGGAGGAATGATGTGTATGATACAAGTGAGAAATATAAGAAGGGATCGAATTCGAAGTGTATTATTGGCAAGATACTTGAGGTGGAAAAATGTGAGGTTTAAATAAAGAGCTCGACTGTGCAAAGTGCTTATAACCTTGAGGACAAGGTCAGTTTTAAAGGGGCGAGGAATGATAAGAATCGAGATCGCAAATCAAACTACGCTTATGATAATGCACGATTTAAGGAGTAAAGGATTCGAAAAGGGCTCAAAAGGCGTACCTCGAATCCGTCCAATCCTTATATTGGCAAAACCGTTAGTACGTCAATTTATTAGCCTATATAAGGCTGTTCATATCAACCATTTAACAAAGGGCCTGAGCCTGGAATTTAGAGGTAAATTTACGAGTAGCGCCTGAGCGAGCGAGTAAATTCGTCTATCTAAAATCGCGAAGTCTAAGTCTAAGACATGATCACAATATCAACATTTGGTTTTCATCTCCCTGTTTCCATTAGTACGAGAGAACAGAGCCATCATCAAGCTTTTCACACACCAATATTCACACATGATAAAGGGAGATCTTGGGAAAACAACTGCACAAGGTTCCCGAGCAGAGATCACTCTAAATTCACAGTCATGGAAAATGTGTTGCGACGCGTGGTCGGAGAACGGACACGGACGGATAAGCTTGATGAAGGTAAAACCGATTAGGGAGTTTATATCATCATCTCTCGATCCATGGAAGCTGATGGAAGGAGTATTTTGAGTGTGGACGGGGATGAGTGCCTGCAAAATGAGGGGAAAGTAAGGGGGAGGGGACTTAGCTCCGGCCTACTGAAGTTAGACCGGCGAGCAAGTTAATGTGTTGAGAAGTGAAAATGGAATAGTAATGACTGAATGTTACGAGCAATAAATGAGGACATATATATAGGATACGGTAGAGGTCCCACATTTGCTCTAGGTGTTCGACTCAAGTAGGTGGCCTCTTCGTTCGGCATACTTGTTCGACCCCCTAGGTAGTTCGACCCTTGGAGCGTACTTGAGTGGTTCGACCCTTGGAGCGTACTTGAGTGGTTCGACCCATGTGGATACCTCCGGGTTGGTCGAGGAAAACTCCATGGTCTTCGAGGGGTCATAACAAGTAATCTGTTCGAGACCATAACAAGGTTGTTCGACTTGTAGCTTTACCACTTGTCCCCATATCATGAGTCCCCCAAGTTTCGATGGATGATGACAAGGAAACCATCGAAAGTTCAGAGATTTAGCGTTCGAGGTATCGTTGTGGCGGGATCTGGCATGAACTCGGGCCTTTTTGAAATTTGAATTAGTATGAGGGGTATCCTGGTAAATTCACATTGGATGGAGTTGTTTTTAAAGAGGTCATAGATCCTTTTCTTCTTCTTTATCTTCCTCCCTTTCTTTTTCTTTTCAACTTCATTTCCTCTTTGACTCTCTTTCGGCGTTCGCTTCGCCGACCGTTCTTTGCTCGATCGTCACCGGCCTTTTGTTCCCGGAAGCCGTTCTCTATCGTCGTTTAATCCAGGTATGCCTTTCCTCGAACTTTGTTTACTTCGATTGTTGTTGGCTATGCTCTTTCCTTCATGCTTTGCTCTTCGTTTACATGGCATTTCCTTTTACGGTTTTTCTTTGATGAATTCCGGCAAGACTTTGTGCAAGTTTAGGGCTCTTCTTCTCTTACTTCGTCCTTACAATTCGCATTGTCAATTTGTTGTTTTAATGTCGCGGCTTCTCCGGTGACGTATCCAAACGGAGCTTTGGTCGTTTGGGTTGATCCGGCGGGGCCGCCTTGTGCTTGCATACGTTTGCGTCGGTTGGGTAAAGTGGGCTAGTGTTGAACTTCTTGCTCTTGCACTTTTTCGGTTTGGGTAGCTAATTGGGGGTCGAATTAGTCGAAAGCATAGGTTGCAATGTGTTGGTGTCGAGCCGTGTTGAGTCGAACGGGTAGAGGTTTGTCGGTGTCGAAACGCGTGTCGGTATCGAACGCGGTTTGTCGGTGTCGAACGCGTTTTACTGAGTTGGGTCGAACGCGTTTTACCGAGTTGGGTCGAACGCGTTTTACCGAGATGGGTCGAACGTGTTTTACCGAGTTGGGTCGGACGCGTTTTCGATCATTGAGTCGAACGTGTTTCATGGTAGTTGGGTCGAACGTGTTTTCGGTACCCGGTGTCAAACGTTTGGGTAGTTTTCGCCTTTTCGGTTTTGGGTGTCGATTTCTTGGGGGTGTGTCGAACTAATTAGCTTGTCGATGTCGAATTCTTTGTTGTGTCGAAACATTTCCAAACCGTCGAAACCGTTGTATCGTCCTTGACCCGTCCCCATGTTCGAACGACTTTAGTGTCGAATGGATTCGTTCGAAAGAATTTGTTCGAACGAATGCTTTGTTCGAACAAATTCGCTCGAACGAATGCTTTGTTCGAATGCTTTGTTCGAACGAGTCTCCCATGTGTCAGTGTCGAATTCGTTCAACACGGGAATTCGTAAAATTCCCTTGTAGGTGTCAAATAATTCAGTTTGCGTATAGTCATTGCCTTGCGTGTCGAGCCGTGTCGAACGAAATAGTAGGTGTCGAACATGTAGTTCTTTGCCTTGTATCTTTTGATTTGGGTAGTTGTGTGGTTGAACACTTGTAGTCGGGTCGATTGAACTTTTCGTTTTTACATCCTTTCGATAGCTAGTGGATTTCGGGTTGGATCCGAACTGATTGTTCCTTTTGGTAGTTTTTGTAAGGATGTCGAAACGAAATGCTGACCAACCCGGTGCCGGTGATGACTCGAACAATGCGAACTCTTTTAGTGTAAACAAAAGGTTGAACTCTTTAGGTAGGGATAGTGGCCCTTTCTCCCCTTCTGATTCGTCCCCCTTTTTAACCTCGAACCAGGTAGTTCGGAGATCCCTTTTACCCGCGAAACAACCTGGCCCTTCGCTGACGAATCGACTTTTGAGAAGCCAAAGTCGGATTCTTGAGATGGCCGATCCTGCCGAGAATCAAGACGAGGCGGCTTTGGATGGGGTTCCGATGGAAGCGAATTCGGATAATAGGCTTCCGACGGATGTCAGTTCGGTTCGAAGAAAGGAAGCTGAGTCCTTGTACCACAAATTCGGGATCCCTAGGACGTATGAGATTATCTTGCCTGGCCCGACCGATAGGATGTACAACCCTCCCTCTGATTGTATTGCCATAACCATCCAAGCCTTAGAGCATGGTTTTAGGTTCCCGATATGTGACGGAGTGGTCCACATCTTGGACTCTTTGGAGTTATGTCCGAATCAGCTATTGCCGAATGGGGTGGGGATGATGCTTGCGTTTTGTGTGTGGTGCAAATCTATCAACCGGAAAGTGACTGTCTCGAACTTTCTACACTTCTTCTCGATAGGTTGCTTTTATTACTTCTCGGCCACTAGAAACTTCGAACTCTTCACAAAGTTTTAGTCTTCTCATGGCCCTGGATACAAGAGGCGTTATGTTTTCGTTCGGATGCCCCCGAACGAAAATGACACCCCCGGAGTGGTTCTGACTCCTCGATTATGGCACCGTCATGATGGTGTGCTTACCGTTCTTGCCCGTCAAAATGAATGGGTTGATGCCTATCGGGGTCGAACGCCCGAGGATCGGATAATCCCATACAGTCTCTTGGTGGAGCCGATCCTATACCTTGGGGGCGTGTCTTCGGTGGAACCAGAGATTCGAGGGAATATCCGAGACTTGGGTACGTTTTTGCTTCGCATGTTTTTTTTTTTTTTTTTTTTTTTTGTACTAACCTGTTCGACATGTTTCCTTCGTAGGTTATTGGATGAAGCTGTCTCAGGAATTCTTGGCCCGAAGGGCTCTGTCTCTTGCGAACAAAAACACGGTCCCGAAGTATACGGAGTCGAGGCCGCACAACATTTCGACCATAGTTGATCCCTCAATTGCTCCACATCTTACTCCTATTCTGAACGCGGATCTTGGTGGCGAATCGGGATCCGGTGCCGCGGGTGGGACTGCTCAGGAGTTGGTGCCCGGTACTAGTGTTCCTCCCTCGAACCGGGTGGAGGGTTCGGATGACTACCGTGACTCGGAACGGACGGCCTCGGTGATGCCTCGAGAGCAGGGCCAAAGTTCGGCCTCGGGTCAACGGAAGAGGGCTCGAACAGATGTGGCTAGTGGTACGGAGGATAAGACCGTGATTGACTTGCCAGACTCACCTGATCATGCGACCGCGGCTAGTCGGGGCCATGCATGCTCGACGCGTGGTCAAGGCTTGAAGGAGGTGTCCTTTTTCCGTGATCCGGCCGCGGGCTTGAAGTGGAGGGATTTGATGATCTCGAACAGTGACCAAGTCGAGCTGGATAGGTTGTCAGACGGAGAGATCAAGGCGAAAGCCGCGTCTCTTCAGATGCAGGTTACTTTTCTCACTTGGTGTATCGAAATTTAAGTTTTACTTCGTATTTTTTTCTTTGATCGAACTAACCTTTAAATTTCGTGGCAGATGCTTATGGTGGCTAGGAACATTGATAGCCGGTTGGAGAAAAGGGTCGAATCTTCCGAAAGTTTCGACGCTAAGTTTCGGGAGGAGAAGCACCTTCGACAGGTTGCTCAGTTGGAGGCTTCGAGGAAGGAGAGGGAGATTGCGGAGATGTCGAAGGAGCTTGCTCGACTCCGGGACGAGAAGACTTCGGCGATGGAGAAGCTTTCGGTGGTTGAGGAGAAGAACGTGGAGTTGGTGTCCAAGGTCACTCAGTTGGCCAAGGAGAAAGACGGTTTCGAAACAGCCTTGAGAAAAACCCGCGAAGAATTGGTGAAGAAGGGCAAGTTCGCGAGAGTCGAAGCTGTTCGGGACTTCACAGAATCCGGGTCTTGCGCGTACATGCTAAGTAAGCGGGATGCCGATGCTATGATCAAGGCCCGAGATCGAACCATTGCTCAATTGAAGTTCGGGGGAAAGTTACCGGTGGATTTCGACCCTACCGGTACCGTGGATCTTGAGAAAGATGATCAGATGAAAACTCCTCCGGTCGAAACGGAGGTTGGAGAGGACGGGAATCCAGTGGACGAGGAGGCCATGTACGAGGCTCTTCGCAAGGAGGAGTTTTTCGCCGTTGCGCATCCCACCGAGGCTTCGACCCCTGCCCCCGCTCCTTCGGTGCCTTCGTGGGTTATCCCGTTATGTGAACTCGGGAATTTGGACCTTGCCTCGGCCGGTGTGAACCTTGGGAACTTGTCCTATAAGGATTTCGGCTCTTTGTGCCAATTTTTCCTTGGTGATGAAAGTTTGAGTGACACGGCCTTAAGCAATCCTCCGGGGGGCGAACATGTCTAGTGTTCGATGGTTTCGACGGTTTTGGCTACCTTTGAAGAACATGACGACTTTTTGAAGACTTGGTATGCCAAGTGGTCTTGTAATCATGCCTTTATGCTTCGAACAATATTTTATCTTTATCGAACAACTTGTCATTTTGGATAATTTGTAAGTGGGAAAGGATTCGGTGGGGGTCGAAGCGAGTAGCTAGGTGACTTCGACCACGCGGAATCCTTTCGCTTTTGGACACCTATTCGACCCTCGTAAGGATGAAAATTTCGACCCTTACAATTATCTTTGTTGATCTTTCGTAGTCGAATGCCCATGTATTACTTCTTGCTTTCCGGCTTGGGTCTTTTCGATACGTTCGAGTCGAACACATTCGAGAGAGATGTTCAAACATGTTCGAGTGGGGTGAGTATTTGTGGCAATTTTGTTTTCGTCAAAATAATTGCTTGTTACTCTTGATTTCTTACCAAGATGGATGATTATCCTAAGTATTGATAAGCTTTCGGGCAGCGTATTCGATAAGTAGAATCCCGTTGGATTGTCTATATCGAATCATCTCCCTCATCCCATAAAGATTATTTTTGGGGGCTGGGATATTCGCACAGATTACCTTCCCGTCGGAATAGTATCATTCGATATACCCTCGAGATCCTTTGGATCTAATGCGAAGTGTCGTCGTGTTTCGATATATCACCCGTCAGTGATATTATCGAAATTCGATGACAGATTACACATGTTTGTTCGATATGTTTAACATAAGGAAGTAACTTATTTTGCTTCGATGCTTTAATGACGATACATCCCTTTTCTCAGTGACGACCTTATGAAAGGTGGTGTGGTGAAAGGTTTCTTACAAAAAGTGGGTAATCTTCATGGCTTGTCGAATTTCTTCAAAATGCTTCGAAGCTTTCTGCAAAAGATGGTGGGGGTCGAAGTGACGTCTAGGAGTAGTACTTCCTCAGATTCTTGATGTTCCATGATCGGTCTACACGATTTCCTTCGAGGTCTTCGAGCCTGTAGCTTCCGTTGGAAAGTGCTTCGATAACCCTGAAAGGCCCTTTCCACGGTTCTTGAAATTTTCCCACGTTTTCGAGGACATTCACCTTTCGCAGTACAAGATCTCCGACATTGAGGTCTCTCTTGATGAGCTTCTTGTTATAGGCCTTGGTCATCATAGCCTGGTACCTTAGAACCCGAGTCCTTACTTCTTCTCTCTTTGAATCTAGCAAGTCCAGCTCCAGAGCTCGGGCCTCCCCATTGAGATGGGGGTCATACTCCTTGATTCTTAGTGACTCGACGGCGATTTCGCATGGGATTACTGCTTCCGAACCATAGACCATGCAAAAAGGGGTTTCTCGGGTGGCCGTCCTCTGTGTCGTTCGATAGGCCCATAGAACTCCGTGCAGTTCGTCAGCCCACTCGGCTTTCGACCGTCCCAGTCTTTTTTCGAGATTCTCAACGATAGTTCGATTAGTGACCTTTGTCTGTCCGTTGGCTTGCGGGTGTCCTACCGAAGTGAAACTTTGCTTGATCCCCAACTCCGTGCACCAAGCTCACAACTTTTTCCCAGCGAATTGGGCTCCGTTATCGGATACGATGACTCGTGGAAGCCCGAATCGGCAGACGATATTTCTCCAGATGAAATCTCTCACAACTGTTTCGGTTATTTTTCCCACTGTTTCTGTTTCGACCCACTTTGAAAAATACTCCACCGCCACTATGAGGAATTTCTTCTGATTGGTGGATGTGGGGAGTTTTCCTACAATGTCAATGCCCCATCTATCGAAAGGACAAGATATCGGAGTGGGGATGAGGGGTCCTCCCGGAGCCTTGCTGTTGCGTGCGAACCTTTGACATTCATCACACTTTTTAGTTCGAGCCTTCGAGTCCTTGATGATGGTGGGCCAGTAAAACCCTTGACGTCGAATTTTTTGGGCCAATGCCCTTCCCCCGGAATGGTTTCCACAGCTTCCGGCATGCACCTCTTCAAGTAGGCTTTGAGCTTCTTCCTTGTTGACGCACTTCAAGTGCGATCCGTCGAACGATCTTTTATATAGATCGGACCCATCCTAGAGAAAATATTGGGCTCTTCGCCCAAGCCTTCGGGCTTCCATTCGGTCCTGGGGGATCACCCCTTGTTTGTAGAGCTGTAAAAGAGAAATATCTCCGTGATTGGGGGGTGAGTTCCTTAATTGGGGAATAATTGATTCTATACTTGGTAGTTTCGTGGGTGGTTTCGAATTTACTACCTTGATGTCCGCCAACCATTCGTGGTCGGAGTCAAGGGTATTAACTTCGATGCCCTTTTGCCTTTTGAATTTGTCAACTCCAATGGCGGGTTGTTGCACCGTCATGAGGGTGACCTGGTTGTGATAACATGTTTCATAAGGTTTAGTGAAATGGATCCGTTTTCCACGGACCGATTTGATTTGTTCGGGGTAGGAACATACCGCCGGGTAGCAATTGTTTGTGATGCACTTCCGAACTTTGCTAGGCCATCCGCAACTTGGTTGAGCGTTCGAGATATTTGTGATATTTCGACGCTTTGGAACCTTGGGATGATGTTTTTGAGTTCAGCTAAGTATAGCTTCATGGGTTCTTCCTTCGCTTCGAATACTCCCGCATGTTGTTGGGCCACTAATTGAGAATCAGTGTACAGATGTACGTGTCTGGCTCCCCCTTCGAGTGATAGTCGAAGGCCTAGGAGTGCGGCTTCGTACTCCGCTTCGTTGTTGGTCGCGGGGAAAGCGAGGCGTACGGCGAAATCCACTTCGACCCCTAGGGGGTCGATCATGTGAATCCCTACTCCCCTTTGGCCCCTAGTGGACGAACCGTCGACGTAAATTTCTGATCTTGGTTCCATATTTTGGCCCTTGGCGAATGCTTCGATGGTATGCACATACTCGATTTCCTCGTTAACTCCGAGGAAGAAATCCGCGATTACTTGCGCCTTTTTGCCATTTGGGGCTTGGAATTCAAGTGCGTATTCCATGAGTTCGACAACCCATTTCACTAGCCGACCCGATAGACCGGGCTTTCCTAGAATCCTCTTCAAGGGGTGGGACGTTAGGACCACAATTTAGTGGGCTTGAAAATAGGGTCGAAGACGTCGGGACGCCAACACTACGCAATAGGCGAGCTTTTCGATATCCAAGTAATTCAGTTCGGCTTTAGTGAGTACCTTGCTCAGGTAGTAGATCGGCTGGTGTTGGTTTCCCTCTAGTCTTACCAATTCCGAACTCACCACCTCTTGAGAGATGGCTACGTGTAGGTACAAGGTGTCTCCTTCTTTCGGTTTCGAGAGTAGTGGGGGTCTCGAAAGGTGGCTTTTGAGGTCCTCCAAAGCTTTTTCGGTTTCTTCGCTCCATTCGAAATTATTGCTGTTCCGGAGCACTTTGAGGAAAGGGAGACTTTTTTCTCCGGATCTAGCAATGAAGCGACTTAGGGCAATGACTCGTCCGACTAGCTTTTGGACTTCGTTGATGTTTCGCGGGCTGGGGAAATCTAACACGGCTTTGATTTTGTCGGGGTTGGCCTCGATTCCTCTTTGGGTAACCATGTACCCGAGAAACTTTCCTCCTTTGACACCGAAGGTGCATTTCGAGGGGTTGAGTTTCATACCGAATTTCCTCAAAATCTTGAAGCATCGACCCAAGTGTTCGATGTGGTCTTTCGCTTCGAGGCTTTTTACCAGCATGTCATCAACGTATACTTCCATGGTTCGCCCGATTTCTTGCTCGAACATCATATTGACCAACCGTTGATACGTCGCTCCGGCGTTTCGCAACCCGAAAGGCATGACTTTGAAAGAAAAGACCCCCGAATGTGTGGTGAAAGCCGTCTTATCTACATCTTCACGGGCCATGGGTACTTGGTAATAGCCCTGGAAAGCATCCATGAAGCTGAGGCGTTCGGCCCCTGCTGTCGAATCAACTAGTTGGTCGATTCGAGGCAAAGGATAAGGGTCCCTCGGGCAGTGCTTGTTGAGATCGGTGAAATCATTGCACATCCTCCACTTTCCGTTCCCTTTCCCTACGAGGACAACGTTGCACAACCAATCGGAGAACTTAGTGGGCCGGATATGTCCTGCCTTGAGCAGTTTCGCAACCTCCTCATCAATAATCAAGTTCTTCTCTCGGCTGAAATTTCTCTGTCTCTGGCTGATGGGCTTAGCCTTGGGATTCACATTGAGTCGGTGCACGATGATGCGAGGATCAATCCCTTTTAAGTCCGCCGTTCCCCATGCGAAAACATCTGAGTTCGTTCTCAGGAAGAGGATTAGAGCCAATTCGAGGTCTTCCGGCAAGTCGTCCGCAATTTTGGTGGTTCGGTTTAAGGATTCTTCGAAGAGATGGAGATCCCTTACTTTGGAACAAGGCTCAAGGTGTTCTCCCGATCGATGGCCGAAGTCGAACTGATCATTGTCGACGATTAAGCATTGCTTTTTCGGAGGGGGGGCGTCGGAGCTCTCCGCTCTGGTTGCCTCGAACTTGGGAGTTGAAGGTTGGGTGGATGCACAGTAGCATTCCCATGCTTCTTTCGGGTCGCCTTTGACTTCTCCTACTCCGAACTCCGTAGGGAATTTCATCTTGAGGTGATACGTGGATGCGACGGCTTGAAACTGATTGAGGCCTGGTCGCCCGAAAAGTACGTTGTACCCCATGGGATCGTCCACTACTACATATTGGCAGTTGTACGTGGCCCTAGTAGGCTTGGTTCCCATGGAAGTGACTAGCCAGATAGTCCCTAGTGGTTTAACCACGGATCCGCCGAACCCCGAAAGTTATGTCGAAACCTCCGAGAAACCTTGTCCTTCGATCTTCATTTTTTTCAAGGTGGCGGTGGTGATGACATTCACCGAGCTCCTCGTATCGACAAGGATCTTCCTTACCGGAAATCCTGAAATTACCATCGAAACAACGAGAGGGAAGTTCGGATCTTGGTTTCGAGTTACCTCTGGGGAAGGGACGTCCGACTCGTCGAAAACTAAAGCCCGGCTTTGGATTTCCAAACTACCCACGTTGAAGGTTGGGGATCCTTCGGCGTAGGCGTTACGCATCCGACGTGCTGTCCGGTTTCTCTCCTTTCGAGAGTCTCCTCCCGTGGGACCTCCGGCTATGTACCGAATTTCATCATATATGGGATCATTCTCGGAATTGTTTCCTTCGGCTTGAATTTCGTTGGCCTCTCGGTAGACCTCCGATTGCATTGGCAAAGGGGGTCGTGGAGGTGCTGGTCGAACTACTTCTGATTTCCTCTTGCTAACGGGTCTTATAGTAAGAACTCCGTTTTTATTGGTATACTCCTCCGCATACCCTTCGACCATGATTCGGTCCAGCTCTTCATTCAGTTCGATGCAACGATCGGTGCCATGTCCTGGTTGTTTGTGGAACTCGCAAAATTCCTCGGACCTCCGAGTGGTGTTCGTTTCTCTGTGCTTCTTGGGCCATCGAGTGAACGAAGAGTCTTCAAAAAGTGTGAAGACTTGTCGTTGAGGATATCGAATGGGCCTTGGATTTTTTCGAGGTAGGCGTCTTTCGCCATATCCTCGGTCTCTAGGGGGATCCTTCGCGGGCCCCCTTTCTTACTTCACTGTGGTTTTGCCTCTGTCCGGCTTCGAGCTTCTGGGGGGTGTGTCTTCTCTGTCCCAAGTTGGGGACGTTCCGAAGGCTAATCTCGCTTCCTTGTTCATTCTTTCCTCTTCGATATACTTGTTCACGATATTCGATAGTGCTTCGGCCGTTTCGGGCATTTCCCTTGAAACTTCTGAGGCTAGACCCCTATTCCGAGTGTTCGTAAAAAGGGCTTGTCTACTGAAGTTCATGGGATGGTCATCCACTTGTAACGCCACCGCGTTGAATCGTTGCCACCATCGCTGAAGCGGTTCATCCTTCTTTTGGATAATGTCTTGTAGACAGCTGCTGGATTACCGAGATTTTTTGTAATCGGTGAAGTGTCCTAGGAAGGCATGTACTAGGTCCGAGTAAGATCTGATGGATCCTTCGGGCATGTTGTATTACCATTCGGTGGCTACCCCTTTGAGGGTACCGGGAAAGACAATCACCATTCCCTTCTCGTCGTGTCCGTAAGTTTGCATCATGTTTTCGAATCTCACTCTGTGTTCGTGGGGACCTGTCACTCCCGAGTACTTGGGGAGATTCTTGGGGATCTTTCGGTCCGTTGGGATCGAATGACTCATAAGTCGCGAAGATAGTGGATTCGGGGCTAGACCTTTATCGCGTCCGGAGGATGTTTTGGTCGCGTGGTACTTTCGTGCTTCTCGTTCGTCCCTTCTCCTCAGGTCATCGGTATCGTGACGGGGTCTCTTCGAGTCACGAGTTTCCTGCTTCTTGCGATCGTGTGCACGAAGTAACTCTTCGTACTTTTCCCTTTTTCGCTCGAGCGTTCGTCGTCCGATATCTCCAAAACATCCTCAGGTATTGAGTGGAGAGGATAGGTTCGAGGGTTCTTCTCTCGTGTCGAACCTTTACCCTTGTTCCAGTCGTTTCCTCGTGGGGTAACATTGAGCTCCCCGCGCTAGTTCCCGTGCTTTGGGGGGCGGGTTCTCGTCTCTTGTCGGTAGACTTCGAGATACCATCGGAGTGTTTACTTCGAGTGGAAGCACTTCGGGCTGAACCGCTCTCGGCGAGCTTCACCGGAGGTGGTCGGCTACGGTCGCTCCGAGTGGGAGCCTTTTCAGCGGGCTTCTTTGGAGGTAGTCGACGGTCGACGACGTCCTCGCATACGCTCCGCACAAGCTTTGCTAATTGCTCTTCCGTCATTAAAATTTGTGGTGCCGCCTTGTCGGGTTCCTGTGCCGAGGTGCCTCCCGAGTGGGAAGGCGACGCGGGGGGAGTGGGGTCAGGGGAGACTTCGTCCTCTTCTCGCTCTGAGGTGTTGTTGTTTGCTGTATCTTCTAGGTCCTTGGGGTCAGTGATAGTGTCGTCTTGATCCTTGGTGGTGGTTCCCGGTTGCTTTCCGACTTTCCGTTTTGCCATGGCTTTTCGTCACCGTTTCCCACAGACGGCGCCAAGATGATGAAGGTAAAACCGGTTAGGGAGTTTATATCATCATCTCTCGATCCATGGAAGCTGATGGAAGGAGTATTTTGAGTGTGGACGGGGATGAGTGCCTGCAAAATGAGGGGAAAGTAAGGGGGAGGGGACTTAGCTCCGGCCTACCGAAGTTAGACCGGCGAGCAAGTTAATGTGTTGAGAAGTGAAAATGAAATAGTAATGACTGAATGATACGAGCAATAAATGAGGACATATATATAGGATACGGTAGAGGTCCCACATTTTCTCTAGGTGTTCGACTCGAGTAGGTGGCCTTTTCGTTCGGCATACTTGTTCGACCCCCTAGGTAGTTCGACCCCTGGAGCGTACTTGAGTGGTTCGACCCTTGGAGCGTACTTGAGTGGTTCGACCCTCGAGTGGTTCGACCCATGTGGATACCTCCGGGTTGGTCGAGGAAAACTCCATGGTCTTCGAGGGGTCATAACAAGTAATCTGTTCGAGTCCATAACAAGGTTGTTCGACTTGTAGCTTTACCACTTGTCCCATATCAAAGCTAGCTGCCGCCATATAGGAAAGGTTGAAATATGATTGATTCTTGATCGCCGATCGTTCCTATTTTATATATATACCTGTTTCAATTTGGTTAACATATTTAGAGTTGAAACTTATTTGGAATTCATATCGTTACGACGTTACCGTAAGTATATATTTATATGGTGTTGATTAAGATGTCGAGTTAGATGTTCTTAATGATGGTGTAACCTTCATTTAATTATAGTAGTATGAATTTTGAGTTGAGTGACCATTAGAACTTGCCTGACTGACCTTAAAACTAGAAATTCTATAAAGATAAGCACATTATACGAGAGGGTTAGATGGAATAAGTGGGAGTACCGTTAAGCTACACTAATGATCCAATGTTTAGTATAATTAGTTGAGTAGAATCAAGTGGATGTCAGACCCTTTCCTCAACGGTAATATTGAGAAAGAGGTCTACATGGCAAGCCTGAAGGCATCGAATCAAGACCAATCCATATGCCGTTAGCAAGCTTGAAAGGTCCATATATGGACTTAAGCAAGCCTCAAGAAGATGGAATATCTGCTTTGATGAAGCAGTCAATGAGTTTGACTTTATCAGTAGTTAGGAAGATCCCTGTGTTTATGATGAAACACAGCGACATGGGAATTGTCTTCATGATTATATATGTTGATAACATTCTAATCATAGGAGGCAATGTCTCTATGTTACAAGAAACAAAAGTGTGGTTACCCAAGACCTTATTAGATGAAGGACTAGGGCAAAGTTTATGACAACCTTGGAATGGAAGATCTATGGAGATAGATCCCAAGGATGTTAGGATTGACACAGTTACCATGTATCGACGAAATACTCAAGTGCTTTAAAATGGAAGATTTTGAGAAAGGCTTTCTCCTAGCTAGACATGATGTCAAGCTAACAGTCAAGGATGATCCTAAGACTGTAAAAAAAAAAGAAGCCATGAATCGTATCTCGTATACCTCCATAATGGGATCCATTATATGTGCAATGAGTTGCACACGGCCAAATGAGGGCTTTGCAATTAGTATTGATTGTCGACGCCAACAGAACCCAGGGGTGCCTCACTAGTGTATCTGTAGAGAACATTCTGAAAGTACCTTGAATGGACTAAAGACATGTTCTTGGTGTATGGTGGACAACCAGAATTGAAGTTGTCTGGTTACGTCAATACCAGCTTCGAATCGGATCTTGAAGACTTGAAGTCTCAAATTGGATATGTGTTCACATTGAACATTGAAGCGATCTGTTGAATAAAGTTCTAAACAAGCCACAATTGCAAACTCTACTACAGAAGCCGAGTACATTGCTCCATCTGAAGCATCGAAAGAAGCTGTCATGATGTCAGAGTTCTTGAAGGAATTGAGGGTTATTCCTACTCCTAGTCCAATAATGATTTATTGTGACAACATGGGCGCCGTCGCTCAAGCCAAGGAGCCTAGATCTACAAACAAGAACAAACATGTATTTACAAATATCGTACGAATGATCGTAGATAGAAAAGGGAAAATTAATATTGAACGTATCTCCACAATGGAAAACCGTGGCGAACCTTTCACAAAGTCTAAAATATGGAGGCTTATACAAGACATATGCTAATCTGTGAGTTGAGCATAAATGTGATTGGCTCTAGTCCATGTGGGAGATTGATAGTAAATATGTCCTAGAGACAACCACATTTAAGGACATATATACTACATCACAATCAACGTAATATATTATATGTTTGGTATCCATGTTTATGTTTACTTATGTATTTATATTACACCGGGCATACAACATGTCATATCTTTAGCTGGTTGTTCTGTATTGATATCAAACATGTCCCCAGTGGATAAATGACTGATCACATAATTAGTGGGAACTATGTGAATTATCATTCATCCCGAACTCTACCTAGTCGAAGCTCACCTCAGATATACGGGTCTGGATGATGCAATTGAGACTAGCATGCGTGGAGGTTATAATTGTTAGAGCAAGTGTGACTCGATCCCACGACCACGGAACGGATCATTAGAGTGAGTCCATGATGTTCCCATAACTGCGCATAGTTGTTCGAGGAGGATATCCAAACAATGGAAGTACCCACCGGAGCTCCCATCGATGTGTACTCTACACTAAGGTGTCTATGGAAACCGGAGTTGAGGAAGTGATGCCATTCATCCTTGGACTCTCAGGACTTTGCCATCACATATGTTGCGTGATGAATGTGTATTTTACACTTTCATTCGAGTCTTTTTCACCTAATTTAGCTATCCTGTATGATAATTTAGCTATATTTTAGTACATTTTATTAGAATAGTGTCACGTTTCCCTTTAGATTTTATTTTACAGGTTTTGGTTGAAATTCGGAGATTTCGGGGCAATTATATTGAAGTCTACAAGGAATTGGTGTTTCAGAAGCCTATTTGGAGTATCTGAAGGTTTCCGGATAGGATTTGGAGTCTAGGGGCCGAATCTGGAGGTTAGAAGGCTACTAGAAGTCATAAACCGAGTCCGAAAAGGTGAAGAAATCCAAAACCGCGTCGAAAACGCGGAAATTCCGCGTTTACACTGTGGGGCGAACCGCCGGAGGCCAGAGGCGAACCGCCGCGGGTATAATTCGGGCCTATATATAGTGCTCAGTTTTCTCTCCGAAAACCATATCTTTCCAAGCCTACTTTCTCACCTCTCTCTATAGTTTTAGGTAGGAACTTCCCAGGGCCTGTCCAGGGAGTTCCGTAGCTTAGGGGATACTTTTTTATAGCAGATTGGAGCGCGTAGGATCGCAATCATCCGGAGATTGACAACCTTCGGTAACTTTGTATCTTACAGTTTTTATCTACTTATTTTATTCTTCTTTCAATATGTTTTCTTCTATGATTGCTATTGATTGCATGCCTAATATGAGTAGCTAAACTTATCGTTGGTGGTAGTATGTGAATTCTTAGCGAGGGAAGATAATCATGCTAATGGCTATATCGCGCATTATACTCCGTGTCATTGCTTTATTTCGTTGATCAGTTGCAATCAAAATTCTCGTATGTTGTATTGATTATTATGCACACATGGACACTTTTCAACCAATCAGACCAATTATCTTCGTAGTGTTGAATAATTACGGAATACATTAGGACGTTAGTTGTTGATGAGTCAGACCCATATTATCTTCGTAGTGCTTAATACTTGCAACAGGACACAAGATTGATTCAAAGATCTCTATGCAAGACCGAGGAATTTATGCATGATTATCGACCCATTATGTTAAGAAGGACCATACTATCACCAATCTCCATTATCTGCTTGAAAACCCCTATTGCTTTCTATCTGCTGTTTTATATTCTTAATTAGATTTGATAAAGCTAGTATAGTCCCGAGAGAACGACACTCGAGTCATTCTACTACTACACTACAGTTTTCGTTGTAGTTGTGGATTGCCTTTGGCTAAATACAAATTTATTTGATTGAATCTGACACGTTCATCATTGCGCCATGCTCTTTGATTGGAACCAACGCTTGCACCCTGAAATACGTGGTAGATACGGTCCTTCTGGGATCATGTCAATATTGCATATGGGGATGGTAGTAGATCTTTGGAGATGATTCATCTCTCATGTGTAGCATTGGAGAGAACTGTTCATAGTCGTTCATAGTTGTGTTGGTAAAGTCGTTGGCCAACGCACAGATTTATTTAGGATGTCCTAAATATATCTCAGTAACCAAACAACTCACTAAAGACACCATGAGTGTATTATTTGGATAGACACTTCATCGATCCTAGATGCATCCGAGTAAGTCAGATGAAAGGACCTTACCATCGTCTCATTGAGTGCAACAAGCTTCCCCAACGAAAGGTGGTTTTGAGGCTTCTCTCAAAACGTCATCATGTATTAATATTGCAAATGGAATCGACTGAGAATTCCATAATGCCTAGTCGTCTTGTCTAGCTTAATACATTGAGGCCCTGTGGGTCACACTACACGGTGGACCGGCCTGTTGAGAATACTATAGGAAGAATTATAATTAACTTGGTTAATTATAATTGACTGTGGCATAATTAGTATTTTGTGAATATTAATTATACATATATATATTAATTAGTGTAGAAACTCCGCCGACAACTTCATCCAGTATTCTACCAAACAAAATTTTCAAATTTCGAAGGGTCAGTAATTTTCGATGAGTAGGGAAAAAACGAGCGATAAAGGAAAGCAATTGATGCATAAACACAAAGACTCGACGGACCCAAATCGCGGACCACCGTAGCTTCCGACTCAACACTCGAAATCTTCCCAAGGAAGAGGATCGGCTCGACCAGGAGGCAATACGGGTTGATCCACTTTTCGGGAGCTATACCCTTATACACAACCCACGTCTCACTATGATCGTCCACACAAGGTACGTCTCCTGGACGCCTCCAGATTCGAAGAGTAGGAACGACCCCTTGACTCCCATCCTTGTTTCAAGGAGGACGAACATACACGAAACGCCTTTTGTACCCATCCCCATGAGAGGACTGGAACTTGGTGAAAATTTTGTAATTTTTTAGGGGAGAGAAGTAGAAGAAGCACCCACCATCGGAGCTGGCATTAATGGAAAAGAAATGAAGAAAATTTGAAGGGGTAACTTTGCGACCTAGAGATTCGCACCAAATACAAAAGAGATTAAGTACCCCATCACATTGGGAAGCAGCTGAGTTGGACACAGTTCGAGGGTAGTCAAAATCCTAGAAACCCTCGAACTAATAGTGAATTGGAACCCATGTTCCAAAGCTTGGACACTGATAGCCACACAGTTGATAGGTGGATTATACATCTTATCCTCCGGACCAGGAATTATGACCTCGTAGTCTTCAGGGATACCGAACTTATGATGCAAAGTATCAGCTTTCTTCTGCTTGATGGTGCTAGTATCAGTCGAAATTTTCTTGTCCAAGTTCTCTTCGGTCAATTGCAGTGCAGAACGGAAACAAACGAAAACCGTGCAAAAAAAAAAAAAGTATAAAATCGAAGGGCGTACCTTGAGAAAATCGACGATCGAAGAACAGAACCCGGGGAAAAACCGGTGACTTGCCGTACAGCTGGGAATTCTCCGGTGAAGAGTGGATGGCAGAAGAGAGTAGAAAGGAGAATGAGAAGTAATGGAAGGGAAAGGGTTAAAAATTCCCTTTTATTTGCCCCTTCGCTCATCATTAATGCACCACGAAAAACGAGGCGAGTGTAGAAAATGTGCCTATCGTACGCGTAACACGTGGAGGTTTCGGATAAGGCCAAGTCTCCCGCCTCTCTACGTTCCAATGAGAAAATTCATAATATAAAAAGGCAAATTAACCACCCCCACCAAAGAAGCCCCCTGAATACCTACATCTCGAAATTTTAATAGTCTCTTCCAAGGATCGTCTATCAAAATTTGGGGGACTCATGATATGGGGAAAAGAGGACATATCCCGAAAGACCATCCCCCATGAGGATTGATACTCCCGGATTGTGAGGTACCACCTTCGAAACCTATTTACGGATCGAAAATCACAGAGCCAACACTCGAACATGAACCACCCCAAGGACCTTCCTAACTCCCTGAATAGGCATGGCGCTAGGATCGAAGATATTGGAGGCCTTCGAAATACACCTAGTGACGCCGCCTCGAGTCAACCAACGTCCCTCTACGGTCCGGATAAAAGGGGACACCTTCCAGTGATGGGGGCCACATTGTATCCTCTATATATACATGCATTTACTACACTCCCGCATAGATGATTCTGTTGGACACAATTGATCGAAAACGAAAATACATATAATAGCTTGTACAAAATAGGAAATGCTAAGAAATAAAAGGAAAGAGATGTTGTCTCCGATCAGCAGCAAAGCGGTCCGCTTGGCCGGGATGAAGCGGGCCGCTTGAGCAAGTCTGCCGGTCCCTGGAATATGAAGTGGGCCGCTTGGGAGGACAAAAGCGGGCCACTTGACAGTCTTCTCAGCATTCTGTTTTCTTCGTCTTTCTTAAACCAATAGAAATGAAAGGTGTGGCTCGAGGATGTTTCCTTCAAGTAGAATATGTCCTCTCACTATGGTGCTTGAGACGTTGGGCGTCTACCTTCCACGATACAAGGAACCCAGGATTACGAGCCGCACAAGCTAACAACCCCCAACGAGCAAGAACAATTGCTTGGATTATGCAAAAGGGAGAAGATGAGAGAATAGAATATGAATGGTTTTCCTCTCATCTTTGTCCAGGTGTTTCTTTCTTACATGTTTCTCTCTTGTCTTGTATGTTGTGTATGTTCTACATGTTCTACATGTTTCTCCATACTTCTTCATACTCTTCTACTTCTTACATGTAAGTGAGACCTATATATATATATATATATATATACATATATATGTATATATATATATATATATATATATACACACACACACACACACACACACACACACACACACACACATATATATATATATAGACATATAGATACATACATATAGATACATACATACATATATAAATACATACATACATACATACATATATATATATGTGTATATATACATACATACATATCTACATACATACATATATATGTATATACATACATACATATATACATACATACATATGGATGTATGTATATATGTATGGATGTATATACATATATATGTATGTATGTATATACATATATATGTATGTATGTAGATATGTATGTATGTATATATATACATATATATGTATGTATCTATATATGTATGTATGTATATATGTATGTATGGATGTATGTATATATGTATGTATGTATATATGTATGTATGTATATATGTATATATGTATGTATGTATATATATAGATATATATATGTATATGTATATATACATACATATATATATGTATATATATATATATATATATATATATGTATATATATATATATATGTACATATATATATGTATATACATGTGCTTGAGGACTTGAACCTACGACATCTAGTTTTTCATTCCAATGTTCTACTCGCAGTCGATAAAAAGACTGTTCCTTTCTTGGACCAAGCTTCGAAGATCTTCTCTCTTCAGAGTCGTATCTCACGAACTAATAAAGACAGGGAATTCTTCTATTTTTCCTTTTTCTGTTCGTGAAAATTCCTGCTGTCGAGCTTCGAAGCACAGAGAGCAAGAGCCTTTGACTTTTCTGACTCGTAACCCTAACGGTTGCCCCAAGTTCGAGACATTTAAGCTAGTCCTTCGTCGCCTTGTCTTGCCCCGCTTGCTTTGGATTATCTCCACAAGCTTCTGAACAAACTTCGTATGTTGTCCACCAGAAAAGCCTAGCTTTTTTTTCTCATAGCTCTTTTCTGAGCGGTACGTCTGAGAGCGCTATATATATATATATATATATATATATATATATATATATATATATATATATATATATATATATATATATAAGAATAGAGTTTGTAACTCTCATGTCCATATGTGTCTTTCATGTTATATCATAATTGTCCATCAATACAAAATATTTGGCACTTATGGATGACAACAAATTCCATGTTAAATGACAACAAATGTTATGTTAAATATTCATGAGTTATAAATGTTAACATGGGTCAACATCCTTCTAGAAGGTCTTGAGATGTGAAACTAGCAAAAACCTTGGTTCGGTTCACGTTCGAGGGTCGCGCGCATCCACTCGTACACAAGTCATCTAGTTTCGTGTACAAATCTGGCCGGGACTTGCACTCAACTTATCTAGTTACACAACTTGAAAACCAAGTAGTAACTAGTAAGTTATAAACTAGAGACTTCACTTTATCTCAAACAATGTGAGACACACCCACTCAACATTCTAACTTTAAGCACTTATCTATCACTAACCCAAAGTCCGTTATGGGCATCCAATATATCCATTCGAAACTCATACGAAGTAGCTTTCGGATATATATTACTTTATCTTAATTACTCAATAATTAATAAATGGTCTCCAAATAAATAAACCACAAAAGGTATTATTTATTTATGATGTTTCTTCACAAATTTTTCTCATCATCGGACAGTTCATGAAATTCAGGGCCCATACTTTCGAAAACTTTTCTGAACTCCTTCGGCAGGGTATTGTAGGCATGCTTGAGCCTCTCTTTCAGTTCCCCAGTTTTCTTGCTATTGTACAGTTTCGGCATGGACCATATGTGTCCAGTGACAATCTCTTCTTCTCTATTCACTTTGTACAGACCCAGAAGGCCAGTCAGCTGGTAATCGTATGAGCATTTATAACTCCAAGCATCCGTGATAAATTCCATCGATCCAGAAATCTCAAGGTCTTTGTCATAAAATCCTCTTTCCCCATAAAATCAGGATACTTCTTTGGCTTCAGCTCATGAAGCATGGTTGCAGCTTTTCCTGTTTTAAGGAAATCAACAGCGACAGCTGCAAGTTCTGCTAATTTTATGCACTTCTCATCCAAAGCACCATGTTCACTTAGGTCTGCACAAACCACGTGAGCATTGCAGATAGTACCAAGAGTAGTATCATTTACCATGTTTGTTGTGAAAAAATTGATTATTTCCTGCACCACATAAAAGTATGGTCAAAATCAATAAAATACAGCTTGAACATAATAATGCTATCACATACTAATATCACAACGTTATCCAGGAGGAAAAAACAGCAACACTAGCACATGAAAAGCAGCAACTGAAAGGCACTCAAGACTATAAAAAATACAGCCTCTGTCATGACGCATTTTTCCGTGGACAGCTGCAGGAGCATATTCCATAGGCATCCAACTTTCTTGGTGGAATGAGATTTTCATCCCAAGTAACACAGTAGAGATCACCATCCAGATCACTCCCACATGCTTCGTTTGTATGTGGTCTCTCTCCTTTTTGTGGGAATACTAAGCAATCATAAAGATTTTCCAGCCCAGGCACATGAACTATAGGGGTAACATCTAAATGGTACTATTTGATAACTTATTGGTTTATTTGATAACAAAACCAATATGGGTAACATTTAAAGGGTACTACTCATTTTTTTAGATTCTTTATCGTATTCTTTTTTTATCTGTTTTTTAGATTATTTTTATGTATATTTTTTGACAATTTTCTATCTCACAACTTTATTTATTGTGGGTCTTGCCACTAAACCAAAGACTACACTCATCATCACAACATCTTAAAAAACCGTCACAAAAGCAAACGTAAAGAATCTAAAAAAACTGATGAGTATGTGATAACAAAATGTCACCATAAGTCGCACTGAGCTTTGGACACCTATAACAAAAGTCGCAGATAACTAAAACCAAATTCCATCTTTCTCCTTCCCCCTTATCTCTCTACACTATCTTCTTCTTCTTCAACCCAAAAAGGCCACTCAAACCAGCACCACCTCTTCACAAGTCACAGCAACCATGGCGTCTCTTTCTTCCTCCGCCCTTATGCTCACTAAACCACCCCTCACCTCTTCTTCTTCATCTTCATCTTCCTCTCACACTCTCCGCTTATTTTTCAAACCCCACATTCCCACCTCCAGAACCCGGACAAGAATCACCGCCGTCAAAGCTGAATTCGACTTGACCTTCTTCGAGAGAGACTTGCAAGGAGACGACTCCTCCTCCTCCGACCCCACCATCCCCGGTGCCGGTTTCCCTGATTTGGAGCCCAAAGAGGAGCCCCAGTGCCCCCCTGGCCTCAGACAGTACGAGTCCATGGTTGTTTTGCGCCCCGATATGTCCGAAGATGAACGCCTCGCCTTCACTCAGAGATATGAAGAGGTTTTTTACCTGCATTTCCCTTTTTATTATTATTATTATTATTATTATTATTATTATTATTATTATTATTATTATTATTATTATTATTATTATTATTATTATTATTATTATTATTATTATTATTATTTATTTATGTTCTTGATTGCGTTTTTATGATATAGTTATTTTAGATGGTCTAAAAGCAAACGTAAACGATATATATGATGATTTAAGTGTTAATTGAGCTATATGGTAGTGAATTAGAGAGTCCCACTTCAAAGATTGATTTTTATGGTTGATTCTATGCTACTACATCAGGTTAGTATTTTTCCATGGTTAACATATGAAAACACATGGTGTTAGAGTTTTAAAAGCACAGAGTTGTAACTGATGAGGTACTGTGTCATTGGTGTTTGGGGGAATGTGTGTTTTACTATATTGATTGGAGTGGAGTGGAGGACTGCTGGCGTAGGTTTTTCGTTACCTTTGGTGAGTAGTTAAATGAGTTCGACTTGCAAGATTAGTGTTCCCTTGAGGTTGTGTGTCATGGGGAATGGTCTAGTTGAGTGTCTTTGTGTTGGTTCGCTGCTTCTGGAGCGATCCAAGTGATGGTTTTGATTTGTGTGCTGAACGGTGTAACTATGAGCTAAATCAGAAAAAGGTGGAGGAGATGCTTTTACTAGTTTAGATGTATGGGGTTGCCTGATTTTAACATCAGATTAGACTGTCTTGTTTACGTGGGGGAAGTAGTTTCGAGTGCAAAGTTTGGGGCTTATTAGAGTATATGGGTTTGGAAAATTGTATTGATGCAAGTTGAAATGTTCATGGTCTTTATTGTGTTTGCTCACATTTCTAGTAGTTTAAATCCCCTTGGAAATCAGTACTTGAGTGACTGAGGATAAGAATAATGTGGACAAAGTCTGCAGCATACACTAATGCCGTAACCATATATAGATTATATGTGGAGTAATTGCACAGGGGTTACCTACTCCATGAGTAATACGGAGTACTAGTTTAGGCTATTTGGGAAAGGTTTTGTCTTTGGTTTGAAAAATGCATTGGAACAGTTGCTTCTTAAATTTCTTCTCTTAAGAGAGTCTGTTCGGACTAGTTTGGGCCACTGCTTTCATTGTAAACCTTCAAATCAAGCAAAACATTGGGCATCCTGTACGTCTGTTAAAAACTTAGAATAGCATATCCAATTTGACTTCTCTAGGCTGAATGGTGAGAGTTAATTGATCTAGCGGTTTGTCAAGTAATGCTACTTACGAGAAGGCTCTATTAACCCTTTGCAGCATCAGCAACTTGAGACGTGGGAAGCTTTGCATCATGTTATGTATTTTGGTCTCCTAGTATTGTTTCTTTCTGTTCTGATCTGTTTATTGTTACTAATAATGGCTGAACATGACTCAATATGTAGAGAAAAACCTAAACTGAAGCAGCGTTAACTGAACAGGAATATGTCTATGTAAATGTAACCTACCAACCGGTGAATCTTGTCCTAGAGCATATACTGTATGCTCTTTGCATAGTTCTCTAAGAAGTGTCCATGATATTTTCTTTTGCAGTTACTTGTAGCTGGAGGTGGCATGTATGTCGAGGTTTTCAACAGAGGGGTTATTCCACTTGCTTATTCTATCAGAAAGAAAAACAAAGAGGGAGAAACCAATACATATATGGACGGTATCTACCTTCTGTTTACCTATTTCACCAAGCCCGAGGCAATGAAAATTCTTAGCGATACACTATTAGCGGATGATGATTGCATTCGGTCATCCAGTTTCAAGATTAGGAAAAGGAAGCTGTTTTAATTTCTTGATATCTACTGTATGATTTGTGATTAGCAGCTGATTTTTCCTTATCAGTTTAACCACAGAAAATCTTGTATGTTTTGATGCTCTGATGAGCAAAATTATGTGAAGATGGGGAAATTATTCATGTGCTGTTCTATCTTGAGCCATGGTTGTGAGTTGTCTGTTACTTATTACCACTTCACCAGGCCCCCAATAAGTTGGGTCGAGGATTAATCGATTTTATTATTCTTTCATGATATGACTTGCTAGAGTTTCAAAGAGGTTTTGGAGTAGAGATTTTCAGAATTAACCTGAGCCAGATTAATTCTTGTTGATTTACCACTGCACCACCATCAACACAATAGGAAAATTTCAACTCTTTGAAATGAAAATTTGCATCAAGAAAAGATCAACACAGCCCACAACAAACTACATGAGTGCTTAACAATCACTTTCTTATTTCGTTACAACTCCAGGACTCGAGACATGCTTTACAACCACGAAAATTGACTCGCATTTCTACACAAAATTCGGAAATAAAAATGGCAATCTTCTGGTGAGATGGCTGTTACTCAAAATGTACAGCGAAACAGAGACCACAATTGTTTACATCGACAGGCCATTAAAGGATCTATGACCAACCGAACACATAGTCGAGAACATAGACCAGCGCGAGTGAAATTGGATATAGTGCGAACGCTAAAAAAGATGTCCACAGTGGGAAAGTGGTGCGAGTGCTAGCGAAGATTCCCATAACAACACAGACTATCAAGATAACAAGAACTTCTGCTGAGAAATTCCAGTCCAACCCTCTCACATAAACAAGAGCCAGGAACACCGACAGACACAGGACATTGTTCATCGTAACAGCTCCATATATCTGAAAACACAAAGTGACGGTTACAGATACTGAACCAAATATTCCTTCACCATAAATTGTAATCAGGACTAGATTTTGATTTTTATTGTAAACCTTGTAAAAGTTCCTGTTGTATGGTTATTCACACAGCAGCTCAAGCCACATGTTCGAGGATTGCACAAACATCAATAATTCACCCAAGAAATATCTTTGGTAATGAAGTGGGAGGTGTTTGTTGTGCAAATGTGTTTTACCAAAATATAAAGGACAAAACGGAAATGCAAGGAATTTGTTCAACTGGCTATGACTTATGAGTTGTATCGACTACAAAGTACTGTTGAAACAAAAAGTAGCTTACCTCTGAAAATGTCAATGAGGCAGATCTTAACTTTTTCCTGGAGGCAAATATAATTGCAGATACGGCCTCACTGGAGTTGGTAGCCACTGGCAGTGCAATGAAGGAGATGAAAAAGGTAGGAATACTAGTTGCAGCAGAGAAATTATCCACAGCATCAACCAAAGGATCAGCAAATGCAGCTGCAATAGCTGATCCCAGCAACAACAACAGTGCAGCTTTAATTGTAGTCCATCGAGCATCTTCAGCGCCTTCAGCAATCTCATCACTTTGTTGTTCCCCTAGAAGAGCATGTTGTCTCCTTGTTTCCTGCAAACAGAACATATAGTGAGCTCATGACTCATATCAATGCAGTGAGTTAATAATTCACTAAGTTCATTACACAGTCATACATCGTGATAGTCGTCAATATACTTCATTGAAGCAGAATGGTTAGAACCACCCTTGGCTTCCCCAAGCCATTTCTCAACTCCAGCAACGAACTCATCAAAGTCAACTTGTGTGTCAAGAGTAGTATCAAAATCTTTCATCAATTTTTCAACGGCATCATTTTCGTCTAAGTTGATCTGGTCAAATTGGATTCCAACAATCAGAGCTCTTAGTTCCGAGTGTGAAAGACGCCCATCTTCATTTCCATCAATGGTATTGAATAGCCTGCCATATCAGATAAGACAACAGGCATTGATAAATGATAAGGACATATCAAAGAGGCAAAAAATGTGATCTACACTTCCATAAGTAGGAGTGTAACACTGGCACTCACTTTTGCAATATTTCTATATTAGGTTTTCCATCCTCAGTAGCAAGCTTTCCCAGCGAATGCTTTTTCAGATGCTTCAAAATTCCTGATATGACATGCTTATGCTTTGCATAAGCAATACGCCTTCGCTGGACCCAAGGCTGGAATACCTGCACAAGAAGTTTGAAAGGTTGCAGAAATATGCAAGGAGAAATAGTATTATACTCCTGTGTCAGCAACTGTGAACAATAGCAGCACAAGCTGCAGTACAGCACAAGAATTCCCTCACCAGATACTGCACCACATGGCATATGCCAAGTGCTGTGCACAGTAATGTAATGATTCATGAATTCAAATAACCAAATGCTAGCCCCAAAACACAAAAGTGAACTGAGGATCCGTGACATTTTTGCATAGTCACAATCTGGATAAAATTCAAACTTAAGTTCTGTTCTCTTCATCTGAACATAACTGATCTGAACTGAACTTAATACATCTGAACTGAACTGAACTTATTTGTAATATAAAAAGCTATTAGGTGAATCCGAACTGAACTAAACTTATTGCATCTGAACCGAACTTAATGCTGAACTGAACTTAATGCATCTGAAGTGATCTGAACTGATTTCAGACGAAGAGAACAGAGCTTTAGTTGGTTTCAGAAGTCAAATATTTTGTAGATTAGATATACAGGTGATGAATCTACATAAATAGTGAGAGCAAATTGGAGTATCTTAAAGGGGTCAAGACCACATAAATGGTGTTTGCAATAGCTTCAACTTAAAATAAGTAAATTAATCCAAGGAAAAGTTGGTATAATTGGCTTATTAGATAATTTGACGGTTGTTTTGCAAAAAACTACTAAAAAATTAGAGAAATTGTAGAAGTAGTGATTGCAAACTCAAATTTTTGGACAAAACAACTAAAATCAAGCTTAATTTATGCTTAATTTATGGAGAAGTTGCCCAAGGAGGTCTTCTCCAGTTTAACTTATCCAGTTTAATTTAAGACAACTTGGCAGCTTATAAGGCTGTTGTTTTGGAAATTTGACCAACTACTGGCTTGAAAATTAAAAGTTAAGAGGAAAATACAAGTGTATCGAACAATGGTAAATAGTAAAAATATACAGGTATGCAACAATGAATTAAGATGTGACTTGACAAATCAAAATTTTGGAGTACCTGGTAAAGACAATAGCCGATCAGAAGAGCAACAGAAACTATAAGAGAGATTAAGACAACCAAGTGGCGTCCTGACTGTATATGCAAAATTTGTGGTAACTGAACAACTATGAAGGGGACCACAGATACAGCCATGATGATGCCCGCATAGCTTGTCCAGATATCAGTGCTAACACCAGAGGCTGCAAGGACAACCAGAGTGTAAAGGAGGAGAGAGCAAACAGAAACAATAAAGGAGATGGGAAAAGATGTTTGTCAATACTTTTAGTAGCTTGGCCTATAAAGAACAGAAAACAAGGACATGGAATCACTTTCAGAGCGGAGGCAGCAAGCTAGGTTGCTTATAACTGCCTCACTCCCACCTATCTTTCAAAATAAAGATATACCACCATACCACCAGAGTTCAGATGTATAAGAAAAATTTAAGTTATTCTTCAGAAAACAGTATTGAGAATTCTTTGGTCATCATATGATACGCTGATATGACATTAAAGGCAAATCATTGCATAAAGACAAATAGTTTCAGTTTGAAAGAGAAATTACACATGAGCTGGTTAACCAAATTCAAGAAAAACGTGATCAAATGTTTACTTAAATCTCAAATGAAGTAAACAGAAGCATTGCATAACGACATTAATGACTTCAGTTTGAAAGAGAAATTACACATGAGATGATTAACCAAATTCAAGAAAGAATGGGCGACAACCAGTTAAATCGAAGCCTCTTGTGTCCCTGTGAATCAATGGCCAATTTATTATCTATGTCACACTTGCCAACAATAATACAGGTACCCCAAACGAGAGTGAGAAGCATCACAGTTGACCCAGCTAGCAGTCCCATTCCAACAGAGACCTGGCTTTGAGCAACTTCTTTGCTTCCAGATATTCCAGACACTGAAGCATAAAAATAAGAATTAATCAGAAATAGTCAACTACATCACATTGGCCGTATATGTTATTGATCTGTATCTTCTAATGCATGGATTATAAGTTATAAATGAGCTAATTCACAAAGTTGTATGGATTAAATGTTTAGAACTACAAAATATCCAGGCTTTGGTTGTGGATCATTCCCAAGCACAAACAACACAAAAGCTTAACATTTATGAATTTGTAATGCTTTTCACCTCCCCCGTGCACCACTCAAAGACAAATAACTTGAATTTCACACATATCTAAGCACAACATATTTTAGCACATTTAAGCACACCATATTTTTAATTCCTCACATATCTAAGCACAGCATATTTTTAACATATGATCTTGTCCACCACCCACCCACCCTACTGATACCAGGGTTTAGCCTTAGCAAGTAGCAACCTGCCAATCAGCTCCACAACAGTACATTAAAAAAAAAAAAAAAAAAGAAGAAGAAGAAGAAGAAGATGACACATCTAGACACTCCAAAACCAGCAGAGTAAGCTATTTGACAGAACACTGCAAATAAAATGTTTGTACCGATCAACAAATCAAGTGTCAGCACGTTCTTTAAAAAGCATGTCTGCTTTTTCTGTGTTGCTGATCAATTCCATGATAATGATGCATTGGACTATTAAATGAGCTAAAGATTATATTCACCAAGTTAAATAGATCAAATATTTAGAACTAAAAAAGATCCAGTCTCGGTTGTTGTTCATTCCCAATCACAAACAAAACAAAAGCTTAGCTTTAGCTTTTACAAATTTGTAATGTTTCTTCTTACTTTTGTGTGTACTACTCAAAGAGAAAAAACTTTATAACTCCACACAATCTAAACGGAAGGCACATCATATTTTCAACAAATCAGATATGCACTTTGATCTTGTTTACGTCCCGACAAGTTTCTTTCCCATGGAAAGCAACAACTCCCAGGCCCCAACCACCCACCCCCGTCCCAGTCAGTATTACTGAATCAGTTTCACAACAGCACATTTTCAGATTAAAATTTAAAAATAAAATAAAATAACTGTTAAGGTATCTTACAAAACAACACTGCAAATGAAACGTTTGTACCAATCCACAAATACAGTGCTACAACATTACGCAATTTTTCTGTCTTGCTGATCAATTTCATGATAATCACGCATTGGACTATATATGAGCTCAAAACATTATGTTCACCAAGTTAAATGGATCAAATATTTAGAAGTACAAAAGATCCAGTTTCGGTTGCAGTTCATTCCTAACCACAAAGAACACAAGCGCTTAGCTATTACGAATTCGCAATGTCTCTTACTTTGATACGAGTAGTATTTATTACTGAAAGAGAAATATAACTTTATAACTCCACACAATCTAAATTGTAAGCACAACATATTTTCAACTAACCAGATTTGAAAGCAACAACTCCCAGGCCCCAACAACCCACCCCTGCCCCACTGCGTGACTCAGTATTACTGAATCAGCTCCACAACATTGAAAATGTACTGTTGTGTGCTGTTGTGGATTTCTTCTACGAACAAATCTAGAAGAAAACGAAATCATACGGCCAGCAATTCCATCATTTGTACGATATTATCCTTTATCAACATAAAAACAAAATTGAACGGCCAGCAAGCAATTCAAATTCCACATAATTATTTACAGCAGC
Organism: Plantago ovata; assembly: GCA_028274465.1. Lineage (NCBI taxonomy): Eukaryota > Viridiplantae > Streptophyta > Magnoliopsida > Lamiales > Plantaginaceae > Plantago > Plantago ovata. The sequence continues at coordinate 58,587,404 of CM051455.1, forward strand.
ATAAAACAAAATTAAACCAGTAAAAACTCTACGGTAATTAATTAATTAATTATACCAGGGTAAAAACAAAACAAAATTAAAGGAAAAGGAAAAAGGCGAATTACCGAGGATAAGCATAGCATCAGGCAAAGCTCCGAGCACAGGGAGAAAGAGACCGCCTACAATTCCAGGGCCAAGGATCTCAAGCAACAGCTCACTTCCATTAGAGAGATAGGTCGCGGCAAGGAACATCATGTAGCCATAAACGATGATGAGGAAGAGGTTTCCGAGAACTGTGGTGGTACATGGGAGAAATCCGTAGGTCTGCTCACATGCCTCCTCCACCGAGTTGAGGCGGAGGAAGGAGGAGGAGGTGAGTCCGTCCGAGACGAGATCCGAGTGGTCAGGGATGAAGCGCGCGTAGGTGAGGCCGACGAGGACGAGGAAGAAGAGGATTGTTAGGAGCAATCGGTGGTTCCGGTGGCGACGCATGGTGGTCGAAATGGAAGTTGGAAGTTGACGCGCTCTGTGTGTGTGTCAGTGGGAGAGTCAGTGTATGTATAGGTGTATGTACTTGTGAATCTGATGAATTTATAATAATGGGAATATGGGGTTATAATAATTAATTTATTTATAATTTTGTATGTGTAATTAATTCTGTGGATAGATGGATCAAATCAGGCTATCGGAGATACAGAGTGAGGGTAGTGGGGACGCCGTGTATCGAAGGAAGTAGGAAGGTTGGTGCCTCTATTTTTTATTTTAGTTTTATTTTTTTAAATATATCAAATATATCAATGTACTCACTCCGTCCCAGAACAGTTGCACCATTTTGCCATTTCGGGCGTCCCGTTAGAGTTGCACCATTTCATTTCTTTGCCATTTTGGGACATGTATATAATAATTTTATATTCCACCAATACATTTGAGTGCCCATAAATCATCAATAAAGTAAAATTAACATCCACTATCAATATAACTCAATATTTAACTCTCATCCTTTTTTTTTTGCCCAAAAACAAATTGTGCAACTGCTCTGGGACGGAGGGAGTACATCTTATTCGGTATAAATTATCCATTTTAACATTATTTATTTCATTATATTTAAATGTTACTACAAATTAATTTTAAACTATGATAATGAAATAGCTAACAAAATAGTATTATAAAAATTAAGGTAAAAGACTCCCCTCTTCTGGGTAATTATGATGATGCCTCGAATGGGAGAATTTGGGTTGCTTGGAATACAACGGTTGTAAAGTTCCATAAAGCTTCCTCTTCTGCTCAAATGGTGCATGGGGTTGTTTCTTGGTTGGATGTTCGGCTGAAAGTAACATTATAGTGTGTGTATGGTGAGAATCTTCCTGAAGGCCGTACAGTTTTATGGGCTGATTTGCAGAAGTTAAAAGTCGGTATTACCAAGAGTTGGGTGGTAAGGGGGGATTTTAACAATGTGATGATGGATGGTGATCGACTAGGTGGCCTCCCAGTTACAGACAGTGAATGTACGCCTTTCAGGGATGCGATGTTTGATGCTCAGTTACAGAAACTACCTTATAATGGTTGGCATTACACATGGTGTAATCACAGAGAAGGTAACCTTATTTATACTAAAATTGATCGAGCTTTTGGTAATTTTGATTGAGTACAAAGCTACGACAATGTGGTTGTAACACCCCGTCTTTTTTAATTATTTATTTATTTATTATTATATTTTTTTATTATTTAATTATTTAATTTAGTTAATTAATTATCAGAGTAAATTATTTATTCGATAATTATTTAATTAATTTTGCGTAAGCAAGTTCGTTTCATTTCGTTTGGATCGAGCTGGAAGCCTATACCTTTCTGACCTCTTTGGCCCATTGTTGACCCATTCTTTAGCCCAGTCAAAGGCCCATTGACCGGCCCATTAGTAACTTAACCCTAACCCTAATCAGTATTCCTCCCATCTCCTCATTCTGCCGTTCAAACTAAAGAAAGAAAGAAGGAGAGAAGAGAAGAGAGAAAAAGAAAAAGAAGAAAGAAAGATTTTGTTGCTGCTGCCGTGAGATTCCGATCTCGCCGCCGCCGTACGTCCGCTCCGGTCTGTCCGTCCGTTTCGGTCCGTCTCCGCGCCCGACTCCGCCAAGCCGCCGCTGTTGTGCTCCGATCTGCCTCGATTCGTGCACCGCCGTCGCCCGTTTCTGTCTCGAGATCGCACCGCGTTCTCCATCTACTCCGATCCGTTCCGATCGCGCCGATCGGTTCGCAGCGTCGCCGTCCTCCGTTCGCTGTCTGTCCGCCGCGCCTATTCTGTTCGCCGCCGCCACGACGTCTATCTCGATCGATCGTCTAACCCGATTGATCCGCCTGTTCGCCGCGCCGCTCGTCTCGCCGCGCCGCTCCGGTTCGCGTCGCCGTCGACCCGTCGTTCGTCTTGCCGGTTTCTTTCTGTACCGATCCAAGTTCGGTAAGTCGTCCCTCCTTGTCCGGTTTGAATTCGATCTTGATTGCAATTCAATTCGAATCTCGTTTTAATTTTCTTTTCTTATTCTTTCGATTTGCAGATTAACTCTATTCACTTTCGAAGGTAATCTCGATTTCCTTACTGTTCCTTTCGATTCGAAATTAGTATTCTGTTTCGGACGTTTTTACCCTGGACCGATTTACCCTTGTTCGTTCTGGCCATGTTATTTTGATTCGAACTGAGAACCGGGACTTAGGATTTGTTAGATTGTTGTTACTGATTGTTGGACTTGTGTTGGTTTGACCTCGTATGTTGACCATAGTTTCCTGTTGACTTCGAAAAGGACTGTTTTGGACTTCAATGATATTGATTTGAACCTTGTGGACTGTTTTGGGAAGTTTGAAACCCAAGGGACCTTTTTGCAATTTAACTTTGACCGTAGTTGACTGACCGAGGACTTTTTCGTAAACCTTTTTATTCTGTGAGGACTGATATGTATGTTTGGAAAACTTCTGGTTTTGTTTGTACTTTCTGATTTTGAAAAGGTTCTTTTTGCAATTTACCACTGAGGGTATTTTGGTAATTTCCAGAGTCTGAAAATCGAAAGAGTATTTCTGAAAATGTTTCAACTTAGTTTCTGTTTTTGTAATTCAATAATGACTTGACTTGCTAGCCTAGTTGGTTAGGTTCTTGCTTGACTAACTTAGAGGTCTCGAGTTCGAACCCTGTCTTTACCACTTCTTTTTCAACCTTTTTCCTTCCGTCCGTTCGACTTCTAAAGTGTAATTAGTACTTTCTTTTTAGGTTCTCCGTTGTTCGATAACCCGTAAGCTCATTACTCGTTGGAGATCTTTTGCTCGCAAGTTAAGGTGAGTGTTCACCCCTAAACCTATTTATTTGCGAAAAACTAGAAGGATATGTGACAACTTGTACCTACTATTACATATACTGATTTATGTATGCTTCCGCGTAAAAGTATTTAAGTCCTAAGTATGACTATTTATTTTCTGTTTATTGCTACTCTGTTCTAGACTGACTTTTCTACAGGAACACCTCTCGGTGTTGATATTTGTATCTGTTGTTCTGTATCTGCTCTGTTTCTGTGTGACCGGTCGATTAGTTGTAATTAGGTAGGCTTGGGTAGTAGAGGAATATCGGGTTTGCTTGATTATTGCCTAGTCTAATCCCTTTTAGGTGCGAGGCAGAAGTCGCTGAGGTCTATTAGGGTCGTAGGTTCTGTTCCCCAAAGTACACGGGGGTTTCTGTTTCTGTCCGGAGTTGTGCACCCTCTGGAGGGAGCTATAAGGGAATTCTGGGAGTAGGAGCAATAAGGCGGGCTGCACCAACGGTCTTCAACTTATCTGTTCTGTTATTTTGTTATGTGACCTGTTCTGTTTGTTTGTTTTTCTGAAAAGGATTTTGATTTCAAAACTGTTTACTTTCTGTTTTTAACTTAGAACCTCACTGAGATCATTTATCTCACACTCTCTTGTTTTCAAAATTCCTTCCTTCCAGATACTGCTGAGGATGTTCGCGAATAGGATGCCAGCAACGGAGAGAAGGGTCTGGGTGTCTTGGAATTTTATTTCAAAATAAGAAGATGAACTTTTTACTGTCTTCACTCGTTGTTTCATTTGAATTCTAAGTTATCGTTGAATATTTACTTGTTTCTGTTAACGCTGTGCGCGTCAAAGATTATTTTGGCATTGATTGCCGACCGTTGCCATTAAAGTTGTTTTGGATTTTCTTTTTCAAGAATTATTTTGTTTTCAAAAACCGATACCGTTACAGTGGTGGTTGGTGAATTTGTTAATTCGCCTTGTAAATACTGGACGTCCGCGACCTGGTCGTCAGTTCAGGTTCTTAAACCGCTTGACTGATAATAGCCAGTTTGCTAGTATTGTTAGTGAAATCTGGGATCTGGATGTGCAAGGTGTGAAGATGTTTAAAGTTGGGAGTAAACTGAAGTTACTTAAGGGAAAATTTAAAGGTATGTCAAAGAAGTATTCTACGGTGGATTTGAAAATTACAGAGTTAAGGGGTAAATTGGCAGAGGCTCAAACAGCCTTACAAGACTCCCTTTGGATGAAGAACTGTTTTCTGGGATGAAATTGATTCAAACTGAATTGGAGAATTGGCTAACAATTGAGGAAAGATTCTCAAGCAGAAATCCAAAATTCATTGGCTTAAATGGGGAGATGGAAACAATAAATATTTCCATGCTAATCTCAAGTGTAAGAGAAGTTCTGGGATTCGTTGTTAGTTGATGGGAATGGTCGACATCTTACAGAAGCAAGTGAAATTCAGCAAGAAGTGCGTACTTTCTACATTACTTTGTTAGGTACTGCTGCAATACGACTCATGGGATTGATCTTAGAGTTGTCAGTCTGGGGCCTGCTTTGACTTTGGAAGAAAGAAGGCAGTTGGTGGTACCTGTTTCTGATCAGGAAATAAAGGAAGCACTGTACTCTATAGGCAACGACAAAGCACCTGGAGTGGATGGCTATACTTCGCATTTCTTTAAGAAAGCTTGGAGCATTATTGGAGATGAGGTTAGTGCTGCAGTTCGAGACTTTTTCCATTCTGGCCGTCATGTTAAACTGTTAACACCACCTTAATTACTCTCCTGCCTAAAATAAATGCGGCTACATCTATTAAAGATTTTGCCCCATTGCTTGCTGCACCGTTCTCTATAAGATTATCTCGAAGATTTTAACAAATAGGATGAGTGTTATTATGAACTATTTGATTGGAGATGAGCAGGCGGCCTTTGTACCCGGTCGGTTTATTCATGATAATACAATAATGGCGCAAGAAATAATAAGGGGTTATGGTCGTAGAAACATGTCTTCTAGTTGTATGATTAAAATGGACTTTCAGAAAAGCTTACGACTCTGTTCAGTGGGAGTTTGTTGAGAAGCTTTTGAGACACTTGGGCTTTCCTCATGTTTGTTTCTTGGCTGATGACCTGTTTGACAACAGTGTCTTATCAAATCTTTCTGAATGGGAATTACTGGAGCCTTTTCCTGGTAAGGAAGGGTTTACGTCAAGGCGATCCTGTGTCTCCTTATCTATTTGTGCTTTGCATGGAGTACTTGGGAAGGTTAATGAGATCACTTCATTCAAATGATCAGTTTCGTTACCATCCTCATTGTAATAAATTGAAGATAACCCACCTGACTTTTGCTGATGATCTTTTCTTTTTCTCTAAAGGAACTGAATCTTCAATCACAACTTTGTTGAATCAGTTTGAGGTGTTTAGTGCAACTTCAGGTTTGGTTGCGAATTAACGAAAGAGTGAAATTTATTTTGCTGGCGTTAGTGAAGAAAGACGCGCTGCCATCACTGCCAAGATTGGGTTACAAGAAGGAAAATTGCCTTTCAGATACTTAGGAGTTCCATTGAATGCTAAGCGCTTAAGTGTTGAACAATTTCAACCTCTTATTGAAAAGATGTTGGCTAAGGTTCGGCAATGGACAACAGGATTGCTCACATATGGGGGGCGTTTACAATTGGTTAGGAGTGTGCTTTATGCTATCCAAAACTATTGGAGCCAAGTGTTTATGCTACCCAAGAAAGTTTTGAATAATATTGAGGCAGTTTGTCGAAAGTATTTATGGACTGGGGAAGTGAACGATTCTAATAAATCTTTGGTGGCATGGGACTGTCTCTGTCGATCCAAGTCTGAGGGTGGTTTGGGACTTGTACACATGCCGACTTGGAACAAAGTTTATATGTTGAAACTTCTCTGGGCTATACAACGCAAGCTCGGAAGATAAAATGTGGGTCCGTTGGATGCATATATACTATATAAAGAGCCAGGATATTGAAAGTATATATGTCCTAGAGACAACCAACATTAAGGACGATATGTACTTTACCGCATTCAGCTTATTGGTATTTATTTATGTTACATTTATTTAAGCATACATAAATACAATTGGCATTACATTTACTGAATAGATTATTTGGTTGTTTGAATTATTCTGGAAGATGTTCCCAAGGACTAAAGATAATCACCAAGTTAGTGGGAGCTTGCGTGTCAGAACTTAAGTCCTAAAATTAGCCACTAGTCGATGGTCATTGAGATATGGGATATCAATGATGCGATAGAGACTAGCATGTGTTGCATCAGATCTTCGAGGATGTGGTAGTTCTCACTGCTGCGAATAGCTTGGGTATTCATGATGGACACATGGACACTTTGGAGAGTGTTGGCATACCCAGCCGAGAAAACCATTTGGTAAATTCTATTTAAGTGTCTATGGGAGTACCGGATTGTAGGGTGATGTAATAGTCCTCAGACTTGAGGTCAATACTATATCATATGTGGAATAATATACTTTGACCATGCGCAACGCTTGCACTCTTAAAGTAGGGTAGATACGGCATGCGTTGGGTATATTAGGAAGCATATGGTGTGAGTGATTGGACCAAGATCAGGATTCATTCCTCCGAATGGATTCAAGGAGAGAATACTCTACATCTCATATTAGTGCGATGGTTAGTCAGTGGCCACTGCAAAGATATATGTCAAAATGGTGTTTGAACATAATCATCTAGATCGACTAAGAAGATTGAGAGACAATGGATGAGTTATTGGAATAGACACTAATCCATATTCTAGACTCATTCGAGTATTCGAGAATGAAAAAGGACCGTATCACCAAAGTACTCTACATCACAGGCAGTTTGTATCTCCTCAACAAACGTTCCTTACATATTAGTATTGTCTAGTGACGATTGTCTAAGAATATTCACTGAGACTTTGATTGGATCATTGCCTGATATGTGAGGGTCTATGGGTCACATACAACTAGGTGATAGTTCTCCCTATTAAGCATTAGTGTAAATTAAATGTCAATGGGATTGATAACATTTGATTTACTATCATTAAGGACATTTCATTTGATGAAAATTATTAATTAAGTTAAAATTAGATTTATGACTTAATTACTATATTAAATAAAATATCAATTGGATTGATAAATTTTTAATTTAATATTATTGAGATCGAATATTCTATTTGACAGAATTAATTAAGTTGAATCGAATTTAATGGACTTAATGAATTTATACTTTTAGAAAGTAAATTAATTAAATTAGATTTAGTTAACAAAAGAAGAAAGATTTAATTAGATTAAATTAGATTTAATTAATTAAAGTTAGAATATACATTTGGGTCAATTAGATTTGAAGTTCAAATGTTAAAGGTGACCAAAAGGAAGAAAGAAAGGAAATAGGTCACGTTGGGTATCGAACCCATGACCTCCTCTTTGGATGGACTGACTAAAGACCAACTGGGCTAGGCCCATAAAACTACTTAGGCGTGGCCCTCCATATTTAAGGGTTTGATTCGATCAGAACCCTAACTAAAAAAAAAAACAGATTGAGGCGTGGCTTATGAGTTTCTTTGGATTGGATTCCTTTCTTCTTCTATACGGTTGTATTCGTTCTAACTTCTTTCTTTTCTTCTTTGATTAATTCTCATTATGATCTTTGAGATTTCTTGTTTTTTGCTTAATGTAGATTTTGAATATGAATTTCCTAGCATCCATGGAGAATTCATGAACGAAGAATTGAACTACGTTTGGCTTGATCCTAAGGGTACGTAGACAACTTAGAACTGTTCTAAGGTCAGTCAGATTCTTTAGAAGATCATCAATTGTTCTTTGAAGAACAAATTCATGATTAAATCAAGGGAAAAATACATAAATAAATCAATAAGACACATTAATTACAAAAAAAGCCATCTTAAGAAAACAATTACTAAAATCTCGCTACTACTAACAGGCGTGTATGAGTGGACAAAACTGCCCCTCATTTCTCGCCATCCGCCATTATCACAAATTCATTTCTGCTAAAACCTCAGTTTCTCTCTCCAACACAGACGAAACGACACGAAATTCTCAACCAAATCCGACGAAATTCAACTCGAAAGGTACTAAAATCAGCAACCCAACTACGAAAATGGCAGAATCGAACAACCAATTGGCAACAACAAGCGGTAGAGATGACAAAGGTACGAAACCCTAGTTTCTGAGTGATTTTTTTCACGATTTTGTCACTTCCAAACGCCGATCAACATGAATGTTGGCTAGTTTCAGTGGGTAAACATAGTTTCAGTTGGTTGTTGCTAGTTTCAGTTGTTTTCTGCTAGTTTCTGTTGATTTCTGCTAGTTTCAGTGCATGAGAAGATGGTTGTTGCTAGTTTCAGTTGTTTTCTGCTAGTTTCTGTTGGATTTCTCCTAGTTTCAGTGCATAGGAAGATGGTTGTTGCTAGTTTCAGTTGTTTTCTGCTAGTTTCTGTTGGATTTCTCCTAGTTTCAGTGCATGAGAAGATGGTTGTTGCTAGTTTCAGTTGTTTTCTGCTAGTTTCTGTTGATTTCTGCTAGTTTCAGTGCATGAGAAGATGGTTGTTGCTAGTTTCAGTTGTTTTCTGCTAGTTTCTGTTGATTTCTGCTAGTTTCAGTGCATAGGAGGATGGTTGTTGCTAGTTTCAGTTCTTTTCTGCTAGTTTCAGTGCATGAGAAGATGGTTGCTGCTAGTTTCAGTTGATTTCTGCTAGTTTATGCTAGTTTCAATTGTTTGTTACTTTGATTTCGGCTAGTTTCGGTATTTTTCCTTTGATTTCGGCTAGTTTCGGTGCGTGCTCATTTGATATCTACTAGTTTCATTGCATTATCTTAAGTTCTTCTGCTTGGTTTCAGGTGCAGGGCCATCAGTGCCAACTATATTCAATCGAGGGGATCTGCGATTGACAACTCAATTTCTCGCACAACTGCCCTAAAAGAGAATGAAGAGAAACTAATGAGAACACCATTCAGGGTGCTGTTGAAGAAGTTCATTGACAAAAAGGTCCAGACGAACTACTTCTTAAAGAACTATGATGCTCTGAGGCGGGTGATTCCCAGTTATGACAAGAACACAAGCACACTGCTTATTGGTACGAGAAGAGTGAGATTAACAGAGGAAAAGTGAGGCTCTTCTTCGGTCCAATAGATGGGACAGTGAAAATAAAAATGCAGCGGGGCATGCTAGTTGAGAACACCGAGTTCATCAACAGAAACTACCCCGAAAAGAATTCAAGGAGTAACTTCAAACTGACAAAAGCCACGATAGAGGCAAGGTTGAACAATCAAGTGAGACAAAGGCAACGGATGAACAAGGGTGATTTCGCAATAAACGTGGTCTTGTACCTCCTCTGTGAAGGACTCATGGTAAACAAGGGCAATAACTTGCCTTGTAAGTACATCGACTACGCCAGTGACTTGACCGAGAGGAAGTACAACTGGTCACAAAGGATACTCGAGCACTTCAACGATTCTCTCGATCCTCACAGCACAACACACGCCGGATGTCTGCAAATGCTGATGGTAAGTGTATTTATGCTAATTTCACTAGTTTCAGGGCATTATCTGATACAAAAACATCCTAGTTTCGGGTCCATTTTTTTAATAAAAAAATGTCTTGCTTCGTTTGATGCAGTACCTCATATGCGAAAACACCCATCTCGTAGAGGAAGCAGCAGAAAATGCTTTCCCAAGATGCCTGACATGGGATCTCAGGCATTTGTACAGTGCAATCGTAGGGAAAACTATGGATGAAATTGAGGACAATCTGGTATGTGTTCTAGTTTCAGGAAAACGTATTGTATGTTTGGATTTGGATTCGAAATTAAATATCAAGATGTTAGTTTCAGCCTCTTTTTTGCTCTTCGTTTCAGTTAAAAGATGAGGAACCAATGACAGATATGGAAAGACAATTGCTCGGAATTGAAGGAGCACAGCAACAACAGGTCCATCAACAAGAAGAAACACAGGCTGAGCAAGAGAGCAGGCAAGAAGAGCCAGCTGGAACTAGTGGTATCGACAGACTAGCGACTGTGGCTGAGCAAGAGATCAACAGGCAGCAAGAAGAGCCGCCAATGAATGCACAACCAATAAATTTGACTCCTGGACCATCGGTCGCATTAGGCGATTTCTTCGACAACACTACTTCTGTGATAGCCAGTATGAGGGAAGAAGGTAATCTCGATCCGCAAGACAACAAGGATCAACAAGAGGGGCAGAATGATGGTATGTGGGACTTATAATGCTAGTTTATGTTGGTTTCAGTATATTATATGCAATAAAATGCTAGTTTCAATCCATTATATGCTAGTTTCAGTACATTATGTGAGTTATAATGCTAGTTTCAAGCCAGTGTATGCTAGTTTCATGACACTTTATGCTAGTTTCAGGATATTGTAGGGTGTAAAATGCTAGTTTCAATCCATTATATGCTAGTTTCAGTACATTATGTGAGTTATAATGCTAGTTTCAATCCTGTGTATGCTAGTTTCAGTACATTATGTGAGTTATAATGCTAGTTTCATGCCAATATATGCTAGTTTCAGGAGTTTATAGTGTATAAAATGCTAGTTTCAGGACATTGTGTGATATGAAAAGCTAGTTTCATGACACTTTATGCTAGTTTCAGGATATTGTACGGTGTAAAATGCTAGTTTCAGAATGTATGATATGAAAAAGCTAATTTCATGCTAATCTCTGCTAGTTTCAGACACTTCGGGAGAGGAGGAGGATGACGAGGAGGAGGATGACGAGGAGGAAGATGACGAGGAGGAAGATGAAGAGGAGGAGGAGGAGGACTACAAAGGAAAGTATGTGGAGCAAATAAGACAAACAGAAATGATGAGGAGTATGTATACTACGATGAAAGCATCGTTTGAACAAGCAAACAGAGAAAGAGCAACGATGCAAGCCGAGCTAAATTCATCCAACGGTGACAGGGAGAGATTGTCGACCCTAGTGTCGAGAACTGATGCTGAAAACAAGAAGCTGAAAGCTAAGCTCGAAGAAGCCAATAAAGAGATCAGCAGTCTGAAAGCTGGTGTGACGATGAAAGATAACCGTATCCAGCAAGCACACAACTCGACCAATACCCTTCAAGCCAAACTGAATGCGACATTGGCTGAAAATCTCGATCTCAAGAATAGTGTGCAAGAGATGGGACGAAAGATAGAAACCCTGGAAGAAACAAATGCACAGATGCATCAAAAGTTGGTTGAAGTGGAGGAAGTCGCAGCTGATTTGCGCAATGAAAACCTGTCACTAGAGATGAAGGCGAGTGAGTACGAGAAAATGGTGCATGATACCAACAGAGACACACAAGAAAGGGGCAGGGGGCGAGGGAGAGCAAGGACAGGAAGGGGAAGAGCAGGAGAGGAGGAAGGGCACAACAACAGCAACACAACGATGTAGATGACAGCACCACACCAATAGCAGCAATTCCTGTCACTACATCGAAACCAGCATCGTACGTGCAGAGAATAAAGCAAAAAGATCGACAACCGGCGAAGAGGGACGATCAGTTTGTCTACAATGACAATAAAAAGAAGATGAAGACATCACACGACACAACAATGGTCGCCTCTTCTCAGGATCAGTTCGTGCAAGATTTGAAGATGTCAGATGCAATTGTTCTATCTTCACAGGAACAATTGAGTCAGGACATGCTAGTTTCGGCGTCGCAGAGCTCGGTTGAGTTGACTGGGGAACAAATCAACAACCCCGGCAAGAGCATCTCAGGAATGGCAACACAATACCACAAGTCAAGCAGTAAAGTTGAAGGACTCACCTTCGACAACAAGTACAGGACAACAAAGTACCTCGACCAGAATGACAGAGATAGGTTGGTCAAGATAAACAGCTACAACACAAAGAGGTCAGCATGCTCATCACTTAAAATCATATAAAAAAAATCACTTATATTAATTACTGTGTCTATGTGATCTGATAATACTTTCTTGTTTCCGAAAAAACAGCTGTTGGATATACGAGAAAGGAACAGAGAGGATGACGATGAAGGAAGTAGCATACCTGATCAGAGAAGACTGCATAAGCAGTGTGGTAAGGGAAAAACTGTTCATTGTATGCTAGTTTCAGGCCATTGTGAGACTTAAAATGCTAGTTTCAGGACATTGTGTGATATTGTATGGTGAAAAATGCTAGTTTCATGGCACGGTATGCTAGTTTCATGCCAATATATGCTAGTTTCAGGAGTTTATAGTGTATAAAATGCTAGTTTCAGGACATTGTGTGATATGAAAAGCTAGTTTCATGAGGTTGTCTCCTAGTTTCATGATATTGTATGGTGAAAAATGCTAGTTTCATGGCACGGTATGCTAGTTTCATGCCAATATATGCTAGTTTCAAGAGTTTATAGGGTATAAAATGCTAGTTTCATTTGAAAAATAACGACTTCGTTTTAAATGCAGACAATAGATCTATGGGGGAATCGTCTGGTGGATCAAGCGAATGAAAAGGCAAAGGAGAACAAGTTTGGTTTTTTCGACTCACTGCTTTATGTAAGTCCACGAACTAAACATTGCATTAACAAAAAAAGAATGACACCTAATTAAAAGAAGAAACAAAAATGTATTGCAGGAAATGCTCAGCTACGAAATGACCCCAGCAGAGGAAGAGAGTGTGCTCAATGGCGTAATCACAAAACTCAAAACACTCACAGTTGAAGAGGTGCTATTTTTCCCGCTGATCATTAAAGGCCACTGGGTGCTACTTGAGTTGGAAACAACAACATCACAGTTCCGCCTTTACAACACTCTCAGGCACAAAGCAGACAACTCTGACGAATACTACATAGCAAGTGAAAAAGTGGTATGTGTGTGTATTTTTATATTCTATATGACTGTTTGGTAATTAAGGCTAGTTTCATTGCAATATTTTGCTAGTTTCAACTGATAATATGCTAGTTTCAGGCCACATAAAAGCAAGTTTCATGATCATTTCTGAAATCTAAAATGCCCTTTCCTTACATTTACAATTTCCCACAGCGCAACTTTGTCGAGAGAATCATAAAGACAAGAATGGACAATCCGGTTGGTGATGAAGATGCTGACAGCTACTACGAGAGATTCAGAGATGTTTCATTCACATCCGAGGACCATGATGATTGCCCACAACAAGTAGGAGTCGAATGCGGTATAATGATCCTCAAGATCATCGACGCCAGAGTGAATGGCAATGAGGTCTGGAGCATAAAATCAACGGGTTCTGAAGATCATATCTTCTCGTTCGAAGAATGTTGTCGGTACAGAGCACAAATCATCAGGACGTTCCTCTGTGAAGGAAAAGGTACGATCTCAGCCAGGAGACATTGGATGAAGAAGCGCGGTGAAAAAGTGCTGCTATGGGGTGTTTAGTTAGCTTAATCAGTGTCGTAGCTGTGTAGTATGTTGAATCACGTATAAACAATTATTAGTTCGTAGGGTATCACGTTAATTGCTAGTATGTGTGTGATGTACTCTGGTTTGTTTGTTGAACATCAGGTGTTTGCTTGCAAAGTAATATGAACTAGTTTCTCTAAATGTATTGCAAGTTTCAGATGCTCAATAATGCTAGTTTCACAACTAAAAAAGCTAGTTTCAGATAGCTGCAAGTGACATGAACCCTTCACCCCAAAATGAGCTAGTTTCAGCTCCTCATAATGCTAGTTTCACACCTAAAAAAGCTAGTTTCAGCTAGTTTCAGTAGCTGCAAGTGACATGAACCCTTCACCCCAAAATGAGCTAGTTTCACAACTAAAAATGCTAGTTTCAAAGGATCATAAACCCCTAAAAAAATGCTAGTTTCAAAGGATCATAAGACCCTAGTTTCAGGATTGTATAACATAACACAGATCAAAACAGAAAAAAATGAATGAAAGTAATTGTCTCATAAAGATACGATCCGATAAAACAGAATAATAAAAAGGTCTGAGGTAATAAATGATCAAACATACAGATCATCAAAACACATAACCAAAAAAGAGTTGAAAAATCTCTAGTTTCATAACGAAGAACAACAAGACAGGAAACAGAACTCCTTCAAGAAATAGGAGCAGTGCATGTCTTCCTATTGTGCCCACTACGACCACAACGTCCACATCGCTTCGTCTGCACCACCTCACCCCTAGACCTGATACGTTTACTCTTCGGGCGCCCACGAGGCCTCTTGGTAATCGGTGGATTGATACCTTTGGGTGGAACCTCCATGCATATCTGGTGCTTCAACATGGACGGCACAGGGAAGATGGGGAAGGAATACGATGTCCTGTATGAAGTAACATGGAAATACGTGTCAATGAAATCATCCATCCTGATCCTCGACATCTTCATCGCAGCAACAACATGTGCACAAGGGAAACCATTAACTGTCCACCACCTGCATCAAGAAAAACATTAGTTTCAGACACTAAATTCAACACAATAAAACACTAGTTTCAGGGGGACATCATTAAACTAGTTTCAGCTGCTAAAATGCTAGTTTCAGGACCTCATTCAACAAAAAAAAAACCTAGTTTCAGAGCTAGTTTCATTCCTGAAATGAATAAGAAATACAAACCTGCAAGAGCAAGTACGTTCATCCAGATCGACTGTGACACTGGGATTAGAATACACACTCACAACATTAACATTCGATGTCACAGTCAACCAGTGCTGACTCTCACTCACCATATCCCTGAACTTCTTATCCCTTTCGGGACATAGAACACCATTCTAGTTTAGAGACTGATTCCTCCTCTTCTCAAAAAGAACCATGACCTTCTCACGTATAAATTCAATCAGATGCTTCATAGGGAGACCACAGCCTGCATCGATCCACGAATTGAAAGACTCAGCTACATTCGAAAACATCTCGCCATAGCGAATCGGAGGAGATAATGCATTTGTCCAATGATCAAGTGGGACGCTATCAATGAAACTAACAAGAGCATGTGACCCTTCCTCACGCCACATATCCAGCTTCTCTTGCAACAGATCATCACTCACAGCATAAGCACACTCACTGAGGCGGAACACAAATGTCTCCCTCAAACTACGCTCTATGCGACACTTCCCAAAAGAATCTCTCAAATTTTTCTTCAGGTGCTCAAGACAGTAAAAGTGGTGAGCTCTCTCACCAAAAACGGCTGGGATACCCTGGATTAGCCCGGGTGCACGGTCAGATATCATCGCAATCACCCTATTCTCTCTCAAAACCTGATTCAGGCCAAAAACCACAACCAGTTTTCATTGTTTTCTGCATCGACAATTGCAAAGGCAAACGGGAATATACCTGATAAAAACACAAAAATAAACTGGTTTCAGGGATATTAATGCTAGTTTCAGGTCACACAATACTAGTTTCAGGGACATCAAAGCTAGTTTCAGATACCAAAATGCTAGTTTCAAGACCAGAATGCTAGTTTGAAAGCTAGTTTCAGATACCAAAATGCTAGTTTCAAGACCAGAATGCTAGTTTGAAAGCTAGTTTCAGATACCAAAATGCCAGTTTCAAGACCAGAATGCTAGTTTCAAAGACCAAATGCTAGTTTTAAGACCAAAATGCTAGTAAAGTGCTAGTTTCAGCTCACACAAAAAGTTAGTTTCAGAGCGCAAAGAGAATAAAAAGAAAGGCATACCATCATTTGCGTCTTTCCCGGTAGCAGCTAACAAACACCCTTTAAATCTAGACCTCAGATGAGCACCATCAAGAAAGAGAATAGGACGGCAGTGGTCGAATCCCTCCATACAGCCAGCAAAGCATATGAACAACCTCTTGAAACGGTTATCGGACTCACTCACATCGAGAGCAACATAAGTACCAGGATTCGTGCGCTTCAGAGCCT
Organism: Plantago ovata; assembly: GCA_028274465.1. NCBI lineage: Eukaryota > Viridiplantae > Streptophyta > Magnoliopsida > Lamiales > Plantaginaceae > Plantago > Plantago ovata. The sequence goes on from CM051455.1 coordinate 58,603,503, forward strand.
CCAAGTACCACTCAAGCTCATTGAATGACAGATGGTAGTCCCCAAAAACATCAGTTCGAACCTTCTCCAATGCCCTATAAGCCTTGCTATACGAAACCTCTATCTTGTATAAATCCCAGAAGAATTTCTTTATCTCATTGCCACCAGTAGCAGAGGTGATAGTCATTGAATCCCTGATCAAATCTGCCATAAGTGTAGTAGCTAACAGATCACCTTTATCGAGAAGAGGCGAAAGCACACATGTATGTTCATTCACCAAATCCTTAATGTAAAACCAGCCATTAGCAATATAAAGCAATCCGCAAACCATCCATTGACACCCATCAAACAACATGTTTGCTACAAATAGCTCTAAGTTTCTGCGGATTATTCTTCACAATCTTAAGCCTAAAAACCAAGTGCAATCGAAAACTTAGCAAGAGCAATCCTAAACGCCTTCACACCTCCAGGAAACGACTGCCCAACCTCCCTAATTTCCCTATGCCACCCTTGAGACAACAACACATTCTCCCTAGCCTGTGGCACACCTCCATAAATAGCAACATCATTGACATTATTATTAAAAGGAACATCAGATGAAACCAGCGCAGCATGACCTGAAACTAGTGGATCCTCAATAGTTTCATCCACAATCACCTGAGAAGCAAACCTGCTAGGTACTGCACAAACAACCTTACCAACCGTAGAACATGAACCCCTAGTTTCAAGCCTAGTTTCAGACCCACTAGGCATACTACCACTAGTTTCACGCCTAGTTTCAGCCCTAGTTTCACGCCTAGTTTCAGCCACACCACAACTAGTTTCAACCAATTTATCACTAGTTTCAAACATCTCAGTCCTAGTTTCAACCAGAGAAAGAATAGTATCCCTAGTTTCAAGCAGATCAGGCCTAGTATCAACACCAAAGCTAGTTTCACCCACTGAAACCCTAGTTTCAGACAACACAGATCTACTGTCCTCACCATCAATGCTCAATCTAGCTTGTTTCACAGGTTTTTCAACGCAATCATCAGACAACCCAACCAAAACATCCATATTGACAAATTTCATGCCATTGGCAGAACAGAGCATAATCATAGCTTTCAAATCGTCATCACTGAAAACAATATATCGATTCTCATCGATCCAATACTGGAACTGAGTCGAATCCAAATCATTCAGATTAAGCTTAGACACCGCAACATCAAGCAATTCAGAAAACGAAATTTCACCCCTCACCACCACGCATAACACAACCCGTTCGATTTCAACGAAATCAACAAATCCATAGCAAACAACACGAAGAACGCATTTCGAAAAACGATCCGTACGAAACGAAATTTGATTTCGAGCTGAGAAAATAAATGAGATTGAAATACGTTTTTATTTGCCGCTTGCAGAGAAAGGGGCAGGGGTACAATTGAAAAGAATGAGCGAAAGGGCAATAAATTAGAAATGACCTTATTAAATTTAGTTATTTAAACTAGTTTTTTAGGTACCCTAAAGTGGTTCTTTTAATTTTCTTTAAATCAATGATTAATCAATGTTGGAAGCTGGATAATGGGTAATTCATTTATATGGAGCATGTTAAATAATCATTCAATCAACAATCCATGTAGGAAATTTCTTGAATTCCGCTGCGTTAACCTTAGAGGTAATTTTCTACAATTACTAACATATATTGCACTAATGGAGGCCCCTATGCAAGCCTCCTTTCTTTTCAAGAAAATAGTGAGAGTTCAGTGGTCTGTTTTGGGAACGCTTCTTGGGATCAGCAGCTGATTGATGATAAGTGATGGCCAATGTGCATGTATGCTATATTGAGGCCACCTTTAGAAAAGATTCATTGGAGGGAAATGGTAATGAACTCTATGGCCACTCTGAAAGCGCAGTTTATCCCCTGGCTTGGAAACGGCTGTCTACAAAAGTCAGAATGCTGCGTTTTAACAAATTGGTTGATCCCATGTGCTGGTTCTGTGGTTTTGAAGAAGAAACTGTGGAGCACCTTTTCTCTGATTGTCCGTTTGTTCAGTTGGCTTATGACTCAATTGTGACTTGGGCAGGAATGGATCCTATGCGAATGAGAAAATTGTCTGATGCTTACATGTTGGTGAAAGGTAAAACGCCAAGGGCCAGATTCATTAAAGTCCTGATTACTAAATTTCTCTATGCTTTCTGGCTTGAGAGAAATTACAGGATATTTCAAGAAGTTAGTCGTCCAGTTAATGTCATCCTAAGGGAAGTTGCGCATTGCACATTTTAGATAGATGTCAATTTTCTGTTAAGATGATTCAGTTTTGTAGCCAATTTATTCATTACCCACAGGTTATAAAAGGTTTTGTTTTTTATACATTGGTTTTTTCTGCTCTAGACTGGATTTGTCTCCAGGTTTTTATCTTTGTAAGTTGAGTTGGGCATTGTTGTCTACTGGAATGAATAAAAGCTAAATTTGTTCCAAAAAATTAAGTTAAAAGCAATATTTATACTCGGGCAGAAAAACTATCTATCATAATTTAAAGTCGAACCAAACGGAGAAGACCTGATTCTATGATATAACTCACTCGCATGCGCACGGGAATTTTTTTTAGTGAGGAATAATCACACTTAACTTTAGAGATTTTAAAACATCTTTTGAGTAAAAAAAGAGATTCAACTTGCTAGTTGGAGTATCGTGTTGAATCCATTTAAACTTTTTGATTTGATATATATACATTACAAATTTAGCATCTAATAACAATTAAAAATTGGAATAAACCAAGAATAAATTATTTGAAACTTTTATAAAAGCCAAGAGTTTATTGTTACTTATGTGTGTCAATGACACTCTTCTTGTATATATTAATGATATGTGATTTTTCATATTGTTTCGGAAAATTAAAACTATCACGATGCTCATTCAGAAGTTTATGTACGGGGCGAAAATTCAATGCATAATATGTGTTTCGCAAAACGAACTGATCATCCTTTGTGAATGTACCGTGATCCCAAGGAGAAAAATCATCATTCGTGCCTAGCTAAGTCCCCTATACCTTCCATGAATGATATGCACACTACTTGGGACTTGACTAAGAGTTGGTAGTACAATTTATAAACTTCTCGAATATTGGATCTTGCTAGTAAGATGGACATACTAGCACTACAAGAAATCAGGCAAATAGCGACGGATGATTATATACGGACGCAATCCGTCGCTATTTAGCGACGGATCGCTAAAGATAGCGACGGATAAGGACGAACTGCGCTCTAAGCTCAATTCGTGCCTCTAGAGACCCAATCCGACTCAGTTTAGCGACGGATAAGGTCTATCTGTCGCTATGTTGGCGACATATAGACTTAGTCGACTTATCCGTCGCTAAACTGAATTGACCAGAATTTGTTTGGATAAAAATATCTAAAAAATAAGTAAATAAAAATATAGCGACGGATGAACTCATCCGTCGCTATATTTTTATTTACAGATCGGGAAAGTCTTTCTTCTTCCCCATTTCCCCCAAATCATCTTCAAATCCCTATCTCTACCCGCCTCCACCACCCCCGCACTTCGAACGCCGCTGGTCCACCACCACCATACATCGACGCCGCACCACCACTACAGATCGACGCCATCACTACCAGCCTTGTCTTTCGTCCCACCACCACTGCCCGGTCGTCTTCTTTGCGTACAACCACCGTACCGCATTCCGCCACCACACCGCCATTCCACCAGGTTTCTTCCTTCCCTTTATCATCTTCATTTGATATAGGTCAGTAACCCTAATTTCTCCAATTAAGTTTTTTTTTTCTAGTATTGTTTAGTTTCTCACTGTTATTGTCCCATCTAGAATTTTTCTTCGAATTGAAGTTAAGAACAAGGTTAGCTTGTTTCCGAATGAAATGATGAAATAAAATCAATGTGGTACTATTCGAATTGAACAAGGTTAGATTATTTTTTAAATGAGCTGTAAGGCTTAAGGTTTTGTTTTTATTTGTGTTGTGGTGAAAGTAGTAGTAGTAGTAGTACTTGTGTTATGTTGGAAGTCGTAATAGAATTGGTAGTACTTGTGCTTTGGTTATAGTAGTAGCAACCAAATTTAGATTAAATTCTGGTTAGTATCCGAAATTTAAAATTTTGATAGTTTTGTACTTTGGTTATAGTAGTAGCAGCCAAATTTAGATTAAATTCTGGATAAACTCAATTGATAAATGAATTAGAATTTAATTAGATTAATTAGATTAAAATTTTAAAATGATGGATTAAATTAGATTAATTAGATCAAATTCTGTATTAAATTAGATTTTTAAATGTAGGCTATGTATCCTTGCATTTTTTGGTCTTTCACATATGCATTTTGCAGCTTCATTTGGATATGTAAATCATAAGTTTACAACATTAAGTAAAGCATAAAGTCCAGTGTCGTTTCTTATCAGTGTATACTCAAAATCCATTTATTGTTTCTTACGGTTGTTCTTAAACGTGCAGATCATGCCGATGCCAAAGAAACCAGGGAAGCTGTTGGCGGCCAGCAGCCGTAGCTACGCCGAGCCAAACTCGCCATTCCGCACCCCTAGTAGTCAGCCGGAGTCGGGGGGGGGGGGGGGACCTCGGCGACTCATGTCAGCGAGACCCAGTCCCCTGGCCCCCGTTCTAGCAACAGTGCAGGGTCTACTGGCCCAGACGTGTTTGCTAACCTGCCGGATGATGGGTACAGGGGGGAGGTATACAGGACGGGTGAGTGGGTGAATGACAAGCTCGTCGTCTGGCCCATGCCTGGGCATGTGTAAGTTATTTAGTTGGATTAATTTGTGTGTTTGGTATTGTATGTTTTATTTAGTTGGATTAATTGTGTATGTTATTGCAACAGGATGATGCCGAGGGAGGCTGCAAAGTTCATCAACAAGGAATTCACGAAGAAAGTGGATCTCCCACCACTTGGAGCCCAGTGGCATACTTTCACTCCGGAGCGGAAGGTGGGGATTTGGAATGCCCTGGAGGTTAGTAATCTTTCTTCTTCTCTTATGGTTTAAGTGGTATGTTCTCAATTACTTGGGTGATATGTTAGTCACCGTGTGTTAGTTGAAATAGGACAATGTGCAATTGTTTGGGTGATATGTTAGTCACCGTGTGTTAGTTGAAATAGGACAATGTGCAATTGTTTGGGTGATATGTTAGTCACCGTGTGTTAGTTGAAAATAGGACAATGTGCAATTGTTTGGGTGATATGTTAGTCACCGTGTTATATATATGTGAGTCTGAATTTTGTATACTTTCTGAAATGTAGGAGAAGTTCTTCCTCCCCAACAAGTTCAAGTCGGAGTTGTGGTATGCCTTCGAACAAGAAGGCTCCGAAGCCTTCTGGAAGAAGGTCGCCAAGATCAAGGCATCGGGGAAGAAGCCGGGGTGGATTGGGGAGGAGGAGTGGCCCCTGTGGAAGCAGTATTGGGCGGAGAACCTTCAAGCCCAGAAGCTGTCAGAGCAGAACAGGGAGAATCGGTCTCATAATCCACCGGATGGGACAGGTTCGGTGAAGCATCGACTGGGTTCGAATCCCAGTTGGCGCGCCACCTGGACGCGGTAAGTCACGTACTTTGTTATAGTTTTCTTTTTCTTTCTTAAGTCTTATTTCAATTCAATCATTACTTTATTAATTTATATATATTTGATGAAGATATCGGAGGGGAGGGAGCATACCATGTGGGAGCACTTCTGTGAGGCTCACGGGGAGCTGGATAAGGATGGCAAGATGATCTTCCCGGCTGATAGGGCCAAAATAATCGCGGTAAGTTTATATTTTTTCGATTCCTGAGCTTCTTGTTGAATATTTGATTCTTCGATCAATAACGTACTAATTAAATCTTAATTGTTTGTTTGAATTTTCAGGCGGAGTTCCTGGCCAGGACTGAGAACCTTGATCTCACGGCCGAGGAGGAGAACGTCATCTATCTCGAGATCGTGAATCTCGATGATAAGGGGCGTGTCTTCGGCATGGGCAACCTCTCGCAGGCGATAACGGAGACGGTGAACCAGGGTGGCTCCTCCTCCAACTCCTCCAAGCGCCGAAGGGGACAAGCCGATGTGCCTCCCGAGTTCCTCCAGGAGCAGCAGCAGCTGAAGGCGACTGTCCATCGGTTGAGGACAGAGCAGGACAGGATGAGGCATGGATTCAAGTGATCCATCGAGTGGCTCATGGAGCAGTATGCCCCCTCGGTGGAGCAGCACCTCCCAACTTCTTCATGTTCGATGTCGATGCCGATGCCCCCCCCCCCGGATACTCAACAGTAGTTCTCTTTTTTTTATTTTCGAATAATTTTTTCTATTTCGAACAATTTTTTTTTCATGTTCCTTTAATTTGCTTAGGTCAATTAGTACTTTCATTTTATTAATGCTTTGAACAAATTTTATTTTGTATATAATGTTTACGTATTTGCGGTGCACAACTACCAAAAAAAATTAAAATACAATAAATAAATAAACAAATAAAAAAAATTCCAGACCAGTTAGCGACGGATAAAACCATCCGTCGCCAAATCTCAGTGGCCCATACCCTGACACGTGTTCTATAAATATAGCGACGGATAAAATCATCCGTCGCCATATTGTAGAGACGGATCAATTATCCGTCTCAAGTTTGGTCAACGATGAAAATAGCGGCGTATACATTTATCCGTCGCTAAATATAGGGACGGATGACATCATCCGTCGCTTTTTGAGTTAGCGACGCCGCTTATCGCGACGTCCTATACTATCCGTCGCTAATGGCATTTAGCGACGGATCGCTTACATATAGCGACGGATCAAATCCGTCGCTATATTCGGTTTTTCTTGTAGTGTAGACGAGAGGGGGTCAATTAGTGTCACGGTCATAACGATCAAAGGATTTACTCTTGTCTTTTATCTTAGACTTGCTCGGCGCGTTAGTTTTGATGCGTAGGTTTTGATACAGTAGTCACCTTATTAACATTTAGTCCTACCAAATGGAATTTTATAATAAAAACAGTTATTAAGGTGACACTATATATCACATGACCTCTTTGAGTCCCCTAATCGATTGAAGTAGAATTGCGTTTCGTTCCCTTATCAAGTTAATCATCCAAACCAATGTTCCACAGTTAGAATAAAATTATGAATAGCGGCAATCAAACAATGACCATTTCGAACCGACTCATCATCTCATCAATTGAGCGAGACCTCTCAGAAATGGGAGCGGTGTATGATATTTTGTTGTTTGACTTGCTCGGCTTTCCTTGTCATTGATTGATTGGTTCGTTTATTATTTTTTCCTTTTAATGAAGATTGAGTGGTGTTATACTAGTAGCAGTACTGATATTATTGTCTTATTATCTAAATTATTATTCTTGTTCTAACTGTATTAGAATTATCATATCCCCCACTATGTCGGCTAAGAAGAAAAAATCCATCCGTCCAGGTCGTCTCCCATTTGAATGGATTATAATTATGAAGTAAGAGTATCATTAATTATTATACTAGAAGGGGTGGTTAAGATGTGATAGGCTTCAACGGATGTGAAGATTGAACATGCTTTTACACCTTCTCTTGATAAAAGTTGTGATCTAGGTTTGGGTGGTTAAGCTTTTTGTGCACTTCTTATGCACTAGTTTTTAGTACTTGTACTATCTATATATACATGAAAGCTAGGGGTCTAGGAGAGCCCAATTTCATTCTCAATAGCTTTCACACTATGTGGCAAAAATTTTGAACTCATGGAAAAGATTCAATTTCATTTGTTTTGGTAAGTTTTCATTCATCTAAGTTTGGTAATTTTAATTCTTCTTCCTTCTTTTTTATAAAAAACGTCCAGCCATATATTTATGCGTTTTTTATTTAAATGTTTAATTAAAATAATATGTTAATTGGATTATACACAAACCAAATTCTGGAATTTAAAAATAAATCGTTTATTAATTAAATGTTGAATTATGGTGTCAATTAATTCTTGGCAAAATGAATTTTAAAATTAAAAATAAATATTTTTTTATTAAACGGTGAATTCAAATGTTAATTAAAATCTAGGTAAATATATTCTGGAATTAAAATTAAATTCGTAGACACAATTGTATAATTATAAAAAAAAATCGGAAATCAGTTCAATTTTTTTAGTTTAATCATTCACAATTAATTTTAATTATTGAAAAATGATATTTAATAAATCAATGATTAAATTATTTGTGTTTTTGTTTTTAAAAATAATTTTTTTTGCGAATTCATGGAAAGAATAAATTAAAAAAAAATCGCAAAAGCTGTGGCCAGTGGGAATTGAACCCAAGTGGCATATATCATGAACATCATCACATTCACTTGGCCACACTTTTCAATTATTCTTTATTGATAACATCAAGTATTGGTGTTTGATTTAATATTTATGCTTTTAATTTGATTTATTAACAATTAATTTTTTTCATAACACTTACTCTAGAATATTAATTATTAAATCAGTGATTAATCGAATAAATCATATAAGAAAAAAAAAGTTGTGGCAGGAGGGAATTGAACCCGGGTGGCATTTATCATGAGCATCACCAAATTCCACTCAACCACAGCTTTTCATCATTCATTATCGACAACATCAAATATTGATATTTGATTTCATTATCTCATTTGGTAATTTTAATTCTCCTTCCTTAATTCTCCAGCTTTATTTAGATGTTTGTTTAATTAAAATAATGAATTCAAATGTTAATAAAAAATTATGAAAATAATTTATGGAATAAAAAATATATCGTTTTTAATTTAAATATTGAATTAAACTGTTAATTTAAATCTAGGCAAACAAATTCTAGAGTTAAAAAAATCGTTAATTAATTAAATTGTTAATTAAAATCTAGGTAAAATATATTTTGGAATTAAAATTAAATTCGTAGACACAATGTATGAATTATAAAAAAAAATCGAAAATCACTTTCAAATTTTTTTAGTTAATTCATTCACAATTAATTTTAATTAGTGAAAAATTATATTATTTAAACTTAGTGATTAATTATTTTTGTTTTTGTTTTTTCGAATAATATTTGTTTTTAATTCACCGAAAAAAAAATTAAAAAAAATAATCTCAAAAGCTATGGCCAGAGGGAATTGAAACCGGGTGGTATACATGATGAAACTCACCACATTCCACTCGGCCACAACTTTTCATTCATTATTTTGATAGCATCTAATATTGGTATTGGTGGTAATGGTAGTTGTATTTCCGTGTTGATTAAAAAAAATCAAACAAAATCATTTCCTAATTTAATTATAGGCGGGCCAGTTTGGAAGAAAAAAATTTCAAAATTATTCAAATCAACTGCATTAATTAAAGATCTTGCCCTACAAGGAAAATATCAAACTTTCACTATAAGAAAAATCAAAAATTAATTACACAATATATCTACTACCTTTTTTGGCTTCAAATGTAAGTATAAATAGATGCCTCCACACCTTCATTTTCCCATCCCTAACCCGTCTCTTCTCAACTCCATCTCCTCATCAATTTCGATGGTGAAGAACTCGAAACTAATCAAGGTATCCACCGAATTTGTGAGATTTTCCGATCGATTAGTTAATTTTTAACTCATATACTCAAGATCGTCATCTTAATCGTCAATCACAATCGATGTGTTTTGATGGTGTAAGATCCGACCAATAATTCATTTTATTGATTCAGCACCTTAGCCCACACCTCTTCGAAATTTCTTTTCTCATCTTTTTTCTTCGATGCTGAAGAATACAAAACGAATCAAGCAAGCATGGAGTGTAAGTGTGCATCATCATTTTTTTTTTTTTTACTGAATGCTGAGATTGGTTGAGTTGATTCTCTTGAAATGTTTTAGTTGTTAATTTAAAAAGAATATGTGCTCTATATACTGGCGTCTTTTAGAAATCAACCTAATTTACATTTTACTATCTTTAATTTGTATACAAACCCTACAATTACCACTATAAATAGCTAACAAATAAGACTTCTTCTCCATATTCTTCCGGCCTCCATCGCTCATTCCTCCAAAAAATAATACATTGTAACATCTTTCTTTTTTCTTTTTTTTCTTTTTTTTTTTTTTGTCATGGTATGGTAGAATTCAACTGTAATTTAATTTCTTTATTTGTTGTGTTTTCAATTATACATTGTAACATTCTTTTTTGTCGATAACCCCTACAATTCTGTTCTTCTCGAAAAATGCATGACCAACACATTTAGAAGATGATGGTACCGTCGGAAGTCAGATCAGCCGGAAAAGAAGACCACATGGAATACCTTGGCTTCAAACTTAAGCTCCGGATTATGTTTATAGTTGCTATAAACAGTTATAATAGAGAGTCAATCTATCTCAATATTCATATAATACATACGTACATTTGTATCCATATTCTTAAATGGTTGTCATACATATTCTTGGTGTCTCGGTTTGAATCATGTATGTTCTATCATAGAATTAGTCAATTTGAAATATATGTAACTGACAATTTTAACATGGAAACAATTACTTCATCACATTAATTCACACGACAAAAATCCGCATGAACAATAAAAAATCCTAATGCGAGTAAGAATTTATTGATAGAGCAATCCAAACCAAAGTATATACATAGCAATACACACCATTCTACAATATTCGGTCGATCTAAACCTCTTTACCAAAAAACATGAATAGCTTTGATATACCCCACAACTCGATTATACATTTTATACCACCTAAATTAAAAAATAAAGGTAGGAACTTATTTGAATCTGAGCAATCTATTATTATTTGGTTTGTCTAACTCAGAAGGTTAGCCAACAATGAATCATGAGATGAGCTGAAACATCATACGAGTTACACATTGTTAGCTAGCTAGATACTAACCTTGGTAGAGAAAGTGGTTGTTGAATATATTTTTCCTTTTAGTTTGAGCATTACCAAAGATTTGAATATATTATACGTGTAAAAAAGATTTTCAATACCGAGTTTTCCAATTCACTTCAATCTACTATATATAAGAAATGATTTCCTTACACGAGAAATTTAACTTTATTCTACTCCATAATTAGTTGGATAAATCACTTTTTATTTTTATATTCTACTCCATAATTAGTTGGATAAATCACTTTTTATTTTTTTATTCTACACCATAATTAGTTGAATTTATGGTGGGGCCAGAGGAAATTGAAACCAGGTGGTATAGATGATGAAACTCACCACATTCCACTCATCCACAACTTTTTAATCGTTCATTATTGATAACATTTGATAGTGGTACTTGATTTAACATAATTTTATAATTGTATGAATTATAAAAAAAAAAATCACAAAAGTTGTGGCTATAAGAAATTGAACCTGGGTGGTCATTATGATGTTAATCACCACATTTCACCCGGCCACAACTTTTTAATAATTCATAATTGATAACATTAAATACTGGTATTTGACTTAATGTGTTATTTGGTAAGTTGTGGCCACTTTCATTCATTCACACCAATCCAATGCTGATTGAATTTAAATATAGAAAATATATACTACACGCGTTATACCTTAATTCCGGGCGATTTTGATTTATTTTTGCTTGACTAACAAATCAAAATAAAGCATTAATTACATAATATTTGCCATTTTAAGGTTCAAAATACATGTATAAATAGATTGCTCCACGACTTCTCTTCTCCATCCATAACCTACACCTCTTAGAAATTCTTTCTCCTCTCTTTTTTCATTTTCGATGGTGAAGGACTCAAAACGAATCCAGCTACTCGCTGGATTCGTGGGTTATTTCAATCGATAAGTTAATTTGTATCACACCCCATCAAACATGTTGTAGAATTAGAAATCTAAAAAACATCCCAATTTCTTTCTTTAGTCATACTAGAAACATAATGAGTAGGGACTCCAGCTCCCATCCAGCAACCACAATGCAAACAATTCTTCTAACAACCACTTCTAATCGAACAATGCATACTCAGATCCAATCGACTAATTTTGGTAGCACCAACGCCAAAAGTCAAAGCATCTTGATAGAAAAAAACACATGGAATTTCCTTGGTATAAAATTACATATTCAAATTATGTTCTTGGTGGATAGAAACAGTATTAGTGACAAATTTTTCTTCAATAGTTTGTCTTCATAAAATACATGAACTGTTGTCGTTGTTACATATTTATTTATTTTATTTTATTTTGCAACAGAAAAAAAATTTATTGATAATGTTCAAGTTCGAATACAATAAGTATGAGAAATGCTCTTCGAAATACAATCAAATCCGAGACGAAGAAACATCACAACCTAAAACAAGTGCCCAAAAGATTACTTTCCACATCCCAAATCATACAACCCAACATCGAAACCAGATCTAAAAACGAACCCCACGCCATAGGCTATCAAAGGATCACCACCCAAAAAAATTATTGATAATGTATTGGATGGGACCTAGCTATTTGATTTTAAGAAAATTATTATCTTATAATATTATCCAGGTTATTAATTTAGAACGTTGGTCCCAAGTCGAGACCGACGAAATTATTATGTAGAATGGAAATGTATTGGCCTTTGCAGACACCAGAGAATACCACAACTATCTAACATCGAAGTGGCTAAGGCTATGGTGGCCTCCGGTGGGTGTGATACGGAGTAGGCCATTTCAGTCGGTGGGTCTAACATTATTTTAGAATGTGATTGTTTGACGGTGGTGAAGCTAGAGTTTTGCATGGTGCATTTTTGCAACAGGCATAGAACTTAAAGAAGTTAACCTTTGCTTTGTCAGTTTAGCATCATTTATTTTTCATTTGTTGAGAGAAAATTTAACGCTCTAGAATAGAATTAGCTACTGAGTGAGTGCTTTTTGGATTTTGAGGGTGAAACGTTTCTGCCCTTAATTAATGTTGACTTCTGTTCTTTTGAGTTTTAACTATGGATGATGCGAAATGAATGAAAGATTTATTTGCTAATTTTTTTTATTTATTATTATTTTTAGAAAATCAAACTTTCAAGTAGTGAATGAAAGAGATATTTGCTAATTTATTTATGTATTATTATATCTTAGCAAACAAGGTATGTTTTGGAGCTATTTCTAATTTTAATAGGGTTGATTTAGGGAGTGGAGGGGGATGTAAGTATTGACTAATTTAGAGAGAGTAAAAAAAATTTACTTCTCTGTCAATAAAAAAGTTTCTCATATTTATTTTAGTCAACAAAATAATATTGAACTATTTTTAAATGAATAATGAATAAATAAGTGATAACCATTATATACTAATTAAATGTAGAACGCATAAACAATAAACATATAAATAAAGAATAATAGATTGGTAAAGTTGTAAATAACGGAACCTTCATTTGAGGTATAGAAAGGTAAAGTGAGAAACATTGAACCATATAAAAGTAGTAAATATTCCCCACATTGAGTAAACGTGATCACTTAAGAATACACCAAGCTCAATTTTATACTATCATAAATCCCATTTGACGAATACGTTCTACTTTGAGACTCTAATTAATCATAGTCTAAGAGAAGTAAATAGAGGTTCGGGTGGTTTGACCTTGAGCAAACCATTTGGAGGATTAGTGGTGGGTTTTGTGGTAATTATTTACAGGTCATGCCAGTTATATCTAAGAGTAGACATGACATTGTTCATTGTTCATGCTTCCCTATATTTCATCGTCTAATTAAGAGGATTTGGGGTGCAAGCAATATATTGAAGTTGAAAGAAAAGTGCTTCCAGGTTAGTGATTTATCATTTACTTGATAGCTACCCCCAGTATTATAATTATGTTTTCTTGAATTTATTTATCATGAATTAATCCAGTTATCAAATTTATACTTCCTCCACACCATCCTAAATATCCATTTTATCTTGAGTGTAAAAATTAAGGAAAGTGAGGTATTCTGTGGGGTACTGACTAAAGATTGAGTAAAAGTTGTAAGTGATGTATTGTTAGATAAAGTACGAATACAAAATTAATAAAGTGGATAGTAGAGAAAAAAAATTATAATAAAAACTTTTTTTTTATTGTGTAATTTGTAATTCATAGGACGCCAAGAAAAGAAAAGTTAGGTAATTTGATATTGGACAAACAGAGTATTGTTTGTGATGTAGTCTGGAGGATCTCATGATGAGGTGCAAAATACAACGAACGGTTGTTGAGTGTGGGAGATGGTATTGTTGGAAGACCGAATGACATCAAGAATGATTTCAAATTGCCATGTGATATAGTCATTCGTGATGCTACTGATTCAGGGGATCCAATTACTTTGAAGATTTGAAGACAATAGATGGTGTTGTGTAAGTATGATACATATCGTGATGACACTGGGTACATTGATGGTATTAAGGAGGCATAATTTATTTCCAATATGTGGTATACATGCATGGTTGCATCATTGCACATATTTTATGGGAATCTGACGGTATATGTTAGGCCAGGCGATGAGGTGAAACGGTTTCGCAAATTTAATGGTAGAAAGCGATTCCAGTAGAAATAGGAATTGAGCACCTGGGACAGGATAATGAGAACTGAATGGAAGCTCCTCAAGCACGTTTGAGAAACGCAGACCGTACCAGAACTGAACGGAAGCGACAGTGAAACGGCCAAACATGATGTTTATTGTTGGATGATTTGGGTAGAGAGAGAGATAGAAGGGAGGCGGATGGAATTGGAAAATGATGTAGGGTTAAGAATGAGCTGATGATGATGAGAGAGGTTTATACATACTAATATTATAAAACAAAAAAAAAAATCTTTATATTGATCGGATCGGACTAATCAGATAATCCGCGGATTTAATCCGAGCCGAAAACCGAAAATTGTAAAAATAGTGATCCGCAATCCGAAATAATACTGACGGATCGGATTGGTTCGGATCATTTTTACGGTTTTGATTTTAGGTTCTCGATTTTTACGTCCACCCCTAATAATTGGTATTGATCAACACAAGCATGTGGTAAGGTTAATTTTAAGTTAGTTTCTGTCAATTTCAGTTTAATTGTGTATTGCATTGAAGGCATTAAGTTCATTGTAAAATACATTGATCTACCTTAGATGATTCAGTTTTATTAACCTTTGTTATACTCTTATAATCGAATCACCTTTTTATTGATAGATGTAACCTTAGAAGTATATCATAATGTGGCATCAATACACCTACGTACTTTGATTTGATAACTTATTTCTCCTCTTATATCGAATAATCTTTTATTTCTCCTCTTATACTGAATTTACTATACCAGAGTTATGCAGAAGATGGACCATTAGCGGAAGTTGGGTCGTCTTTAATACTGTCACCGAATAATGGTCTGTCTGGTGAAATTTGTAGTCGCGCTTGAATAATTATAATATCACTTGGTGAAGGTTGATGACTATTATTACATTTTTTTTGTAATATTATTGATTTATTAACCTTTGTTTTACTCTTATAGTCGAATAACGCTGGAATAATTGTAACATTATTGGCATCGATACATAATAATATAATTGATTTAATAACTTACTTATCCTCTTATATCGAATAATGCTTTTTTATTAATTTATATAAGTTGAGAATTATATCATACCGTGGCGATGCCACAGGTATTTTGATTTTTTAGATGACATGCAGTGAGAGCGAATGATCTATCTGGAAATGATATAAATTGATCGATTGATTGAAAGAAGGATGAAGACGGAGTAGAAATCCAGAGAGAGAGAGAGAGAGAGAGAGAGAGAGAGAGAGAGAGAGAGAGAGAGAGAGAGAGAGAGAGAGATGTCTCCTCTTAGGGTGGGTATATTGTTTTTTGTGGGTGGTTTTAGTTCCATTCAGGTTTAGTGCGCGATGCATAGTTCGTCCTAATCCGTGGTAGTGAATTAATTGTTATTTTTGTTTTATTTGTGCATTATTCAAGTATTTTTATTCAGTATTATTTTACTTATATATCTGGTGTGTAATATTACGTGCATTTAACATTATTTATTATTACAATTATGGGTGATAAATAATTATTTTATTTTCATGTAGTGTTCTCTATGGTTAAAAATCTCATATAGTCTAACCGAATGGGTGTGCGTATTCCTCTTGGAAACCTTAATGGTAATGTGAATATAAGTGCTCTTGGAAACCTTAATGCTAATGCAACTATCATAGAAGTAGAATCATTGTTCTCTTGCTTTGTTTCAGAAATTGAACCTAAGATCATAGAAGAAGCTTTAAAGCGTTCTGAATGATGCAAGAAGAATTGGATCAATTTGAAAGGAACAAAGTCTGGGAACTTGTACCACTTGCTGAAGGCAAGAAAGCTATTGGTACAAAGTGGGTGCTCAGAAATAAGTTGAGTGAGTCTGGTGAAGTAACAAGAAATAAAGCACGTTTAGTTGCTCAAGGTTACTGTCAAACTGAAGGATTGGACTATGATGAGTCTTATGCACCAGTTGCAAGATTGGATGAAATTAGGCTTTTCTTGGCCTTTGCTGCTCACAATGACTTCATTGTTTACCAAATGGATGTTAAAAGTGCATTCTTGAATGGTGAACTTGCTGAAGAAGTCTACTTAGAACAACCCCTGGCTTTGAACTTCCCTCAGAAATCAAGATGGTATAAAAGCTTCAGAAAGCTGTATATGGTCTAAAGCAAGCACCAAAAGCATGGTATGATACCTTGGCTAAGTTCTTGCTGGATAATGGTTTCAAGAAAGGTGAAGTTGACAAAACCTTATTTACCATGAACCATGATGGTAAAATACTCTTAGTTCAAATTTATGTGGATGACATAATTTTTGGATCTAAGGACAAGCAACTTTGTGATGATTTTGCCAAACTCATGACAAACAAGTTTGAAATGAGTATGATGGGAAAATTGAATTATTTCCTAGGATTGCAAGTCAAGCAACTCAAAGATGGAATATTCATAAATCAAGCAAAGTATGCAAAAGAAATGCTCATAAAGTTTAGGATCAAGAGGAAGAGAAACCTGAAAAGATCCCTATGAGTGTTGGTACCAAATTGGGCTATACTAGAGAAGATAAAAGTGTTGAAGAACACAAGTATAGGAAGCTCATTGGTTCCTTGTTGTACTTAACAACAAGTAGACCTGACATTCAGTATGTTGTTTGTGTGTGTGCAAGATTCCAATCTGATCCAAGAGAATCACACTACAAAAAGGCAATCAAGATACTGAAATATGTCAAAGGTACAGTCAATGTTGGATTATGGTATCCTAAAGATTCAGGACTTGAGTTGGTAGGTTATTCTGATGCTGATCATGGAGGATCAACTCTTGATTGAAAAAGTACCTCCGGAACTTGTCAGTTTTTGGGTACTAGATTAATATCATGGTTCAGCAAGAAACAAACCTGTGTTGCCAATTCATCTACTGAATCTGAATACATTGCGGCTGTATGTTGCACAGCTCAAATCCTATGGATTCAGCAACAATTAAGAGATTATGGTATTTCTGCAAAGAAAACACCAATCTTTTGTGATAATACGAGTGCTATTGCTATCATGCAAAATCCTAAGTTTCACTCTAGGACCAAACACATTGACATTAGACATCATTTCATTAGAGATCATGTGGAAAAGGGAGATATTGAGGTTGTGAAAGTAGGTACTGATGATCAACTTGCTGACATCTTTACCAAGCCCCTACCAGATAATAGATTCGCAATGCTAAGGTATAACCTGGGATTGATCGAATTACCTCAATAAAGGATACAATTGGCAGAATGCTGAAACAGGTATTCAGCAAGCCAAAGTACTCTTACTTCATTTAAAGCTCCTTCCACTAATTTCTTCTACGAAATGATAGGTCACTACATGATTGCTGAAACAGGCATTCAGCAAGTAATTCCTTCAAAACGGGTATTTGTTAGGAAACTTGATCACTTGCTGAGACAGACACTCAGTAAGAGAAAAACCTTAAGGATTGCTGAAACGGGCATTCAGACAATCAAAGATACTGAAACAGGTATTCAAGTATCAAGGGAATATTCTGAGACGGGAACTCAGAAAAAGAGAAAAACTCATTTCTCAGATTCTACCAAAGGATATCTCAAGTACAAAAGAATTTACTGATACGGGAACTTAGAAATATCTTTTAAACTTAAGAAAATATGAGATATCTAAGTAAGGGGGAACTTTCAGCAAGTATCTAGGCTATTTATGCAAACTCGCTGAAAGATTCTTGTCTATTTCAGCAAGTAATCTAATCCCATAAAACTCGGTAAAATCAATTTGTGACGTTAATCGGGCACAGATAAACTCGTAATAATCATGACATGAAATACAATCGTGGCCATTGATTAAAAGGAGTTATTGATCTAACGGTTAACATTTTCAAAGAGAGAGAGTGCTCTGACGGTTTTAGTTAGCTAGTGGGCCACTACGCATTCAATGCAAAGGCTCCACTAACGCCTTTGTTTCTCTGTTTTACCCTTGCTGAGAACTCAAATCGATTGAGTTTCTCACACATCAGAGACACTATATAAAGAAGGAGTTAGATAAATGACAAAATACTTTAACTCACATTTCCTTTCTCTGCAAATTTTAGCATGAATCTACTGTACCTCCGGTCAAAAAAGCAAACTATCTTTTTCGTACACATTCTCTTCTCTATATAGAAATGGCACCGAAAAGACAATCATCTAAGACCTCCAAGTCGTCTAAGGTTGACAATGCTGAGAAACGCACTGCTCCGGTGACTAGTCCGGCAACAAACACAGCGAAAGTTGTGTTGAAAAACGACAGAATCACCGAGAAACCCATGCCTCCTTCATATCTTGACATTTCAAAGTGTGAGATGATGATGCAATGGGGTGGTTTTTCTCAAGAGAAGTATATCCGATACTTCTATGAACAAGAACTTGACGGTGACAATGAAGAGGCGCTTGAATTTATCAAGCAGCAAGGCCTCATTCATTTTATAACTGCTCGCATTAAGCAAGTGAGCATGTTGGATACAATGGAGTTCTACAACAATGCAGAAATCCAGTCCCTAACTGATAGTAAAGGGGTCACTGAAAAAGTGATCTTTACTACAGTCCAGAACACGCAAATCGTCCTGAAATGGACTGATTTAGCGGAAATCTTTCAGATTCCAGCCACTGGAATTGAAGATGACGTCTCTGCCACTGATGAAGAAATTGAAGACTTCTACAGTGACGTCAGAAATGAGAAAATGAAGAAAGGAGAGATTGCTCCCGTGACTTTGACAAAGCACGTTAAGAGGAAGCATCTCTGCCATTCACTTGGTCTAGTAGCTCTGCTACTAATCAAAGTTTTGGACTCCCAAGTTGGAGGAATAGACCAAGTAGGCCTGAGAAGGTGGCCGCTGCTAATGCATATCCATTAGCATATTCCTCTTGGAAACCTTAATGGTAATGTGAATATAAGTGCTTCGCCGCCAACCAATGCAAACAAATGGTATAGTTACATTTAGATGTGTATGGTTGTGTTTTGGTTAAATATTCTAATTTGTTAGGTTTTCATGAAGGTATACTGATTTGATCAAGTTAATTGGTGGGTTAATTATTCTTATAAGAAATTTGATTTACTCTATATTACATTATTAACAATTTATATTATTGTGTCAAGCAGAAGATCGACCAGTGGTGAAGGTTGGCTACTTTATTTGCTCTCACGGAATGTCAATCCGTTTGTTGAATCTGTAATGTCACTTGGTTAAACCGTTATTCCAAATAATTTACTTTTGTATTCGATGTCTTTGAATGATAATTTTAATATAAGCATTCTAATATAAATAATAAACAAATTATACAACACACGTATTTGTGTGTTCATTGTAAGATTAACTATTAAGCTCATAGTTTTTGGGTCCTTCTTATATTAAGTCAATGAATAATAGTAGCAAATTCCCATGAGGAGACCCTACTATAACACAACCTTGCTAGAGATTGCATATTTCTTTTTCACAATTACACATTACGTCAATAAGCAAGACGAGCTAGAATCGGCATGAGTAAAATCGACAACATTGAGACAATTCGCTAGAGAGGCGAGCGATATGAGATATTGGAAAGAGTTTGATATTTTTAGATGGCAATGAAATTGAATGAATCTATTTGGTAATGATTATAATTGATCGATTGATCACATAAAGAAGGATGAAGACGGAGTAGAAATCGAGAGAGAGAGAGAGAGAGGGGGGGGGGGGAATAAGAAGGGAGGCAAATGGAATTGGAAAAGGATGTAGGGTTAAGAATGAGCTGATGATGATGAGAGAGGTTTATATATACTAATATTATTAAAAAATTATATTGATCGGATCCGACTAATCCGATAATTTACGGATTTTAATCCCAATCGAAAACCAAAAATTGTGAAAAAAGTGATCCGCAATCCAAAACAATACTAACGGATCGGATTGGTTCGGATCGTTTTTACAATTTTTCATGTCGGTTTTAGGTTCTCGATTGTTATGTCCACCTCTAATAATTGGTATTGATCAACACAGACATGTGGTAAGGTTTATGTTAAGTTAATTTATGGCAATTTCAGTTTAATTGTGTATTGAATTGAAGGAATTAAGTTCATTGTAAAATACATTGATCTACCTTAGATGATTCAGTTATGCAAACTATTCAGATGATTCAGTTATGAAATAAATTGTGAACTAAGTTGTGGTACAATGGCAATTTTCGTCAAGTGATGCCAGTTATACCTTAGGGCAGTACATGACATTGTTCATGCTTCGTTATGTTCTTCTAGGAGTACTTGGAGTTCATGAAAGGTTCTGAAGTTGACAAAAAAAGATGCACTTACAGTTTACTCAATTTCTTTATAATTGATTTTTATCTATTGTATAATAATCTTGCGCTTAATAATTTTTAATATTGTTTGTCATGTAGTCTGGAGAATCATCTGATTAAGTGGAAAATATTAAGGAATTTGTTGAGTGGTTGTTGCGTGCTGGAGATGGTGTAGAGGGTGGACCTAATGATGGCGAAGTTGATTTTACATTGCCAGATGATATTCTCATTCTTCATGCACCTGATCCCATAGTAGCAACTGTATAAAGTAGATATCCTTCACTATTGGATCATGTTGGAGATGGAGGTTATTTCCAGGACAAATCTATACTTGCACTTACAAATGAAGTTATTGAGTAGATCAATACAATCAAGTCATATGATCTTCTAAATCATATTCTCCGGTTGAAGAAGAAGAATAAGAAGAATTTATCGGGGAGATATAGAGCCGAGCTTATGTATTGCTTAATTAGTTACCCTAATTTGCGAATTAAGAAGAATTACCTCTTTCATTTATAAGTGTAAGCTCAGAATTATATCACCTCTTTCTTAATTATTGGATTTATATGGGTTAATATGTCATGCAGAAGATGGACCAGTAGCGAAAGTTGTGACGTCTTTAATACTGTCACCGAATAATGGCCTGTCTGGTGAACTTTGTAGTCGCGCTTGAATAATTGTAACATCGCTTGGTGAATGGGTTTGACTTTTATTTCATTTTTATAATATTATTAATTTATTAACTTTTGTTATACTCTTATAATGTGGGGTGTTGTGGCTGGGAGTGAGTATTATGAAAGAAAGTGATGATGTAAAGGTGGTATGAGCCGGAGCATGTTCCGTGTATTTCAATTGTATACGTTTTCGTTTGGAGCATTTCTTATACTCGCTAATTAATAAATTTTTTTGCCGTTTCAAAAAAAGAAGTTATACTCTTATAATCGAATCACCTTTTTATTGATAGATGTAAGCTTAGAAGTATATCATACTGTGACATCAATACACCTACGTAATTTGATTTGATAACATATTTCTCCTCTTATATCGAATAATCTTTTTATTTCTCCTCTTATATTAAATTTAGTATACCAGAGTTATGCAGAAGATGGACCAGTAGCGGAAATTGGGTCGTCTTTAATACTGTCACCGAATAATGGCCTGTCTCGTGAACTTTGTAGTCGCGGTTGAATAATTGTAACATCACTTGGTGAAGGTTGTTGACTATTATTACACTTTTTTGTAATATTATTGATGTATTAACCTTTATTTTACTCTTATAGTCGAATCACGCTTAAATAATTTTAACATTACTGGCATCGATACACGTACGTACCTTTTTAATAATATAATTGATTTAATAAATTACTTATCCTCTTATATTGAATAATGCTTTTTATTAATTTATATAAGTTGAGAATTATATCATACCGTGGCATCGCCACGGATTTGTACTATGTACTAGTATATATATGTATGTATATATATATATATATATATATATATATATATATATATATATATATATATATATATATATATATATATATATATATATATATATATATATATATATATATATATATTTTGTTGCTTAAAAAAAATCATTACTTTACCCCATTCATCTCAATTTCAATTTTCCGTTGAACCGGTGCAGAAATTAAATTTATAATATTAATGATTAAAAGAATAAGGGTATTAATTATTTTAATTTCAATTTAGATATGTTTAAATGTACCCCATGTAGGAATAATTACAAATTAGTGATACTTTCAATTCTTTATATCAAATTAGTGTAACCTAATTTCTTTATTACAATTTTGTTAAAACTTATTTACAAATTAGTGATTATACTAATTTTAATATTTACATTGTTAACTTAACTCCAAAATATTTTCTAACAAACCTCATCATCTTACAATACTTCATTCTCTCGATCAAACCAGACTAAATCAAGTACCAAATCCAACCACTTCTTCCATTATCAATTTTCACTTTCAGCGAAAGTGGCATCTTCTTCCAATTTTTTCTGTAGTCTTGGTCATTTGATATTTCCCATCATTCATGTATCACACTATCACCTACAGGTTTATTCACACCCTCTCTTTTTATTTCCTTTGGCATATCAAGAAATTATTAAAAAAAATACAACATGCTTAGCGCAAAAAAAAACAAACACCAAAATAAATATAACTATAGCCTAGAATTGCATGCATCTCGGGTACCATATACGGTGAGGACAGAATATTGTTGAGAAAGAACATCTATGCATCGAGGTTCAAAAACCAAAACAATGAAAATGTTGTAATTTCTAGTAACGTGCGTTACGTGCATATTAGAACATATATACTCTAGTCTCTAGTGCAATTTTGTAAACTTAAGCAACCAACCAGGATTGCCAAAACCAGCTGATCATCATATATCCATATGAACCATCATTAAACTTAAAGCATCATGTTTGAAACAAATCCAATTATCGTAAGTAACATGGCCTTCATTAAACCAAACTAAACTAAAGCAAGAATAAAAAAACCTAATGTTACCTTGTTAATAGATGCTTCAGTCAACACAAATATTACCAACACGTAACAATTGCTTGATGGGTATCGATGCCTGCTCGAAAGTGAGATACTTGTAGAAACCCAACTCCATTGATGCTTATGAAATTTAGGGATTCAAAAAAACGCACAATCCGGAGAATGCGATGCTTGCTTTAGATTTGATTGGGACTAATTGTATTTCAATGTTAATAATATGGCTTGGAACTGAGGAAGCTTGGAATCTAAATCAGATGCTTGGCGCGAATGAAGATTGAAGAATTGCTCTAGAAAGCGGCTAAATCGGGGGGGGGGGGGGGGGGGATTAGAAAAATAATCAGTCGATTTATAATATGAATAACAACATGAATTTAACCGATTAATAGATAATTTAATCAGGTAACTAATTAGCTAAAAATTTGAAATCTAGTCTTCCAGATCAATTGAAATTCTACTAATTAAGTAGGGTTAAATTAGTCCATACATATATAGACACTAATTGTAGAAAGTTTTCATGTAATACTTATTTGATAGAAACTATTAGGATTGACACTAATTTGTAATTCACCCCTTAAATAAATGTATTAAGTTCAATTCAGATCAAATTTGTTTAGTATTTTATACTGTAAATAAGTTCAGTTCATTTTATTGAGTTAAGTTCAATTCAAATCAGTTATGTTCAGTTTAGTTTAAACGAAGAAAACATAATGAATAATGAATCAACAAGTAGGAGAGATCACTCATAAGGAACCGATCAGTTCAGTTCTTCTTTTTAGAAACAAACTGAATTTCATTAATCATCGATCAAAGCAACAGATACATCCAACAAAATCAAAACGGCAAATCTGTCCGGCCACTACGATTAGAAACTACTACCTACATTTCATTAATAACTTCTTAAGGGGCACTATTCATCGCGACCTTTGACCACATATAACTCCTAAATTATATTAGAGAAAAATATAATAAAATTATATTATGAAATTAAATGGAGTATATTTTCATAATAAACTTTTAATTTATATTGATACGGTTTAATTTAAAAGTTATACGTGGTCAAATGTCGTGATGAATAGTCCCCTTAGAAAGTTATTAATGAAACGGAGGAAGTATATTACAAGCTAGATCATGTGCCAAGCTATTACTCTGACGTCGCACAAAGACAATTGAATGTGACTCAAGCGAGGAAGCTAAAATCTGTTTTTCCGTAACCAGGCTGCCCAAACTCGACAAACTCTGATCCCGTGCTCTAACTTGCAAGATTAATGACAAGCAGTCCCCTACAAAAATAGCATTAGTAATCTGCATTTCCAACGCCATCAGAACAGCTGCTCGTAAGGCCAAGCATTCGGCCTGTTCAGCACTTCCTACGCCATGCCACAACCTGTCCCATAGCATTACGCACCACCATTCCCAGCCCCGCTCCTGCAAAACAGCCAAAGAAGCATCAAAATTAATTTTCAGATATGGAGGCTGGAGCAGCAGGGGGCTGCCAAACAGTTCAGTTCTTCATTTATTTATATATTTATTTTGTTAAGGAACTGATCATGTCATCAGTCCCAAATATTGGACGTACAACAATGAGAGTCGCAAACAGATGACACCAGACTTTACATCGATCTTGAGCTACTATATGAGCTAATCAAGAGGACCATCGATCAAATACTACCAAGTAGAATTGTAAGGGTGATTTTCTAGTACATCAAAATAGGTCATATAATAAGAACAAGTATGTCCTAATCACTTTAAGTACAAATACAATACACAAATCTCAAATCTCTACGTCCCTATCAATGTCCTTCCCTCTTCTTTAGGTGCACTCGTCATTTCCAAGTATCTCCCCAAGTATTACAAGAAATCAGGCATTTAGCGACGGATCATTAGATACGGACTCTATCCGTCGCTAATAGCGACGGATCGCTATGCGTAGCGACGGATAAGGACGAACTGCGCTCTAACCTTCATTCGTGTCTCTGGAGACCCAATCCGGCTCCAGTTTAGCGACGAATAAGGTCTATCCGTTTCTATTTTGACGACGGATAGACTTATCCGTCTCTAAATTTAGTTGACCAGAATTTGGTTGGATTAAAAAATTAAAATAAATAAATTAATAAAATATAGCGACGGATGAACTCATACGTAGTGACGGACTATACTTTATTACAGATCGGGGAAGTCTTTCTTCTTCCCCATTTCCCCCAAATCCTAAATCTCCAAATCTCTAAATCGACTCCACCACCACCGCACGTCGACGCTGCTTGCCGCACCACCACCACACATCGACGCCACCACTGCCCCGCCTTCTCTTTCGTGCCACCACCACTGCCCGGTCTTCTTCTTTGCGTACACAGGGACCCGCCACCGTATTCCACGGCACCACCACTGCCCGCATTCCGCCACCGCACCGCCATTCCACCGGAGTTCTTCCTTCCCTTTCTCATCTTCATTTGATATAGGTTAGTAACCCTAATTTCTCCAATTTAATTTTTTCAGATTTGTTTAATTTCTCAATGTTATTGTCCCATCTAGAATTTTTTCTCCAAATTGAGGTTAAGAACAAGGTTAGCTTGTTTTCAAATTGAAATGATGAAATAAAATCAATGTGGTACTATTCTAATTGAACAAGGTTAGCTTGTTTTCGAATTGAGCTGTAAGGCTTAAGGTTTTGTTTTTTACTTGTGCTATGTTGGAAATAGTAGTAAAATTGGTAGTACTGGTGTTGTGTTGGAAGTAGTAATAGAATTGGTAGTACTTGTGCTATGTTGGAAGTAGTAGTAGAAATGGTAGTACTGGGTTACAACTCCATTTTCGAAAACGATTCACTTGTGTTACTATCTATTCAATTAGTCATAGTATATGGTATATGTTAGGTTAGATTGTGCATAGTTAATTGATTGAATATGTATATTTTGTTTCCCATTTCATGTTTCGAACGGCCTGATGAATGTGCTTTGACATTTCTTTTTATTTTTTGATATTATGTTATGAGTCATTAAGACTTTAAAATGCTCCAAAAAATGAACTGTAGCTCCTGATTTTACATGTTCCCATTTGTTGTTTCTTACGCTTGTTGTTTAACTTGCAGATCATGGGGAGGCCAAAGAAACCTGGGAAGCTGTTGGCCGCCAGCAGCCGTAGCTACCCCACTAGCGAGTCTGAGCTGGACTCGCCATTCCGCACCCCTGGTTCTCAGCCGGAGTTGGGGGGGGGGACCTCGGCTACACATGTCAGCGAGACTCAGTCACCTGTTGGCCCCCGTTCGAGCAGCAGTGCGGGGTCTACTGGCCCCGATGTGTTTTCAAACTTGCCGGATGATGGGTTCACGGGGGTGGGGTACAAGGAGGGTGAGCGGATGCATGGCAAGCTTGTAGTGTGGCCCATACTTGGGAATGTGTAAGTACATGAATCATATTTACTTGGTATTGTATGTTTTTTTTCAAAGTACTTTGTAACAGTTGGATTAATTTGTGTATGTTATTGTAACAGGCTGATGCCGAGGGAGGTTGCAAGGTTCATCAACAAGGAATCCGTGAAGCAAGTGGATCCCCAGCACGGGGAGCCCAGTGGCATACTTTCCGTCCAGAACGGAAGGTAGAGATCTGGAATGCTCTCGAGGTTAGTGATCTTTCTTCTACGCTGATGGTTTTTATATTATCATCTATTTTGTTTGAGTGGTATGTTCTCCACTTTACTTGGATGATATCTTAGTCACCGTGTTGTTAGTTGTTCTAGGACAATGTGTAATTGATTTGGGTGATATGTTAGTCACCGTGTTGATAATTGTTCTAGGACAATGTGTAATTGGTTTGGGTGATATGTTAGTCACCGTGTTGTTAGTTGTTCTAGGACAATGTGCAATTGGTTTGGGTGATATGTTAGTCACTGTGTTGTTAGTTGTTCTAGGACAATGTGTAATTAGTTTGAGTGATATGTTAGTCTAAAGTGTGTATAATTTCTGAAATGCAGGAGAAGTACTTCCTCCCCAACAAGTTCAAGTCGGACTTGTGGTACACCTTCGAACATGAAGGCTCTGAGACCTTCCGGAAGAAGATCTCCAAGATCAAGAAGAGCCGGAAGAAGCCATGATGGATTGGGGAGGACGAGTGGCCTGAGTGGATCAAGTATTGGGAGGAGGACCTTAACGCCCACAAGCTGGCGGAGCAGAACAGGGAGAACCGTGCCCATAATCCACCGGATGGGACAGGCTCGATGAAGCATCGACTGGGTTCGAAATCCCAGTTGGCACGCCATCTGGACGCAGTAAGTTATATTGAATTGAGTTACTTTGTAATTTTTTTTTTGTAAAGTCTTATTTCAATTCAATCATTAATTAATTTGTCTATATTTGATGAAGATATCGGAGGGGAGGGAGCCGACCATGTGGGAGCACTTCTGTGAGGCTCACGGGGAGCTCGATATGGATGGACGGATGATCTTCCCTGGTGATCGTAGCAAAAAAAATCGCGGTAAGTTTTATTTTTTTTCAATTCCTAAACTTTTGTTGAATATGTGCTTCTTCGATCAATAACGTATTAAATCTTTTTTGTTTGAATTTTTAGGAGGAGTTCCTGGTCAGGACTGAGAACCGTGATCTCACAGTCGAGGAGGAGAACGCCATCTATCTCGAGATCGTCCAGCTCGATGAGAAGGGGCGTGTCTTCGGCATGGGCAACCTCTCGCAGGCCATAGCAGAGACGGTCAATCAGGGTGTCTCCACCTCCAGCCCCAAGCGCCGACGGGGACAAGCCGATTTTCCTCCCGAGTACCTCCAGGAGCAGCAACAGCTGAGGATGACTATCCAGCAGCAGGCCCAGAAAACTGCTCGGTTGAAGGAAGCGCATGCGAGGATGAGGGATGGCTTCAAGAAATCCCTCGACTGGATCATGGCAAAGTATGCCCCCCCCGGTACCGAGCCACCTCCCGACTTCTTCATGGGCGATGACAACACTCCCGGATCTTCGTAGTAGTACTCTTTTTTTTAATTTCGAACACTTCTTTTCTATTTCGAAGAATTTGTTTTTTTTTTCGAACATTTTTTTTCTTTTCTTTAGGACAATTAGTACTTTCATTCACATATTTCGAATGCTTAACTAATTAGTATATATTTGTATATAATTTTTAGTTACAAAAATTGGTATGTATTTGAGGTGTACAACTACAAAAACAAAAAAAAAAAAAACAATAAATAAAAACAAAACAAAAAAACCATTATTCTAGAAAAGTTAGCGACGGATTATACTATCCGTCGCCAAATCTCCTCTGTCCAGCGTTGAACACGTGTATCACCCAAACAGCGAGGTATAACATTATCCGTCGCTAAATATAGATACGAATAAAATCATCTGTCTCAAGTTTGATCAACGGTGAACTCGGCGACGGATGTTCTTATCCGTCGCTAAAAAATGAAAAGACGGATGGTTTCATCCGTCGCTTTTCTTATGAGCGATGCCACTTTTCGCGTAGCGATGGGCAATTCGTCGCTGCCTTTAGCGACGGATCGCTGTCATGTAGCGACGGATGTAAACCTGGTTTTTCTTGTACTGAAGGTCTCCATCAGTACCTGAGATAGACAAATGCACGTGTGGAAGTGTGGTTATGCCGGTTTGCCTGAGGTCAAACCGGAAGGAGACTTCACTTAAAGGAGGTTGATCATCTTCCTTGTCTAGTTGTAGTAGGTTAGAGTAGAATATGTGTTACCTTGATTTTGGTAATGGCGCCCTCTTATAGGTATTGGTCATCCTTGAGTCGGTCCAATCCTAAGCTGCCATCTGTCGTCTCCTCATTCCTCCACATGTACCTAGTAGGCCCAACATTGATCTTTATGGGCTTTCGCCCAAGCCTATCTAGATGTAACTTCCAAAATCCTCTTAGTCCCTTTAGTCTTCCCTGGCTTGTATCTTCCCTGGCTTGAATCTTCCTTGGCTCTTACTTTATTTCCTTAGTTAATTTAAACACAAGATATCAAGTGCCATAAATAATTAATATTTATCTGTTTTTTTGGATTCTATACGTATTCCATTTTTGTCCGTTTATTTGGATTCTATACGTTTCTATTTTTGGCAAAGGGCAAATAACGTACAGTACCCTCGTTAGATTTTTTTATTACGGATTTCTCCCTATTAGATTTTATATTACGTCAACCCCCCTGTTAGAAAAGTTTAATTACATCTAACCCGGCGACCTTGACTTTTCGCGAACTAAAACCTGGAAAATACCATTTACCCTCGTTTGAAAATCTGATTTTTTCCCAGAGCCAAACAGCTTCAACTTTTAGTAATTGCACATTTAACTCTAAACTTTTCATTTTTACAAAATTAACTTTAAATTATTTAAAATAAACCCACATAACTTATTTATATTTCAAAACAAACTTAAAATTATTCAAAAAGAAACCCCAAATAAATTTTTAGTCCAAAAACAACTCCATTTTTTTTTTCTCTCTTTTACTTTTTTTTTCATTTTTCTGTCATCTTCTTCAAATTTCCGGTACCGGAATTTTTTTTTAATCACCTTCTTCACAACTCCGGTACCGGAATTATTCCGGTACCGGAGCAACACCTTTACAGCTCCAGTCGGAGCTGTAAATCAGCTCCGACTAGAGCTGATTTACAGCTCCGACCGGAGCTGTAAAGGTGTTGCTCCGGTACCGGAGTTGTGAAGAAGGTGATTAAAAAAAAATTGAAGAAAAAAGAAAAAAGAAAAATTATTGGTAAGGCCATGTTTGGAAACAAGAAAAAAAAATTTGTGTTTTAAGTTGGTCAAACATTTTGGGAAAAATTGTGCTAGATGTAATTCTGAAACTAGCAAGGAGAAAAATGAAAAGTGGGCTTGTAATAGGGGGAGTCTGAGTAATTTTCCCTTTGGCAAATTTTTATCTCACAACTTTATTGTGGGTTCTGCCACTAAAACAACACACTGCACTCATTATATAAACCTCCTAAAACTCCGATCCAAAAGCAAACGTATAGAATCCAAAAAAAAAAAAAAAAAAAAACGGATGAGTAAGTGAATATGGAATAATGAACCTTCCTTCGTCCTTCGGAGTCTTTAGTCCTCCGCTGCTCTTTCCTTGTCCCTTCCTGATAATACTAAAATAAAAGAACTCAAGTAGTCAAGATACGGAATAAATGAGACAGGGAACATCTGACCTGTTTATGTGGAAATGAGGTTATTTCTCCGCGTCTTGCGTTGATCCGGATCTTCTCGTGACTAAAATCTCCGGACCTTCAAACATCCATAGTGTGATATTCGAGGACTTTTGGGAAATTTACCTTGAAGATGAGGATCATTCAAGGTACGGATGATTAGGAGATGGGGATGAACTTGAGATACTTAACACGTCGTAGTACTTCTTAGTTCGTAATGGAGCGTACTATACGAACGAGACATATTTTAATATCAACAATAATTATTTAGCTTCGTTCAATTTGATTTTATATTATAATGTATAAATTAAGTTTAGCTTAGTTATATTTAATTTCATTTTGTTTAATTTAGGGAAAATTACTTCTAGCCAACTCCTTGCTGCATCAAATCACAAAACTTTCCCCCTTAGTTCAACAATTACATTTGGCACCACTGACCGGATTTTAGTTGACTTGATCGCTATTCAATTTCGTTATTTCTCCGTCCAAACGCGGTCTTAGCATAAGAAAACCACATTAAACCCTTTTGGCATTTAATATTCACTATTTCCATTTTCTCCCTTTTCTCTTCGTCTTCTTCCCTTTCCCTCCAAACCCCGTCTCCTCTGCAACTCCAAATTGCACCCAAAATCTCTACTAATCTGATATTGTAAAGCCGATCATTTCACGTATTTTGGCTTATCGGAACCGTTCGAAGTTACTTGGAGGTCGAATTCCGTCAAACGACGCTGCTTTGAGGTGAGTAAAATTCGTTTTAATTCTCGTCGTTTTCTTCAGTGATTTTGTGTTTTAAACCTTCATATGATGCCTCTGATATGTGTGTTGTGTTTCGTCTTTCCATAATTTAACCGCAATATCGAACTAGGGTTTAGGGTTTTATATTTTTTGACAGTTTTTTTACTATCTTTGTTTTGAAGGTATGGCACAGAGGAGGAGGTTTAACATCCGGTTTCTATATGGGGGAGAGCCAGTCACTTTGACAGGCATCAACTGCCAAAGGTACAATCACAAGAAACTCATGTCTGATATAGATAAGCATGTGTTAGACAAGTTAGAAATGCCAAAAGAGCATTCTCTGTTTTTTACTGTCCATGCTGAGGTTGATAATGGTAGCAAAGTGTTAGAGATTCTTAGAGATGATGATGTTACCCAAATGTTTGCTAGAAATATGGACACTATGGATGATGATATTTACTTGGAGCCTGTTTATGCTGAAACTCTTGCTAAAATTGAAACACCTAAGAAAAATAGTAAGGGCAAGGGAAAACAGGTTGTTGAGGATCTTGATCTTCCCTTTGAGGTGCCTTTAACTGGTGAACCACCTATGAGGAGAAGAATATACAGGCCTAGGGCTACCAAACCACCTCCACCCAAAGCACCAAAAAGGTTCCCTAATGCAGAAGATGTTGTGATTGACTTGACTGAAGATCATGGTGCTCCACCAATGACACAAGAAACACAGCCTGAACCAGAGCCATTAACTCCACCTCCATCAAACATTGAACCTGAGCCAATCACTCCACAGCCATCAAACAATGAACCTGATCCAATATCACAACCCAGTCCCTATATTCCCACATTTGATACTCCTGATAAGCAACCTCCTCCCCCTCCTCCTACTGGTATGAATGTTGATATTGGTTGGGATGATTGCTTGAATGTAATATTGGAGCAATACAAGAATTTGGATGAGGTGGAGAGTGGGACTGGTCCTAGTTCTGTCCCTGTAGAAACTGAGCCTGTAGTGGATGACAATGGTGAGAAGAATGGTGAGAAGCAGTCTGATGAGCCTCTACTTGAGGATTGGCAAAGCTCTGATGGTGATGACAATGGTGAGAAGCAGAGTGATGAGCCTGTGGTTGAGGATGGGCAAATGTCAGAGACTGATGAGGATTACTATGAAAATATGCTTGAGAGTGAATCTGATGGAGGAGATGAGATGGAGACTGAGCATGAAATATTGTTGGATAATACTGAAGAAGTGAGATTTGTTGATTGGGAGACTGATGCTCCAATGAGGGAGAATGTGTATGAGGAGGAAGATAGGGCAGTGGGGTTTAGGTACAATGAGGGAAGTGACAGTGATGAGGACTATGTCCCAGAGGAGACTGGTCCTAGTATTGGAGGGCAAACTTCAGGTGTCAATGAGCAGCCTCAAGAGGAAAATGAAGGTAAATCCTATTTAGTTTTTCATAGTTTGTTGTTTGTTGATTTGTGCTTTGGACAGTTAATTTATGGCATTTTTTGACTTTATTTTGCATTGTTCTATGTAAGGTGATGATGGTGAGCCTGTGGTGTATCCTACTGATGAAGTTGCTAATGAATATACTCCACAAGGCACATGGATTGGAGATGAATTTGAAGAAAATTATGAGGGTGAATACAAGGAGTTTGAAGTTGCACTTAGAAATGGAAAACTTATTCTAGCTATTTTATTTCTTCACTTGAATGCTTTACAAATTTGAACAAATAGGTACATAGCAAGTAGTAAAAGGTTTAGGCACACTAGTTGCCTAATCCTAAGGTATTTGTCTTCCCTATTTGGTCTTGGTTTTGGAGCTCCATTTTTCCTAGCCTGCTGCACTTGTTCTTCTTTAGGTGGTTGAATTTCTTGTTCCATACTTTGTTGCACGCGTTGTTGATGTGTTGTCGGAACGTACTCCCATAGAACTGTGGGATGAATCACTTCCCCCCGCCTTTGTGATGGATTTACTTGCTCGCTCGCCCACTCAGACCATCCGTGTGTAGGACACCCCCAATAAAACCTACCATCATTGCCCACAGATAAGACCGTACGCTTCCGGCATCTTGTAGCCTTGCAAACTGGGCGAAGAACAACACTAGAATCACTCATTTTCTTAACAAACAACAAGATATACAAGTATATAACTAAGGCAAGGAAGTAAGAGTGCATAAAATGGACTTAAAAGGGGTATAAATAGGCAACAATTTGAATTCTAACGGCTACTTGGAGGTCCCCAACGGCTACATTTTTTTTTCATTTACCACTTCATTGCTACAAATCAATTACATTTAGCCCCACACGTGAGTAGCACGTGACCAAATGTGAAGCTGTTTGTCTCAGGCAAGAATCAGAAATTCCGGCAGGGCTATTTATGTCATTTCCAGCTCTTAATTCGCAAAGTCAAGGTCGTGGTGCTATATGTAATTGTTTTTGTTAAACTCTGTGCTACATGTAATTGTTGAACTAAGAGGGATAAATATGTAATAAAAAAACTAAGAGGGGTACTGTATGTAAATTACCCTTTAATTTATTTCCATTCTGTTCGGTTATCTTCAAACCAAAATAATTATAATGTACTTGCGTATCAAAAATCTTGAGCAATAACTACTCCTGAGTACATATCAATGTCAAATCAAAAAGATACTAGATTTAGCGGATGGAGAAATTTATTACATATGATGCCTACATAACTAAAATAACCATTTAATAGTTCAAAGTAGGCACCTACTCAAAAGTGAACGTAGAAATAGGGAAAAGAGAAGAGAAGGGTGATACTAATTTTAAGTTTGAGCGAATTCTAACTAAAATGAGTGCAACAACTATTAAGTAAAGAAAAATAAAAGAGCAAAGCATTTCAAAGTATCTGAAAAATAACTAAATAAAATATTATAATGATATACTAAAAAATAATTAATAAAATTATATTATAAAATTAATATATTTATAAAGGACTATCCCCCAACCACATTGTTGATCCTTTTAGACAACAAGTAGAGACTAGATGGGGTGAATAGTCTCTAAACTTTTTCATCGTCTAAAACTTTTCTCAGCAAGGTACTTTTACTTTACAGTAAAGAGCTTATGCTGATACTTAAAACAAATTTCTCAGCAAGGTACTTAATACTTGTTCAGTAGTAAGTTTTGCTAATACTTAAATAATGAGAGAGCAGAAGTCTTTCGAAATTAAGTGTTTTTGATAAAATAACCACTCAGCAGGTTTAAGCAAAACAAATTTAAATCAAGTCTGCTGAGTAAAGGCTTTTTGAGAGAAACTGCAGTAACTAAGATAAAGTTTTGCTGAAATGTAAATGCAGTAAGTAAATCACACAAACATTTTATAGTGGTATCTGAGGGTGGCGTAATCCCTCAACTAGTCCACTTTGTCCTTGCTAGGACTGAATTCACTAAGATAGATGATGAGGTTCCTTACAACACCTGATCTACTAGAATTCCAGAAACCAAAGCGTCTTTGCTTTGTTTCCAACTTAACCAGAGAACTATAACCTTGTTCTCCACCAAACTTGGGACACTTATCAGCAAATCCTTGCTTGATTAGTTCCCCCTGAATTTCACGCCTGTAAAAGGGTGTTTTATCAGTTAGAGAGGTTTTGGGTGAAGATCACTTATGAGATTAACTTTTCAGCTAATACCAAGTAATCTTAAGAAACTCAACTGAATAACTTTTCAGTTATAAGTATATTGTTTCTGGGTGTCAAGACTATTTATTGTTTAGGAGAAAAAACACTTAACCAATTTCTTAGCTAAAGTTCTACTTCTTCACAAGTAGCTTTTGTTTCAAGCTTAAGTCTTGGGTCGGATCTTTAGACAGTAGTGAGCTTAAAAAAGATGTGAGTTTGAAAGCACAAGTGAGTGTAAGATCACGTTGTTAACACACTTTCTTTCATTGCCTAAGGATCTCTATTTATAGTGATTTCTTGGTACCGTTTGAATTTTAAAATTCTAAGCCGGAGCCAAAAAATGTCACTATCTTGCTACGAAGGTACTGTCAGCAGCGTGTTCAACTTTTTCAGAACGACATGCTTTTCATTTAATGCTCTTTGACCTTTTTCAATGTTTGAAACTTGGAGCATAAATTTAAGTACTACTTCAGCAAGTAAGGTCACATGTAGTTGTAAGAAAATACGGTCAGAGTTACCCCTAGGGTACGCAGCGAAATTTCAAAAATTTTCTTAACATACAGGTTAATTGATTATGTATATGTCGTATATATATAAACACGTCAATTAGAAGACTAACCTTACTTCCAAAGCAGCTTCCAAGTCTTCGTAATAATCCGGTGTATCTTCTCCTTCGTCGAAGTCGAAGATATCTGTAATACTCTGATTATCTGCAAGACAATAAGAGTTAGTTTCCAGCTCCTAGAACCTCAACCTTGGTATCCACGGATGAACAACCTATCGGAAGAATGCTAGGATATTCTTTATGTGACCAAGAAGACGGGGCGGCGATTCCTCCGGCAGAGGTGGCGCGCGCGTAGGCTTATAGAGGAGGGGAGAGTTTTTATTTTCTCTAAGAAAACTGGGTATTCAACTGTGTGAATCGCTATATCAAGAACTCTCTAATAGTCTACTATATATAGTAGTCAATAGAAGCCTAAAACATAAGCAATTAGACTTCGTAAAGGAATAAGAATCTAATTCTTATCGCACTAGGAAACCAATATCAAGTCTAGATTCATTCCCAATCAAATTAAAATTTAATCAGGAAAATCTAACTTATCCCTTGGACTTCTAATAGAGGAAGGAGTCGAAATCCTTCCCCTACTAAGTTCCTGCGCGCGCGCTATCCCAGGGACAATAGGTGGGTCCCGATTTTGGGACCCACTTATAGTTCTAAGACAATTCAAACTCCAAGTAGATTTTGCCCAAGTGCATATGTTAATTCTAAATTAACATATCCTTTCAAATCAAACCTCTATTATATTTCCAAAATATAATCTTTAATTGTATTTACATAAAATACAATTAATTAGCCAATTCAATTAATAATTCTAAATCATTAATTGAGCCACCAAATATTATAATTAATTCCAAATCAATTATAATCCATCAATCACAATTAATTCCAAATTAATTGCGATTACATCTTCAAGGATATTCTGATAGGTTGAATCACCACATAGTGTGACCCATAGGGCCTCATCGTATTAAGCAAGTCCTAGACTAGGCAACATGGAATTCCTAGACGGTTCCATTTGCAATATTAATACATGAGGACGTTTGAGAGGTTTCTTAAAGCTAACCCTTTCGTTGCGAAGTCTGTTGCGCTCAACGCGGCGATGGTAACGTCCCTTCATCTGACTTGCTCGAATGCATTTAGGATCGATGAAGTGTCTATCCCAATAATACTTCCACGGGCGTCTCAGGGAGTTCCTTGGTTAAGATATACTTATGACCATCATAATATATCATTTGCACTGGCCAGTGACGTTACCAACACAACTATGCAGACTATGAGCAGTACTCTCCTGTGCTACACTTGAGAGATGAATCCTTCACATAATCACTTATCATCCCCATTTGTGTGTAGCCATAATCCTGAATCGTGTCTTAGGTCAACTGCTTATTTAGAGCTGACATCGACGGGTCCACCAAGGATATGGGGCAACAAATGTGATGATAAAGTCCTGTAAGTACAAAGAACGACTGACATCACTTCGACAACTTACCGGTTTCCATAGACACTTCGGTGTAGAGTATACATCGATGGGAGTATCCGGTGGGTACTTCCATTGTTCGATAATCCTTCTTCGAACAACTATGCGCAGTTATGGGAACGTTTCTCGATTGTCCAACAATCCGTTCCGTGGTCGTGGGATCGGCTCACACTTGCTCCAACAAGTATAACCTCCACGCATACTAGTCTCGTCTGGTTCATTCAGACCCCTACATCCGAGATGAACCTCGACTAGGGAGATTTTGGGATAGATGATAACTCACATAGCTCCCACTATCTGTGTGATCGGTCATCTATCCGAGGGGACATGTTTAATATCAATACAGACAGAAATAGAGATATGGCATGTTGCATGTCTGGTGTAATATAAATATGAAAGCGATACTCAATAGTAAAACAACAAACATATATTATATTACGTTGACCTGTGTAATAGTACATATATGCCCTCTATAAGGGCTCCATGCCCTTAGTAAGGACTGTCTCTTGGACATATACACTATCAATCTCCCACTTGGACTAGAGCCAGTCAACTTTATGCCTAATACCCAGATTAGCATAATGTCTTAAGTGGACTTCCACTGATAAGACCTTGGTGAAAGGATCTGCCACGTTGTCCATGGTAGAGACGCGTTCTATACTAACTTCTCCTCTATCTATAATCTCACGTATAACGTGATATTTTCTAAGTACATGTTTGTTCTTGTTTGTAGATTTAGGCTCCCTAGCTTGAGCGACGGCGCCCGTATTGTCATAATAAATCGTTATTGGACTAGGAGCAGGAACAACCCTCAATTCCTCCAAGAACTGTGAAATCCAGACAACCTCTTTCGATGCTTCTGATGCAGCAATGTACTCGGCTTCTGTGGATGAGTCAGCAACCGTGGCTTGCTTAGAACTCTTCCAACAGACAGCTCCCCCGTTCAATTTGAATACGTATCCTGTTTGTGACTTAAATTCATCAGGATCTGATTCAAATCCAGCGTCGACATACCCAGACATCTTTAATTCTGGTTCTCCACCAAACACCAAGAACATCTCTTTAGTCCGTCGAAGGTACTTAAGAATGTTCTTTACAGTAGTCCAGTGAGGTACTCCTGGATTCTGTTGGTTTCGACAAGTGGCACTAAGCGCATATGCCACATCGGGCCTTGTGCAATTCATTGCATACATTATAAACACTACTGCCGAAGCATAGGGCACACGACTCATTGCATTTCTTTCTTCATCAGTTTTAGGACCATCCTTAACTGATAAGACAATCCCATGCCTAGCTGGGAGAAATCCTCTCTTTGAGTCGTCCATCTTATAACGCTTCAGTATTTTGTCGATGTAGGTGGACTGTGTCATTCCTAACATCCTCTTGGATCTATCTCTAAAGATCTTGATCCCTAGGATGTAGTTCGCTTCACCCAAATCCTTCATCGAGAAGGTACTTGATAACCAAACTTTCGTCTCTTCTAGCATAGAGACATTGTTTCCCATGATCAAAATGTCATCAACATAAATGATCATGAAAACGACTCCCTTGTCGCTGTGCCTAGCGTAGACACAGTGATCTTCCTTGCTTCTGATGAAGTCAAACGATTTGACAGCTTCATCAAAGTGGATATTCCAGCTCCTTGACGCTTGCTTTAGCCCATAGATGGATCTTTGTAATTTGCATACAGGAGTTGGCCTGGTTTTACTAATAAAACCTTCCGGCTGTACCATATAGACCTCTTCCTCAAGGTTGCCATTGAGGAAGGCAGTCTTTACATCCATCTGCCAGATCTCATAATCAAAGTAGGCAGCTATCGCAAGTAGAATTCGAATGGACTACAATTTTGCTACCGGTGAAAAGGTTTCATCGTAATCGATGCCATACCTTTGCGTGTACCCTTTCGCCACAAGCCTAGATTTGTGCGTTTGTACCTTGCCATCGGCATCTGTCTTTCATTTAAAGACCCATTTGCACCCAATAGGTCTAACCCCTTGGGGCAAGTCTACCAAGTTCCAAACTTGGTTCTGGTACATGGAGTCCATCTCTAATTCCATGGCCTCTTGCCATTTGTCTGAGTCAATATCAATTATTGCCTCTTTGTAGGTCTCGGGATCTTCCCGATCTGATAAGCCGACATCAAGTTCACTGATGTCTTCTATCATAAGGCTTTGCTTCTGAGGTCCTTTTAGGATCCTCTTCGACCTACGGAGCTCGACTGGTTCTGGTGCTTTTCTTTTCTGGCTTCGTGTAACACGAACATTATCAGTGGGTACTGATGCAGCTGGTCGCGGGGCGCGACCCTGTTCCCTTGCGGGAGGCTGCTCTTGTGCAACTTGTTGCACATGTTGGTTGACAACGGGTTCTATTGGTGTGGTTACAACTGTTGATCTAATCACAAGACTCCCACTGACTATGACATGCCTAGCAAGTGTCATATCATCACCCTTGTCTGCTTCGAAAGCTCCCACTGAACTTGAGTCCAAATCAGAAGATTTAGAGACCTCATGTTCGCGCGTGTCAAAGTCTTGAATTTCTTCAAGTTCTATCATGTCATCTAACCTCTCTTCTTCGAGGTATTCAACTTCTAAAAACTTGACGTTTCTAGATACGATCACCTTGTGATCTTCAGCATGATAGAATTCATAGCCTCTCGTCTGACGAGGATAGCCTATGAAATATACTTTGACACCCTTGGCATCTAACTTATCAGTGAGCATCAGTTTGACTATCGCAGGACAGCCCCAAGGTCTAAGATAGCCCAGTGAGGGCTTCTTTCCGTTCCATAACTCATAAGGAGTTTTCTCCACTGATTTAGATGGTACACGGTTCAGAATGTAGATTGCAGTTTGTAGTGCATATCCCCACAGATACTTTGGAAGAGTCGAGAATCCAATCATTGATCTTACCATGTCTAACAGGGTTCGATTCCTCCTCTCAGACACACCATTTAACTGTGGTGTTCCAGGAGGAGTCCATTGCGATTGAATTCCATTTTCCTTCAAGTAGTCGATAAATTCTTCACTAAGGTATTCACCTCCTCGATCTGATCGAAGAGTGACTATCCTTAGGTTCAATTCATTCTCGACCTCATTCCTAAACTCCTTGAATTTCCCAAAAGGTCTCGGATTTATTCTTCATAAGATAAATATATCCATACCTTGAGAAGTCGTCAGTAAAGGTAACGAAGTAAGGATAACCCCCACGCGCATGGACTTTAAAAGGTCCACATACATCGGTATGTATGAGCTCTAAGCAGCGAGTGGCACGAACACCTTGTCCAACAAAAGGTTTGTTCGTCATCTTACCCTTAACACATGATTCGCATGTACCATATGATTCAAAATCAAATGGTTCTAAGTAGTCCAACTTCCTTATTCTTTGAATCCGTGTTTCATTGATATGGCCTAGCCGACAATGCCATAGATAAGATGGATTATTCTTCTTACTTGAAGACGGTTGTTTGTTATGTATTTGAAATAAAGGTAGACTACTTTGCAAAATATATAAACCATTCACCAAGCGAGCTTTTCCATAATACTGATCATTTAATGAAAAATAACAAGTATTATTCGCAAATCGAAAGGAAAAACCCATATTGTCTAACAATGGAATGGAAATAATATTTCTGACAATGGATGGAACAAAATAAACATTATCAAGTTCTAAACATTGTCCCGAAGGTAAATCTATCTTGCTGCGTCCAACGCGTTTGGCTTCAACTGGATTGCCGTTCCCAACATGCAAGTCGATTTCACCTTGCTTGACTAGCCTGTGATCAATTAGCCCCTGCACATTATTACAAATGTGTGAGCCACAGGCTGTATCTAATATCCAACCATTGGAGTCAAAATTAGTCATGTTCATTTCAATAACAAACATACCTGAGCCAGAAGCCGGTGGCTTCTTAGCTTGATCTGCCCTAAGCTTAGGGAAATCTTTCTTCCAATGTCCTTTCTGCTTACAGAAAAGACATTCATCTGTGCGTACCGTTCCGCTTCTCTTGAACTTCCTTTTCTGGTTCGGACGCTTAGGCTTATCACTCCAAGTGTTAGCCTTGACTCCCGACCTTCCCTTACCCTTAGCACCTTTGTTTCTCGGGTTTGGGTTAGACGGTTGCCCAACAAGCATGATCGACTTTTCCTTCTTAGGAAGAGTTTGATCATATGTCTTCAGCAGATTATGAAGTTCAGGCAGTGTTACGTCCTTCGCATTCATCGTGTAATTAATGATGAACTGCGAATACGAACTCGACAATGATTGAAGGACAAATATCACCATGATCTTGTTCTCTAGCTTAACGTCGGCATCGGAAAGCTTTCAAAGAGACCAATCATTTTGAGAACATGCTCAGACATGTTCCCTCCTTCACTGAGCTTGCATCTGTGTATCTCTTTGATTAAATCAAATTCAACACTTCTAGATGTCGTCTTAAAGAGCGACTCAAGATGCTTCAACATCTCATACGGCAACATGCTTTCATGTTGCCTCTGCAGCTCATTGCTCATTGCCGCCAGCATAATACACTGCACGGATCTAGCATCCTCAAGATGCTTATCAGAATTTGCCTTGTTGGTTTGATTCCAAGCAGCAACCTGATCGGCAGTCTGATTTTCGGGGCACACGGGAATGACCTCGTCCAAGACGTACTCAATCTTTTCGTACCTCAGCACCAAACGTATATTCCTGATCCAATCTAGGAAGTTTGGTCCGGTCAAAATTTGCTTCTCTAAGACAGCACGGAGCGAGATACTCGCCATTTCTAATATCCTAAGGAGAAATAATATAGAACGAAAATAATAAATCAACTATTGAAATATTATTTCTAAATACATAGTCAACATAACTAAACAACAAGGTCCTTTAGCTGTTTAGCTCCCACTATTTTCACATATGCTTGCCCCCACAACAAACATACGGGTAACGTCCAACAAGTTACCGTAGTGGCCAAGATCCAAATCCATACTATGCTATACTCCAACGGGGGCTGGTCGCATAGCATAATATGACCGGTAGGACTATCCAATTGCGTCACGCAACTCTTGGTTGTTAAATCTAATTTAACCGGATGCCCTACATACTGTACCTATCGAGGTCGCTAGATACAATATGCAGTAAGTCATAACCACAGGCTTACTCTAATCTGACGATCACTGCGAGTCTGTAAGACGAGGTCGCCAATACAAGAAAACGCAATGAAAGTTCAGAATTAAAGCACCCTATGGAAAACATCTCATAAATACATACATATATATATTTATGTACTTATATTGGTTGGGATTTGTAGCTTGAGGGTTGTTATCAGTCACCTACAAACAAATGAGGGCGCCGCCTACCCATCATGCATGAGCGGTCTACACGTAATGGATGCCGCCTATCATTCTAGTACTAAACGCGGTCAAGCACATAATGGGTGCCGCCTACCCATACATAAATTATGCGGTCCGACATATAAGAGGGCGCCGCCTACCCTCGCATGCATAGCGGTCGAACGGAAAGTAAAATACTTGGTATTTAAACATGCATTGTTAAACAATAGCATATCGAGCATATGAAACAAGTAGTAGCCTATGTGGATGACAAATGACTTCATAACTTCATTATGAAAATTATAATCCCATACTTATAATCTCTATGAAATAATTGAAAACTTGGACTAGATTGAAAAGTCGAAAATTCTATTGACCAAGTAGCAATTTTCGAAAATCCGAAGGACTTAATTGTAATTTTTGAAACCTTGGAGGTGTTAAATCTAAAATTCAAAAGTAGAAGGACTAATTTGCAATAAACAATAAATTGATAAATTACAAATAAGCCCTTTAACTTTATACTAATTAAATTTAACCCCTCTAGTTAAAAACAATTACAATTAAATCATATTTATATTCCAAATATAAAATTCAATCCTCAAAATTTTCAAAATTCGATTTTGGGTCCAACCCGAAAAATATATGTATTTATTAAAACATGGGACGGGACCTAGTCCCGTCCCCACGGTGCCTGCGGCCCGGGCGCCCGGCGCAGGCAGGCACGGGCGCCGCGGGCGTAGGCGCCCGGCGCCCCGGGCGCCTACGTCCGCAGGCGCGGGTGCCGCAGGCACCCGGGCACGGCGCCTCCGGTGCATCGCGCAGGCCGCCCGGTCAAAATAAATATATATTTTATTTATTTTTTATTTTTTGAAAAATATAAATTCTAAATTTATATAAAAACAAAACTTTTGAAAATCGAATTAATCATAGAATCAATTGCATCCACATATCTACAAAATCATACAATATATACGTATATACGTAATCAATTAATTTGCCTCTGATACCACTGTAAGAAAATACGGTCAGAGTTACCCCTAGGGTACGCATCGGAATTTCAAAAATTTTCTTAACATACAGGTTAATTGATTATGTATATGTCGTATGTATATATATAAACACGTCAATTAGAAGACTAACCTTACTTCCAAAGCAGCTTCCAAGTCTTCGTAATAATCTGGTGTATCTTCTCCTTCGTCGAAGTCGAAGATATGTGTAATGCTCTGATTATCTGCAAGACAATAAGAGTTAGTTTCCAGCTCCTAGAACCTCAACCTTGGTATCCACGGATGAACAGCCTATCGGAAGAATGCTAGGATATTCTTTATGTGACCAAGAACACGGGGCGGCGATTCCTCCGACAGAGGTGGCCCGCGCGTAGGCTTATAGAGGAGGGGAGAGTTTTTATTTTCTCTAAGAAAACTGGGTATTCAACTGTGTGAATCGCTATATCAAGAACTCTCTAATAGTCTACTATATATAGTAGTCAATAGAAGCCTAAAGCATAAGCAATTAGACTTCGTAAAGGAATAAGAATCTAATTCTTATCGCACTAGGAAACCAATATCAAGTCTAGATTCATTCCCAATCAAAATAAAACTCAATCAGGAAAATCTAACTTATCCCTTGGACTTCTAATAGAGGAAGGAGTCGAACTCCTTCCCCTACTAAGCTCTCTCCCAGGGACAATAGGTGGGTCCCGATTTTGGGACCCACTTATAGTTCAAAGACAATTCAAACTCCAAGTAGATTTTGCCCAAGTGCATATGTTAATTCTAAATTAAAATATCCTTTCAAATCAAACCTCTATTATATTTCCAAAATATAATCTTTAATTTTATTTACATAAAATA
This sequence comes from Plantago ovata, assembly GCA_028274465.1. NCBI lineage: Eukaryota > Viridiplantae > Streptophyta > Magnoliopsida > Lamiales > Plantaginaceae > Plantago > Plantago ovata. The sequence goes on from CM051455.1 coordinate 58,647,421, forward strand.
CAATTAGTTAGCCAATTCAATTAATAATTCCAAATCATTAATTGAGTCACCAAATATTGTAATTAATTTCAAATCAATTATAATCAATCAATCACAATTAATTCCAAATTAATTGCGATTCCATCTTCAAGGATATTCTGATAGGCTGAATCACCACATAGTGTGACCCATAGGGCCTCATCGTATTAAGCAAGTCCTAGACTAGGCAACATGGAATTCCTAGACGGTTCCATTTGCAATATTAATACATGAGGACGTTTGAGAGGTTTCTAAAAGCTAACCCTTTCGTTGCGAAGTCTGTTGCGCTCAACGCGGCGATGGTAACGTCCCTTCACCTGACTTGCTCGAATGCATCTAGGATCGATGAAGTGTCTATCCCAATAATACATCCACGGGCGTCTCAGGGAGTTGCTTGGTTAAGATATACTTATGACCATCATAATATATCATTTGCACTGGCCAGTGACTTTACCAACACAACTATGCAGACTATGAGCAGTACTCTCCTGTGCTACACTTGAGAGATGAATCCTTCACAGAATCACTTATCATCCCCATTTGTGTGTAGCCATAATCCTGGATCGTGTCTTAGGTCAACTGCTTATTCAGAGCTGACATCGACGGGTCCACCAAGGATATGGGGCAACAAATGTGATGATAAAGTCCTGTAAGTACAAAGGACGACTGGCATCACTTCGACAACTTACCGGTTTCCATAGACACTTCGGTGTAGAGTATACATCGATGGGAGTGCCCGGTGGGTACTTCCATTGTTCGATAATCCTTCTTCGAACAACTATGCACAGTTATGGGAACGTTTCTTGATTGTCCAACAATCCGTTCCGTGGCCGTGGGATCGGCTCACACTTGCTCCAACAAGTATAACCTCCACGCATACTAGTCTCGTCTGGTTCATTCTGACCCCTACATCCGAGATGAACCTTGACTAGGGAGAGTTTGGGATAGATGATAACTCACATAGCTCCCACTATCTGTGTGATCGGTCATCTATCCGAGGGGACATGTTAAATATCAATACAGACAGTAATAAAGATATGATATGCTGCATGCCTGGTCTAATATAGATATGAAAGCGATACTCAATAGTAAAAGCAACAAACATATATTATATTACGTTGACCTGTGTAATAGTACATATATGCCCTCTATAAGGGCTCCATGCCCTTAGTAAGGACTGTCTCTAGGACATATACACTATCAGTAGTTACTTTAGTACGTTGTATCAGCTCAGTAGACTCAAGTTTTACACTTGTGTTTTCTGCATTGCTGACATATGTACTTTAGTTAACTTTACTATGTGCCTTATATAGATACCAAATCTCAGCAAACTTCAAGTCTTCTTGTCTTCAAATCTTCAAGTTTTCAAGTCTTCTGAGTGGTTCTTAAACTTCAATAGATTGTTTCATCAAACAATGTACATCATCCGTAAACAAAAGAACCTATCTAGTACCTATACTAAGTCTTCAGCAAATGTTCCTCTTTCACAATGTCCTTTAAAAAAACTCTAATTTCCTATGGACCTTAAGAGTACTAATCACTGGATTATTCTTAATTTAGCATGGTAATATGTTCATCAAAATTACAAGTTTCCTGACACACATGCAACGTGTTGTATTCACCCCACTTCTTCAATACTTCTCCTAAATCATTCCAAACACTCTAATAAAAACTTAATTAACAAAACCCTTAATTTAGTCACTATTCTGATTTTTGTTAAATTTGACAAAATACCAAAGACTGATTTAGACCCAAACAACCCCTTCATGTCTTTACTTCATTCTCTAAGCTTGGGAGTAAGCTTATGACGCCTCGATATATTGATGCTTTTTGCTCCTTAATTTATGTTGTTTTTGAAATGCGTGTGATATAGCATTCCTTGTGGTCGGGGCTTAATTAAGAGGTTTTTAACATATAAGTCCTAAAAAAGCCTCTTCCAAATGAAGTCATCAATTTTTGGGGGCTTAATCTGAGCTTTTTTATTTGTGGGACCCACATTAATCCTTCTAATGTATTTGTTTTTTCCTTGTGGGTTCCATATTTGGGGCTTAAATTGGAGCTACTAATTAGTAGCCCAGTTTCATGAGCTACTAATTAATATCCTCTTTATAGCCCCCATTTAAGATATTTTTTGACTTAATTGGTACTTTAAGCATCAATTAAGAAAAATAATAATAATAAGAAATGCAGTGTATAAGCTTGGAAGTAGTATAGTAGTATATGTGATATTTTCTTCTTTAGTTTTTTTATCTAATGGTTTAGGAGTACTTGCTTCTTTCGGCCTATTCTTAGAATCTTTTCCTTTTATCGGTGGGCTAGTCAACCATCAAATTGACTTCCCTATTATATAAGAGAAGTGCTTAGTCACTTTGGTCATTTTTCTTTACTACGATTAAAAAATTTATTAATTAAAAAAAAATATAAGAAATGCTCAGAAACAAGTACAATGACGAGCGAGATCATCAACTTCACCTATCTAAACAGTAAATCAACACCGGTCGTACAATCAAAACCTAAACGATACCTTACAAGCCCAAACCAAAGTAACAAACAAACTCTTACCAAAACCTTAGTATAGCCCAAACCAATACCTCAGTGAATACATTACCAACACCTTCTCCTTCTCTATAACAGTACCTTAACCTCTTTACCCACCACAAAATTCTGTTTCCTCTCATGGATCATGGACATGCATGACATTTTACTTGGCTAAATGACATGCTATTTTTTCCAGTATATTGAACTTGTTAAAAGTGGTAGTTCAAAACCCATAAGAGGATTTAGATCTCAAACATATAGAAAAAGGCTAATATCGGAAAACGTGAAAAAGGTCTATATTAGAAGTTATAAGGCAATTGAGTGGAATTGGAAGGAGAGATGTAGGGTATAATGTCTGGCATAGGCATAAGATAGTTTTAGAGTAAAGAGGTGTTGACATATGTAGTTGGTATAGCGATTTATTTGTCGTTTAAAAAAAAGTCTTCATATTATTTTTCTCCTGTTGGGTCTGGACAACTTGTTTGACTAGCTCTAAGAGCACCGTGTTACTTAGAAATGATCAAGGCTTTTAAAATAATTTATTAATTAATTGTTTTGAAACGACCAAATCTATCCTACTACTCCTACTCATACACTACTTCTTGACCATCTTATAATTCCAAATATACATTAATACAGGTAGAAATACATATCGAGTTGCATCCATAGATAAATAACCAATTTGTTTAGATTTCCCAAGAGCATCCATAGATTAGATCAGTAATGAAGCCCTCAAACGAGTCATCCAAAATGGGGACAATTGCAGGCCGTGCCTACCCGACAAATGCAATTTCATCCCAGTTTTTACGTGAGTATATAGAGTCATGCAACTGATGCAAGTGACAAGATCAGCCCATAGATCTCTTTATGGGCCATTTGGCTCATAACTCTGTTCATCTTCATCGGCCTTTTTGACCATCAGGAGTCTGCTACTTTTTTTTTATTCAGTCAAAAGTACATGTATAAAAAATTGAATAAAATTGATCAAACCTCCTGAACTTTACTACAATTGAGACATTACCCCCTATCCTATTAAGTTTGAGACTTAACCCTCTCATCTGTTAAAGTGTTACGACATACCCCCTATATAATATTTTCCCTTTAATTTAATATTTTTCATTCAATTTAATATTTTCCCTACAATTTAATATGTCACTTTGACTCCAATTAATCCTAATTCATACCGAAAAATAATTTTAAAAATTATATTATAAAAATATAAGATTTTACTTATATAATATAAGTTCAAATCTTATTTTTTCAATACAATTTATATTATAAAAGTGAAAAAATAATATTTTCATTAATTATACCGGAAACATAATATTTGAACTTATATTATATTATATTATAAAAGTGAAAATCGTGTAGTTTCATATTATAATTTTCAAAATTAGTTTTTCGGTGGGTATTATGATTAATTTGGAATCAAACGGAAATATTTAATTAAAGGGAAAATATTAAATTGAATGAAAAATATTAAATTGATAGTAAAATATTATATAGGGGGTATGTTGCAACACTTTATATAGGTAAGGGGTTAAGTCTCAAATTTAATAGGTTAGAGGGTAATGTCTCACTTGTAGTATAGGTTGGGGGTTTGATCAATTTTTTCCTAAAAAATTATTCAATTAGGGACCTTATCCATATCCATAGTGCAATATGTTTTCTTACCTAAATTGTTAGCTTATGTTGTCATAAAATTGGTATATGTATGAAGAAATAAGGTGATTTATGTTAAAATATGAAGAATTCTTTGTATTGAAGAATGCGGCGGAAGCTTACAGAGAACAGAGCAAGCTTTCTGCTTCTCCTTTTATAGCTACAACATGTTGCCCTATCCCTATTTCCCTAAATTGATTAAGTACAGATGAAATTAACATTACAACGAATCAAAACCCTAATACAATTTAATCCAATTTGTTCTAACTAGCTGCCAATTGATCATCTCTTCTTCGTGCTCTCCGGATAGTACATAAAGTACTGTTCCATCAATTCAAATTCTGTCTTTTCCCGGTTTGGCTCCAAGACTCAGTTCGTTGCTGTGCGGGACGGCTTAGGGAACTCTGTAGCTACTTTCTTTACGCTTCTTTTCGAACTTGTGTTCTTCATATCTTCTTCTTTTCTTCTGTTTCAGTTCAACATGACTGGATTTGATTTCTTGATTTCTAACACTTCCCCTGAAGATGGGAGTGTAGATGTTCGTAATTCCCATCTTGTTACATGTAGAAATTAAATCCTCCCCTAAAACTGCTTTTGTAAAGATGTCTGCCCATTGATATCTGTTTAGATGGAACGTATTTTACATTCACTGTTCCATCTTGAACTTTCTCTCGTATGTAATGGCAGTCAATCTCTATATGTTTTGTTCTTTCATGGAAGACAAGATTCTTCGTTAGGTAGATTGTTGACTGATTATCACATATTAGTTCCACTGGTTGCTTAATTTTTATCCCAAAGTCATTAAATAGTCTGATCAACCAGATTATTTCACCACAAGCAATGGAAGCAGCTCTATATTCTGATTCAGTTGATGATTTTATGAGCACTTGTTGCTTCTTAGATTCCAACTGATCAATGATCCACCAAACAACATACAATAGCCTGTCAAGGACTTCCTAGTGAATGTGCATCCCCCAAAATCTGCATCACTTGCATCACTGTAAGCTACTAGTTCTTTGTCTGGATTGGAATTATATAGTAGTCCATTCCCTATATCATTTTTCAGGTATCTAACAACTCTCATCAGACTATCAAAGTGTGTTCTCTTAGGTCTATCCATGAATTGACTCAGGATTCCCACATCATAGGAAATGTCTGGCCTTGTTATTGTTAGATAGATAGGTTTTCCAAGTAGCTTTCTATATTGCAGAGGATCCTTCATGAGAAGTTTCACTGAATCCTTTTCTTCATCAAAAGCTTCCATTTTGTGGTTTTGTTCTATAGGATTGATTGCTGGTTTGCAACACTACAAGGAAAACTGACTTTAGCGACGGAAGTCATCCGTCGCTAAAGGCGATTATCCTTCGCTAAATAGGACGTCGCGAAAAGTGGCTTCGCTAAAATAAAAAGCGACGGTTAAACCTAACCGTCGCAAAATAATAGCGACGGATAAACCTATCCGTCTCCCTAGTGGTCGTTGACCATTATGGAGACGGAACAAATTATCCGTCGCTATTATTTTGCGACGGATGGTTTTAACCGTCGCTAAATGGATGGGACACGTGTCCTTCCCTGACCAAGTGCTCAGGGCGACGGATAGAGTCATCCGTCGCTATGTATATATATATATATATATATATATATATATATATATTCTTTTTTTTTTAATTTCTTATTATTTTCAAATTATGTTTGTTATTCGAGTTAAAATTGAATGAGCCAGAGATTTATGTACGATGATTGACGGTACGAAACTATAAATTTCATTCAACAAACTCAAATTGTACGTACAGAAATACTAAAATGTACGAACATAAACATAAAAAACGAGCATCTCAAAATATACGGAGATGCAATCCTACAATGTACGAACATAAACTAAAAATACTAAAACTACTAGCTACTCCTCTGCCTCTGCGTTCTCCTCGGCCTCTGCGTTCTCCACCCCACCCAAAGCTCCAGCATGGTGGTGCGGCTGGATGAGGGGAGAGTCCCAGTTCCAGTACGCTTCCCACAACGGCCGAGAAGCCGTGTCAATCCATAGGGGCCATTTTCCCTCCTTGCTCCAGTCAGTTTTGACTCTCATCATCGTATGCATGTGGATGCTAGATCCTCGGACCAGGAACGCATTCCACAACTCCTCCATATGAGCAGGAGACATATAATAGTAGTTCTGCAATATATATTCAATGTACATAAGTGAAATGAAACACAATTTACCTAAATGTTACACTTAATTAGTGAGCGTCGCCTACTCAATAACCTAAGGTTGCGGTCTAACATAATAATGGGCGCCGCCTATCCAACATCATGAATGAGGACGTAACATTATTAAATAAAAATAAAGTACCTTCAATTCCTCGAAAAACTGCTCCTTTGCGGACATAGGAAGCGTACTCCACCTTTCACCCCCACTCCCTGGCTCTGGAAGCGTATGCAATCTTCTACGGATGAACGTGTATTTTACACTTTCATTCGAGTCTTTTTTCACCAATTTAGCTATCCTCTATGTTAATTTAGCTATATTTTAGTGCATTTTATTAGAATAGTGTCACGTTTCCCTTTAGTTTGTATTTTACAGGTTTTGGGTGAAAAATGAGGTTTTCCGGGCAATTATATTGAAGTGGACAAGGAATTGGTGTTCCGAAGGCATATTTGGAGTATCTAGAAGATTCCGGATAGGATTTGAAGTCTAGGGGTCGAGTCTGAAGGCTAAAAGGTCACTAGAAGGCAAAAACCGAGTCCGAAAGGAAAAAAAAATCCAAAAACGCGTCGAAAACGCGTCAATAGTCGACTGGAGGTCCCGGGTGATTCGCCCGTGACGTGGGGCGAACCGCCCCACACCAGGCGATTCGCCCGGTGTGTGGTGCGACTCGCCCCATACCTGCCGAATACCTATATATAATTGCTCAATTTTTTCCGTTTTTCATACTTTCTCAGACCTTTTCTCTCACCTTTCTCATTAGTTTTAGGTAGGAATTCTCCAGAGCCTGTTCTGGGGATTCTTAGCATAAGAGACACTTTTTTTTATCGTTTTGGAGCTTGTAAGATCGCGATTCTTCGGAGATTGACAACCTTCGATAACATTGTATCTTACAGTTTTTCTATTTATATTTATTTATCTTTCAACATGTTTTCATTCAATCTTGCTATGATTTATGTGATTGCATGACATCTATGAGTAGCTAAACTTATCGTTGGTGATAGTATGTGATTTCTTAGCGAAGGGTTAATAATTATGCTGATGGCTGTAAAGCGAATCAGACTTTGAGTTATTGCTTTATTTCTTTGATCTATCTAAAACCTCTATCTTCGTAGTGTTGAATAATAACGGAACACAATTGGACAATTCATTGATCAAAGATCTCTATGCAAAACGATCGGGTACTTCATGCATGATTATTAACCTGCTATGCTTTGAATGATCATACTATCACTAACTTCCATTATCTGATAAGAAAAACTGTGCTAAGTTGTCTGTTGATTTTATATTTTTAAGTTAGATTAGATAAAGCTAGTTATAGTCCTTAGAGATCGACACTCGAGGTTATTTTACTGCTACACTACGGTTTTTGTTGTAGTTGTGAATTGCCTTTGGCTAAATACAAATTTATTTGATTAATTAGAATTTGACAAATTCCGGTTCATCAAATTGGTGCCGTTGCCGGGGACTATACTCCTTTTTTCTGTTTAGCTTATTTATATTTTTAACATTCAATTCCTAGTCTTAGTAGGATTAGTCTTTTTTCGATTTTATAGTGATTTCCAGAAATTTTCTTGATCTTCGAGATTTCTAACGAGACTAATTTTCAGTTTTGAGTTACTACTGTTCCAGATTTCCAGGTATGACGACCTTAAAAGCTCGCTTGACACCTACGTTCTTGCAAGTCAAGAAAGGGTCAGCTATACTTGGAAGAAGAGTTATCGTGGTATGAGGTAACAAGTACGGTAGTGAGAAGGATATCGAGGTTCGAAGATGGAGTGGGATGAATCCGTTAAGCTTCATCAGATCCTATGAGGAAGAAATAGCAAAAGTTCCAGCAAAGGGGTTCACCGAGGATCAATTATGCAGGAAATTATTTTCTTTTGCTCTGGGATACGAACCAAGAATTTGGATAGCAAGGTTAGCACCAGGATCACTGAGAACCTGGGGCCAAGTAGTAGAGGAGTTCTTGGCGCGTTTCATGCCTTACCATGAGACGATTGCCTTGCGGAGTCTGATCGAACAGTTCAAGCAAGGAGAGTATGAGCGGTTCTGTGACACCTACGAACGTTTTGAGCTATATAAACGTGAGTGCCCCCATCACCGTTTCGACGACGGAGAACTGATTTGGTATTTTGTTGGTGGTCTACGAGATGATGTTAGGCTTCAAGTGGATGGGATGTGTGGAGGATTAGAAGAATGTACAGTTGAAGAGGCAGTGAAGGTCTTTCAAAAGTACGCCAGCGGATCTGCACAGTCCGAGAGGCTAATGTCGAGTCAAGTCGCCAACGGGAATTCAAATCAGGGCGAAACTGAAGGCTTATACGAAGGGTATTCTGAAGACGAGGATATCAGTGAGGAGGAAGAACTTGCGTTTTACGCAGGAATTAAGGCCATTGAGAATGTCTTTGAGATAGCACACGCAGGGCAAGATGAAAACAACCTTCCCATCGAAAGGGCTTTTGAAGCAGTCGAAATAACAGAGCAACTTACCGATGAACTTAGCTTGTTGAAGTGTGAAAAGTGCGGAAAAGCAGTCGAAGACGCCCCCCTGGGAGTGGGGGGCAAACCGCCCGGTGTGGGGGGCGAATCGCCCCTCACAGACAGAGACTTAGGGGCAACTCGGCCCTCCCCAGGCGAATCGCCCGGGGTAGGGGGCGAATCGCCCCCCAGATCCAGGGAACTGGACGACCCCAGTTCCCCCGTTTTGACACCTGAAGCCGATCCCAAGTGATGAACGCGCGGATGTCGTGTTCCAACGCGAATATCAAATAAAATTGTTATTTAGCCAAAGGCAATTCACAACTACAATGAAAACCGTAGTGTAGCAGTAGAATGACCTCAAGTGTCGTTCTCTAAGGACTATAACTAGCTTTATCTAATTTAATTAAAGAATATAAAAACAGCAGACGGTATAGCAAAGGTTTTTCTAACAGATAATGGAGATTGGTGATAGTATGGTCCTTCAAAGCATAACGGGTTAATAATCATGCGTAAATTACAGAGAAAAAGTATTTCCTAAGCTATGAACCCCCAGAACAGGCTCTGGGAAGTTCCTACCTAAAACTACAGAGAAAGGTGAGAGAGAAGGTCTGAAAAAGTATGAAATTCGGAGAAAAACTGAGCAACTATATATAGGCCTCGAATTTGTGTGGGGCGAAGGGCCCCACACACCGGGCGAGTCGCCTGGTGTGGGGCGATTGCAAATTCCGGAATTTCCGCGTTTTCGACGCGTTTTTGGATTTCTTCCCCTTTTCGGACTCGGTTTCTGACTTCTAGTGGCCTTCTAACCTCCAGATTCGACCCCTAGACTCCAAATCCTATCCGGAAACCTTCAGATACTCCAAATAGGCTTCTGGAACACCAATTCCTTGTCAATTTCAATATAATTGCCCTGAAATCCTCGTTTTTCAACCAAAACCTGTAACACTATTCTAATAAAATGCACTAAAATATAGCTAAATTAACATAGAGGATAGCTAAAATAGGTGAAAAAGACTCAAATGAAAGTGTAAAATACACATTCATCAAACTCCCAAACCGAACCTTTGCTTGTCCTCAAGCAACTAAGCTAGACTCTAATGTAAAAAACAATGCAACACATAAAATGGAGTCTCATGCCAAATAAAATGAACTAATCTACTGGAACAAAAACCATATAAATCAAAGCATGAATATAGGTTGAAGAATACCTCGATTGACTCATACACATCCACATAAGCACTTATGTCAAGACAAGATAGTCTCTCGTAACATTCTCTACCTGGACCTAGTCAGTGACGACGTAATGAAGCATACTAAGATACGAATGGTTGTCCCGTGCTATGAAACTGAGGACTTACTACTGTTCACCAAGTTTAAGACTTTCCCTCAAAGAGGTCGAACCAGTACTGGCTCTCATCAAACGAAGGAGGGTTCCCTATAAAAGATAACACTCCCCTATTCTACCCATCTCTCAAGCAAAGTCTTAAGCTATTCACCACTTCCTGAATGACAGGACGAGGGTGGTCTAGAACAGATGACATTCAAAAAGAAAAGACAAAAAATAGAAAATTACATCACGATTACGAACATTACAAGAATTGGAAAATGAGACACAACACTTTGCTAAACTGCTATTTGGCTTTCTTTTTTGGACTCTTCTTTGCTTTTTTGGGGTCTTTTCTCTTTTTTCTTTTTTTCTTTCCAGTTTCTTTTTTTTTTCTTTTTTTTTTCTTTTTCCTTGAATTTTTCTTTCTTTTTTTCGATTTTTTTAGCCAGCAGTAGCACAACGAAAAGAGAAACAAAATGACTCACATGACTTCCCCAAACCTATTCGAAAGAATAGGTTGGAGTACAAAATTTACGGAAAAACAAACTCACAATACGGAAATAAAAAATGAAAAACAAGTCTAATGATGGTGTAACCCCCTCCCCAAACCTATTCGGAAGAATAGGTTATAAACAAAGGATCACAAAACCTCACACTACCTCCTTCCTAGGCATTTAGCAATCTCAAAGCATGGTGAAGACTTGTTGCCTCTTAGGTACATAATTACTCGGTAAAACAACCATAAGACCCTATCATGCATCATCCTATTATAAAGGCCTTCGTGAACCGCAGTAGAGAAAACACCACTAAGTGATGTCGAGACTACCAAGCTTAACTAAGAGCAATACATAAATGTGACAAGCCAAGCGAGAAAAACCTCAAACAAATTCATAGAAATGAAGCATATGATTAATGACATAGTTAGTTGATCTACCCAATAAAAAAGTTCAAAAAATTCGGCAATAAACCCCATATAAAACATGCAAGACTATCCTAGGATGAATGCAGTGAATGCAACCTAAAAAATCTAAGAAAGCGGTAAACGTGCAAATGCAAATGCAGACGGATAAAACATGCGAGGTACTATACTCATCCTACCAATACCAATACCAGACAAATCCGCGTTCGTCAAATTGGCACCGTTGCCGGGGACTATACTCCTTTCTTCTGTTTAATTTGTTTATATTTTCAGCTTTTGATTCCTAATTCTATTAGTTTTTATTTTCCTTTTTAATCTCTCTCTGATACTGCTTTCCTAGTCTGTTACAGATAGTGTATGCCGCATACACGTTCAGCAGGAACACCGCTTGCTGATTCAATTGCTGAGATTGACAGAGTCTACCACCAAAGAAGGCGACTACTTCAAAGGCGTGCACTAGAGGAAATAGAGGATACCGATTTCTCTGAATCTCTACACAGTCTTTTCAAGGAAATCGACGGAATGGCAGAAGCTAGACCACTGAAAGCATGGGTTCAACCCACCAAGGATCGTATGAGGGGACCGGCGATTGTTCTTTCGCCTGCAACTCGAGATCTGGAAATCAAGAACCACGCATTCCAACAACTTCCGAGGTTTTATGGCTTATCAAGGGAAGATGTGATGGGGGTACTTGCACGATATCGATGATTTCGTCAACCAACTCCCACGACCCGGAGCTGATATAACAACGGATGAGTTGAGGATGAAGGTTTTTGCTATGGGACTTGGCGACAGAGCCAAGTCATGGTTGAGTTCTCTACCAGCAGGCTCGCTGGACACTTGGGAGAAGGTTTTTTCAGCTTTCATGGAGAAATACTTCCCTCACACCTTGACTACCGCGCTAAAGGCGCAGATCACTGGATTCAAGCAGGACTATGATGAGACCATCTACACCGCGTTTGAGAGATTTCAAGATCTCACGAACAAGTGTCCTCACCATGGTTTTGAACTTTCCGGCCTAGTCCAACACTTCTACAATGGACTAACCTTCGAGAACCAACAAGTGGTGGATTTCCAATGCCGAGGCAATATTTGGGAGGAAACTGCAGAAGCCGTCTGGGCAGTTTTCGAAAGGCTTGCTAAGGGTTCGCAGTTCAAGGACCCAAGAGAAATGGTTAGGAGAATGGGGATCAATTCGAGTGCTTTACCAACGAATTGAAGCAAGTCCTCAAGAGCGCCACCAGAACAACTGTTTCGAACGAAGTATGCCGAATTTGCAAGAACTATGGGCATGGGGCTCATATGTGTAGATCGGAGCTGGCGTACGATGATGGCAAATGGGCTCGAGGAGGCGAAGAAGAAGCCTTTGCTACGGAGTTTGGTACTCAAGAAGTTAACTACGGACAAGACGGTAGGAATCCTCGAGGTGGATTTTGGAGAAGAGGATTCCGAAACAATCAAGGATATGCACCGGCTAACCAAACTTATGGCCCTAACCAAGACCGTAGTAGGCTAAACTATGGTAATGATCACTGCGAGAACCCCGCTCCGAAAGAGCCACCGAAGTCGAAGTCGGCTCAACTGATGGAGAACTTGCAAAAGATGGTTGATCACACCCAAAGTTTTCTCAAACGTTATGAAGAAGATTCCGAGAAGACTAGGGCAAGGCTTGATAGGTTGGAAGAGAGCACTAGGCTTGCCCATCAAAAGATGCAAGAGTTGATCGACCGAGGAGCAAGTAGGGAACAAGGCAAGCTGCCTAGCAACACTGAAAGGTCGATGTCCATCACCTTGGTGGGTGATATACCTGTTGAAATCACCATCAAGAAGGTTGCTAAGTGCGAGAGTTGCAAGAGGGAAATGCCCCCACCATCCGAAGAGGAAGAGAAGGACCTTGGTACTAACAAGGGTGAAGAGGAGCAAGAGGATACCGAGCCACTCCCTCAAAGTTTCGATGTTAAGGTCGGGATTGGGGAACTTGAAGATGTCCGAGCCACACTAGACACAGGATCCTACTCTAATGTGCTCCCTTTGAATGTATTCGAGAAGAGTAACCTTGGAGAAATAACTGTGCATAAGGCTATTGTGCAACTGGCGGATGGATCCCTTGTGACACCCGAAGGCGTTGTGAAGAACGTATTAGTCAAGATTGGTGAAGCTTCTGTCTACACCGATTTTGTAATTATGCCGGCGTCAGCGCCAGGAACGGGGGATGTCATACTCTTAGGACGAACATTCTTGACTAAGCTACGCTCCGTGATGGACATCTACCAAAGAACTTGCACTATTGAAGTGGATGGCAAGCAACATGTGTTGCAAGCCATATCCGATCCACCTGATACTTCTAACACTATTGATTACAGTGGTCTTAATGTCTATGTTCATTCTTATTCACAGGATCGAGGCATGGGAAGGAGATTCGTGAAGGGGAAGTCTAGTACCCTCAGAAAGAAAAGATAGGCGAAGACAGGAGTCGAGTCAGAGACTTTAAACAATGGCGCTATCCAGGAGGCAACCCGGGGTTTTTTATCGCTTTCTTTACCGCTTTATTGCATGCATTCATTCTTGAACTATTTGCTTCTCGTATGCGAATTTGTTCGTTTCTGTGTCGTGTGTGCTTATGTTGTGTTCGAGTGCTATTTTTCGAGTGATTTTTTGAGGAAAATAGTTTTCGGGGACTAAAAACCGCATTTTAATTCGAAAACGATCGTCTCCCACCTCAGGAGGTGGGGGGCGAATCGCCCCCCATGTGGGGCGAATCGCCCCACGGCCACCAGAGAGCAAAAATCGGGGATTTCATCCCCAATCTCTCATTTTTCTCCATTTTCATCTTCTTAACTCCAAAATTTCCTCCATTATCAAAATACCTTCAAACCTTCATAACTTCTTCATCTTTCCATCAATTTGTGTGTTCTTTAGCTTCAATCGAAGCCTGTTACGTGCTCTATCTTTCCATCCGAACAAATTTCTTCCTAGTTCATTCAATCTCCGGATTTGAGGTATTATCACATGAACCCTAATTTTTTAAATTTGGGGGTATTTTGATTTATGCTTCAATTAAGCTTGTATGATGTATGGGTTGATGTTTTATGTGATTAGATTCGTTATTCATTATCAATTGCATGTTCAATTAGGCTTGGTTTGATGATTTGAGATTTTTGCTATTAGATGATATATCTTGTTAGAAAATGGATCTCTTACTATCATTCCATGCTTAAACATGTGTTTGTTGATATGATAATGATGGATGTATTGGTAGAATTCATGATTTATGGAGTTGAGGATTTATGTTGGATTTTTTGATTATTATGTTATTATGGTATGGATTGAACCTTGTGATTCAAGGCATTTGTTGTTTAGCAAGAGCATTATGTGATATGTTATTGTAGTAGTTACATTGATATGTTGCGTAATGAAATAGCTAGACTAGACTTTGGGTTTTTGAGGAGTTGGATTTTTGAAAATATTGCTCGTTTGTTCGCTCGTATATTTACGTATGCATAGGTCTGTTTTGCATCGTACAAGATACTAATTGCTGTTTGTAGGAATCATGGCACCGAGATCGAGGAGAGCCGGCACGAACAGAAAGGGGAAGGGGGTAGCTTCAAGCTCCCAACCATCTCACCATATGTACGAGTTGTCTGTAGCTGCGATAGAGGTGCGTCAAAGGCTAGAAGCGGAGCTGGCCGACGGGGGGAGATCGATCATCCCTGACAGGAGGATTGATATTCCGGAGTCAGCAGTTGATAAAGCGGGGAATAGGACGCTATCACGATTGGGGTCGCAAAGGAATTTGGTATGGTACAGTTCCAACAGGTTCAAGGGATACGACGAGAGCCTCCTCCAAGAGTTCTACACTGGATACACAGATCTCGAGGAGAAGAATGGGGTACTAGTCCGAGGCCTGATAATACCGTGGACACAAGAGCACATTTCTTCATTCATCCATTTGGGGCACCAGGAATTCACAGGGAGCGACCATGCCTACCTGTATTCGAGGGCCTCTAGGGGGATCGGAAGACATATCACAGACGCGATCTGCAACAGGGAGTACCGATATCCAGAAATCGGGGGAGAACCTACACGGATCAGTCAGAGCGACCTTAGCATTGAAGCTAAGGTGATGATGAAATTTTGCATCTCCAACTTGATCCCCAGAAAGAATCACTCGTGGATTCAGCCCTACTACGCTGAGCTCCTCCACTGCCTGATAGACAGACATCAGATCGACATAGGGCACATTATGTATGAGGAGTACGAGCGCCACTGGGAAAAGAAGAGGAAGCCTTTCATCTTCCCAAGCTTCATCACAGCATACTGCAAATATCATGGGGTCGATGATATTGAGGAGGGGGATTGCGAGGTCGCTGCCCTTTCACCCTCGACCATTGAGGTGAAGCTGACTAGGTATTAGTTGAAGAACCCCACGACTGCCGCTGCTGATGTAGAAGCACCTTTCCAGCCAAGTGATTCCGATCGTGAGGATGCTATGGAGGCCGATGTTGGCCAAGCCCCTATCCTAGATATCCCGTTTGTCCATAGAGCACCGCATGCTCCGCCTCGAGCACCACAGGGGTCTAGAGGATTTGACTTCTCTGAATTCCGTACCTACCTCGACGGCCGTTTCGACAGAATTGATGCCAACAACGCGGCCATGCGACAGGACCTCGACAGGCACATTGTCCAGCACAACCGCGATTGGGAGATATTCGAGGAGCATCGCCGAGAGGATAGGCAGCAAGTGTGGGAGCAGCAACAGCTCATCCAGCAGCAGCAGGAGGCTCTATGTCAGTCCAATGAGCTCATGTCCGACATGTGGAGGGACTTTTATGGGGATTTCCATCCCGATGATTAGTCCATTCACATGACCACTCTCAGCCAACCGGGGCCAAACCGTTCGGTAACATCTAGTATCACTTCTTATTACTCATTCTCTTTTGCTAGGGGCTAGCTTAAGAATCGTAAGGGGGATGGGATGTGAACCGTGATGTTAAGTATTGTTTGGCTTTGTGTTGATTAGTATCTTGTTCTTTGTTTGCATTTGCATTTGCACGTTTACCGCTTTCTTAGTTTTTTAGGTTGCATTCACTACATTCATCCTAGGATAGTCTTGCATGTTTTATATGGAGTTTATTGCCGAATTTTTTGAACTTTTTTATTGGGTAGATCAACTTACTATGCCATTAATCGTATGCTTCATCTCTATGAATTGGTTTGAGATTTTTCTCGCTTGGATTGTCACATTTCTATATTGCACTTAGTTAAGCTCGGTAGTCTCGACATCACTTAGTGGTGTTTTCTCTACTGCGATTCACGAAGGTCTTTATAATAGGATGATGCATGTTAGGATCTTATGGTTGTTTTCTCGAGTGTTAGGAAATTTGTAATTTTGATGAGCAATTTACCATGCTAAATTAAGGAAAGTTCAGTAACTAGTACTCTTAAGGTCCATAGGAATTTAGAATTTTTAAGGACATTGTAAAAGAGGAACGTTTGCTGATGACTTAGTTAGGTGTTAGATAAGTTATTTCTTTTGCGTATGATGTATTTTGTTTTCTGAAAAGAAAATATCTTATTGATGCTTAGCTTTAATGTATCTTATTTTCTGAAAAGAAAATAACCTATTGAAGCATTTGCTGAAGATATATTTTGTTTTTTTACAAACAAATTATTGAAGCAAATAAGAAACCGGTCAGAATCTTGAAGACTTTTGAAGAATCTGAAGACTTGAAGAAATCGAAGACTTGAAGACTTGAAGATTGCTGAAGACTGGTAAGGCACGTGTTGCTCAGAAAGTGGAATATTCAGCAACAGCATTGCATAAGTGAAAATCTGAAAGACAGAGTAGGTTGTGCTTGCTGAAACTGAGACTGACCACTTGCTGATAAACATATGTGACCTCTTGCTGAATGTACGTGAATTTGCGCTCCAATGTTACTGTTTGAATTTTATTCAAATGTGCATTTAATGCAAAGCTTACACACGAAGGACATGAAGACTAGAAGACAAACAGAGTCGCTGCTGAAAGTACAAAAAGCAAGATAGTGACATGTTAAGGAACAAAAGCCTTAGGATTTGAAATTCAAACGGCTCCTTACTTGCACTATAAATAGAGGTCATCCGGCAAAGAGTTGAAGTGTGTCAACAACGTGATCAAACTCTCACTTGTGCTTAAAAACTCACAAACCTTCAAACACTCTTACTGCCATTGATCCGTTCCAAGACTTAAAGCTTGAAAAAGCTACTTGTGAAGAAATAGAACAAACTCGGCTAAGAAATTAGTTAAGTGTTCTTTCTTTCGAACAAGAACGAGTCTTGACACCAGAAACAATCAAACTTGTTTACTGCAAAGTATTCCAAGTTGTGTTTCTTAGATTACTTGTTGTAACTGAATAAGTTATAATTAAGTCATCTCACCCCAAAACTCTCTAACTGAAAATACACCCTTTCAGGCGTGATATTCAGGGGGAACTTAATCGAGCATAGTTTTGCTGATTAAAAGTACCAAGTTTGGTGGAGAACAAGGTTGAGTTCTCTAGTTTAGGTTGGATACGAAGCAAGTGTGCTTTGGTGTCTGTTGAATCGCTTTAGATAGGAGATTGTAAGGAACCTCAGTCATATCTTAGTGGATTCAGTCCTAGAAAGGACAAAGTGGATTAGTTGAGAGATTACGCCACTCTCAGATACCACTATAAAAGTGTTTGTGTGATTTACTTACTGTATTTAGCTTTCAGCAAATTATATCTGTCTGTACACAGTCACTCACCTCACTTGCTGAAACCTTTACTTGCTGAAAAAGTACTTATTGTTTAAAAGACTTCCGTTCTCTGATTTTAAGTATCAGCAAACCAAGCTACTGTAAAGTAACTTACGCTTGCTGAGAAAGTTAAGTATCAGCAAACTCATTACTGAAAAGTAATAAGTACTTGCTGAGAAAGTTTTAAACGAAAAAAGTTTGAAAAGACTATTCACCCCCCCCCCCTCTAGTCTTTCTTGTTGTTTAAAGGGACCAACAAGTGGTATCAGAGCGAGGTTCTTTAGCCTTCTGCACTGAACCTAGATCCCCTTAAGTGCTTTCCGTAAATCACTCTCACTTGATCAGTTTGGTAGTGCTTTGCTGACAGGATGTCTTTAGGAGATGCTCCCTTGCTGAAGCTGGAAAATTACGAGAAATGGCGAAACAACATGATGCTACATCTTGAGGCCATTAGTGATGAAATGGTAACCGTCATTAATGATGGACCTATCAAGATCACTAAAATTGAAAGGAGTTTCCCTCACAAAACCACTGAAGCTGGGAAGGAAACCATCCTTGGCGAACCATCAGATACTGTTGTGCCAAAACCAAGAGAGGAATGGACTTCTGACGAAGCTAAGAGATTCCGTCTTGATGGCCAAGCAAGAAATATCATCATCAGATCAACTCCGGATACCATACAGTGTAAACTGTGGGGTGCTAAGACTGCAAAGGAGGCTTGGAAAATGGTTCAAGATCTTTGTGCTGGATCTGACAAGACCAAGGAAAACAAACTTGAAGTACTTAAGCTAAAGTTTCAAAACTTTAAGCAAGGTGCAAACGAGTCACTGGAAGACTTGGACTTCAGATTCACAACTCTTGTTAGTGAAATGGCAGCGCTGGGTGTTGGAAACCTTTATTCAGATTCTGAGAAAGTGAAAACTATCATCAGAAGTTTGAATCAAGAATGGATCCACACTCAGAATTTCTATTATAATGAAGGAATGCCAGACATTACACCAACATAGTTGTTCTCTCATCTTGCTACTGTCAATTATGAGACAAAGCAAAGAAAAAATGTGTTTGCTGAAAAATCGCAAAACATTGCTCTTGCTGTAAAGCCGTCATCTTCTGAAAAGAAGAATGATAAAGAGCCTGCTGATGAAAATGCTTTAGTTGTTAAAAACATGAAGAAGTTCATCAGTAAGGAACTTGAAAGGCGAAAAGCAAAAGAGAAGCTGAAAAAGCATCTTGGTAACAACTACCATAAGTACAAGAATGATACTAGCTCGCTGAACAAGCAAGCTCAGCAAGCTACTTCATCAGAAGAGCCAGCAGTTGGAAATGATCTATGTTTTTACTGCAAAAATCCTGGACACTTCAAAGCTAATTGCCCTTTGCTGAAAGGCAAATCTGCTGAAAAGAAGAAGAAGTTCAAAAGAGCTTTTATTGCTGAAGAAAAGAAGAAGCTTCAAGCAAAAATCGATGCATTGTGCATTGATACCAGCTCCGAAGACAGTGAGGATGAAAGTTCAGACACCGACGATGAAGAAGCCACTCTAGACGTGGAGATTGGCAAGAAAGTTTGTGGAATAGCTATGGAAGCTTATCCAGATGTGTCTAACTACGAATTCTGCCTCATGGCCGGTCAGGTAAATAACTCTACCTCTGACTCAGACTCAGAAAGTGAAGACGAGATTGACCTTGACAAGATTCAAGGAGAAATCGAAAGATTTGAGAATACTCTCAGCAAACAGCAAGAGAGACTACAACTTGCTGAAACTCTGACCAAGCAGACTACTGAAAAGTACGTTTTGCTGAAGGAAGAGACAGAAGAAAAAGATGCTGAAATAAGGCGTCTTAAGAAGTTGATTGCTGAGGCTGCAGAGAAAAATTCTCAAATGGCATTAGAATTGGAAGAGTATCAATCCTCAATGAAAAAGATGAAAATCAATTTCAAATCCTACGTGGAAGCAAGTAATACGCTGACTGAACTAAACTCTTATTTGAGAGATCCATCTCAAAATGAAGGTTTAGGAGCAACGTGTGAAGGTGATAGCGTAGAAATCTTGAGAAAAGATAAATCACCTATCTCCTTTGTACGTGCTACTGATAGTAGTCCACCAGTAATCTATCAGTTTGGTCAAACTAAGGTTGCTGAAACATGCAATGAAGTACCTATGACCATAAAGCCCGCTGTTGCTACTCAAAGTAACAAGACTTTAAAAGGAAAACAGGTTGCTGAAAAGCAAACTGGAAAGAAGAAGAATGCTGTGAAGCATTCCGCCAAACAAGTTGCTGGAAAGCAAGTTGTTAAGACTAAAGGCAAGATTACTAAAAGTAATCAGAAGTCCTTTGCTGACAAACCTGAATCAAGTAAGGTTGCTGAAGCTAAAGCTCAGCATTCTCCAAAGAGTGGACTCGGTTTCAAAACCAAGCAAAGTCAACTCTTTCATGAGTATAAGCAAAGTCAGCAAAGATACTTCAAAGAGATGAAGAAACCAAGCCTAAGAGTTCTGAAAAGACTCCCAATGCTAGGACTAGAAGGAACCTTGCTAGAAAAGAACTTACTGAAAAGTATGATCAGCAAAAAGGTCAACAGAGCAAGACACCACATCAAAAAGTGGATTTGACCAGCACTAGTCAAAAGTCTTTCAGCTCAAAACCTCCTAGTTCCTCAGCAAGTAGAAAACAAGTCAAAGTTGAAAAACTTCAGACTTGGGTTTCCACTGGACGCATTCTTGAACATGTTAATGGACATCCATCATTGGATAATTAACTTGTTTGCTCTTGATTGTGCAGACTGCAGCCACGGAGACAAACGATGCAATCTGGCACTTTGATAGTGGTTGTGGAAAGCACATGACGGGCAACAAGAATAACCTTATAAACTATAGACGGTGGTCTAAAGGTCCAACAATAAGGTTTGCTGGTGGAGGCTCCGGATCTACAAAAGGCTATGGTGATGTGAAGTTAGGATGCATAACCATTTCTGGAGTTCTTTATGTCAAAAATCTTAAGTTTAACCTTTTCAGCATGAGTCAATTTGCTGACAAAGGATACTTCATCGAAATTAAAAGTTATGAATGTAAACTTGTAGATTTTGAGAATAAAAAGGTTATAATGATTGCAAGAAGATCAGGGGGCTTGTACACCGTTGATTGGTCTTCAGCAAACGTTGAAAAATGCATTGTCTCAGATCATGATTGCCTTGCTGAAAAAGTATGGTTATGGCATAAACGAACAAGTCATCTAAACTTCAAGACGTTGAATAAGCTGTCTAAAAAGGCACTTGTAGTTGGATTACCTAGGGTTACTTTTAAGAAGGATGGTGTTTGCAATGCATGTCAGCAAGGAAAGCAAACCAAATCTTCTTTCAAGAACAAGGCAGTACCGTCAACTACAAAACCTTTACAACTCTTGCACATGGACTTGTTTGAATCTTCTTCAACAAGCTATGCTGGTAAGAAGTATGGTCTAGTCGTGGTAGATGACTATTCAAGAGTCACTTGGTAGTATTCATCAAGCACAAATCTGAAACCAAGACTGAAATACCTAACTTGCTGAATAAGCTTGAAGTCATGAAAAATGACAAGGTAAAAGTCATAAGGACAGACCATGGTACTGAGTTTGTAAACCAGTACATAACTGAATATTGTACCTTAAAAGGTATTCAACATCAGTTATCCTCAGTAAGAACACCACAGCAAAATGGTGTTGCTGAACGGAAGAATCGTACCCTGAAAGAAGCCGCAAGAACAATGCTTGCTGACACTGAAATAAGTGAGGCTTATTGGGTTGAAGCGATTAATACCACCTTCTATACTCAAAATAGATGTCTGATTACTAAGGAATACAACAAAACTCCTTATGAATTGTTTGTTGGAAGACCTCCTAACATCACTCATCTAAGAGTATTTGGTTGCAAGTGTTTCGTTCTTAACAATGGTAGAGAATACCTTAGAACATTTCAACCAAAGGCAGACGAAGCGATATTTCTTGGCTACTCCTTGCATAGCAAAGCTTATAGAGTTTACAACAAAAAGGCACAAAAGATTGAAGAATCTGTGCATGTTGTATTCTACGAAAAGTCACAAGGTGTGCCTGCTGAAGAAGAAATATCAGAATGTATGAAAAAGCTAATCATACACGAGCAAAGAACTGAATCTAATGCTAGGCAAATCAATTCAATTGAACTAAATGATGATTCTGACAATGACTCTCCTCCCCAAGTCATGACAAGATAAAAATAGTTCACGACAAAGATTTCCAGCAAAAGATGAGGTTGCTCCGGAAGTTGCTGAAATTACGCAATCTCCAGTGCCTGCTGATGAATTACCTCAATCCAGCAATGCTGAACAAGCAGTTGCTGACGAACAAATCTCAGCAGAGACACAAACTCCCAGTAGTACTGAACAAGTACATACTGAAGAGTCACATGCTGATGAGCAAACATATCCTGATCCAACAAACAGGAAACCTGTTAATAAATGGATTAGAGATCATCCCTCTACGGATATGATTGGCGATATTAATAAACGCCAAGTAACTAGATCCAAAGCTACTCAAGGACTTGCTGAAGAAGCAACTGTCGTAGAAGTAGAATCTTTATTCTCTTGCTTTGTTTCAGAAATTGAACCTAAAACCATAGAAGAAGCTTTGAAGCATTCTGAATGGATAAAGGCAATGCAAGAAGAATTGGATCAATTTGAAAGGAAAAAAGTCTGGAAACTTGTGCCACTTGCTGAAGATAAGAAAGCTATTGGTACAAAGTGGGTGTTCAGAAACAAGCTGAGCGAGTCTGGTGAAGTAACAAGAAATAAAGCACGCTTAGTTGCTCAAGGTTACTGTCAGACTGAAGGATTGGACTATGATGAGTCTTACGCTCCAGTTGCAAGATTGGATGCAATTAGGCTTTTCTTGGCCTTTGCTGCTCACAATGATTTCATTGTTTACCAAATGGATGTTAAAAGTGCATTCTTAAATGGTGAACTTGCTGAAGAGGTCTACCTAGAACACCCCCCTGGCTTTGAACTTCCCTCAGAAACCAAGATGGTATATAAGCTTCAGAAAGCTGTATATGGTCTAAAGCAAGCACCAAGAGCATGGTATGATACCTTGGCTAAGTTCTTGCTGGAAAATGGTTTCAAGAAAGGTGAAGTTGACAAAACCTTTTTACCATGAACCATGATGGTAAATTAATCTTAGTTCAAATTTATGTGGATGACATAATTTTTGGATCTAAGGACAAGCAACTTTGTGATGATTTTGCCAAACTCATGACAAATAAGTTTGAAATGAGTATGATGGGAAAATTGAATTATTTCCTAGGGTTGCAAGTCAAGCAACTCAAAGATGGAATATTCATAAATCAAGCAAAGTATGCGAAAGAAATGCTCATAAAGTTTAGGATCAAAGAGGATGAAAAACCTGAAAAGATCCCTATGAGTGTTGGTACCAAATTGGGCTATACTAAAGAGGACAAAAGTGTTGAAGAACACAAGTATAGGAAGCTCATTGGTTCCTTGTTGTATTTAACAGCAAGTAGACCTGACATTCAGTATGCTGTTTGTGTGTGTGCAAGATTCCAATCTGATCCAAGAGAATCACACTACAAAAAGGCAATTAAATACTGAAATATGTTAAAGGTACAGTCAATGTTGGATTATGGTATCCTAAAGATTCTGGACTTGAATTGGTTGGCTATTCTGATGCTGATCATGGTGGATCAACTCTTGATAGAAAAAGTACCTCTGGAACTTGTCAGTTTTTGGGTACTAGATTAATATCATGGTTCAGCAAGAAGCAAACGTGTGTCGCCAATTCATCTACTGAATCTGAATACATTGCAGCTGGTTGTTGCACAGCTCAAATCCTATGGATTCAGCAACAATTAAGAGATTATGGTATTTCTGCAAAGAAAACACCAATCTTTTGTGATAATACAAGTGCTATTGCAATTACGCAAAATCCTAAGTTTCACTCTAGGACCAAGCACATTGATATTAGACATCATTTCATTAGAGATCATGTGGAAAAAGGTGATATTGAGGTTGTGAAAGTAGGTACTGAAGATCAGCTTGCTGACATCTTTACCAAGCCCCTACCGGATAATAGGTTCGCAATGCTAAGGTATAACCTTGGATTGATTGAACTACCTCAATAAAGGATACACTTGGCAGAATGCTGAAACAGGTATTCAGCAAGCCAAAGTATTCCTGTCCAAAGACCAAGTCACTGATTTCTTCTAAGAAATGATAAGTCACACATGATTGCTGAAACAGGCATTCAGCAAGTAATTCCTTCAAAACAGGTATTTGTTAGGAAACTTGATCACTTGCTGAGACAGGCACTCAGTAAGAAAGAACTTAAGGATTGCTGAGACGGGTACTCAGACAATCAAAAGATACTGAAACAGGTATTCAAGTATCAAAGGAATTTTCTGAGACGGGAACTCAGAAAAAGAGCAAAGCTCATCTCTCAGATTTACCAAAGGATGTCTCAAGTGCAAAAGAATTTACTGATACGGGAATCAGAAATATCTTTTAAACTTAGAAAATATGAGATATCTAAGTAAGGGGGAACTTTCAGCAAGTATCTAGATTGTTAATTCAAACTCGCTGAAAAGATTCTTGTCTATTTCAGCAAGCAATCTATCCCTTATTACTCGGTAAAATCAATTTGTGACGTTAAGCTGGCACAGATAAACTCGCAATAATCATGACATGAAATTCAATCGTGGCCATTGATTAAAAGGAGTTATTAATCTAACGGCTAACAAAACAAAGAGAGAGAGTGCTCTGACGGTTTTAGTTAGTGGGCCACTACGCATTCAATGCAAAGGCTCCACTATCTCCAGTGTTTCTCTGTTTTACCCTTGCTGAGCTCAAATCGATTGAGTTTTCACACACAGAGACACTATATAAAGAAGGAGTTAGAGAAATGACAAAATTCTTTAACTCACATTTCCTTTCTCTGCAATTCTAGCCTGAAACTACTGTACCTCCGGTCAAAAAGCAAACTATCTCTTTTCGTACAATTTCTTGCTCTATATAAGAAATGGCTCCCAAGAGACAGTTATCTAAGTCCTCAAATCGTCAAAGGTTGACAGTGCTGAAACACGCATTGCTCCCGGTGACTACTCTGACCCAGACACAACGAAAGTTGTGTTGAAAAAAAACGACCGAATCACTGTAAACCTATGCCTCCGTCATATCTTGACACTGCAAAGTGTGAGATGTTGATGCAATGGGGAGGGTTTGCAAAAGAAAAGTACATTAGGTACTTTTATGAACAAGAACTGATGACCAAATGAAGAGGCGCTTGAGTTCATCAAGCAACAAGGCCTCATGAACTTTATCTCTGCTCGCACTAAGCAAGTGAGCATGATTGATACAATGGAATTCTACAACAATGCAGAAATCCAGTCCCTTACAGACAGTAATGGAGTCACTGAAAAAGTGATCCTTACTTATGTTCAGAACACGCAAATCGTCCTGAAATGGACTGATTTAGCGGAGATTTTTCAGATTCCAACCACGAACT
>CM051455.1:58672952-58792544 GCA_028274465.1 Plantago ovata
GGAGCTGATGGAATTCTGAGGAGATGCGTGCCACAAGAAGAGCAACAAAGTGTGTTGAGTCCTTGCCATGAGCTTAATTGTGGAGGACACTATAGTGCTTGAAAACAGCTCGCAAAGTACTGCAAGCAGGATTTTACTGGCCAACAATATACCGAGATGCTCGAATTTTTGTGAAGAATTGCGACCCATGTCAACGAGGTGGTAATATTAGCAAGAAAGACAAAATGCCCCTTCAAGGGAATCTAGTGGTCGAACCTTTCGACGTGTGGGGCATTGATTTCATGGGACCATTTCCATCAAGTGGGGGTTATGGATACATTCTTGTTGCAGTAGATTATGTGACTAAATGGGTGGAGGCAATTCCCACAAAAACGAATGACGGAGCGGTTGTTATGAAGTTCTTGAAGGAGGTAATATTCTCTAGGTTTGGGTGCCCTAGGACAATCATCAGTGATGGAGGTTCACACTTCGCCAATAAAACCTTTGCCTCTTGATGAACGCGGATGTCGTGCTCCGGATTCAGTTAAATAAATTTGTAATTAGCCAAAGGCAATCCACAACTACAACGAAAACCGTAGTGTAGCAGTAGAATGACTCGACGTGTCGTTCTCTCAGGACTATAACTAGCTTTATCAAATCTAATTTAGAATATAAAAACAGCAAACAGATAGCAAAGGGGTTTCTAGCAGATAATGGAGATTGGTGATAGTATGATCCTTCTTAACATAACGGGTCGATAATCATGCATAAATTTCTCGGTCTTGCATAGAGATCTTTGAATCAATCTAGTGTCCTGTTGCAATTATTAAGCACTACGAAGATAACTGGTCTGACAAGTCAATCACTGTTGTCCTAATGTGTTCCGTAATTATTCAACACTACGAAGATAATTGGTCTGATGGTCGACAAGTGTCCAATTGTGCATAATAATTAATACAACATACGAGAATTTAGGTTGTGCCTGATCAACGAAATAAAGCAATGACACGGAGTATAATGCGCGATATAGCCATTAGCATGATTATCTTCCCTTCGCTAAGAATTCACATACTACCACCAACGATAAGTTTAGCTACTCATAATAGGCATGCAATCAATAGAAATCATAGAAGAAAACATGTTGAAAGAATATAATAAAATAAGTAGAATAAAACTGTAAGATACAAAGTTACCGAAGGTTGTCAATCTCCGGATGATTGCGATCCTACGAGTTCCAAACTGCTATGAAAAAGTGTCCCCTAAGCTACGGACCCCCAGAACAGGCTCTGGGAAGTCCCTACCTAAAACTACAGAGAGATGTGAGAAAGTAGGTCTGGAAAGATATGATTTTCGAAAAAACTGAGCAACTATATATAGGCTTCGAAATACTGTGGGGCGGTTCGCCCCACACGCGCGGCGGTTCGCCCGGTGAGGGGCGGTTCGCCCCACGTCTGTGGCGGTTCGCCCGGCGTGTTTTTCGTGGAATTCCGCGTTTTCGATGCGGTTTTGGATTTCTTCCCCTTTTCGGACTCGGTTTCTGACTTCTAGTAGCCTTCTAACCTCCAGATTCGGCCCCTAGACTTCAAATCCTATCCGGAAACTTTCAGATACTCCAAATAGGCTTCTGGAACACCAATTCCTTGTCAACTTCAATATATTTGCCCGAAAATCTTCGAATTTCAACCAAAACCTGTAAAATAAAATCTAAAGGGAAACGTGACACTATTCTAATAAAATGCATTAAAATATAGCTAAATTAACATAGAGGATAGCTAAAATAGGTGAAAAAGATTCGAATGAAAGTGTAAAATACACATTCAATAAACTCCCCAAACCGAACCTTTGCTTGTCCTCAAGCAACTAAGCTAGACTCTAATACAAAAAACATGCAAGACACAAATGGAGTTTCATGCCAAATAAAATGAACTAATCTACTGAATCTATCAAATAACATATGAACAAAAACCATATAAATCAAAGCATGAATATAGGTTGAAGAATACCTCGATTGACTTATACACATCCACATAAGCACTTATGTCAAGACAAGATAGTCTCTCGTAACATTCTGTACCTGAACCTAGTCAGTGACGACGTAATGAAGCATGCTAAGATATGAATGGTTGTCCCCGTGCCTATGAAACTGAGGAGTTACTGCTGTTCCACCATGTTAAGACTTTTCCTCAAAAGAGGTCGAACCAGTACTGGCTCTCATCAAACGAAAGAGGGTTCCCTATAAAAGATAACTCTCCCCTATTCTACCCATCTCTCAAGTAAAGTCTTAAGCTATTCACCACTTCCTGAATGGCAGGACGAGGGTGGTCTAGAACAGATGACACTTAAGACAAAAAAGATAAAAAATAGAAAAACACGATTACGAATATTACAAGAATTGGAAAAGACACAACACTTTGCTAAACTGCTATTTGGCTTTCTTTTTTGGACCCTTCTTTTGCTTTTTTGGGGTCTTTTCTTTCTCTTTTTTTTTCTTTCCAGATTTTTTTTCTTTTCCTTTTTTTTCTGGAATCTTTTTTCTTTTTTTTCGATTTTTTTCTAGCCAGCAGTAGCATAAAAAAGAGAAACAAAATGACTCACACGACTTCCCCAAACCTATTCGAAAGAATAGGTTGGAGTACAAAATTTACGGAAAAAGAAAAACAAACTCATGATATGAAAATGAAAAACATAAACAAGTCTATGACGGTGTAACCCCCTCCCCAAACCTATTCGGAAGAATAGGTTATAAACAAAGGATCACACAACCTCACACTACCTCCTTCCTAGGCATTTAGCAATCTCAAAGCATGGTGAAGACTTGTTGCCTCTTAGGTACATAATTACTCGGGTAAACAGCCATAAGACCCTAACATGCATCATCCTATTATAAAGGCCTTCGTGAACCGCAGTAGAGAAAACACCACTAAGTGATGTCGAGACTACCAAGCTTAACTAAGTGCAATACATAAATGTGACAAGCCAAGCGAGAAAAACCTCAAACAAATTCATAGAGATGAAGCATACGATTAATGGCATAGTTAGATGATCTACCCAATAAAAAAAAGTTCAAATAATTCGGCAATAAACTCCATATAAAACATGCAAGACTATCCTAGGATGAATGTAGTGAAATGCAACCTAAAAAATCTAAGAAAGTGGTAAACGTGCAAATGCAAATGCATACGGATAAAGCATGCGACGTACTATACTCATCCTACCAATACCAAGCTCCAAACTAACAACATCAGATCACTTAAATCCCATCCCCCCTCATGAATTAACGCTAGTCCCTAGCAGTAAGAAAATGAGGAAATAAGATGTGATACTAGATGTTACCCCATGGTTTGGCCTCGGTCGGCTGAGTATGCTGCTTGTGAGTTATTGGGCCTGCTCTGGGAGCTTACAGAGTGTCATCAGGTCTTCTGGTATGCGTGGTAGTTTCAATCATAGGCCGGACAGGAACAACTCCTCCATTAGTATCATCATTGCCCGTATGGCCATCATTGTCACTACTGTCACGCACATCACCACTAGTAGAGTTGCATTGTCGAAAGGAATCTTCAAGATTGGCCGCTTCTGTTATGGAATCCTTCATCCTGAAGCCCTCCAATAGGATGTGAACCGTTGAAGGGGAAAGGGCGGTGGTATCAGGACCTCCCCCTCCAACGTTTTACACCACGAGAAAGTTTCAGTAAGCTGCTCGGATACTCAAAAGTCTTCTATCATTTTTTCCAATGTCGACCACATTCTCTACTGTTGATCCGACCGATGTCTATATGATGCTCCCTTTAGAGGCAGGCAAGGGTTGCCCTAACGAGGGACTGGGCACCCATGTCATTATGTTTTGAAACCAAGCTAGCGCTTCGGAACCTTCTAGCAACTGCGGACTCAAGATTGAATCCGTCGCGGCTAGACTTTCCCGGTGCCTTCCAGTTCATTCGAACTTTGCAGTCCTTGTGATGGAGTGCTGACATAATAATGGTTTCTGTCCCTTCGGTGGTGCATGAATAGGCATAGGAGTCCTCACTCCAGGTGTACTCTAGCTCCTCCTCTTGGATAATCCACGACCTTGTTGCAAAACTCCTTTGCTCGAACGCACATCTAACGAGGTCACTCTTCTTGACATGGTTGTAATCTATCCCCCTCCAATTTTTCATAGAAATCATACAGGAATGCTCCTTTCCCATGGCATGACTCCTGCAAACAACAGTTAGTACCTCCCATGACACAAAACTGACTCATGCATATGCTAATGTAAGAGCAAAACACACAAGTGACACGATCAACAATCGAGCTCCCCAAAACTTTTATGTCTAGCCTAGATTTCACAACATGCAACATTCCAATGTAACTACTACATGCAATACATCACATCATTCTCTTGCTAGACAACCAATACCCTAGATAACTAGGCTCAATTCATACCATAGTAGCGAAAAATTCGATCATCATAAATCCTCATACTCAACAATTAAGCATTCTAGTGTCAAATCCACCAATATTACTTCAATAAACACAATCATATGCAAGAAATCAAAGATAAAGACATATTGCATAACAAGATATATCATCTAGTAGCAAAATTCTCAAATCAACAATTCAAGCAAAATTGAGCATGCAATTGATAGTAAGTAACACTTCTAATCACACAAACAACATATCCATGCATCAAACAAGCATAATTGAAGCTCAAATTAGAAAACTCCCAAATTCGAAAATTAGGGTTCTTAGAATGATACCTCAGATCTGAAAATCTAATGCATTAGGACGAAATCTGTTCGGATGGAAAGATAGATCATGTAATAGGCTTCGATTTAAGCTAAAGAACACTAAATTTGGTCAAGAAACGAAGAAGTTATGAAGATTTGAAGTTGAAATCGCGATTTTCAGTTTATTTGGGAGGAGGAATGATGAAATATGAAGAAAATGAGGAAAAGGGGAAGAAATCCGCGTTTTTGAACATCTGGAGCCGTGGGACGGTTCGCCCCCGGGTGCGGGGCGGTTCGTCCCACACAAGGGCTGTTCGCCCCGTGCTCCCCGATGCGGGGAGACGACTTCCGTTGTCAGAAAATGCGGTTTTAATCCCCGAAACCAATTTTTTCAAAAAACCACTCGAAAAATATCACTCAAACATAAGCATATACGACACGGACATGAACAAATTAGCATATGAGAAGCAAATAGTTCAAGAATGAATGCATGCAGAAAAGCAGTAAAGAAAGCGATAAAAAATTCCGGGTTGCCTCCCGGATAGCGTCATTGTTTAAAGTCTTTGACTCGACTCCTGTCTGCGCCTATCTCTTCTTTTTGCGGGTACTAGGCTTCCCCTTCATTGATCTCCTCTCCATGCCACGAACCTGTGAATAAGAAAGAATATAGGCTGCAAGACCACAGTAGTGAGTAGTGAAAGAAATATCGGGCGGATCAGGTGGATCATATATGGCGTGCAACATGTGTTGCTTGCCGTCCACTTTGATGGTGCAAGTTCTTTGGTAGATGTCCATCACGGAGCGTAGTTTAGTCAAGAATGTTTGCCCTAAGAGTATGACATCCCCCGTCCCAGGTGCAGATACCGGCATAATTACAAAATTGGTGTATATAGATGCTTCACCAATCTTGACCAACACATTTTTCACAACTCCTTCGGGTCTCATAAATGATCCATCCGCCAGTTGCACAATAGCCCTTTGCTCAGGTAGTTTTCCAAGGTTACTCTTTTCAAACACATTCAAAGGAATTATGTTTGAGTAGGATCCCGTGTCTAGTGTGGCACGGACATCTTCAAGCTCACCAATCCCTACCTTAACATCGAAACTTTTAGGGAGTGGTTCGGGATCCTCTTGCTCCCCATCACTTGCGTCAGAACCAAGGTCCTTCTCTTCTTCCTCAGCCTGTAGAAGTTCTTCCTTCATGCAACACTCTCACTTAACAACCTTCTTGATGGTGATTTCGTCAGGTACATCACCAGCCAATGTAATGGCATTCGACTTCACAGTGTTGCTAGGTAGTTTGCCTTGTTCCCTACTTGCTCCTCGGTCGATCAATTTTTTCATCTTTTGATGGGCAAGCCTAGTGCTTTCTTCCAACCTATCAAGCCTTGCCCTAGTCTTCTCAGAATCTTCTTCATAATGTTTGAGAAAACTTTGTGTGTGATCAACCATCTTTTGCAAGTTCTCCATCAGTTGAGCCGACTTCGACTTCGGTGGCTCTTTCGGAGTGGGGTTTTCGCAGTGATCATTACCATAGTTCAGCCTAATACGGTCTTGGTTAGGTCCATAAGCTTGGTTAGCCGGTGCATATCCTTGATTGTTACGGTATCCTCTTCTCCAAAATCCACCTCGAGGATTCCTACCGTCTTGTCCGTAGCTAACTTCTTGAGTACCAAACTCCGTAGCAAAGACTTCTTCTTCGCCTCCTCGAGCCCAGTTGCCATCATCGTATGCCAGCTCCGATCTACACATATGAGCCCCATGCCCATAGTTCTTGCGTATTCGGCATACTTCGTTCGAAACAGTTGTTCCGGTGGCGCTCTTGAGGACTTGCTTCAATTCGTTGGTAAAGCACTTGAATTGATCCCCATTCCCCCTATACACAGAGGCTTCTTGAGTCGGTGGAGCTTCAGGTCCACGTCTCCTAACCATTGCTCTAGGGTCCTTGAACTGGGAACCCTTAGCAAGCCTTTCGAAAACTGCCCAGACGGCTTCTGCGGTTTCCTCCCAAATATTGCCTCGGCATTGGAAATCCACCACTTGTTGGTTCTCGAAGGTTAGTCCATTGTAGAAGTGTTGGACTAAGTCAGAAAGTTCAAACCATGGTGGGGGCACTTGTTCGTGAGATCTTGGAACCTCTCGAACGCGGTGTAGATGGTCTCATCATAGTCCTGCTTGAATCTAGTGATCTGCGCCTTTAGCGCGGTAGTCAAGGTGTTGGGGAAGTATTTCTCCATGAAAGCTGAAAAAACCTTCTCCCAAGTGTCCAGCGAACCTGCTGGTAGAGAACTCAGCCATGACTTGGCTCTGTCGCCAAGTCCCATAGCAAAAACCTTCATCCTCAACTCATCCGTTGTTATGTCAGCTCCAGGTCGTGGGAGTTGGTTGACGAAATCATCGATATCGTGCTAGTACCCCATCACATCTTCCCTTGATAAGCCATAGAACCTCGGAAGTTGTTGGAATGCGTGGTTCTTGATCTCCAGATCTCGGGTTGCAGACGAAAGAACAATCGCCGGTCCCCTCATACGATCCTTGAAAAGACTGTGTAGAGATTCAGAGAAATCGGTATCCTCTATTTCCTCTAGTGTGCGCCTTTCAAGTAGTCGCCTTCAGTGGTCTAGCTTCTGCCATTCCGTCGATTTCCTTGAAAAGACTGTGTAGAGATTCAGAGAAATCGGTATCCTCTATTTCCTCTAGTGTGCGCCTTTCAAGTAGTCGCCTTCTTTGGTGGTAGACTCTATCGATCTCAGCAATTGAATCAGCAAGCGGTGTTCCTGCAGAACGTGTATGCGGCATACACTATCTGTAACAGACTAGGAAAGCAGTATCAAAGAGAGATTAAAAAGGAAAACTAAAACTAGTAGAATTAGGAATCTAAAGCTGTAAATGTAAACAAATTAAACAGAAAAAAGGAGTATAGTCCCCGGCAGCGGCGCCAATTTGATGGACGCGGATGTCGTGCTCCGGATTCAGTCAAATAAATTTGTAATTAGCCAAAGGCAATCCACAACTACAACGAAAACCGTAGTGTAGCAGTAGAATGACTCGAGTGTCGTTCTCTCAGGACTATAACTAGCTTTATCAAATCTAATTTAGAATATAAAAACAGCAAACAGATAGCAAAGGGGTTTCTAGCAGATAATGGAGATTGGTGATAGTATGATCCTTCTTAACATAACGGGTCGATAATCATGCATAAATTCCTCGGTCTTGCATAGAGATCTTTGAATCAATCTAGTGTCCTGTTGCAATTATTAAGCACTACGAAGATAACTGGTCTGACAAGTCAATCACTGTTGTCCTAATGTGTTCCGTAATTATTCAACACTACGAAGATAATTGGTCTGATGGTCGACAAGTGTCCAATTGTGCATAATAATTAATACAACATACGAGAATTTAGGCTGTGCCTGATCAACGAAATAAAGCAATGACACGGAGTATAATGCGCGATATAGCCATTAGCATGATTATCTTCCCTTCGCTAAGAATTCACATACTACCACCAACGATAAGTTTAGCTACTCATAATAGGCATGAAATCAACAGAAATCATAGAAGAAAACATGTTAAAAGAATATAATAAAATAAGTAGAATAAAACTGTAAGATACAATGTTACCGAAGGTTGTCAATCTCCGGATGATTGCGATCCTACGAGCTCCAAACTGCTATGAAAAAGAGTCCCCTAAGCTACGGACCCCCAGAGCAGGCTCTGGGAAGTCCCTACCTAAAACTACAGAGAGAGGTGAGAAAGTAGGTCTGGAAAGATATGATTTTCGGAGAAAACTGAGCAACTATATATAGGCTTCGAAATACTGTGGGGCGGTTCGCCCGGTGTGGGGCGGTTCGCCCCACGTCTGCGGCGGTTCGCCCGGCGTGTTTTTCGCGGAATTCCGCATTTTCGACGAGGTTTTGGATTTCTTCCCCTTTTCGGACTCGGTTTCTGACTTCTAGTAGCCTTCTAACCTCCAGATTCGGCCCCTAGACTTCAAATCCTATCCGGAAACTTTCATATACTCCAAATAGGCTTCTGGAACACCGATTCCTTGTCAACTTCAATATATTTGCCCGGAAATCTTCGAATTTCAACCAAAACCTGTAAAATAAAATCTAAAGGGAAACGTGACACTATTCTAATAAAATGCATTAAAATATAGCTAAATTAACATAGAGGATAGCTAAAATAGGTGAGAAAGACTCGAATGAAAGTGTAAAATACACATTCATCACCTCTCTTCTTAAGAGATACGGTGTCCACCATAGTGTTGCTACGCCATATCACCCACAGACATCGGGCCAAGTTGAAGTTAGCAACCGTCAAATTAAGAAGATCCTGGAGAGAGTCGTGAAACCTAGCAGGAAAGATTGGGCAGGAAATTTGAATGATGCACTTTGGGCCTACAGGACTAGCTACAAGATGGTGATTGGAACCACTCCGTACAGACTTGTGTATGATAAAGCATGCCATCTCCCCGTAGAATTGGAACACAAGGTGTATTGGGCTATCAAAGCACTCAATCTTGATATGGGAAAAGCTGGCGAAGAACGGTTGTTGCAACTAGATGAGCTTGATGAATTACGCCTAGGTGCTTATGAAAATGCCAAGATCTACAAAGAACGTACTAAGAAGTATCATGATCGTGGTATAGTACGTAAGGAACTGATTTCTGGGCAGAAAGCTTTTTGTATTTAATTCTCGCCTTCGACTATTTCCTGGAAAGCTCCATACTCGTTGGGATGGACCATACGAAATTATCAAAGTTGCTCCCCATGGAGCTGTAGAACTCTTTGATCCAAAGACGGGTAATACTTTCAAGGTGAATGGTTAACGAGTGAAGCCATACTTCGAGATATCTAGTGATCAAAGGGAGGTAGATCATCTTGAGCTTACCCTTACCGCCTCTACTGAAGGTTAGTGTGTTTTGAGCATATCATTGTGTTGTTTTTCATATTTTCATATGTTTTTGGTGATAAAATAGGTCTCTAGATGATAATTTAGCATTTTCGGAGGGAACCCGATTTTCTCCTATTATGCTAAATTATCGATCTTTTTACCTCGTTTATCACCTCTTTGTTTTTTCATGAGTTTGATTGAGTAATATAGGTCACTTATACAAGTATTAGCTCTCACCTTAAATCCACTTTCGACGTTCGGGATGAGCGACGACGTTCAGGTTTGGAGGGGGGGGGGTTATCGCTGGTTATCTCTATACTTCTCTTGCTTATGATAAACTCGTGAAGTTTTTGCATTTGCATTAGCATGTTTACCGCTTTCTTAGTATTTAGTTGCATTCACTACATTCATCCTAGGATAGTCTTGCATGTTTTATGTGGAGTTTATTGCCAAATTTTTTGAACTTTTTTATTGGGTAGATTAACTAATTATGACATCAATCATATGCTTCATCTCTATGAATTTGTTTGAGGTTTTTCTCGCTTGGCTTGTCACATTTATGTATTGCACTTAGTTAAGCTTGGTAGTCTCGACATCACTTAGTGGTGTTTTCTCTACTGCGGTTCACGAAGGCCTTTATAATAGGATGATGCATGTTAGGGTCTTATGGTTGTTTTCCCGAGTAATTATGTACCTAAGAGGCAACAAGTCTTCACCTTGCTTTGATATTTCTAAATGCCTAGGAAGGAGGTAGTGTGAGATTGTGTGATCCTTTGTTTGCAACCTATTCTTTCGAATAGGTTTGGGGAGGGGGTTACGCTATCATTGGACTTGTTTTTCATTTTTTAGTGTGTGTTGTGATTTTTATTTTTCCTTTTTCGTAATTTTTGTACTCCAACCTATTGTTTCGAATAGGTTTGGGGAGGTCGTCTGTGTGACACTTTTGTTTCTTTTTCGTTGTGCTACTGCTGGCTAAAAAAAAATCGAAAAAAAAAGAAAGAAGAAAAATTCCAGAAAAAAGAAAAATCTGGAAAAGAAAAAAAGAAAAAAAAAAGATAAGACCCCAAAAAACAAAGAAGGGTCCAAAAAAAGAATAGAGCCAAAAAGCAGTTTAGCAAAGTGTTGTCTCATTTTCAATTTTTGTAATGTTCGTAATCGTGTTGTAATTTTCTGTTTTTTGTTTGAGTGTCATCTGTTCTAGACCACCCTCGTCCTGCCATTCAGGAAGTGGTGAATAGCGTAAGGCTTTGCTTGAGAGATGGGTAGAATAGGGGAGTGTTATCTTTTTTAGGGAACCCTCCTTCGTTTGATGAGAGTCAGTATTGGTTCGACCTCTTTGAGGAAAAGTCATAACTTGGTGAACAGTAGTAAGTCCTCAGTTTCATAGGCACGGGGCAACCATTCGTATTTTAACATGTTTCATTACGTCGTCACTGACTAGGTCCAAGTAGAGAATGTTACGAGAGACTATCTTGCTTGACATAAGTGTTTATGTGAATGTGTATGAGTCAATCGAGGCATTCTTCAACCTATATTCATGTTATGATTTGTATGGTTTTTGTTCATACGTTTTTTGATAGATTCAATAGATTAGTTCATTTGATTTGGCATGAGACTCCATTTTTTGTGTTGCATTGTTTTTTGCATTAGAGTCTAGTTTAGTTGCTTGAGGACAAGCAAAGGTTCGGTTTGGGGAGTTTGATGACGTGTATTTTACACTTTCAATCGAGTCTTTTTTTCACCAATTTAGCTATCCTCTATGTTAATTTAGATATATTTTAGTGCATTTTATTAGAATAGTGTCACGTTTCCCTTTAGTTTGTATTTTACAGGTTTTGGGTGAAAAACGAGATTTTCCGGTCAATTATATTGAAGTGGACAAGGAATTGGTGTTCCGAAGGCATTTTTGGTGTATCTAGAAGATTCCGGATAGGATTTGAAGTCTAGGGGTCGAGTCTGAAGGCTAAAAGGTCACTAGAAGGCAAAAACCGAGTGCGAAAAGGAAAAGAAATCCAAAAACGCGTCGAAAACGCGTCAATAGCCGACTGGAGGTCCCGGGCGATTTGCCCGGGACGTGGGGCGAACCGCCCCACACCAGGCGATTCGCCCGGTGTGTGGGGCGACTCGCCCCACACCTGCCGAATACCTATATATAGTTGCTCAATTTTCTCCGTTTTTCATACTTTCTCAGACCTTTTCTCTCACCTTTCTCATTAGTTTTAGTAGGAATTCTCCAGAGCCTGTTCTGGGGATTTTTAGCATAGGAGACACTTTTTCTTATCGTTTTGGAGCTTGTAAGATCGCGATTCTTCGGAGATTGACAACCTTCGATAACATTGTATCTTACAGTTTTTCTATTTATATTTATTTATCTTTCAACATGTTTTCATTCAATCTTGCTATGATTTCTGTTGATTGCATGACATCTATGAGTAGCTAAACTTATCGTTGGTGATAGTATGTGGTTTCTTAGCGAAGGGTTAATAATTATGCTGATGGTTGTAAAGCGAATCAGACTTTGAGTTATTGCTTTATTTCTTTGATCTATCTAAAACCTCTATCTTCGTAGTGTTGAATAATAACGGAACACAATTGGACAATTCATTGATCAAAGATCTCTATGCAAAACGATCGGGTACTTCATGCATGATTATTAACCTGCTATGCTTTGAATGATCATACTATCACTAACTTCCATTATCTGATAAGAAAAACCTGTGCTAAGTTGTCTGTTGATTTTATATTTTTAAGTTAGATTAGATAACACTAGTTATAGTCCTTAGAGATCGACACTCGAGGTTATTTTACTGCTACACTACGGTTTTCGTTGTAGTTGTGAATTGCCTTTGGCTAAATACAAATTTATTTGATTAATTAGAATCTGACAAATTCCGGTTCATCAATAAAATGATTAAATATAACCAAAATCGTAAAAGTCTACTTCCAGAATAGATTGATAGATTACATCTATTTCAATATACTTTAATAAACCAAAAATTACTCAAAACAAATATAAATAATTAAATTAACTAATTAACATAATTAACCAGATTTATTTAACTGAATTAATCTATATTATACTAATTACAGTTAATATAATAAATTAACAACCTCTCATTAATTAAAACAAATTTATAAAATTAAATAAGAAATCGAAAAAATGGAAGAACAAACTGGTTATTGTTGTACAACATATATAATCTAACAATTTACAACTAGAAAAATCATAATTAAGCACAAAAATTAGAAAGCCCCAAAAAATAGGGTTAGGGTTCTAACCTTTTATTTGGGCAGAGAATCTGAGGTGGTGGCAGTGGTGGATTTGAGGCACCGTCAAATCCTCTACATCCACAAACAAGAAACACAAACAAACAAAGGGAAGAAGATAGAGTCAGATTCGAAACCAAATCAAATGAGAGAAGAAAATTTCGCAGATAAGAAAGGGTAAGAAGATACAAAACATAAACATGAGACTTACCTTGGTGATGTGGTCGAGGTGGTGGTTGTGGTGGTGGAGCCGATCCGTGGTGGTGCTGGTGGTGCTGGTGGATTTGAGATGGGAGGAGAAGAAGGAGTTAGGGAGGAGGAGAAGTGAATGAATCTTTACAGACGATGCCGTCTGTATACTCGACACTTAGCGACGGATAGACTTATCCGTCGCTAGGTGTTCATTTATTTATTTATTTTTTCAATTTTCTTTATTCTGGTCAACAGAGTTAGCGACGCATAGATTTATCCGTCACTAATTTAGCGACAGATAAAATTTATCCGTCGCTAGGTTGATGCCGGATTGACCCTTTCCAATGACGAACTGGGCTTAGAGCGCAGTTCGTCATTATCCGTCGCTAACCGTAGCGATCCGTCGCTAATTAGCGACGGATAGTATCCGTATCTACTAATCCGTCGCTAAATGCCTGATTTCTTGTAGTGCAACCAAGTAGTCCTACTGACTCTATAATCTCAGAAGCATATTTCCTTTGTGAAATATGTATTCCTTTATGCCCTCTTGCTATCTCAAGTCCAAGAAAGAATTTTAGTTTTCCCAAGTCTCTAATCTTGAATTATTGCTGCATTTGTGTGAGTTCCTTATGATCATTTCCTCCAATGATAATATCATCAACATACACAAGAAGAACTAGTACGTAGTTTAGTGACACTCTAGTGAAAAGAGTGTACTCATTCTTTGACTGTACAAATCCAATCTTCACAAGAAAGCTTGTGAGCTAATGATTCCACTGTCTAGAAGCTTGCTTCAAACCATAAATTGATTTGTTCAGTCAGCATACTATTTGTTCATTTTTCTTCCCCTGAATGGTAAGGCGTGGTGGCTGAACCATATTGTAAGAAAATACGGTCAGAGTTACCCCTAGGGTACGCAACAGAATTTCAAAAAATTTCTTAACATACAGGTTAATTGATTATGTATATGCCGTATATTTGTAAACACGTTAATTAGAAGACTAACCTTACTTCCAAAGCAGCTTCCAAGTCTTCGTAATAATCCTGTGTATCTTCTCCTTCGTCGAAGTCGAACATATCTGCAATACTCTGATTATCTGCAAGACAATAAGAGTTAGTTTCCAGCTCCTAGAACCTCAACCTTGGTATCCACGGATGAACAACCTATCGGAAGAATGCTAGGATATTCTTTGTGTGACCAAGAAGACGGGGCGGCGGTTCCTCCGGCAAGGTGGCGCGCGCGTGTGGCTTATAGAGGAGGGGAGAGTTTTTATTTTTTTCTAAGAAAACTGGGTATTCAACTGTGTGAATGTCTATGTCAAAAACTCTCTAATAGTCTACTATATATAGTAGTCAATAGAAGCCTAAAGCATAAGCAATTAGACTTCGTAAAGGAATAAGAATCTAATTCTTATCGCACTAGGAAACCAATATCAAGTCTAGATTCATTCCCAATCAAATTAAAACTCAAACAGGAAAATCTAACTTATACCTTGGACTTCTAATAGGGGAAGGAGTCGAACTCCTTCCCCTACTCCACAACCCTGCGCGCGCGCGCTCATGTCCTACGTGAGATAGGTGGGTCCCAATTTTGGGACCCACTTATAGTTCTAAGGCAATTCAAACTCCAAGTAGATTTTGCCCAAGTGCATATGTTAATTCTAAATTAACATATCCTTTCAAATCAAACTCTATTATATTTCCAAAATATAATCTTTAATTGTATTTACATAAAATACAATTAATTAGTCAATTCAATTAATAATTCCAAATCATTAATTAATTGA
This sequence comes from Plantago ovata, assembly GCA_028274465.1. NCBI lineage: Eukaryota > Viridiplantae > Streptophyta > Magnoliopsida > Lamiales > Plantaginaceae > Plantago > Plantago ovata. Next base: position 58,687,783 of record CM051455.1, read on the forward strand.
GCCACTCAATATTATAATTAATTCCAAATCAATTATAATCCATCAATCACAATTAATTACAAATTAATTGCGATTCCATCTTCAAGGATGTTCTGATAAGCTGAATTATCACATAATGTGACCCATAGGGCCTCATTGTATTAAGCAAGTCCTAGACTAGGCAAAATGGAATTCCTAGACGGTTCCATTTGCAATATTAATACATGAGGACGTTTGAGAGGTTTCTCAAAGCAAACCCTTTCGTTGCGAAGTCTGTTGCGCTCAACGCGGCGATGGTAACGTCCCTTCATCTGACTGACTCGAATGCATCTAGGATCGATGATGTGTCTATCCCAATAATACATCCATGGGCGTCTCAGGAAGTTGCTTGGTTACTAAGATATACTTATGACCATCATAATATATCAATGCACTGGCCAGTGACTTTACCAACACAACTATGAAGACTATGAGCAGTACTCTCCTGTGCTACACATGAGAGATGAATCCTTCACAGAAACACTTATCATCCCCATTTGTATGTAGCCATAATCCTGGATCGTGTCTTAGGTCAACTTCTTATTCAGAGCTGACATCGACGGGTCCACCAAGGATATGGTGCAACAAATATGATGATAAAGTCCTGTAAGTCCAAAGGACGACTGACATCACTTCGACAACTTACCGGTTCCCATAGACACTTAGGTGTAGAGTATACATCGATGGGAGTGTCCGGTGGGTACTTCCATTGTTCGATAATCCTTCTTCGAACAACTATGCGCAGTTATGGGAACGTTTCTCGATTGTCCAACAATCCGTTTCGTGGCCGTGGGATCGGCTCACACTTGCTCCAACAAGTATAACCTCCACGCATTCTAGTCGTCTCATCTGGTTCATTCAGACCCCTACATCCGAGATGAACCTCGACTAGGGAGAGTTTGGGATAGATGATAACTCACATAGCCCCACTATCTGTGTGATCGGTCATCTATCCGAGGGGACATGTTTAATATCAATACAGACAGAAATAGAGATATGACATGTTGCATGTCTGGTGTAATATAAATATGAAAGCGATACTCAATAGTAAAACAACAAACATATATTATATTACGTTGACCTGTGTAATAGTACATATATGCCCTCTATAAGGGCTCCATGCCCTTAATAAGGACTGTCTCTAGGACATATACACTATCAATCTCCCACTTGGACTAGAGCCAGTCACCTTTATGCTTAATACCCAGATTAGCATAATGTCTTAAGTGGACTTCCGCTGATAAGACCTTGGTGAAAGGACCTGCCACATTGTCCGTGGTAGAGACGCGTTCTATACTAACTTCTCCTCTATCAATAATCTCACGTATAACGTGATATTTTCTAAGTACATGTTTGTTCTTGTTTGTAGATCTAGGCTCCCTAGCTTGAGCGACGACGCCCGTATTGTCACAATAAATCGTTATTGGACTGGGAGCAGGAATAACCCTCAATTCCTTCAAGAACTCTGAAATCCAATCAGCTTCTTTCGATGCTTCTGATGCAGCAATGTACTCGGCTTCTGTGGATGAGTCAGCAACCGTGGCTTGCTTAGAACTCTTCCAACAGACAGCTCCTCTGTTCAATTTGAATACGTATCATGTCTGTGACTTAAAGTCATCAGGATCTGATTCAAATTCAGCGTCGACATACCCAAACATCTTTAATTCTGGTTCTCCACCAAACACCAAGAACATCTCTTTAGTCCGTCGAAGGTACTTAAGAATGTTCTTTACAACAGTCCAGTGAGGTACTCCTGGATTCTGTTGGTGTCGACAAGTGACACTAAGCGCATATGCCACATCGGGCCTTGTGCAATTCATTGCATACATTATAGACCCTACTGCCGAAGCATAGGGCACACGACTCATTGCATTTCTTTCTTCATCAGTTTTAGGACCATCCTTAACTCATAAGACAATCCCATGCCTAGCTGGGAGAAAGCCTCTCTTTGAGTCATCCATCTTATAACGCTTCAGTATTTTGTCAATGTAGGTGGACTGTGTCAATCCTAACATCCTCTTGGATCTATCTCTAAAGATCTTGATCCCCAGGATGTAGTTCGCTTCACCCAAGTCCTTCATCGAGAAGGTACTTGATAACCAAACTTTAGTCTCTTCTAGCATAGAGACATTGTTTCCCATGATCAAAATGTCATCAACATAGATGATCATGAAAACGACTCCCTTGTCGATGTGCCTAGCGTAGACACAGGGATCTTCCTTGCTTCTGATGAAGTCAAACGATTTGACAGCTTCATCAAAGCGGATATTCCAGCTCCTTGACGCTTGCTTTAGCCCATAGATGGATCTTTGTAATTTGCATACAGCTGTTGGCCTGGTTTTACTAATAAAACCTTCCGGCTGTACCATATAGACCTCTTCCTCAAGGTTGCCATTGAGGAATGCAGTCTTTACATCCATCTGTCAGATCTCATAATCATAGTAGGCAGCTATCGCAAGTAGAATTCGAATGAACTTCAATTTTTCTACCGGTGAAAAAGTTTCATCATAATCGATGTCATACATTTGCGTGTAGCCTTTCGCCACAAGCCTAGCTTTGTGTGTTTGTACCTTGCCATCGGTATCTGTCTTTCGTTTAAAGACCCATTTGCACCCAATAGGTCTAACCCCTTGGGGCAAGTCTACCAAGTTCCAAACTTGGTTCTCGTACATGGAGTCCATTTCCAATTCCATGGCCTCTTGCCATTTGTCTGAGTCAATATCAATTATTGCCTCTTTGTAGGTCTCGGGATCTTCCCAATCTGATAAGCCGACATCAAGTTCACTGATGTCTTCTATCATAAGGCTTTGCTTCTGAGGTCCTTTTAGGATCCTCTTCGACCTACGGAGCTCGACTGGTTCTGGTGCTTTTCTTTTCTGGCTTCGTGTAACACGAACATTATCAGTGGGTACTGATGCAGCTGGTCGCGCCCCACGACCCTGTTCCCTTGCGGGAGGCTGCTCCTGTGCAACTTGTTGCACATGTTGGTTGACAACGGGTTCTGTTGGTGTGGTTTCAACTGTTGATCTAATCACAGGACTCCCACTGACTATGACATGCCTAGCAAGTGTCATATCATTACCCTTGTCTGCTTCGAAAGCTCCCACGGAACTTGAGTCCAAATCAGAAGATTTAGAGAACTCATGTTCGCGCGTGTCAAAGTCTTGAATTTCTTCAAGTTCTATCATGTCATCTAACCTCTCTTCTTCGAGGTATTCAGCTTCTAAAAACTTGACGTTTCTAGATACGATCACCTTGTGATCTTCAGCATGATAGAATTCATAGCCTCTCGTCTGACGAGAATAGCCTATGAAATATACTTTGACACCCTTGGCATCTAACTTATCAGTGAGCATCAGTTTGACTATCGCAGGACAGCCCCAAGGTCTAAGATAGCCCAGTGAGGGCTTCTTTCCCTTCCATAACTCATAAGGAGTTTTCTCCACTGATTTAGATGGTACACTGTTCAGAATGTAGATTGCAGTTTGTAGTGCATATCCCCACAGATATTTTGGAAGAGTCGAGAATCCAATCATTGATCTTACCATGTCTAACAAGGTGGGTTCGATTCCTTCTCTCAGACACACCATTTAACTGTGGTGTTCCAGGAGGAGTCCATTGCGATTGAATTCCATTTTCCTTCAAGTAGTCGATAAATTCTTCACTAAGGTATTCACCTCCTCGATCTGATCGAAGAGGGATTATCCTTAGGTTCAATTCATTCTCGACCTCATTCCTAAACTCCTTGAATTTCCCAAAGGTCTCGGATTTATTCTTCATAAGATAAATATATCCATACCTTGAGAAATCGTCAGTAAAGGTAACGAAGTAAGGATAACCCCCACGCGCATGGACTTTAAAAGGTCCACATACATCGGTATGTATGAGCTCTAAGCAGCGAGTGGCACGAATACCTTGTCCAACAAAAGGTTTGTTCGTCATCTTACCCTTAACACATGATTCACATGTACCATATGATTCAAAATCAAATGGTTCTAAGTAGTCCAACTTCCTTAGTCTTTGAATCCGTGTTTCATTGATATGGCCTAGCCGACAATGCCATAGATAAGATGGATTATTCTTCCTACTTGAAGACGGTTGTTTGTTATGTATTTGAAATAAAGGTAGACTACTTTGCAAAATATATAAACCATTCACTAAGCGAGCTTTTCCATAATACTGATCATTTAACGAAAAATAACAAGTATTATTCGCAAATCGAAAGGAAAAACCCATATTGTCTAACAATGGGATGGAAATAATATTTCTGACAATGGATGGAACAAAATAAACATTATCAAGTTCTAAACATTGTCCCGAAGGTAAATCTATCTTGCTGCGTCCAACGCGTTTGGCTTCAACTGGATTGCGGTTCCCAACATGCAAGTCGATTTCACCTTGCTTGACTAGCCTGTGATCAATTAGCCCCTGCACATCATTACAAATGTGTGAGCCACGGGCTGTATCTAATACCCAACCATTGGAGTCAAAGGTAGTCATGTTCATTTCAATAACAAACATACCTGAGCCAGAAGCCGATGGCTTCTTAGCTTGATCTGCCCTAAGCTTAGGGCAATCTTTCTTCCAATGTCTTTTCTGCAAGCAGAAAAGACATTCATCTGTGCGTACCGTTCCGCTTCTATTGAACTTCCTTTTCTGGTTCGGACGCTTAGGCTTATCACTCCAAGTGTTAGCCTTGGCTCCCGACTTTCCCTTACCCTTAGCACCTTTGTTTCTCGGGTTTGGTTTAGACGGTTGCCCAACAAGCATGATCGAATTTTCCTTCTTAGGAAGAGTTTGATCATATGTCTTTAGCAGATTATGAAGTTCAGGCAGTGTTACGTCCTTCGCATTCATCCTGTAGTTAACGATGAACAGCGAATACGAACTCGGCAATGATTGAAGGACAAAGATCACCATGATCTTGTTCTCTAGCTTAATGCCGGCATCGGCAAGCTTTCCAAAGAGATCAATCATTTTGAGAACATGCTCAGACATGTTCCCTCCTTCATTGAGCTTGCATCTGTGTATCTCTTTGATCAAATCAAATTCAACACTTCTAGCTGTCGTCTTAAAGAGCGACTCAAGATGCTTCAGCGTCTCATACGGCAACATGCTTTCATGTTGCCTCTGCAGCTCATTCCTCATTGCCGCCAGCATAATACACTGCGCGGATGTAGCATCCTCAAGATGCTTATCAGACTTTGCCTTGTTGGCTTGATTCCAAGCAGCAACCTGATCGGCAGTCTGATTTTCGGGGCACACGGAAATGACCTCGTCCAAGACGTACTCAATCTTTTCGTATATCAGCACCAAACGTATATTCCTGATCCAATCTAGGAAGTTTGGTCCGGTCAAAATTTACTTCTCTAAGACAGCACGGAGCGAGATGCTCGCCATTTCTAATATCCTAAGGAGAAATACGAAAATAATAAATCAACTATTGAAATATTACTTCTAAATACACAGTCAACATAACTAAACAACAAGGTCCTTTAGCTGTTTAGCTCCCACTATTTTCACATATGCTTGCCCCCAAAACAAACATACGGGTAATGTCCAACAAGTTACCGTAGTGGCCAAGATCCAAATCCATACTATGTTATACTCCAACGGGGGCTGGTCGCATAGCATAATATGAACGGTAGGACTATCCAATTGCGTCACTCAACTCTTGGTTGTTAAATCTAATATAACCCGATGCCCTACATACTGTACCTATCGAGGTCGCTAGATACAATATGCAGTAAGTCATAACCATAGGCTTACTCTAATCTGACGATCACTGCGAGTCTGTAAGACGAGGTCGCCAATACAAGAAAACGCAATGAAAGTTCAGAATTAAAGCACCATATGGAAAGCATCTCAGAAATACATACATATATATATATTTCTGTACTTATATTGGTTGGGGCTTGTCGCTTGAGGGTTGTTATCAGTCATCTACAAACAAATAAGGGCGCCGCCTACCCATCATGCATGAGCGGTCTACACGTAATGGATGCCTCCTATCCATTCTAGTTCTAAACGCGGTCAAGCACATAATGGGTGCCGTCTACCCATACATAAATATGTGGTCCGATATATAAGAGGGCGCCGCCTACCCTCGCATGCATAGCGGTCGAACGGAAAGTAAAATACTTGGTATTTAAACATGCATTGTCAAACAATAGCATATCGGGCAAACAAAACAAGTAGTAGCCTATGTGGATGCAAAGTGACTTCATAATTTCATTATGAAAATTATAGTCCCATACTTATAATCTCTATGAAATAATTGAAAATTTTGGACTAGATTGAAAAATCGAAAATTCTATTGACCAAGTAGATATTTTCGAAAACCCGAAGGACTTAATTGTAATTTTGAAACCTTGGAGGTGTTAAATCTAAAATTCAAAAGTAGAAGGACTAATTTGCAATAAACAATAAATTGATAAATTACAAATAAGCCCTTTAACTTTATACTAATTAAATTTAACCCCTCTAGTTAAAAACAATTACAATTAAATCATATTTATATTCCAAATATAAAATTCAATCCCCAAAATTTTCAAAATTCGATTTTGGGTCCAACCCCGAAAAATATATATATATTAAAATATGGGCGCCTGCGGCACGGGTGCGGGTGCCGCGGGTACGGGCGCCTGCGGCACGCAGGCCTGCGCCGCGCAGGCGGCCCGGTCGAAAATATATATATATATATATATATATATATATATATATATATATAATCTTTTTTTTTGAAAAATATAAATTCTAAATTTATATAAAAACAAAACTTTTGAAATCGAATTAATCATAGAATCAATTGTATCCACATATCTACAAAATCATACAATATATATACGTATATACATAATCAATTAACCTGGTTCTGATACCACTGTAAGAAAATACGGTCAGAGTTACCCATAGGGTACGCAGCGGAATTTCAAAATTTTTCTTAACATACATGTTAATTGATTATGTATATGCCGTATATATGTAAACACGTCAATTAGAAGACTAACCTTACTTCCAAAGCAACTTCCAAGTCTTCGTAATAATCATGTGTATCTTCTCCTTCGTTGAAGTCGAAGATGTCTGCAATACTCTGATTATCTGCAAGACAATAAGAGTTAGTTTCCAGCTCCTAGAACCTCAACCTTGGTATCCACGGATGAACAGCCTATCGGAAGAATGCTAGGATATTCTTTGTGTGACAAAGAAGACGGGGCGGCGATTCCTCCGACAAGGTGGCGCGTGAAAGTATATATGTCCTAGAGACAACCTACGATAGGGACGATATGTACTTGATCACATTCAGTTATTGTTATTTATTTATGTTCATTTATTTATACATTATTAAATACAATTGGCATTACATTTTTATGAATACATTGTTTGGTTGTTTGAATTATTCGATAAAATGTTCGCAACGACTTAAGGTAATCACCAAGCTAGTGGGAGCTTGTGTGTCAATAATTAAGTCCTAAAATAAGCCACTAGCTGAAGGTCATTGAGATACGGGATATCAATGATGCGATTGAAGTTAGCATATCTTGCATTAGATTCTTCGAGGATGTAGTAGGTCTCACTGCTACGAATGAACTTGGTTATTCATGATGAACATATGGATACTTTGGAAAGTGTTGGCATACCCAACCGAGAAACCATTTGGTAAAGCTATTTAAGTGTCTATGGTAGTATCGGTGTGTAGGGTGATGTTAGTAGTCCTTAGACTTGAGGTCAATACTACATCATATGTGGAATAATGTACTTTGACCATGCGCAACGCTTGCACTCTTAAAGTAGGGTAGATACGGCATGTGTTGGGTACATTAGGAAGCATATGGTGTGAGTGATTGGGCCAAGATAGGATTCATTCCTCCGTAATAGATACTAGGAGAGAATACTCACTTCTCATATTTAGTGCGATCACAAAACCGGTGGCCACCGTATGTGAATTGTCAAAATGGTATTTGGACATAATTCATAGATCGACTAATAAGATTGAGAGACAATGAATGAAGTTATTAGAATAGACACATAACCATATTCTAGACTCATTCGTATATTCGTGAATGAAGGGAACGTATCATCAAAGTGCCTTACGCTACAGGTGGTTTGTTTTCCTCACAAACGTTCCTTGCATATTAATATTATTAATATTGTCTGATAAATTGTCTAGGAATTTATTATGACCTTAATTGGATTGTTGCTTAATATGCAAGGCCCTATGGGTCACACTTCAAGGTGGTGTTTCTACAAACAAGCTATGTATATTGGATTAAATATTAATTAGATTAATATTAAATTATTATACAAAATATATAATAGAATTATTATTAATTAGATTAATATTAATTTATTATATGTGAAATATATTTAGAAATATAATGAATTGATTTAAATTGGATTTAATTAATTAATTGAAGACTTGTGCATTTGGACGGGATTTAGAATGAGGTCCAAATAAAGGAAAAGGAGAATTAAAATTAGTAAATAAAACAAAACCAGGCAGCTGGGTCAAAACTTTGACCCAACTGATGGGCGTGAATGCTGCCCCATGTTTCTTTTTTGTTTTATTTGTTTTTTTTTTATTTTTCTTCTTTTCCTTTAATTCTTTCTTTTAGTAATTTGATTTATCTGTTTGTTAGTTAGTTGATGACTTTTGAAGTCTCCTAGTCAATTAGATTTGCTGGGATATAATCTTACGTGATTTTCTAAACAAACTTACTGACTAAATCAGAAAGAAAGAATATTAGTCTTTATTCACAACAAACGTAAAATACTTTTCTGATAGTCAGAAAATATTCTTTCTCTATATAGCTAAAAAATAAATAGAATAACATGCTAGCGTTCTTGATAGAAATCACTGCCCATGGATACCAAGGTCGAAGGAATTAATCAACCTGTTGATGGGCCATCTTGGAGATTTTGTTGACGAAGATTTCATCCCTGGCGAAGAAGAAATCAACCAGCCGGACGAGGAGATTGCAAGGCTTTGTCTGGAGATTGAGGAACAGCTACCCGGTGAATTTGCTTATCTACTAGAGGACACGTAAGTGATTTGTTCTAGTTTAATAAAAGAATATAGTCATATCAGTTTAGTGAGATTAAAAAAAAATTAAACTTCCGCTGCTTAGCCTTAGAGGCAATTTTTCTCACTTTTACTAACAATGGTATCGGAGCTGGGCTGATTCATGACTATATTCATTCATGATTTTTATTTATTGTTGTTGTGGATTATTATATGTATGTAAAATATATAAAATTTTCAGATCTTTGATTGGATTTAAAGAAAAGAAAGATGGGTTTTTTTTCTGTATGTATTTTATTTCTAGATTCTTCATATTAGATTTAAAGAAAGGAAATAAATCACATTCATATTTTATTTTTCCAGATCCATTTTATTAGATAAATAGAAAAGGGAAAATCAAAAAAAAAAAAAAAAGGAAGAATGGAGTCAGTCGACTCCATCCTCACGCCGGAACAGTAACCGGCAAGGTGGAGATGGTACTCCACCGGAGCTTGGCTCCTTATCACCGTTTTTCATCTTCTTCGTTTCAATCTCTTCTTCTCTGTCCCTCAAGTAACAAGGTTGATTTGGTTTATGGGTTATGGAGCTTTGAAACTCCATTAATGGTGATTTCAAGCTTTGTAAACATAAACCTCGAATCAAACCAAAACTATATGGAGAAGAGTCATTGGAACATGGGAAGGATGAAGCAAGCAAGAACCGGGTCGAACAGAATCGATTGGGTTGATTCCGTTCAACCCGATCGGACGGTTTATATAAAAAAAAAAGTTTGTTTTTCGTTTTTTTTCTGGGAATTGAATGCTTGCGAGTTCATCTTGGATGACATATGATGTTTAGAACACGATTTGGACCTTGAATTCGAAGTTGAAATGAAGATTAAAGGTTTTGGAAACTTTTCTTAGTTGCAGGGACTTAATTGAAAAATTGCAGAAAATATGTGGGTTGCTAATAGTCAAGAAGGAAGACTCCAGGGACTTGTGACCCAATTTGACAGTTTCTGTCTTATTGGGGCTCAAGCCCTTGAACTTCTGATTGTTGCGAATTGACTCCAGAATTTGCTAAATGTTTTCAAATTGACCCAGAAACTTAATTTTAACTTTCTGCGAATTATAAAGAGGTCCCTGGAGTTTTAGAAACTTGTTATTTAATTTATAAATGGTTTATAAATTATATTTAAACCCTCTTAACACTTTTGGAAAGTGATTAAAATGTTTAGAGACATAAATATAAGTTTATAATATTTAGTAGCATGTTTGTTAGTTTATAAATAGTTTATAAACTACATTTTAATAGTAATGTAATGCTTTGGAAGATTATATTATTATTAAAACTTGTTTTTAATGTTTTGATAATTCTTAGAGAATTTATTAATTAGATTTTGACTTACATATAATGATAATAATCCACAACAACTACTTATATGCTCCCAACTTGGTTGTATCACATGTATTGAATGTCTAAATGAGCAATTTAATATTTAAATATTGTATTTAAATATCGTTAGTCCGCTTTTATTGTATGGGTAGGCGGCACCCATTAGTTTCCGGACCGCATCTGTCATATGCATGGGTAGGCGGCACCCATTACTTGCTAGTCCGCAATTGATATGTATGAGTAGGCGGCACTCATTACTTGTTGGACCGCATTGGATGAGCCTTGGGTAGGCGGCACCCATTATGTGATGCATGTTAGGGATCTTGGTCAAGCGATTAAATACCCCCATTTAAATGTTCCCCAATTAATTTAAGTCTCGATTAAATCGCATGATGTCACCCATCATAATTGAAGGTTAAATGGACTTACTAATCTCGTGGGTAATATGCACCATAGTGCTTACTCCGTTTGCCGTAAGAAAGTTGCCTTCATAGGGCCATTGTTGGTGCCGTATGATGGTTATGACTTACTTGAATTATGTCGAGTCGCCATAGCGTCAGACATATTTTGAGGACATCGATCAAAATGGTTTTGATCAACCAAGAGTTGTATTGTACAATTGGTTTGGAGACCTACCTGTTTGGTTATTATAGTGATCAGCCATAGCTGGGGCTATAATAGTGCAAGCATGGATCTTGGCTCACTACAACTATTATAAAATGATGGTTCATACTCTCTAAAGGGTTCAGGAGTATGTGAAAATAGTGAGAACTGAATAAAGCTAAAGTCCTAGTTTATTTAGTCGCTGATTGTGATCATAAAAGTTATTTTAGAGTATTAATTTCAGTTTTATTTATTTACTTCTCTAGGTCTAAAAAGATGGCCAATTTATCCATAAGAATGATCTTGGAGAAATGCACACTTACTGGTCCAAACTTTATGGATTGGATCCGTAACATTCGTTTGGTGCTTAGGCAAGAGAAAATTGAGTACGTCTTGGACGAACCAATCCCCACTCCTCCTACTATTGCTGCTGAGCTTGCTAAGTTTGACAAAGTTGCTCACCAGAAGCACAAAGATGATGCTGCTAATGCACAGTGTGTTATGCTAGCTGCAATGGCTATGGAGCTGCAAAGGCAACATGAAAACATGATGCCATATGAAATGCTTGTGCACCTCAAAAGCCTCTTTGGAACTGTTTCTAAGTGTGTTGAATTTGATCTTCTTAGAGAAATCTTCAAAATGAGGATGTCTAAAGGAGGTAATGTGTCTGAACACGTGCTCAAGATGATTGGACTCATTGAGAAACTGGCAACTACTGGAATCAAATTTGAGAACCGTGTTTCAGTCATCATCATCCTTCAATCATTGCTGGATTCATATTCCACATTCATCATGAATTACAATATGAATGCCAAGGATGCTACACTTCCTGAAGTCCATAATATGCTTAAGACCTATGAACAGGCTCAACCTAAGAGGAAGTCTGTTATGTTGGTTGGATCATCTGTGAAGGCTCACCCTAAGGGCTATGGCTCAAAGGGTAAGACTAAGTGATGAACGGAGATTTGTCAGGTCTCGGTTCAGTCAAATAAATTTGTTATTAAGCCAAAGGCAATCCACAACTACAACGAAAACCGTAGTGTAGTAGTAGAATGACTCGAGTGTCGTTCTCTCAGGACTATACTAGCTTTATCAAATCTAATTAAGAATATAAAACAGCAAATAGAAAGCAATAGGGATTTTCAAGCAGATAATGGAGGTTGGTGATAGTATGGTCCTTCTTAACATAATGGGTCGATAATCATGCATAAATTCCTCGGTCTTGCATAGAGATCTTTGAATCAATCTTGGGTCCTTGTTGCAAGTATTAAGCACTACGAAGATAGTATGGGTCTGACTCATTAACAACTAACGTCCTAATGTGTTCCGTAATTATTCAACACTACGAAGATAATTGGTCTGATTGATTTACAAGTGTCCAAGTGTGCATAATAATCAATACAACATACGAGAATTTTGGTTGCAACTGATCAACGAAATAAAGCAATGACACGGAGTATAATGTGCGATATAGCCATTAGCATGATTATCTTCACTCGCTAAGAATTTACATACTACCACCAACGATAAGTTTAGCTACTCATAATAGGCATGCAATCAATAGCAATCATAGAAGAAACCATATTGAAAGAAGAATAAAATAAGTAGATAAAAACTGTAAGATACAAAGTTACCGAAGGTTGTCAATCTCCGGATGATTGCGATCCTACGCGCTCCAATCTGCTATGAAAAAGTATCCCCTAAGCTACGGAACTCCCAGGACAGGCCCTGGGAAGTTCCTACCTAAAACTATAGAGAGATGTGAGAAAGTAGGCTTGGAAAGATCTGATTTTCGGAGAAAAAACTTGCAACTATATATAGGCCCGAATTTCTTCTGGGGCGGTTCGCCTCTGGCTGGGGCGGTTCGCCCCACAGTATAAACGCGGAATTTCCGCGTTTTTGACGCGGATTTGGATTTCTTCACCTTTTCGGACTCGATTTCAGACTTCTAATGGCCTTCTAACCTCCAGATTCGACCCCTAGACTCCAAATCCTATCCGGAAACCTTCATATACTCCAAATAGGCTTCTGGAACACCAATTCCTTGTAGACTTCAATATAATTGCCCGTAAATCTCCGAATTTCAACCAAAACCTGTAAAATAAAATCTAAAGGGAAACGTGACACTATTCTAATAAAATGTACTAAAATATAGCTAAATTAACATAGAGGATAGCTAAAATAGGTGAAAAAGACTCGAATGAAAGTGTAAAATACACATTCATCACTAAGCAAACCAAGAAGCCAAAGATTGGACCTAAGGCTAAGGTTTTAAGCGTAAGGCTGGAAATTAGAAAAAGGTGGTGAACATGGAGAAGGAGACGTGTCTTTACTGCAAGCAGAAAGGACACTGGAAGAGAGACTGCCCAAAGGCAATTGCTGATGGAGTTGTGACCTTGCATGGTGCATCTGGCTCCCATCAAGGTAATGATGCATGCTAAGATACGAATAGTTGCCCCGTGCCTATGAAACTGAGGACTTACTGCTGTTCCACCATGTTAAGACTTTTCCTCAAAACAGGTCGAACCAGTACTGGCTCTCATCAAACGAAGGAGGGTTCCCTATAAAAGATTACTCTCCTCTATTCTACCCATCTCTCAAGTAAAGCCTTAAGCTATTCACCACTTCCTGAATGGCAGGACGAGGGTGGTCTAGAACAGATGACACTTAAGACAAAAAAGATAAAAAATAGAAAAAACACAATTACGAACAATACGAAAAATGGAAAAGACTCAACACTTTGCTAAACTGCTATTTGGCTTTTCTTTTTTGGACCCTTCTTTGCTTTTTTGGGGTCTTCTCTTTTTTTTTTCTTTTTTTTTTCTTCTTTCCAGATTCTTTTTTCATTTTCTTTTTCTCTTTTTTCCTGGAATTTTTCTTTCTTTTTTTTTGAATTTTTTCAAGCCAGCAGTAGCATAACAAAGAGAGAAACAAAAGACTCACACGACTTCCCCAAACCTATTCGAAAGAATAGGTTGGAGTACAAAATTACGGAAAAGGAAAAATAAACTCACGATACGAAAATGAAAAATAGAAACAAGTCTAACGATGGTGTAACCCCCTCCCCAAACCTATTCGGAAGAATAGGTTATAAACAAAGGATCACACAACCTCACACTACCTCCTTCCTAGGCATTTAGCAATCTCAAAGCATGGTGAAGACTTGTTGCCTCTTAGGTACATAATTACTCGGGAAAACAACCATAAGACCCTAACATGCATCATCCTATTATAAAGGCCTTCGTGAACCGCAGTAGAGAAAACACCACTAAGTGATGTCGAGACTACCATGCTTAACTAAGTGCAATACATAAATGTGACAAGCCAAGCGAGAAAAACCTCAAACAAATTCATAGAGATGAAGCATACGATTAATGGCATAGCTAGTTGATCTACCCAATAAAAAATTTCAAAAATTCGGCAATAAACTCCATGTAAAACATGCAAGACTATCCTAGGATGAATGCAACCTAAAAAATCTAAGAAAGCAGTAAACGTGCAAATGCAAACAAAGAACAAGATAAAACATGCGAGATACTATACTCATCCTACCAATTCCAAGCTCCAAACTAACAACATCAGATCACTTAAATCCCATCCCCCTCATGAAATTAACGCTAGTCCCTAGCAGTAAGAAAATGAGGAAATAAGATATGATACTAGATGTTACCCCATGGTTTGGCCTCGGTCGGCTGAGTATGCTGCTCTTGAGTTATTGGGCCTCTTCTGGGAGCTTCATATATGATCATCGGGACTTGTGGTTGTGGCAGTAGTTCCATCAAAAGTTCAGATAGGACAAATTCAACCATCGGTATCATCATCGTCCCTCTTGTCTTCATTGTCACTACTGTCACGCACATCCTCACTAGTAGAGTTGTAGTGGCAGGTTGAATTCTCAAGATTAACCGCCGCTGTTATGGAATTCTCCATCCTGTAGCCCTCCAATAGGATGTGAACTGTTGAAGGGGAAAGGGCAGTGGTATCAGGACCTCCCCCTCCAACGGTTTACTCCACGAGAAGGTTTCAGTTAGCTGTTCGGATACTCAGAAGTCTTCTACCTTTTTCTCCAATTTTGTCCACATTCTCTACAGTTGATGCTCCCAATATCAATGTTATGCTCCTTCTAGAGGCAGGCAAGGGGCACCCCAACAAGGTGCTGGGTACCCATGTCATTACGTTTTGGAACCAAGCTAGCGCTTCGGAACCTTCGAGCAACTTCGGACTCAAGATCGAATCCGTTGCGGCAAGACTGTCCCGGTGCCTTCCTATTCACTTGAACTCTGTAGTCCTCGTGATGGAGTGCTGACATAATAGTGGTTTCTGACCCTTCGGTGGTGCATGAATAGGCATAGGAGTCCTTACTCCAGGTGTATTCTAACTCCTCCTCTCGGATAATCCACGACGTTGTTGCCAAACCCCTTGGCTCGAACGCGCATCTAGCGAGATCACCTTCCTTGACATGGTTCTTCACAGCAATCATACGGGAATACTCCCTTCCCTTAGTATGGTACCTACAAACAGCGATTAGCACCTCGTACAACTCAAAACAGACTCAAATATATGCTAGTGTAAAAGCGAGACACACAAGTGATAAATTCAACAAACGAACTCCCCAAACCGCAATGTCTAGCCTAGCTACTTCATCATGCAACATATCAACGTAACTATTACATGAAATACATCACATCATGCTCTTACTAGACAACCAATATCTTTGATAACAAGGCTCAATTTAAACCATAGCAGCGCAAAAATTTGACCAGCATAAATCCTCAATCTCAACTAATAAGCATTCTATCGTCAAATCCACCAATATTACACCAATAAACATATCCATATACTAGAAATTAAAGATAAAGACATAATGCATAACGAGATATATCATCTAATAGCAAAATACCCAAATCAACAATTCAAGCAAAATTGAACATGCAATTGATAGTAAATAACATGTCTAATCACATAAACAACATACCCATGCATCAAACAAGCATAATTGAAGCTCAAATTAGAAAACCCCCAAATTCGAAAATTAGGGTTCTTAAAGATGATACCTCAGATCTGCAAATCTAACGAATTAGGATGAAATCTGTTCGGATAGGATGATAGATCATGTAATAGGCTTCGAATTAAGCTAAAGAACACTCAATTTGGTCAAGAAACGAAGAAGTTATGAAGATTTAGAAGCAAAATCGCACTTTTCGGGTTTTTTGGGAGTATGGATGAAGAAGAATGAAGAAAATAATGATTTGGGGTTGAAATCCGCATTTTTTAAGATCTGGGACTGTGGGGCGGTTCGCCCCACCACGAGGCGGTTCGCCCCCCAAGTGGGGCGGTTCGCCCCGTGCTCCCCAATGCGGGGAGACGGGTCCCGATGTCAGAAATGCGGTTTTAATCCCGAAACTAATTTTTTCAAAAAACCACTCGAAAAATCTCACTCGAACAAAAGCATATATGACACACACATGAACAATTTCGCATATGAGAAGCAAATAATTCATGAATGAATGCATGCAGAAGAGCAGTAAAGAAAGCGATAAAAAATTCCGGGTTGCCTCCCGGATAGCGTCATTGTTTTAAGTCTTTGACTCGACTCCTGTCTGCGCCTATCTCTTCTTTTTGCGGGTACTAGGCTTCCCCTTCATTGATCTCCTTTCCATGCCACGAACCTGTGAATAAGAAAGAATATAGGCTGCAAGACCACAATAGTGAGTAGTAATATCAGGCGGTTCAGGTGGATCAGGTATGGCTTGCAATATGTGTTGCTTGCCATTTACTTCGATAGTGCAAGTTCTTTGGTAGATATCCATCATCGAGCGTAGCTTGGTCATGAATGTTTGCCCTAAGAGTATGACATCCCCCTTTCCAGGTGCAGATGCCGGCATAACTACGAAATTGGTGTATATAGATGCTTCACCAATCTTGACCAACACATTTTTTACAACTCCCTCGGGTCTCATGAATGATCCATCCGCCAGTCGCACAATAGCCCTTTCCTCAGATAGTTTTCCAAGGTTACTCTTTTCAAACACATTCAAAGGAATTATGTTTGAGTAGGATCCCGTGTCTAGTGTGGCACGGACATCTTCAAGCTCACCAATCCCTACCTTAACATCGAAACTTTTAGGGAGTGGTTCGGGATCCTCTTCCTCCTCATCACTTGCGTCAGAACTAAGGTCCTCCTCTTCTTCCTCAGCCTGTAGAAGTTCTTCCTTCATGCAACACTCGCACCTAACGACCTTCTCAGTGTTGCCTTGTTCCCTACTTGCTCTTCGGTCGATCAACTCTTGCATCTTTTGATGGGCAAGCCTAGTGCTCTCTTCCAGCTTATCAAGCCTTGCCCTAGTCTTCTCAGAATCTTCCTCATAACGTTTGAGAAAACTTTGTGTGTGATCAACCATCTTTTGTAAGTTCTCCACCAGTAGAGCCGACTTCGACTTCGGTGGCTCTTTCGGAGCGGGGTTTTCGCAGTGATCATTACCATAGTTCAGCCTGCTACGGTCTTGGTTAGGTCCATAAGTTTGGTTAGCCGGTGCATATCCTTGATTGTTACGGTATCCTCTTCTCCAGAATCCACCTCGAGGATTCCTACCGTCTTGTCCGTAGCTAACTTCTTGAGTACCAAACTCCGTAGCAAAGGCTTCTTCTTCGCCTCCTCGAGTCCAGTTGCCATCATCGTATGCCAACTCCGATCTACACATATGAGCTCCATGCCCATAGTTCTTGCATATTCGGCATACTTCGTTCGAAACAGTTATTCCGGTGGCGCTCTTGAGGACTTGCTTCAATTCGTTGGTAAAGCACCCGAATTGATCCCCATTCCCCCTGTACATAGGGGCTTCTTGAGTCGGTGGAGCTTCAGTTCCACGTCTCCTAACCATTGCTCTTGGGTCCTTGAACTGCGAACCCTTAGCGAGCCTTTCGAAAACTACCCAGACAGCTTCTGCGGTTTCCTCCCAAATATTGCATCGGCATTGAAAATCCACAACTTGTTGTTCTCGAAGGTTAGTCCATTGTAGAAGTGTTGGACTAAGTCGGAAAGTTCAAAACCATGGTGAGGGCACTTGTTCGTGAGATCTTGGAATCTCTCGAATGCGGTGTAGATGGTCTCATCATAGTCCTGCTTGAATCCAGTGATTTGCGCCTTTAGCGCGGTAGTCAGAGTGTGTGGGAAGTATTTCTCCATGAAAGCTGAAAAAACCTTTTCCCAAGTGTCCAGCGAGCCGGCTGGTAGAGAACTCAGCCATGACTTGGCTATGTCGCCAAGTCCCATAGCAAAAACCTTCATCCTCAACTCATCCGTTGTTATGTCAGCTCCGGGTCGTGGGAGTTGGTTGACGAAATCATCGATATCGTTCAAGTACCCCATCACATCTTCCCTTGACAAGCCATAGAACCTTGGAAGTTGTTGGAATGCGTGGTTCTTGATTTCCAGATCTCGGGTTGCGGGCGAAAGAACAATCGCCGGTCCCCTCATACGATCCTTGGTGGGTTGTACCCATGCCTTCAGTGGTCTAGCTTCTGCCATTCCGTCGATTTCCTTGAAAAGACTAATTAGAGATTCAGAGAAATCGGTTTCCTCTATTTCCTCTAGTGCGCGCCTTTCAAGTAGTCGCCTTCTCTGGTGGTAGACTCTATCGATCTCAGCAATTGAATCAGCAAGCGGTGTTCCTGCAGAACGTGTATGCGGCATACACAATCTGTGACAGACTAGGAAAGGTGATTAGAAACAAATCCGAAAAGCAGAGAGAGATTAAAAAGGAAAACTAAAACTAATAGATTTAGGAATCTAAAGCTGTAAATATAAACAAATTAAACAGAAAAAAGGAGTATAGTCCCCGGAAACGGCGCCAATTTGATGAACGGAGATTTGTCAGGTCTCGGTTCAGTCAAATAAATTTGTTATTAAGCCAATGACAATCCACAACTACAACGAAAACCGTAGTGTAGTAGTAGAATGACTCGGGTGTCGTTCTCTCAGGACTATACTAGCTTTATCAAATCTAATTAAGAATATAAAACAGTAAATAGAAAGCAATAGGGGTTTTCAAGCAGATAATGGAGGTTGGTGATAGTATGGTCCTTCTTAACATAATGGGTCGATAATCATGCATAAATTCCTCGGTCTTGCATAGAGATCTTTGAATCAATCTTGGGTCCTTGTTGCAAGTATTAAGCACTACGAAGATAGTATGGGTCTGACTCATCAACAACTAACGTCCTAATGTGTTCCGTAATTATTCAACACTACGAAGATAATTGGTCTGATTGGTTGACATGTGTCCAAGTGTGCATAATAATCAATAAAACATACGAGAATTTTGGTTGCAACTGATCAACGAAATAAAGCAATGACACGGAGTATAATGCGCGATATAGCCATTAGCATGATTATCTTCCCTCGCTAAGAATTCACATACTACCACCAACGATAAGTTTAGCTACTCATAATAGGCCTGCAATCAATAGCAATCATAGAAGAAAACATATTGAAAGAAGAATAAAATAAGTAGATAAAAACTGTAAGATACAAAGTTACCGAAGGTTGTCAATCTCCGGATGATTGCGATCCTACGCGCTCCAATCTGCTATGAAAAAGTATCCCCTAAGCTACGGAACTCCCAGGACAGGCCCTGGGAAGTTCCTACCTAAAACTATAGAGAGATGTGAGAAAGTAGGCTTGGAAAGATCTGATTTTCGGAGAAAAAACTTGCAACTATATATAGGCCCGAATTTCTTCTGGGGCGGTTCGCCTCTGGCTGGGGCGGTTCGCCCCACAGTATAAACGCGGAATTTCCGCGTTTTTGACGCGGATTTGGATTTCTTCACCTTTTCGGACTTGGTTTCAGACTTCTAATGGCCTTCGAACCTCCAGATTCGACCCCTAGACTCCGAATCCTATCCGGAAACCTTCAGATACTCCAAATAGGCTTCTGGAACACCAATTCCTTGTAGACTTCAATATAATTGCCCGTAAATCTCCGAATTTCAACCAAAACCTGTAAAATAAAATCTAAAGGGAAACGTGACACTATTCTAATAAAATGTATTAAAATATAGCTAAATTAACATAGAGGATAGCTAAAATAGGTGAAAAAGACTCGAATGAAAGTGTAAAATACACATTCATCACTAAGCAAACCAAGAAGCCAAAGATTGGACCTAAGGCTAAGGTTTTTAAGCGTAAGGCTGGAAATTAGAAGAAGGTGGTGAACATGGAGAAGGAGACGTGTCTTTATTGCAAGCAGAAAGGACACTGGAAGAGAGACTGCCCAAAGGCAATTGCTGATGGAGTTGTGACCACGCATGGTGCATCTGGCTCCCATCAAGGTATGTTTGTCATTGAGATAAATATGTCTACACAAAACTCGAATTGTTGGGTATTAGATACTGCTTGTGGCTCACACATTTGTAACAATTTGCAGGGGCTCATTGATAGCCGACAGGTTAGACCAAGGGAAATTGATCTACGCGTAGGAAATGGATCGTCCGTTGCTGCCCTACGTGTTGGAACTTATAGATTAAATTTACCCTCGGGTTTTGTTTTAGAATTGAATAATTGTTATTTCGTTCCTTCTATTGTAAGAAACATTATTTCCATTCCTATGTTAGACAATGAAGGGTTTTCCTTCCGTTTTGCCAATAATAATTGTTATTTTTCGCATAATGGTATTGATATTGGAAATGCTCCTCTTATGAATGGTTTGTACTTACTTGAATGTAGACATAATTTATTTCATATACAAAACAAACGACCAAAGCTTGATAATTCAAGAAATATCACTTACTTGTGGCATTGTAGACTTGGTCACATTAATGAGACAAGAATTGCAAGGTTAAGAAAGTTAGACTATTTAGCACCATTTGATTTTGAATCATATGGGAATTGTGAATCATGTCTTAAAGGAAAAATGATCAAGAAACCTTTTTCCGGAAAAGGTACTCGTGCTAAACAAGTACTTGAGTTAGTTCACTCTGATGTGTGTGGACCTTTTAAAACTCAAGCTAGGGGTGGGTATTCTTACTTCATAACCTTTACCGATGATTTCTCTAGGTTGTATCTTATGAAATACAAATCTGAAGCTTTTGAGAAATTCAAAGAATATAAGGTTGAAGTAGAGAAACAACTTGAAAGAAGTATCAAGACTCTTCGATCAGATCGAGGAGGAGAATACTTAAGTAAGGAATTTTTGGATTACTTAAAGCTTAATGGAATTCAATCGCAATGGACTCCACCAGGAACACCACAAATGAATGGTGTTTCTGAGAGGAGAAATCGAACTTTGTTAGACATGGTAAGATCCATGATGAATTTCACAACTCTTCCAATCTTCTTATGGGGATACGCGTTACTAGACTCAATCTATATTCTGAATAGGGTTCCATCCAAATCAGTCGAGAAAACACCGTATGAGTTATGGTATGGCAAGAAGCCAAGTCTTTCACATATGCATGCCTGGGGTTGTCCAGCATATGTGAAAATAATGCTCGCAGGGAAACTGGAACCCAAAAGTGAGAAATGTTATTTTATTGGATATCCTAAGGAAAACAAGGGTTACTACTTCTATCTGCCTGAGGAACATAACATCATTGTTTCCAGACAGGCTGCCTTTCTGGAAGATGATTATGTCTTCAAGCAACATAGTAGAAATGAGATAGAACTCGAGGAAATCCAAGAACAAGAAAATAACATTGAGGTTAATAAATTGTCAAATAGTTATGACAATGATTCAGTGGGAGCTCAAGGAGGATCTTATGGCTCGAGCACATCTCTGGGAAGATATCTGCCAGCCAGTGGGAGCATTTTAGGAAATTTGACTAATTCCCAAAATGCCCCTACCAAGCCGACATTGATTGAACCGACTGGAACGGTTCAACAGGTCATGTCGGAACCAACTCCCCAGGATACAGTTGCAACCGTTGCACCTGAACCACATGCAACTGTTGCATCTGACCCGCCTTCAACTGTTCAACAGATTGAACAAGTTGAACCATCTCACAATCAGAATATACAACCAGTAAACCAAACAAACCCGCACTCCGTCGGTCTAAAAGGTTAGAAGTGAGAGCTTCCAAGAAGATAAGTTTACTCTTGGAGGATGACAAGTTTGAACTTGACTTATCTCACAAAGATGACCCTAAGACTTACAAAGAAGCAATGTTGGACATTGATTCAAGAAGGTGGCAAGAAGCCATGAAATCCGAAATAGACTCAATGTATGAGAATCAAGTATGGGACTTGGTTGATGCACCAGAAGGGTTTAGACCTATCGGTTGCAAATGGGTTTTCAAGAGGAAAACAGATGTTGATGGCAACATACAGACATACAAGGCTAGACTGGTGGCGAAAGGTTATAGTCAACGATATGGTATCGATTATGACGAAACTTTTTCACCAGTAGCCAAACTTAAGTCTATTCGAATTTTACTTGCTATAGCAGCATACTATGATTATGAGATTTGGCAAATGGATGTGAAAACTGCTTTCCTTAACGGAAATCTCGAGGAAGAGGTGTATATGATACAACCTGAAGGTTTTACATCTAAGTCAAATCCCAAATTAGTTTGCAAGCTAAAGAGATCCATTTATGGACTAAAGCAAGCCTCAAGGAGTAGGAATATTCGCTTTGATGAAGCAGTCAAATCGTTTGACTACATCAGATGTGCGGAAGATCCATGCGTTTATGTTAAACGCAACGATGCTGGAATTGTTTTCATGGTTATATATGTTGATGACATATTAATCATGGGAAACAATGTCCAAATGTTACGATCCACAAAGGAGTGGTTATCTAAGACTTTCTCGATGAAAGACTTAGGTGAAGCCTGTTACATTCTTGGAATCAAAATCCATAGGGATAGCTCCCGAAGATTGTTAGGGTTGTCACAGTCCACATATGTCGACAAAATAGTGAAACGCTTTAATATGGATGGATCCAATAAAGGTTTCTTACCAGCTAGACATGGCGTTGCTCTCACTACGAAGGATAGTCCTTCTACATATGAGAAGATCGAACACATGAAAAGAATCCCATATGCATCAGCTATTGGATCTATCATGTATGTCATGAATTGTACAAGGCCAGATGTGGCATATGCGCTTAGCTGTACTTGTCGACACCAACAGAATCCAGGTATGAAACACTGGACAACTGTGAAAGCAATTCTTAAGTATCTTAGAAGAACTAAAGATTCCTTTCTGGTATATGGTGGACAACAAGAGTTGCGAATGTGTGGTTATGTCGATGCTGGTTTCCAATCGGACCCAGACGACTACAAATCATAAACTGGGTATGTGTTTACATTCAATGGTGGAGCCGTCACTTGGAAGAGTTCAAAGCAATCCACCTTGGCTGATTCTACGACCGAATCGAGTACATTGCTGCTGCATAAGCCTCAAAGGAGACTGACTGGATTTAAGAATTCCTAAAGGAACTAGGGGTAGTTCCTAATAGTAGTCCTATAACGGTCTACTGCGACAACGAAGGCGATGTTGCACAAGCAAAGGAACCAAGATCCACTAACAAGAATAATCATGTACCTAGGAAGTATCATCTAATTAGAGAGATGATAGCTAGAGGAGAAGTATCTATAGAACGAGTTTCCACTGAGGAAAATGAGGCAGATCCTTTCACCAAAGTGTTGAACATTGACAAACATGTTAGACATTTCAACAACATAGGTGTTAGACACGTAGGTGATTGGCTCTAGGCCAAGTGGGAGATTGAAAGTATATATGTCCTAGAGACAACCTACGATAGGGACGATATGTACTTGATCACATTCAGTTATTGTTATTTATTTATACATTATTAAATACAATTGGCATTACATTTTTATGAATACATTGTTTGGTTGTTTGAATTATTCGATAAAATGTTCCCAAGGACTTAAGGTAATCACCAAGTTAGTGGGAGCTTGTGTGTCCATAATTAAGTCCTAAAATAAGCCACTAGCTGAAGGTCATTGAGATACGGGATATCAATTATGCGATTGAAGCTAGCATATGTTGCATTAGATCCTTCGAGGATGTAGTAGGTCTCACTGCTACGAATGAACTTGGTTATTCATGAGGAACATATGGACACTTTGGAGAGTGTTGGCATACCCAACCGAGAAACCATTTGGTAAAGCTATTTAAGTGTCTATGGTAGTATCGGTGTGTAGGGTGATGTTAGTAGTCCTTAGACTTGAGGCCAATACTACATCATATGTGGAATAATGTACTTTGACCATGCGCAACGCTTGCACTCTTAAAGTAGGGTAGATACGGCATGTGTTGGGTACATTAGGAAGCATATGGTGTGAGTGATTGGGCCAAGATAGGATTCATTCCTCCGTAATAGATACTAGGAGAGAATACTCACTTCTCATATTTAGTGCGATCACAAAACCGGTGGCCACCGTATGTGAATTGTCAAAATGGTATTTGGACATAATTCATAGATCGACTAATAAGATTGAGAGACAATGAATGAAGTTATTAGAATAGACACATAACCATATTCTAGACTCATTCAAGTATTCGTGAATGAAGGGACCGTATCATCAAAGTGTCTTATGCTACAGGTGGTTTGTTTTCCTCACAAACGTTCCTTGCATATTAACATTGTCTGATAAATTATCTAGGAATTTATTATGACCTTAATTGGATTGTTGCTTAATCTGCAAGGCCCTATGGGTCACACTTCAAGGTGGTGTTTCTACAAACGAGCTATGTATATTGGATTAAATATTAATTAGATTAATATTAAATTATTATACAAAATATATAATGGAATTATTATTAATTAGATTAATATTAATTTAATATATGTGAAATATATTTAGAAATATAATTAATTGATTTAAATTGGATTTAATTAATTAATTGAAGACTTGTGCATTTAGGCGGGATTTAGAATGAGGTCCAAATAAAGAAAAAGGGAAATTAAAATTAATAAATAAAACAGAACCAGGCAACTGGGTCAAAACTTTGACCCAGCTGCTGGGCGTGAGGAGAGGGGGCAGCGTCTGCCCCATGTTTCTTTTTTGTTTTATTTGTTTTTTTTTTTTTTTCTTCTTTTCCTTTAATTCTTTCTTTTAGTAATTTGATTTATCTGTTTGTTAGTTAGTTGATGACTTTTGAAGTCTCCTAGTCAATTAGATTTGCTGGGATATAATCTTACGTGATTTTCTAAACAAACTTACTGACTAAATCAGAAAGAAAGAATATTAGTCTTTATTCACAACAAACGTAAAATACTTTTCTGATAATCAGAAAATATTCTTTCTCTATTTAGCTCAAAAATAAACAGAAGAACATCCTAGCGTTCTTGATAGAAATCACTGCCCGTGGATACCAAGGTCGTAGGAATTAATCAACCTGTTGATGAGCCATCTTGGAGATTTTGTTGACGAAGATTTCATCTTTGGCGAAGAAGAAATCAACCAGCCGGACGAGGAGATTGCAAAGCTCTGTCTGGAGATTGAGGAACAGCTACCCGGTGAATTTGCTTATCTACTGGAGGACACGTAAGTGATTTCTTCTAGTTTAATAAACGAATATAGTCATATCAGTTTAGTGAGATTAAAAAAAAATTAAACTTTCGCTGCTTAGCCTTAGAGGCAATTTTTTTCTCACTTTTACTAACAGCGCGGGCATGTGGCTTATAGAGGAGGGGAGAGTTTTTATTTTCTCTAAGAACTCTCTAATAGTCTACTATATATAGTAGTCAATAGAAGCCTAAAGCATAAGCAATTAGACTTCGTAAAGGAATAAGAATCTAATTCTTATCGCACTAGGAAATCAATATCAAGTCTAGATTCATTCCCAATCAAATTAAAACTCAATAAGGAAAATCTAACTTATCCCTTGGACTTCTAATAGGGGAAAGAGTCGAACTCCTTCTCCTAGTCCACCTCCTGCGCGCGCGCGCTCATGTCCTACGGAGATAGGTGGGTCCCAATTTTAGGACCCACTTATAGTTCTAAGGCAATTCAAACTCCAAGTAGATTTTTTCCAAGTGCATATGTTAATTCTAAATTAACATATCCTTTCAACTCAAACCTCTATTATATTTCCAAAATATATTCTTTAATTGTATTTACATAAAATACAATTAATTAGCCAATTCAATTAATAATTCCAAATCATTAATTTAGCCACTCAATATTATAATTAATTCCAAATCAATTATAATCCATCAATCATAATTAATTCCAAATTAATTGCGATTCCATCTTCAAGGATATTCTGATAAGCTGAATCACCACATAGTGTGACCCATAGGGCCTCATTGTATTAAGCAAGTCCTAGACTAGGCAAAATGGAATTCCTAGACGGTTCCATTTGCAATATTAATACATGAGGACGTTTGAGAGGTTTCTCAAAGCAAACCCTTTCGTTGCGAAGTTTGTTGCGCTCAACGCGGCATGGTAACGTCCCTTCATCTGACTGACTCGAATGCATCTAGGATCGATGATGTGTCTATCCCAATAATACATCCATGGGCGTCTCAGGGAGTTGCTTGGTTACTAAGATATACTTATGACCATCATAATATATCAATGCACTGGCCAGTGACTTTACCAACACAACTATGAAGACTATGAGCAGTACTCTCCTGTGCTACACATGAGAGATGAATCCTTCACAGAAACACTTATCATCCCCATTTGTATGTAGCCATAATCCTGGATCGTGTCTTAGGTCAACTGCTTATTCAGAGCTGACATCGACGGGTCCACCAAGGATATTGGGCAACAAATGTGATGATAAAGTCCTGTAAGTCCAAAGGACGACTGGCATCACTTCGATAACGTACCGATTCCCATAGACACTTCGGTGTAGAGTATACATCGATGGGAGTGTCCGGTGGGTACTTCCATTGTTCGATAATCCTTCTTCGAACAACTATGCACACTTATGGGAACGTTTCTCGATTGTCCAACAATCCGTTCTGTGGCCGTGGGATCGGCTCACACTTGCTCCAACAAGTATAACCTCCACGCATACTAGTCTCATCTGGTTCATTCAGACCCCTACATCCGAGATGAACCTCGACTAGGGAGAGTTTCGGATAGATGATAACTCACATAGCTCCCACTATCTGTGTGATCGGTCATCTATCCGAGGGGACATGTTTAATATCAATACAGACAGAAATAGAGATATGACATGCTGCATGCCTGGTGTAATATAAATATGAAAGCGATACTCAATAGTAAAACAACAAACATATATTATATTACGTTGACGTGTGTAATAGTACACATATGCCCTCTATAAGGGCTCCATGACCTTAATAAGGACTGTCTCTAGGACATATACACTATCACATATAAATCTCTTCTTCCAATTCCACTACAAGAAAACAGCCTTTTAGCGACGGATTATTAGATACGGATACTATCCGTCGCTAAACTATTAGTGACGGATGAGGACGAACTGCGCTCTAAGCCCAGTTCGTGCCTCTGGAGACCCAATCCGGCTCAAGCTTAGCGACGGATGACAGCGATCCGTCGCTATATGAGCGACGGAAGATATTATCCGTCGCTAAACTCGTTGACCATACTGGTTACTTTAGTGAGGAAGATGAAAAATAAAATAAAATAAATATTTAGCGACGGATGGACTTATCCGTCGCTAAGCAATTATATACAGACCGCGATTTCCCCCTTTCTTCCCCATTTCGATTTCAGTCCCTAACTCTCTCAACCTCTCAACCGCCTCCCCTCATCGATCGACCACCACCACACCGCCGGCGTGCCACCACCACCGCACGACATCCTTCTATCGACGTCACTACCACCACTCCTTCCTTCCAATTGGCGTGCCACCACCACAGTAGAATCACCACCACCACTTCTGCTTTGATGCCGCTGTCGTACCACCACCGCGCCGTCGTCCCTGTCGGAGTTCATCCCTCCCTTTCTCATCTTCATTTGATATAGGTTAGTAACCCTAATTTCTCCAATTTAATTTTTTTCCAGTTTTGTTTAATTTCTCAATGTTATTGTCCCATTTAGGTTAACAACAAGGTTAGCTTGTTTTCGAATTGAAATGATGAAATTAGAACAATGTGGTACTATTCGAATTGAACAAGGTTAGCTTGTTTTCGAATTAAGTTGTAAGGCTTAAGATTTTGTTTTTACTGGATTTATTTTGAGAATGATATGCTCTGAACCATGACTTGATTGCATAATTTTTAGTTAATTTTTAATTAATTCTATTAATGTTGCATATTTAAATTAATAGCTTGATTTGGGGATGTTTTAGGCTGCAAAATGCTCCATTAGTAGTAGTGTAAATTTAGGCTTATGGAACTATCGAGGATAAATGTTAGATTTTGAGCTTTAAGGCTTAAGATTTTGTTTTTACTTGTGCTATGTTGGAAATAGTAGTAGAATTGGTAGTACTGGTTTACATTAAATGATGGATTAAATTAGATTAATTAGATCAAATTTTGTATTAAATTAGATTTTTAAATGTAGGCTATGTATCCTTGCATTTTTTGGTCTTTCACATATGCATTTTGCAGCTTCATTTGGATTTGTAAATCATAAGTTTACAGCATAAAGTAAAGCATAAAATCCAGTGTCGTTTCTTATCAGTGTATACTCAAAGTCCATTTATTGTTTCTTACGGTTGTTTTTAAAGGTGCAGATCATGCCGAGGCCAAAGAAACCGGGGAAACTGTTGGCGGCCAGCAGCCGTAGCTACGCCGAGCCAGAATCACCATTCCGCACCCCTAGTAGTCAGCCGGAGTCGGGGGGGGGGACCTCGGCGACTCATGTCAGTGAGACCCAGTCCCCTGGCCCCCGTTCTAGCAGCAGTGCAGGGTCTACTGGCTCAGACGTGTTTGCTAACCTGCCGGATGATGGGTACAGGGGGGAGGTGTACAGGGCGGGTGAGCGGGTGAATGGCAAGCTCGTCGTCTGGCCCATGCCTGGGCATGTGTAAGTTATTTAGTTGGATTAATTTGTGGGTTTGGTATTGTATGTTTTATTTAGTTGGATTAATTTGTGTGTTTGGTATTGTATGTTTTATTTAGTTGTTTTAATTTGTGTGTTTGGTATTGTATGTTTTATTTAGTTGGATTAATTTGTGTATGTTATTGCAACAGGATGATGCCGAGGGAGGCTGCAAAGTTCATCAGCAAAGAATCCACGAAGAAAGTGGATCTCCCACCACTTGGAGCCCAGTGGCATACTTTCACTCCGGAGCGGAAGGCGGAGATTTGGAATGCTCTGGAGGTTAGTAATCTTTCTTCTTCTCTTATGGTTTAATCTTTCTTTACTTGGGTGATATGTTAGTCACCGTGTGTTAGTTGAAATAGGACAATGTGCAATTGTTTGGGTGATATGTTAGTCACCGTGTCATATATATGTTAGTCTGAATTTTGTATACTTTCTGAAATGTAGGAGAAGTTCTTCCTCCCCAACAATTTCAAGTCGGATCTGTGGTATGCCTTCGAAAATGAAGGCTCTGAAGCCTTCCGAAAGAAGGTCGCCAAGATCAAGGCATCGGGGAAGAAGCCGGGATAGATTGGGGAGGAGGAGTGGCCCTTGTGGAAGCAGTATTGGGCGGAGAACCTTCAAGCCCAGAAGCTGTCGGACCAGAACAGGGAGAACCGGGCCCATAATCCACCGGATGGGACAGGCTCGGTGAAGCATCGGCTGGGTTCGAAATCCCAGTTGGCGCGCCACATGGACGCGGTAAGTCACGTACTTTGTTATAGTTTCTTTTTCTTTCTTAAGTCTTATTTCAATTCAATCATTACTTTATTAATTTATATATATATTTGATGAAGATATCAGAGGGGAGGGAGCAGATCATGTGGGATCACTTCTGTGAGGGTCACGGTGAGCTGGATAAGGATGGCAAGATGACCTTCCAGTCTGATAGGGCCAAAACAATCGCGGTATGTTTTATATTTTTTCGATTCCTGAGCTTCTTGTTGAATATTTGATTCTTCGATGAATAACGTACTAATTAAATCGTTAATTGTTTGTTTGAATTTTCAGACGGAGTTCCTGGCCAGGACTGAGAACCTTGATCTCACGGTCGAGGAGGAGAACTCCATCTATCTCGAGATCGTGAGTCTCGATGATAAGGGACGTGTCTTCGGCATGGGCAACCTCTCGCAGGCGATAGCGGAGACGGTGAACCAGGGTGGCTCCTCCTCCAGCTCCTCCGAGCGCCGAAGGGGACAAGCCGATGTGCCTCCCGAGTTCCTCCAGGAGCAGCAGCAGCTGAAGGCGACTGTCCAGCAGCATGCCCAGGACGATGCTCGGTTGAGGGCAGAGCAGACGAAGTTGAGGCATGGATTCAAGAGATCCATCGAGTGGATCATGGCGCAGTATGCCCCCCCGGTGGAGCGCCACCTCCCGACTTCTTCATGTTCGATGATGCCGATGCCCCCCCAAATGCGAATGCCCCCCCTAATGTCCCCCCAGGATCTCAGCAGTAGTACTCTTTTTTTATTTTTCGAACAATTATTTTCTATTTCGAACAATTTTTTTCATGTTCCTTTGCTTAGGACAATTAGTACTTTCATTTTATTAATGCTTAGAACAAATTTTTTTTGTATATAATGTTTAGTTACGAAAATGTTTACGTATTTGCGGTGTACAACTACAAAAGAAAAATAAAAAATAAATAAATAAATAAACAAATAAAAAAAATATATCAGACCAATTAGCGACGGATTAAACCATCCGTTGCCAACTCTCGTCTGCCCAGCACCTGACACGTGTTCCAGCAATATAGCGACGGATAATTTCATCCGTCACCATACTGTAGGGACGGATCAATAATCCGTCTCAACTTTGGTCAACGATGAAAGTTGCGACGGATCGTATAATCCGTCGCTAAAAACAGCGACGGATAAAGTGATCCGTCGCTTATTTCATTAGCGACGCCACTTTTTGCGACGTCCTATTTAGCGACGGGCTTTCCGTCGCTAATGGCATTTAGCGACGGATCGCTCACATATAGCGACGGATACTAAATCCTGTTTTTCTTGTAGTGCTCACCATTGAGGAATGCATTGTGAACATCCAACTGTTCTAGGAACCAATTTTCCTTAGCTGCAATTGCTAGTAACACTTTTATGGTTGTCTGTTTGGCCACTGGACTGAATGTTTCAGTGTAGTATAGGCCATATTGCTGTGTATATCCTTTAGCAACTCGCCTGGCCTTGTGCTTTTCTATATTTCCTTTAGAGTTTAGTTTAGTTTTTTCTAAACACATATTTACAACCAATTGGTTTTACTCCTTCCGGCAATGGCACCAAGGTCCAGGTGTTGTTACTACTCAGAGTTGTCAATTCTTGGTTGATTGCCTCTCTCCAATGTGCATATCTTATAGCTTCATTGTAAGTAGTAGGCTCTTCTAATAGAGATAGCTGCACTGAGTAGATTCTATGTTCTTCAGACAGTTTACTATAGCCAAGATACTTATGCAGTGGGTACATTGTGCTTTCTTTAGTTTTTTATTTTCTGCATGTATACTAATGTTTGATCTTGGCATTGAATAATGATGGAAATGTTTCAGGTGAGTAGGTGTTTATATATTTCTTTCTGATCTCCTTAGCTCCTTTTCTTGAGCTTTTCTTTCTGTTCCATTCAGTTCTTCTTCTTGAGTTTGTTGAATTGGTGGTATACCAATTTCTATCTGAACTGGTTCTTTACTTAAATGATCAGAATTGTTTTCATCATTTTCATCATGTTCTCTTCTATGGTTGTCTGAGACATTTTCTTGTTCTTGATCTGGTACTTCATAGTTCAAATTTTCTTCTTGTTCTTCTTCTTCTCTGGGAAGTTCATTTAGATCTCTCTCTCTTTCTTCATCTTCATTCGAGAAATTTACATCTCCATTCTTCTTCTTTAGAGAAGTTTCATCTATCACTTCCCCTGGAGTGTAAAATATTGGTTCTTCTTCTTCTTGTCTTTCCATTTTATCTTGAAATGGAAATATTGTTTCTGCAAAGAACACATCCCTAGAGTAGAAGATTTGTTTTGTACCTAGATCATAGCACTTATACCCTTTAGTGTGAATAGGATAACCAATAAATATAACCCTTCTTGATCTAGAATCAAACTTGCTTCTTTGAACTGATAAACTGGATGCATAACATAAGCACCCAAACACTCTCATATGACTATATTGAGGTTTCTTTATGTAGAGAAGTTCATAAGGTGACTTGTTATTTAATTTTGGGCTTGGTATCCTATTTATTAAATATACTGCAGTTGTTACTGCTTCCCCCCCAAAATTTGTGGTAACTTTTCTTGGAACAACATTGATCTGGCTACACTTAATATGTGTTGATGTTTCCTTTCCACTACAACATTTTGTTGAGGTGTATAAGGACAAGTTTTTGTTGTATTATGCCTTTCTCTGCATTGAAATTTGGCATATTGAACTCAGTTCCGTTATCTGTTCTCACCTGTTTGATATTGACATTGAACTGATTCTGTATCATGTTAATAAATGTCTGCATAGCCATTGTGGTGTTTGATTTACGCTTTAATAATTGTATTCAAGTGACTCTAGTGTGATCATCAACAATAGTGAGAAAATATGTTTGTCCAGATATAGCTTTTACTGAGAATGGACCCCAAAGATCACAATGAATTAAATCAAAAGTTGGGATACTCATTGTACTACTGAGAGGAAAGCTCTTCCTCTTTTGTTTAGCTTGATGACAAACATTACAATTCTCAATGTCATTACATTTCATTTCTGGAAAATCTGAAAATACCAATTCTAATCTACTAAAAGATGGGTGTCCCAATCTATAGTGCCATAAATGGCTATTGATGTGGACTGATCCTTCATCTCGACTAATGGCTAGTGCCTTCTGGTAATCTTGAAAAATACTTGCTTGCTCTTGAAACTGACAAAAGTAGAGACCCTTGACTTGTTCAGTCCATCCAATCTTCTTCATGTGCCTTGTCTCTGGCATTGCTTCCTGTGCTATTACACAACCATTTTCTGTAAATATCACTGATAGTTTACTATTAGTTATCATTTTACTTACAGAGACAAGATTCAGCTTAAAGCTGGGAGCACAATATGCATTTTCAATGTAATAGTTTCATTTATCTTTATGTTTCCCATGTGTGTGATTGGTGCAACAAAAATCATTAGGCAACTGAACTAGTGAATTAAAAGGTCTAACATTATCAGTAAAGTACTTGAGGGAGCATACTATATGATGAGATGCACCTAAATCTAGCAACCAATGGTCTTTAGTAATATCACAGAAGTTACCTGAGATGAAGCTAGCAGTAGGAGCTGAGATAGAAGCTGAGTTCTTCTCTGGCTGCTTCTCAGCCATGGCTAGTAGTTTCTGCAGCTGCTTCACTTGTTCAACACTGAACTGTGTGCCTCCATTGCATGCATCAGCTGGCTCCATCTCATTAGTCATGCCACTGTAGTTGCTAGCTGGATATCCACCATAGTTGTTGTAGCCACTATTGCTACCATAGTTGCTTCTACCACCTTTGCGGGCTCTACCTCTTCCATTGAATCTACCTCCTCTTTCATAAGTAGGCCTCTTGAAACTCTCTGGGTAACCAACAACTTTGTAACAGTTATCCAAGTGTGGTTATTCATCTTGCACTTAGGGCACCAGTCCTTCCTGTTGGAACCAACAACAACATTCATAGCAACCAGCTCTTGCACTGCAAGTCCATCAGTTCTGACTTGCTTCTGCTTTTCTTCTTGAGTCACCAGAGAGTAAACATCATCAATGTTAGGAGTAGGCTTGGTCATTATTATCTGACCTCTAACCACATCATAGTCATCACTTAGCCCCATAAGAAATTTGAATACTCTCTTGACATTCTGAATCTTTTCAAGCTTTTCTGCAATATCACACTTTCAAGTTTTGCAGGTACAAGCTGGAATTGGCTGGTAATCTCCTAGCTCATCCCACATGCCAGACAACTTGTTAAAGTACTCAGGAACATCCATGGTACCTTGCTTTAGAGCATTAAGGTCACGTTCCAGCTCAAAGATTCTCAGCTGATTAGGCTGTGAGTACATATTTTTCAGCTTATCCCAAGCATCTACAACGTTTTCCGCATACAGAATGGTATTTTTGATATCATTGGCCACTGAGTGAACCATCCAAGAGAAAATCAGTGTGTTGCACTTGATCCAGTTTTTGTGATTGATATCATCATCCTTAGGCATTTTCAAAGTTCCATCAATGAAAACAAGCTTGTTTCTCAGCGTCAAGTTGATTTTGAACGCTCGGTGCTAGGTATGATAGTTTGTGCCATCAAGCACCGGCTGAATGGAACCATAAAGAGCACTGTTAGTGTGGTGAGGGTCGTAGGGGCTGGATGGGTCGTCATGACCGGGAGTAGGCTCAGAAGCTTCACCGGTGGCTGTGCCAGTCATGATTCAAACAAGGATTGGTAGAATTTTTTTAGAAAGGTATGGAGAATCGAAAACCTAGGCTCGTGCTGCCATGTTAAAATATGAAGAATTCTTTGTGTTGAAGAATGCGGCGGAAGCGTACAGAGAACAGAGCAAGCTTTCTGCTTCTCCTTTTATCGCTCCAACATGTTGCCCTAGCCCTATTTCCCTAAATTGATTAAGTACATATGAAATTAACATTACAACGAATCAAAGCCCTAATACAATTTAATCTAATTTGTTCTAACTAACTGCCAATTGATCATCTCTTCTTCGTGCTCTCCGGACAGTACAAAAAGTACTGTTCCATCAATTCAAATTCTGTCTTTTCTCGGTTTGGCTCCAAGACACAGTTCGTTGCTGTGCGGGACGGCTTAGGGCGCTCTGTAGTTACTTTCTTTACGCTTCCATTCTTCTCGAACTTGTGTTCTTCATATCTTCTTCTTTTCTTCTGTTTCATTTCAACATGACTGGATTTGATTTCTTGATTTCTAACAATTTAGGATATTTATATAACAATAGTGTGTAATATTTGACATTTCAAGAAATAATATAAAATAATAATAATTATTATCAAAGAACCAAACAATACAATAAATATGCGAGTAGAGTGGGATGGCACACCAAGTGTAGTGTATTACCACCATTGAGGAGAAAACCACACTTCATTTACATTAGAAGAGGTGATCTGGGTCATCTTGAAACCCCTAATTGCTGTTAAAATCTATAACCACTTATGACATCAGTTTATCAAATGAAATAACATTTAAATTTTTTCCATTCAATGGTTGTACCATTTTAATATTTTACGGTCGACAAATGTCGATTTCAACTACAAATTATTTCTAAATTAGAATGATAATATATTTACAAAGTTACATGACAAAAACTTAAGTACAATTTTATAATATAATCTAGTTAAATGACTTTCGGTTATATTTAAACTTGATTGTAGTTAAAATCGAGAACCGTACACTGTAAAAATTCAAAAATGCAATTTCTCTAGAGTGGAGGAGGGAAAATATGATCAATATTAGAGACCTAAATAAAAATTAAGTTATCTACATAATAAATCATTTTAAACTAACCACATTTCAAATACCACAATACAAGCAAAGAATGCACATCAGCCTTCACAAAAAAAATAAAAAATAAAAAAAACTGAAAAAGTAAGAAAAAACAATGAGGAAGACCTAAAACTAAAATAAGCCTTGAACGAACCTACGCTGCCAATATTGGGGGAAATATTTGCAAAATGAACGAGATATTATATAAAATCGATCGATCAATGTCAAGTTTCAACCGTCCACGTGATCTTCTCCTGACAGACATGTGCAATTCCAATAATGATCACGCGCTTACCACGACTGGTTTAGACTAATTTGAAATTATGAAACAACACGCGATCTCACGCTAGCCAGCCAATGAATTGAATCATTATTCATCCGCCGCGCAGCCCATGGTCTTGACCGGCGGCGATGGAAGCGCGTCGTCACTCGTATTCTTTACATTCTGTTCATTGTACACCTTTCTTAGCCTCTCTATCTCCCTCTTCAGCGCTTCTTGATGTGCTGCAAAATTAATTTGATACATTATTATTTTTTATTTAAAACATGACTTCTAGGGTGTGATAATGTGAGTTGAATCTTAATGAGTTAGTACTCGATTCAACTCATATTTCACTTCAAGTAAGTTTTTTACCTCTTTTTTTTTTTTTTATCAAAATCCACTATTAATTGTTAACAAAATTCATTAAATTCATTGAGTGATGGAGTACTAGTCTGTTAGCAATTAACTTAACATCTAGTAAAATGAATCAAAAAAGGTGCATTTTTACGAATTTTAACATATTCTTTTTAAATGGAGATTAAAAAAAGTTACTATTATTTAATTCGTAAAAACAATTTACTTATCCAATTAGATTTTGTCAGGACTAATTTCTTACGCATAATGAGTTTATTTGATAAAAATAAACATATCATAAACGTTCAATAACTGATCACTGATAACCGATAATATAATTAATTTGGTTGATACAATAAGCAATATAACCAATAAGCAAATTAATGTGCATCGTAGCTGTAATCATTTAGCGCATGTTCTAGCCAGAGATGTGATAGAGAATTGTTCTGAGATGGCAAATGATTTGCCGTCTGCTGCTATTGATGTAGTTTGATCTCTTAACTTTATCAATGCAACGGAATGTTTCAGCTCAAAAAATAAGCAAATTAATGTTGAAATTGCCATCTTTGAGTTGCTAAAAAAGAAAATTTACCATCTTTGAAAATTTTGTCTTGTGCCAACGCTGCAATCCTCTGCTTGATAGCGCTGTTATCCACATTGAGAAGAAGCCTTTGGTGGTCCAAATATGCCACTCTTGGTGACAAAGCCGATACTTCTGTCTGTAATTAATGAATTTTTATAACTAATCATGAGTTTAAGACAAGATTAAGTGAAAATATTTGAATTAATATACTACTCCAATTTAAGTGACAAACCTGTAACGTTGTGACACTTCTTTCAAGTTCAGAAATGTATTGTAACTTCCTTACCCGTGACCTCTGTGCTGATTGCCTATTCGCCAATATTCTGAAATACATTTATTTTACATCATCAATCAACTTATGTGTGGGGTCCAATATCATGTGTCTTGGTGGAGTAGTCACTAGTACAAATGTTTTATTTCATGCTAGACATAGTCTATTACACCACCAAGACACATGATATTGGACCCCACACATAAATCAGTACAAATATTAAAAACAACTGTACATGTTAATCAATCCGCAATCGTTGGAAATTAGTATTTCATACAGTAGATATCTACTCCCTCCTGAATTGAATATAAGATGTTTTAGCATTTTCACACATTAATAAAATGAATTTTGTTGTTGAAAAGGTTGCAAAAAAACATGTTGGTATCTTGTAAAAATAAAATGACCAATGAGAGATAAAAACCTTGCATAGGTTTTGTAGACAAAATATAAAAAAATGGGGTTGAATGCATAAAAAATTGTAAAAAACACACAATTACATGACACCAACTTCGAACATCTTATATTTTGCAAAAATATCTTATATTTAATTCAGGAGGGAGTATTTATCTATAGTTGCCACCCCCTTCCCCCAAGTTTTAACATATTGATCACATACAAATTGTTCGTTTTAACATATAGAAATACCACGCCATTGACTTTATTAAAATACACGACTTTTAAATCTCAGAAAAAAAAACTATTTTTGATGTAAAATAAATAAATAATTAATTAAATAGATCCGGTGTACAAATCAAATGTAAATTATACGAGTCACAAATGAATGTCAAATAACATTCACATGTTCTAGGACTGATTTGTAGATCTAGTCTACCAAAACATACATTTTCCACATTAATCTGCCTACTTTTTACGAACACAAGGATTAAATTGCAATTTGCTAAAAACCGGTAAAGATAAAAGATTAGTGCGAAACACAAAATATGGATTGAATGTAAATTACCTCTTAATCCTTTTAGGATCGTGAATAGTAGTATCACCCGAATCTGAAGACTTATTTGCATCCACGTCCCCTGGCTCATCCTTTGGCTGCTGCTGGATCACACGATGATGACGATGAATAGTAGTCTCCCTGTTCTCCTGATCCTGATCGCTATTATAATTCTGATCCGACGGGGTCGAAGGGTTGGTACTTGAAGCCGGGCCCACATCATCGGAGAACATGTTCCTCAGCTGCTCATCGTCTAGTCTATCGAATCCAATGTTCCCATGATCATTACCATTGTTATTATTATTATGATGCTGGTTTTCCTCAACAAATGCAATCGGATCGCTGACCGTTCTGCGGTGAGCATTCCGCCGAGTTGAGGAGAAGTCGAGGAAGTCATCGACCCAGGAGGCGGCGGCGGAATGCGGAGTTTGGAAGTGGAAGGATGGCCAGTTGTGGATTGGTGGTGGTGGCTTGGGTGGTAGTTTCTGCTGCTCCATGTGCGGTTACGTACGTCGTTATTAGTTTGTATAACTAACTAACTTATAATAATAACAATAGACTGAAAATGTGAATGAATGATACTATGATAGTAGTATGTATGTGTTTGTTTATAAGTTATATATATATGTGGAGTGGATTGGATTGAAATTGAATTTGCTGGGACAGACAGAGAAATGAAGAATGGTGGATGTATTTATATGAATGTTGGGACCAAAGTGGCCAAGGAAGCATCAATCACCGAACATGGCATCGTGCTCCTCTAGATATTTATATCCCTTTTGCACTACACTTCGTTTTCTTTCTTTATTATTCATAATATTAGACGGCTGATTCCAGTTAAACACGCTTAATTACACAGTATCAAAATTAAAAGATGAAACTTGCTGCTGATATTAGTACCGTTTTCAACATA
This sequence comes from Plantago ovata, assembly GCA_028274465.1. Classification (NCBI taxonomy): domain Eukaryota; kingdom Viridiplantae; phylum Streptophyta; class Magnoliopsida; order Lamiales; family Plantaginaceae; genus Plantago; species Plantago ovata. The sequence goes on from CM051455.1 coordinate 58,726,615, forward strand.
GTCCATATTCAATACCGTAATAAATTAGTTTTCATGAAGGGGTTGGAAAAGTGAAGGAGAAGTGCATGGTTCGGTTCTGTTGAGTTCGATTCAACAATAGTCGATTATACCTAATCACAAAAGCTCACAACACAACTAAACCACCAAGAACCAGCTGCACCAATCAAACACACACCCAGGCAACCAAAACAGAAAACAGAGCAAGAACGATAAGCAAGAAAGACACAAGAGTTTAACGTGGTTCGGTTGTAAATAACCTACGTCCACGGAGATCACCAGCTTCCACCTATATTATATCAATCCCAATTACAAGTCCTTAACAATATACAAGAAATAAGAACAAAACTGTCTCTCAAAGCTAGAACCTATAATCTATATAATATCACCCTTCGAAGTAGTCGAACTGGGTCTTCAAGCTGTGTTGTTATATGTCTCCAGATCTGGTTATGAGCATGCAATAATCACTCCTTTATATAGCCTTCAATTTGCAGCTATACCTAAAGGAATTCGAATAGGAATTGAATTCAAATAGGAATTGATTTCCTAATGGAGACAATTACCTTTTCCTGATTGCATTTGTAAACAGTTGTTCAGATAACACCTCACAAATCTCCACCTTTAGCTCAACACCAACGACCTCTGTATCCCTGAAGTTAGGACACACCCCTCTGCATCTCTAAGGTTAAGACATGCCTCCATGTACCTCTAAGGTTAAAATACGCCCCCATGTACCTCTAAAGTCAAGATACACCCCCCATATGCACCTCTAAGGTTAAGATGCCTCCCCGTTCCCATCCTTGCGGTTAGGATGAACCCCTTCTTGTTTTGACACCCACAAGTTCCAGGCAAAACCTGAACTTTGGTCCTGGAAGCGCCTTAGTCATAGCATCCGAAGCATTCAACGACGTATGAATCTTCTTTATCTTCACAACTCCCTTGGCAATGATATCTCTGATGAAGAAAAACCTTACATCAATGTGTTTTGTCCTTTCATGATACACATGATGCTTAGTCAACATAATAGCACTTTGATTGTCACAGTGAATATTCACATGATCCTGTTGGATACCCAACTCATTCAATAATCCACCCAACCAGATAGCTTCCTTAACTCCTTCAGTGATAGCCATGAACTCCGCCTCTGTTGTAGATAATGCAACCACAGACTGCTGACTTGCTTTCCAACTAACTGTCGTGCCAAACAAAGTAAACACATACCCTGTGATAGACTTTCTTCCATTCAAGTTCCCTGCAAAATCTGCATCCACATATCCAACCAATGGATTCTGCAAGTCATTGCTTTTCTTGAACCTCAGTCCCATCATCCTTGTGCCACTTAAGTATCTGAGAACATCTTTCACAACATCCCAATGCCTTCTCCCAGGATTCCCCATGTATCTGCTGATAACACTCATAGCATATGCAAGATCAGGCCTGCAGCAAATCATAGTATACATAATACTTTCAACTGCACTTGCATAAGGTACTCTTAACATAATCCTTGCTTCTGCATCATCCTTAGGACATTGTTCCTCAGATAACTTTACCCCAGGCGCAATAGGAGTAACCACATTACTGCAATTTGACATATTGAACTTGGCTAGAACCTTCATGAGATAATTAGACTGAGATAGAAACAAATTCTTATCCTTCTTGTCCCTAGTGATATCCATTCCAAGAATTCTACTTGCATCCCCAAGATCCTTCATCTCAAATTCTTCCCGCAGCTTCCCTTTAAGTGTTTCAATCTCCTCCATTGACCTGCTAGTAATTAAAATATCATCCACATACGAGATCCTTCCATCTGCACTCTCCTGAAACTCATCATCCAGAGCTTCATATTCAGTACCTGAGTATTCTGGGGCCTGATTATAAACCTGTTGTTCTGGATTTCCGGTCAGGGTTGCGTCAACCCCTTGTCCAACACCTAGTGTATCAACATGCTCCATATTCCAAACAACTTCTCCTGGTGTTATATCAGTTTCATCCTCAGACTCCACCTCAACTGAAATTCCCTGTGCATATCCTTGATCTCTTGTATGCTGATAGTTTGAAGTTTCACCAACTTCCTCATCAAGTCGATCATCACCATCTAACTCTGAGCTACTACTAGACTCCTCATTCACTGGTAATATAGGCTCAACATCCGCAACATCATCCTCCACTGTGGGCTCCACCTAAGAGTGAACTCTCTCATCTTCTAACTCAATTCTGGTATTTTCTGCAGAGTCGAGGTTGAGTGCGGGGTTGGGTGAACCCCCTCTGTCAACACCTGCCTGCTTGTCCTTCATAGGTAACACATCTTCATTAAACTGGACATCCATGCTTATAATACACTTTCCCTTTCCAGGTTCTATGCACCAAAGCTTATATCCTTTAACCCCCTTTGGGTAACCAATAAAGATACACCTCAATGCTCTAGCATCCAACTTATCTTGCTTGATATGTGCTAAAGCCAAACAACCGAACACCTTGAGTTTTGAATAGTCCCGAGTTGTTCCAGTCTATACTTGATCCGACATCAACTCCAAAGACACAATTGGACTCTTATTGATAAGTATTGTTGATAGTGTATATGTCCTAGAGACAGTCCTTATTAAGGGCTTGCAGCCCTTATAGAGGGAATATATGTACTATTACACAGGTCAACGTAATATAATATATGTTTGTTGTTTGACTATTGAGTATCGCTTTCATATTTATATTACACCAGGCATGCAGCATGTCATATCTCTATTTCTGTCTGTATTGATATTAAACATGTCCCCTCGGATAGATGACCGATCACACAGATAGTGGGAGCTATGTGAGTTATCATCTATCCCAAACTCTCCCTAGTCGAGGTTCATCTCGAATGTAGGGGTCTGAATGAACCAGCTGAGACTAGTATGCGTGGAGGTTATACTTGTTGGAGCAAGTGTGAGCTGATCCCACGGCCACGGAACGGATTGTTGGACAATCAAGAAACGTTCCCATAACTGCGCATAGTTGTTCGAAGGATGATTACCGAACAATGGAAGTACCCACCGGACACTCCCATCGATGTATACTCTACACCGAAGTGTCTATGGGAACCGGTAAGTTGTCGAAGTGATGCCAGTCGTCCTTTGGACTTACAGGACTTTATCATCACATTTGTTGCCCCATATCCTTGGTGGACCCGTCGATGTCAGCTCTGAATAAGCAGTTGACCCAAGACACGATCCAGGATTATGGCTACATACAAATGGGGATGATAAGTGTTTCTGTGAAGGATTCATCTCTCATGTGTAGCACAGAAGAGCACTGCTTATAGTCGTTCATAGTTGTGATTGGTAAAACCGCTGGCCAGCGTATCAATATTAATATGATAGTCATAATAGATATTGGATTCACCATGCAACTCACTGAAGACGCCCGTGGATGTATTATTGGGATAGACACTTCATCGATCCTAGATGCATTCGAGTCAGTCAGATGAAGGAACGTTACCATCGCCGCGTTGAGCGCAACAGACTTTGCAACGAAAGGGTTTGCTTTGAGAAACCTCTCAAACGTCCTCATGTATTAATATGGCAAATGGAACCGTCTAGGAATTCCATTTTGCCTAGTCTAGGACTTGCTTAATACAATGAGACCCTATGGGTCACACTATGTGGTGATTCAGCTTATCCGAATATCCTTGAAGATGGAATCGCAATTAATTTAGAATTAATTGTGATTGATGGATTATAATTGATTTGGAATTAATTATAATAATTTGTGGCTCAATTAATAATTTGGAATTATTAATTGAATTGGCTGATTAATTGTATTTTATGTAAATACAATTAAAGATTATATTTTAGAAAGATAATAGAGGTTTGATTTGAAAGGATATGTTAATTTAGAATTAATATATGCACATGGGCAAAATCTACTTGGAGTCTGAATTGCCTTAGAACTATAAGTGGGTCCCAAAATTGGGACCCACCTATTACCCTTGGGAGCGCGCGCGCACAGATGGTATAGGGGAAGGAGTTCGGCTCCTTCCTCTATTAGAAGTCCAAGGGATAAGTTAGATTTTCCTGATAGAGTTTTAATTTGATTGGGAATGAATCTAGACTTGAAATTGGTTTGCGATAAGAATTAGATTTTTATTCCTTTATGAAGTCTAATTGATTATTCATTAGGCTTCTATTGACTACTATATATAGTAGACTATTAGAGAGCTTTTATCATGGTTGATTCAACAGATAGATTTTAGATCATTCTTTCTACCAGTTTTCTTAGAGAAAATAAAAGTTCTCCCCTACCTCTACCAAACCCCACGCGCGCGCCACCCTCACCGGAGGAAAACCGCCGCCCCATCTTCTTGGTCACATAAAGAATATCCTAGCATTCTTTCCGATAAGTTGTTCATCCGTGGATACCAAGGTTGAGGTTCAAGGAGTTGGAAACTGACTTTTATTGTCTTGCAGATAATCAAAGCATTGCAGATATCTTCGACTTCGACGAAGGAGAAGATACACTGGATTATTACGAAGACTTGGAAGCTGTGCTTGCTTTTGGAGTACTGTAAGTCTTCTAATTGACGTGTTTAAATATATACGGCATATACATAATCAATTAACCTGTATGTTAAGAAATTTTTTGAAATTCCGCTGCGTACCCTAGGGGTAACTCTGACCGTATTTTCTTACAATTGCTGCTGTAACCATAGCTTCTCCCCAGAAACCTTTGCTTAACCCATAACTCAGTAACATACACCTAGCTCTCTCCAATAGAGTTCTATTCATTCTTTCCGCAACTCCATTCTGCTGTGGTGTACCTGCAACTGTTATGTGTCTAGTAATACCTTTCTCTTTACAGAAATTAGTAAACTCAGTAGATAAGAACTCCAATCCATTATCAGTCCTGAGATACTTCAATGATCTTCCTGATTGATTCTCTACCTCAGCTAACCATTCCTTGAACTGATTAAATGTTTGATCCTTAGACTTCAGAATATAAACCCAGAACTTCCTTGAATAATCATCTATGAATGAGATGAAATATTTACCTCCACCTTGAGTGAGTGTCCTGGATGGTCCCCATAAATCTGAATGCACATAATCTAAGTTAGCTTTAGTAGTATGCTTCCCTGTATTGAAAATGGTCTTGTGCGCCTTCCCCATCACACATGTCTCACGGAATGGTAACTTAGTGAACTTGTCTCCTCCAAGTAATCCCTGCTTGGTAAGTTCCTTCAATCCTTTCTCTCCAAGATGGCCAAGCCTCTTGTGCCATAGATATGTGTTGTCATTCCCATGAACTGCTGCACTTTCTCCAACTACCGTGTTACCAGATAAATAGTATAGACCATTCTTCTTAACACCTTCCAGCAAGGTTGTCTGAGGTGTTGACCCAACACCCCCCCCCCCCCCGTGCATAACCCGTAGAGCACCATGACTACAACTCCATCAATATCCCATAGCATCAAATTGACCAAGTGAGATCAGATTCCTCCTCAAATCAGGTATGTACCTTACACCAGTTAACAATCTAATAGTTCCATCATGCAACTTCAACTTAACATCACCAATGCCTTTGACCATGCATGACTGATTGTTCCCCAAAAGTAGAGTTCCACCTTTCCCATATTTGCAGTTTGTAAACCATTCTTTAACCGGACTCATGTGAAAAGAGCACTCAGAATCAAGAATCCATGATAAGTCTATATTAGAAGTAGAGACTGTAAGTACATCTGAGATGTCAAAAGATTGTGTAGCTTGTGCAATATCCACTGTTCCTGCCTCTCCCCTAGATTGCTTTGGCTTCCTGTTGTTCCACACAGGGTAATCCTTCTTGAGATGTCCCTTATTGTGACAGTGATAGCACCTCTTGTTCTCCACAGAATCTGATGACCTCTTACTCTCTTGCTTCTTATATTTCTCCTTTGGTAATCTTTCCCTTGAAGAACCCTTCTTGAAACCATGGTACTTCATAGCAAGACTCTCAGCCGAATGTCCACCTTCCTGCAGATTCTTCTGCTTATGGAACTCCCTAGTCTTCAATGATTCTCTTACCAAATCCAAAGTTACTTCAACATTACCAAACATCAACGAATCTCTGAAGTTCTCATAGGTGTTGGGCAGGGAGTTCAGCAAAACCATAGCCTTGTCCGAGTCTGTTGTCTTGTCACCAACATTCTCCAAGTGAGTTGTGATCTTATCAAACTCTGCTAATTGCTCCAATATCGACCTCCCTTCAACCATCCTAAAACCAAGAAACTTCTTCTTGAGATACATCATCTGGGCTGATGATTTCCCCATATAAACTTTTTCAAGTTTATCCCAGATTTCTTTTGCATCAGTACACTTAACAACCTCCCTCAATGCTTCGTCGCTCAATGAGTGAATCAGTGTATTGAATGCCTTCTTCTTGATTTCCTTCTTCTTTGCATCGACTTTTATCTCCTTAAGACCTTCATCCCCCAACAGAGCATCGTCAGCTCCATAATTCGATAACAAGGCCTTAACCCTCAGTTTCCACAGGCTGAAATCTGTGTGCTTCGTCAGCTTCTCAATCTCGATTTTAGTTGATGACATTGCTTATATCAAGCTTTGGATTCTCCCGGTAAATTCCTTCGACCCTTCTTCCCACAGACGGCGCCAATTGTTGAATTCGATTCAACAATAGTCGATTATACCTAATCACAAAAGCCCACAACGCAACTAAACCACCAAGAACCAGCTGCACCAATCAAACACACACCCAAGCAACCAAAACAGAAAACAGATCAAGAACGATAAGCAAGAAAGACACAAGAGTTTAACGTGGTTCGGTTGTAAATAACCTACGTCCACGGAGATCACCAGCTTCCACTATATTATATCAATCCCAATTACAAGTCCCTAACAGTATGCAAGAAATAAGAACAAAACTGTCTCTCAAAGATAGAACCTATAATCCATATAATATCACCCTTCGAAGTAGTCGAACCGGGTCTTCAAGCTGTGTTGTTATATGTCTCCAGATCTGGTTATGAGCATGCAATAATCACCCCTTTCTATAGCCTTCAATTTGCAGCTATACCTAAAGGAATTCGAATAGGAATTGAATTCAAATAGGAATTGATTTCCTAATGGAGACAATTACCTTTTCCTGATTGCATTCGGAAACAGTTGTTGAGATAACACCTCACAGGTTCGATCCATGTGGTGGAGTTATAAGTTTTTGTAATATTTTCCATTAAAAAAATATCATTAATTTGAGTATGTAATTGGTTAGAATAATTTCTCCTAAACTGTAGTACGTATGGATCACTCTTATATATGCTGGCTGTATCACGGTTATGTGTTTTATAGTATGTTGTATTGTAACTGATTATTATGAGTATTGTGAACAAATACAATTAGCATGATAATTAAGAATGTATAAAACTTGTTTATGGGGAGAAGGGTGAACATGGGGTTGTGGGAATAAGACAGCTAGCACAGCTGGTGATTCATCAAGAAAAGTAGAAAACAAAGGAAGGAGTGTAGTAGTTTGAAGTTGAAGTAGGAAACAAGAGGTGCGGGTTCGATAGCTGACGGAGACATAAGTTGATTGAGAATGTTTGTAAAAATGTGAAGGTAAAAAATAGTTTTAAGTCTTTAGAATAGAATATTTATTCTCTGACCATGTTGTGGAACCGTAGGTCGAGGAGGCCATGGCTTTTCTTGCTATTTCAATGGCTTTGGAGTTGCAGTATCAATATGTCATATTTGAAGGTGATTGCGTAGTTATTTTTCAGTCGCTCCATAATGCTGCTCCTTATTTTGGTTTATCAGGAAGCATTTTGGAAGAAATCAAGTTGTTATCTAGCTCGTTTTCTTTTGTTCGTTTTGACTATGTTCGTCGAGAATGTAATAAAGTGGCACATTATTACAACTTTATTATATTACGATATTCATTGGCTTGGTAGGACGATGTTTGAAACACAATCATCCGTACTCATTTGTATAATGAGTGTAGTGTTTGGTTTAGTAATAGGACCCATGATAAAGTTGTGAGATAAAGATTTGCCAAAAAGCAAAACTTAAATAATCTAAACAATGAACAAAAATAGAATACGTAAATAATCTAAAAATCGAATGAGTAAATCCAATTTGAATAGATTCAACTTCGAAAGTGTTTTCACCGTGATCGGTTGGACTGGAGAGATAGGTAGGTATTTTTAATTGTTTTTTATTATTTATATACTTGTATCGGACACTTTTTACATCAACAAAGCTCGAACCTAATATATTGTTAAGTGAATTTAAATACATTACCACTTGAGCCAATAACCGTCGGTGGATTAAATTGTATTTGTAAATGTTTATTGCAATCATTTTGAATTGCTTTTGTTTAAACTCAATTTTTTTTTCTGAAACGAATTTTTTTTAATTAAAACAGAGAGCATAAGAAATGCTCAGAAACAAACTACAACTGAAATACACAGAGACAGACCTCCGGAACACCATCATATTCGAAATTAAGCAAACCACAACCAATTACTACAACCAATTAAAATCTATAACCAACTACCCCAAACCTAAACATAGCATCTCAACCCATACTCAATCCAAATATTAGCCACTAAGGAATCACAAAGCTTTAACCGACCGCTCAACAAAAAGCCACAATATCATCAGAATAAGGCCAAAACCAAGAGCCATACATCACAATCACCGAACCAACATCGCATGACCTGTATACAATTCAAATACTAAAACAACCAACAATGCTAAACTTAACTCACTTTTTAGAATGAAAGCCGTACTAACTTGGGTCCTACACCCGTACAGACACACCGTGACCGAGAGCAACCAACCCCTTAGAATGAAAAAGCAGAGGACAAGGTAGTTAGCCCCATCGTACCAAATCACCGTGATTGGAAATTAACCAAAAGGACTCTCAATCCCTTAGAATGTGCCGTATGAAGCAAGGAATTTAAACCACAAGCCACGTTTTCACCCTAAAAAATAAGAAGCTCAACACACAAAACAACATCAGCCATCCTTCACTTATCACCCCTCAAAGCCGCTGCAAAGAAAACTCTCAACCAAGTCAAGATCATGTAAAAACTATTCGAATAAAAACTCCACATCCACAACCAACCGAGATACAATAAAAAGTGGTCCAAGATAAGCTACCCCACTCGAGATGCTACCCATACAAACAACACACAAGCACCCCAACAATCGGGCACATCACAACAAGGACGTGTTATCCGACCATTAAGGAGTGCCTACGTATTGTAATTTAAAGTACGGACACCTCAAGAGGACTTATAAAACCCACAATAATACCAACCTCAAAAAGATAACCTCATAAAATAAAGACAAACATACCCGATAAGATCAGCTTACGGAAGCCCGAGTATACAAAATCGACCACCTAAACAGTAGCCGCAATCTGCCCAATTGAAACCGCAGCAGCCAATGATCATCACCATAACCGGAACACTCACCAAAGATGCCGCAAACTGAAAAAATCCCCTACATTCAACAAACATACCTTTGTCCCCACCAAATTAGTAGCAACACTCAACTATGTCCTTTTAAACAAGTCAAAGGTGCAAGGACCCAAGAATGGAAATGATAATGATTTAGCAAGATACCTTTCCCTTTGAACCAAACCCATAGCATGATCATAATTTTCTCAAAAGCTTGAAATTCACTTAGGACCTCCCCTTGGAACAACAAAACATTACGCGCATTCCAAATATTCCATAATGTAGCACACCAAAAAGCATGCCAAAACTTTTTCAAACAAAGAACTTTAGAAGTAGAATGATTTCAAGAGATACCTCTATATTGACACCAACATTACACACCACACCCACCCAATTATACATTAATTTCCAAACTTTTTGGGCAAACAAACACTCACAAAATACGTGTATTGCATTTTCTAAACCCACCCCACCACATCTTTTACAAACTCTATCTTCCACACTTATAAACACCCCTCTCAAATCAAGATTTTATTTAGTAGGAATTTTATTTTGAAGAACCTTCCATACAAAAGCATTAACCTTTTCGGGTACACAATTATTCCACACAACTTTCGACCATTTCTTCATGCAATTCTGCTCACCTTTAACATTTAAAATTCGATAAGCATCTCTAGTGGTATAAACATTCGAATCAATACCCATACACACATAGTAATCATAAACTCCTTCTCTTAGACTAAAATTATGCAAATTAGACTCAATACAATCAACCCAAGCTTTCTCCCTATCTCTAAGCTCTCGACTCCATGCCCATCTAAAAACAACAACACCTCCACTAGCCACAAAACGATCATGAATTGAACAATTTTTATCCCTTTCTAGTATAAACAACCTAGGAAACAACTCACTTAAACACTCACCAAAGTTTCCCCACTTCTCACCCCAAAAGCTTGTTTTCTTGCCATCACAAATAGACCTAACACAAATTTCAGCAAACCAATTCTTCTTAAGAGCACCTACAATAATATCATTCCACCATTCGGACCAACTAGATTTTCTTTTCCCACCCTATCTAATCAAATCTACACACTCCCTCAACTTCCCATACTTTGATTCAAGGACTTGCACCCAAAGATCATTACAACCTTTTAAAAGTTTCCACACCCACTTCCCAAGAAGAGCCAAGTTAAAGTTTTTAATATTTTTCAACCCCAAGCCCCCCTCCTCCTTAGCTTCACAAACCTTCTCCCATTTGACCCAAGCAATTTTCCTTTTGTCTTTATCCAAGCCCCCTCCCCACACAAAGTTCCGTTGTAGCCCCACAATCTCTTTTGCCACTTTTTTAGGAATTTTAAAAAAAGATAGATAGTATATAGGAAGAGCATCAAGAACCGACTTAGCTAACACCAAACGACCCCCAAAGGATAGAAATTTGTTCTCCCAAACCCCCAAACGTTTCCCCACTCTCTCTTTTACCTTCACCCAAGACTTACCACTTCTAGCATGACATCCCACCGGCAACCCCAAGTAATTAAAAGGTAATTTTTCCACCTCACAATTAAGATAATTAGCCTCAATCAAAATCTCACTATCCGCCACCCCAAACCCAAATAAGTTGCTTTTTTCAAAATTTATCTTAAGCCCGGATAAAAGCTCAAAAGTTCTTAGGACACTTTTTAAAGTAGAGAAATTTTCATCACACCATTCCCAAAAAAATATTGTATCATCCGCAAATTGTAAATGTAACACCGGAACTTTATCTTTACATATTACATCTTTAGCTAAAACTACGATTAAAAAATATAGGAGGTAGTAGTATGTTTTCTGGAAAAGTAAGAGGAATACATATTGGCAGAAGGGGACGATTTGAGATAAAGCTTGCTCGAACTAGAGAGGAGCCAGTCTTTGGCTGACCATGGGCTCTTCGTCGTTGTCCTCCTTCTCTCTAGAGAAGAAAGAAAATAAGAAAGAGAAAGAAGAAAGAAAAGAGCGGATGCGGTTTCTCCTTAACTTAAATAGAGACAGTCTCAAAGTTCACTCTGATAAGTAAATTATCAACGATACAATTCTCCTTAACTTAAACAGACAGAGATGATCTCCCCAAGAATTTGCATTTTACCATTATAAATTTTAAAAATAATTTTTAGTTAAAGTCTAACATTATTACATTATTGATCTAAATAAGTTAAAATTGATAAATTATAGTAATATGGAGGGAGTATATCAATTCTAAAAAAGTCGGGTCTGCAAGAGAAAATAAAACTAATCATTGACTGAGGTATCATGACACTAGAGATGATACTAGAGGTCATAGGTTCAATTTTCGTCAAGTGCAAAATTATTTATAGTTTATTACTAACTTTGTAATGCTACTTATGAATCTGTAATAGTTCGATTATTAGAAAATAAAACTAAGACAATACTATAGAATATCGACCCCCACCCCACGTGAAGTGTTTTTTTAGCCCTCCGCTCTACCCCTCTTTACTTTGTCCCCAAACAATGGTCACATGTAGTCTCTTTCTTCTTCCTCTTTTATTTATTTATTTAAGTGCTAATGAAGGCAAAGAGAAGTCACTAATAATCATTAGCAAAAAGATCAAAGTCCATGTGTGTCTAGAATATTGCCTTCTGTCACATTAAGCTAATTAGTAAGTTAAGAGTAGTTAAATTATAAATGTTCCATTGATTTAATCAGTACCACTGCATGTTTTATTGGTACTACTCGTCTAAAATACATAGAATCAAGTACTCCACTACTTTATGGTTAGACCTGCTCATCAGTCACCGGGTGCACTTTCTTAACATGCTAAACAAAATCATTTATTTATAATACTTCATCTGTACTGCTTAAAATTTCTCATTTATTTTTTATTTTTTAGTCTCTGTAGTATGAGGTATTGTGTATTATTATCAATAGACACTCTCTATAGTTGTGTGTTAAAGTACAGGTGATATGAGATAATATATGTTCAAATTATGTGAAGTTTTAATGGAACATTTAGAGTGTCAAAATTTGAGTGTAACGGAAGCATTCTATATCAGATCAATAAGTCCAATACAAGGGAACAAGAAGAAGAACAAAACAAAGCGTGTCAGAACACGATTTCCAGCTCTGCATCAACAACTTGTGCATAGTGCTGTAGTATTTGTACATTCCGGCATTTAGGAAAGTCTGTTATATAAATAACATAGAATAGCTAGCTTTACTTACTACTTCTCATAATTCCCTTTTCTATCTTTACATTCCATCTTCTACAGTTCTATACTCTAACCCAAAACCTCCGATTCTAATCATTTCCTTCTTTAATGGAAGATTATAATTTATTTTGATTTCCATTTTGTCAATATGATATCAGTCGCTAGCCTATCCTAATCCGCACTCATTCAACTCTGATTCTTGTTAAACTCTGCTCGTTCTAAGCGAGATTCTTTGATCTTTCTGCTCGAAATTGTTCGAGATTCTTACTAGAATTGTTGTAACCATTCCTCAATTCATCAAAGATGGTGAATGTTCGTCGTCCTGCTCATGCGAATCCTGTGAATCATGTGAATCCGACGCTTGGTGAGGATGAAAATCCATTTGGGAGTTGTTCTGGTAGCGGTTCCATCTATGATTCGCCGCATTCTTCGTACTACATTCATCCAGGGGCGGAGCCAGGATTAAAACTTGCCTAGTGCATATAGAACCGAAAACTATTATATTGAAACATAGAAACTGTTTTGTATTGGTTGAGATGAAAATATACTAATTACAATGAAAATTATGCATAATAAAATTATAAGTTTTCATGACAATTCACCTCATATATGTACAATTTGAGAAAGAAAAATAACATGTGATAAGGTCATAATGCAAATAAATTTATAGTAGTATAGTAAAAAAAAAAATTTGAAGGGTAGTGCAACAACACTACCCTGCACATACACACCTCCGCCACTGCATTCATCCAGGTGATTCGCCTGCTGCATCCAGTGTAAGTTCTTCTGAAGTTCTTAATGGCACGAACTATGTCTCTTGGAGTAGATCGGTTGGCAACATTAATTAAGTGCTAATTAAGTAGCTCTAATCATTACCATAATAAAACGGGAAATAAATTAGAATCATCACATCTATCAAAATTTTGTAGCCTAGCCAAGTTTGTAACTGACCCCGGGAGCTGTTCAACTTCACACCATGAAGGACCTTTAATCAATTTTTATATTAGGTAGGGGTTACAAAACTAAATGAGTTTATATAAAACAATAAAAAAATTATAATACAATAAACTAATTTAGAAAATGATTTTTCAGGAAAATTCCACATGGTGTGAACACACCTTCAAGTTTGCTCTTTGCTCATGATAAAACCTCTCTTTCAATGTATCATAAACTCATATCATTTTATAAAAAATAATGAAAGGTAAGGTACCCATCGATTTAATACTTTAGCGCACTCCTGTAGTTTGCTTTACAATTTGATGTATAAGTATAAAATTAGAAGAAGGAACTTATATCCCAAGGTTACAATAAATCGTATAGAAGTATAGCACCCCATGAAGACAAACGTATAATGAGTTGTTTGAGCCATTTGGCAAACTTGAACAACAAGAATGTGCTAGTGGCTTTTATAAACTAGATATAGGTAATGATAGTTTTCACAATGTTAGATGAATCTATCCATTTAAACTTCAAATTGCTCTTCGTTTTACAAAAGTTTATTCACTTTCCATTTTTGAGTGTCCCACAAAACTTTACAATTTTCTAAAACGGAAGCTACCACACACATTAAAAACATTATTTCATACACTTTATTACAACTTTACCACTACTTTATAGTTTAACAACTCCATTTTAATTAAAAAAAACTAACATATCACACTAACTTTATACTACTTTATTACTTCCTCTATCTCATTACAAACTTCTTAAAGGGACTATTCATCGTGAACTTTGACCACGTATAACTCCTAAATTACATTACAGAAAAATATAATAAAATTATATTATAAAATTAAATGGAGTATATTTTCATAATCAACTTTTAATTTATATTGATACAATTTAATTTAAAAGTTATACGTGCTCAAAGATCGCGATGAATAGTCCCCTTAGGAAGTTTGTAAAGAAATGGAGGAAGTATTTTTTTTTAAACTGCGTGTTAATCCTAATGGATAAAGATCTCTAGGACGGAGGGAGTAATATTTATTTCTCATAAAAGTGCAATCGGTTTTCAAACCTGTGTAATTTCTCGCACCAATCTATGCTTCTTAACAACAATTCGGTTATGTAATTATCCTTAGAGCTAGGACTGAGCACCGGGCCAAACCCGGACCGGACCGGTCCGTTCCGGAATGGACCGGACTATTCGGACCACCTTTTTGTTCATCCGTTGCCCGGACCGGCCATATACGGGTCTGGCCCGGACCGGACCGGAAATTCCAGTCCGGTCCGGACCAGACCCGTATATCTTCGGATTTCCTTGTTTAAAAAAATAAATTTGCCATGTTACTTTATACTTCATATCAAACCAAACTTCCAGCAAGATAAATTGATGCCAGGTCTAAATTTCCAGCAATTAAATCAAATAGCAACAAATTTAAATAAAACTTCAAAAATCTAGCACAAACAACACTCAAAACTAATTCCACATCTCCAATGCAAAACTAAGTCCAAGTCTCCAACGAGTCACGAATAATCCTAAGTTTTCAAAGATTAAAAGACTACAAAAGTTGTGTCAAATGTCGTCAAAAGTTGTTCAGAAACTAATTTCCAGCCACTTCATCATTCTTCATAGATGTAGATCACATTGTCATTCGCATCAAGAGCGAGCTGATCCCTCATTTCTGTAATGATTGAAAAAAAAGGCTTTAACATAGCAACACAATATATTAAATCTCAACATGTAGCTCAAAGCAGGTCAAACAATCAATCAATAAACATACCTTCTTCAATTTCTTCTAGTTGTTCTAAATCCTTCAAGTTCTGTTCCATGTCACGTATTTGATTACGTTTCCTAGCTCTTAGCCAATCTTGAGTACAAATCAAAGCGTGCACGGTCTAATAAACGTGAAAAAAGAAACGAATGAAAGTCCACATCAAAATAAATAAATATAACACTATTGATTAAATTAAATTGGGTTACAATACCATTGGATTTAAAGAGCTTCTAAATTGATCAACTTGGCGACCCCCCGCACTAAAAGCAGATTCGGATGCCACAGTAGACAAAGGAATAGCAAGAATATCACGCGCCATCCGTGAAACAATAGGATAACGATGCTCATTTTGTTTCCACCAATTTAGTGCATCTAATGCCACATTCTCATGTGCTATCTCTTCATCCAAGTACCTATATTGCAGTGAAAGATGGAGTAATATATAGAAAAAGTAGTATTAATGTAATGTAGTGCAGAACGCAATATATATATGTACTACACACTATATAATACACGTTACAGACCTATAAGGCTATTACACACCAAAAGTAATCTTAATGTAGTATAGAAAAAGTAATACATTATTAATGTAGTGTAGAAAAAGTAATATTAATATAAATTGTCATCTTTTTTGTTTGCTTCATGCAAGTTTTTCTACTTTAGTCTCACTCTCTCTCTTTATTGTCCTAGTGCAGAACGCAATATATATGTACTACATACTATTCATGATTGTAATTGTCTCACTCATTTATTCATGACTCATCAAGACTTTAACCAGTAGCTAGCAATGCTTTTGCATGCAACATTTATAAATTAATATAACCAAAAAAGAGGGAGTAATTACATATTTACATGTGCCGCTAATTATCAAATTCCAACAACCAAAATTATCTTAGATTTCAAGTGAAGTAATCATTTGATTAATAAATATATAATTGATTCCTTGGCCATTGGTTCAAATTAGAAGCAGAATGTAAAAGAGGGAGTAAGAGTACAGTACCTTTCAAATTCAGTTTTTGCATTGCCATTTTTCCCTTCTTTCTTTTAACTCTTTCCATGAGTTGATCGTGATAGTCCGTAGGTTCAGCAGCGGATACATTAATAGTGACTGTGGGATCAGCATTTTCAGCATCCTTATTCGGAGAGTAGAGAGTTTTATACTCCTCAAATAGTTCAAAGGCACACTTCTTGACTTCAATTACTAATGCCTTGCCTTCTTCCTGCCCGAACATATCTTTTAGAGTCTCTTCAACTATGTCAAGCTTGGAGTATGGATCAAGAAGCACAGCCATATAAATCATCACGTTCATTTTCTTCAAATCTCCCCAATACTTGTCATATTTTTGTCCCATCTTAACCCCAATCGATTTCATCATTGGGTCAGCATTTTCTTTCCAATCATTCAACATAGTAACACAGTGAGAGATATCTATTAGACCTTTATTACTTGTCGTGTACAAATATCCAGAAATGCGTCTTGTCAAATTATAGAATCCCTCCAAAATACAACCAAACTCCCCACTTTTTTCCAATAAGTATCATTAGGAGGTTGTTCTTCTTTCTTAGCCGAAGAAGGCAAACGAACACCATCAATACAGCGTCTCAACTTATATGCAACAAACAACATTTTATAAGTGGAATTCCAACGGGTAGGACAGTCCTGAGATAGCAATGCTTTTGTATCTAGTTTCAGTCTCAATGCAAGCTCTTTCAACCTTTGAAACCTAGCAGGAGCATTCCTGATAAACTTCACGGCATTCCTAACTCTATTGATGGATACTTCTTCTTCATTTATACCATCCCAAACAATCAGATTGATAATATGTGTAATGCATCTCATGTGAATATTTTTTCCTTTACTGATACCTCCCAAACGCTCAATCATTTGTTGCAAATAAACACACGCAGTATTATTAGGACCAGCATTATCAACCGTCACCGTATAAAGCTTAGAATCTAGCCCCCAAGATATTAAACAATCTTCTACACCTTTGCCTATATCTTCACCTTTATGACTAGTGATAGGACATAAATTAATGACTCTTTTCTGCAAATTCCATTCAGCATCAATAAAATGAGCTGTGATTGCCGTGTAGTTCAGCTTTTGATTTGACGTCCATGTGTCAGTTGTTATGCTAACTCTTTGACAAGAGTCCCTAAAAACACCTTTTAGCATCATCTTTTCCTGCTTGTAAAGCTTTAGAACATCACGTGCAACAGTGAAACGTGACATACATGTATATTTAGGACAAGAAACCTCCATGACACGGACAAAACCAGGTGACTCAACAAAACTAAAGGACAATTCTTCAAGAACAACCATTTCAGTAATTGCTACCCTAACTTCTGACAGATTTACAACCCCATATTTCATTTTCCCATCAGCCCCATCTTCATTATTATCCAGAAACCCAGGTTTAAACATCAACTCAGATTGATTGCCTTTGCATTTATTTGCTGGATTTAACAAACAATTCTCGGCATGATTTTTAACGTTCTTAGAGCCACTATTATTACCATCACATTTGTATGTATTATCACAGAACTTACACTCAACATGCAGTTGGTCACCCTCCAGATACTCTATGAAGAACTTCCAATATTCTTTCCTTCTACCCTCTGATTTGATGTACCTTTTCCCCGCCTTGAGTTTCTTATTTTCAGGCAAGCCAAGTTGTATCTCCTGCAATTCATCATCATCAAACAAGAGCACATCGACCTCCACATCAGCAACAGCTTTCCGTTTTCGTCCCATATGAAAATTCAACAAACTAACATTCATATTGACATTGAAACAAAGACCAAAAAATGAAAAAAATTCATGATCAGCGAAAAAAGACCAACTTGCATACTTGCCAAGACCAAAAAAAGAAAAAAAACAGTACATTACATTTACATACATAGCACCATTATAGCCAACTTGCCAAGACCAAATTCATGATAAGCGATACTAAATTGATTTAATATAATTAATTATCATAACACACTAGAAAAGTAGCAATCATTAATTATATACTCCAATCTTTGTAAAGTACAATTATACAGGATTACAGGTCAAAGAATGGATATTCTGCTCCAATGTTTCACTACTATATATATATATATATATATATATACGATACTTGGCATTAAGTGTAGTAATAAGATAAGAATATAGTGAATGCTAAGTACGAACAGAGGAAGCCAAACTGCGGCAGAAGAGCAGAGGAAGCCGCAACCGGAGAATGAACAGGAAACGGAGAACTAGGAAGTAAAATAATAAGAATAAAAATTATACCAGAACAGCAGGCAGCAGAGCTGATCAGAGAAAGGGGAAGATCGCGGAGCGGAGCCGATCAACGTGGCCTTGTGTGACGGTTTGTATTTCTTGTTTTGTATCGTAAAGGTGAAAAGTGACTGGTAGGGTATAAGACAAACTAGGGTTAATGTAAAAATGTTAAAAGAAAAAAGTGTAAAAAAAAAAAAAACGGGTCATCCGGGCCAAACCCGGAAATTTCCGGGTTTGGCCCGGACAAGACCGGACCTGGACATGGACAGATCCTATGACCCGGGGACTGGACCGTATAGGACGGTCTGGGTCCGGTCCGGATTTACCGGTCCGGACGTCGGGTTCGGTCCGGGTCTGCTCAGTCCTACTTAGAGCACTCCTTATGGAGACTTTTTTGGTATTTAATTGGGACTTAAAGTCGCAATTAAGCCCAAGACTCCAATGGTTACTTTTTTGGGGCTACTATTTAGTAGCCCATGGGAAAAGGGCTATAGCCTCCATTTAAACCCCAATTGATATAAATAATTTCTTTGTAATTAGGAAATAGAATAATGAAGTTGTATATGTCATATGGGCCCCACTTAGAACCCAATTAATCCCAAAAACCATTTAAGTCTTCAATTTGGGAGGCTTTTTTACTCACTTATATGTTTAAAGCCCCACACCATAACTAATGTTCTTACTAACTAATCTCTCATAGAGCTATGATTCGTGGCCTTAAACGATTGGGCTGTTGCACTCCACCAGGGAGCATTCATGAAGGTGATGGTACCCGTTGTTGGACAAGGTGCACCAGTTAGAAAACACTACAAGAAAAACTGGATTCAGCGACGGATGAGACGGATGTCATCCGTCGCTATGTAAGCCCGATCCGTCGCTATCCGTGCTTAGCGACGGATGGTCCGTCGCTAAATAGGACGTCGCAGAAAGTGGCGTCGCTAATTCATTTAGCGACGGATCGGGCTTATCTGTCGCTAAATTTAGCGACGGATTAGTTATACCGTCGCTCAATTGGCGTTGACCAATTGAGCGACGGATAATATTATCCGTCACTAAATATAGAGACGGATAATCTAAATCTGGTTTTTTAAAAAAAAAATTTTGTTTGAAATTTATTTAATTCACCTACAATATAATAAAATATTAAAATATATAATTTTTTAAATGCAATAAGGGTGTTGCGAGAATCGAACTCGTGACCTGTCGCATTAAGCGAGAAAATACGCATGAAAATAAACCATCCGAATAAGACAGACTCTCATAAAAAAATATATATATATTGAGCAGAAATGAAATACAGAGAATTTTAACATAACCACCATACGCAAAACCAATGCAATTCAAATGGATATCATGTAAATTCACCTTATCATTATATCTCAGAGCAAACATTTTCTCATTTCCACCAAACCACCCCAATTAAGTCATTGAGAACCTCCTGCATCACCAAACAAGACAATAAATTTCATCTTCATATACTTATTATAAGCATGGAACTTAAGAAAAAAAGTAGTATTAATTAATGGTATGAAATGATAAGGTTTATTTGTCTCTTGAGTGGTAATCTTTTCAATACTATTTGCTGGTATTGAATGATAAGTTTTATCCTAGACACACGTGTGAGCGCAATTTTTATTGTTGAAGGTATGACAATGGCCAGAGGTTCCAGCCCACTCTTCACAAGGAGCAGTTGATTCACAAACATAAGAAGACAAGGCCAAGAGAAATCATAATAACATATAATTTCAATAATTCAGACTTGAAAGTACAGAAAGAATGAATAAGTTTAATCTTAAATTACCAGCTCACAATGACTGTTGTGCAGTTTATCTCCCTCCTTGCCTGTAGGATAATTACCTGAAACGTTCAACTAATTACCTGCTCACAAACATCAGAAGAGTTTATTATATATCCATCACACAAACACAATCAAGAGGCTGAAAATAATTGTTGGAATCACAAAAACAGCATCATCTCATTCTTGAACAAATATGATTATTAAATCCAGGATTAGATGACAATGTGCTATTTGAGTAGTCATAAAATGTAACTTACAATTGATCACAATAAGAAACATAAAAAATCAAATAGCACTCTTGTAAGTATGTGAAGAAACAAAACAGCAGAGCGCAGAACCAAAATAGACACAACTAAACAAAAAGTAAAGCCAAGTAGCAAGAAAGACATACATTTGATAAACTCCACTCACTTTTCATAAAAGTGAAATTTGTAGTTCTATTCTTTAATACCCAACTATACAATTGGTGCACAAAAAGCAAATTCCAGCAAACTGCAAAGTTATGTTATATTATATTTCATATCGTCCATTCGAACCAATTAACTGATTAACACTAGACATTCAAGTATTCAAATAGAACAAGAACACACCAAAATTCAGCTCAAATAGTACTCTTGGAATGGAATTAACTTAGACAACTCAGCTCAAATAGTACCAATAATCCCAAATTTTATAATTCAGAAACCCTAACTAAACAAATTCAGGCCTAACATAGCAACACATATTAATTTAGCAATACATATTAATTTCTAATCAATCAACCAATAACCCCCAAATTATATACTTACAAAACAATCAGAAACCCTAACTAACATAATCAAGGCGAAATAAAATCAAAGCAAGCGCGAGTGAGTACATCGACTTACTAGGGATCTCCGGTGGTAGTGGCATGGTGGTCGGCGGGGGTGATGGTGGAAGAAGACTCCGGTTCAGTGGTGGACGGTAATGGGTGATTGTGGGGTGGAAGATGAAGAGATCGAAGAGAGAGAGAGAGAGAGAGAGAAGAAGAAGAAGATGATGAAGGAAGAATATATGATCGATCTACATCTAGATCTGATCA
Source organism: Plantago ovata (assembly GCA_028274465.1). Classification (NCBI taxonomy): domain Eukaryota; kingdom Viridiplantae; phylum Streptophyta; class Magnoliopsida; order Lamiales; family Plantaginaceae; genus Plantago; species Plantago ovata. The sequence continues at coordinate 58,748,083 of CM051455.1, forward strand.
TATATTTGTTTTTCTTTTTTCTTTTTTTTTAATTTTTAACATAGCGACGGATGGGTTCATCCGTCTCTAAATTAGCGACGGATAAATCCATCCGTCGCAAATTTAGGGACGAATAAATCCATCTGTCGCAAATTTAGGGACGGATAAATTCAGCCGTCGCTAAATACTAGTCAAATTTCTAACCGTCGCTATAATCACCGATCCGTCGCTATTTTGTGACGGATATAATCCGTCGCTATTCACCCGTCTCTATTTGGCTGTTTTCTTGTAGTGAAAAGAACGGTAATTTTATCTTTGTTTGATTTTGTTTGGATTAGAAGAAGACTTAAAAAATGTTCCTTTTAAACTTATTTAATCATATTAATTATATTATTTTAATTTAAATTTTATTATTATTATTATTATTGTTTTATAAATCTTAAGTTTGTTCGGATGCAAAAAAATTCAATTTGGAACAGTTCTTACATCTTAGTCAAATTCGTGTACCAAAATGTAATTGTTCAACTAGTAGGCATGAAAACGATATTAGGAACGTAAGAGGGTACTAAAAAGTTACACACCCTTATATAATGAGTGTTTGATTTAGCGGCAATATCCACAATAAAGTTGTAACATAAAAATTTGTCAAAAAAGGAAATCTAAAAAATTTAAAGAAACGGAAAAAAATGAAATACGTAAAGAATCTTAAAAATATACAGAATCTAAAAAAAAAGTACTATTTTCATTTAATATGCACTTAGTTTCAAAAGGATAGAATACAATGAAATTGTTTGTTTATAAATATACCATGATACATATCATCCTTCAATACACAACAACACATGTTCATTACATGTTGAAGATAACAACTAAATATAAGTATTAAGATGATAAATAGCAGCATAGGTGCCAACATGAGGTTAGTGTTTGTTTTGATTATTATGTTATTTGGTATGATTGAAAGGTCTGTAAGTCCAGATTCATGTAGTGGCATTCGATTGGAAGAGCTTCTTGAAAATTGCAAGGAATACTATGATGCATATGATCCAAAAGTGGCTCCTAGCAAAAGTTGTTGTAGAGGTATTTCAACCATGCTCGAATCTCTATCTGGTGGTGGTAAAATGAATCGTGAATGCTACAAAAACTTATCATCTAAGTTGTCATTTAAAGTTGACAAGGATAAATCATTCGTCCTGGCAGAAAAATGTTCATCGAATGTTTTTTACATGAAAATTAAATTTTGCTGCCTTTTTTTGACAAGATGTTGTCCTTGTTGTCATAAATTCCCTGGCCAAACTTTTTGCCAAATTTGTGGAAAATAATTGAGACAAAACATAGTTTTGTTATATAAGTAATAAATGAATTAGCTTATTGTACAATGTGAAACATTTGTATGCCCTTACATAATTTTTTTTTATTGTTAAAATAGAACGCGGAATATGCGTAAAACCATAGTAATTATTTGTTCAAACTTCCAATAAGAATAAACCAAGTGATTGTCATCTACTCGAGAAGTATATAGCCCAACAATCAAATCCCACCGGAGAACACATGTAAGTCAATCCATGTATGCATGTATTAATTTAGTTTTACCTTTTAAATTTAAATATGATGATGACACTATTAAACCAATCTTTTAGAGGAACCATAGTCGTCTGTCTAAATCTGCTTGGACGCAGCGTATTTTATACTGGGAATTATGTTGTGTATTTTCTATTTTTATACATGGATGGATGTATCTGATTGTGTAACCACGAGGTCAAGATCCGTTCTTTTAGTTATTTAGTTATATGTCTTTTGTTACGATATGTTTCATAGAAAATAACTCTTATGAGTATAATGGACTATAAACCCCATCCCACATTTGAGGTGACCAATGGGCCGGGCCAACCCTTAAAAGCTCGTCCCCTCATAACTCGGGTTGTTCCATCACCATGTCATACTTTTCTTTAAGGAGACTGGCTGGGCTTTTCTAGGAATATGTAGGCCCGACATAGTCCCTATACCTATACTAAACGGATTGAAATGGGCCTAAATGTGGGTCGTACGAGCCTACTTTATAAACCGGAGTATTCTTTTTCATTGTAAAAACATGCACATCTGAATAAGAAAGTTATAAATACTCAAAATAATTGTTCTCTGATTTTTTATTATTAAAAATATTATGATTATATTTTCATAATAAAATTCCGTAAATTAATTTTCTGATATGATTGATGATTAATACGAGGTAAAAAAAAACTTAAAAAGTTAACGTTTTCAAATGGAACCTTTTAATAATCATTTTAAAATATGTTTCATATTTACATGAAAAGAATTACATATCTTCCGCTCTTATATATGCAAAATAAATTACAAATAGCCCCGCGATCTGTTTCGAACGAAGTATGCCGAATATGCGAGAACTATGGGCATGGGGCTCATATGTGTAGATCGGAGGTGGCATACGATGATGGCAACTGGGCTCGAGGAGGCGAAGAAGAAGCCTTTGCTACGGAGTATGGGACTCAAGAAGTTAGCTACGGACAAGACGGTAGGAATCCTCGAGGTGGATTTTGGAGAAGAGGATACCGTAACAATCAAGGATATGCACCGGCTAACCAAACTTATGGACCTAACCAAGACCGTAGTAGGCTAAACTATGGTAATGACCACTGCGAAAACCCCGCTCCGAAAGAGCCACCGAAGTCGAAGTCGGCTCAACTGATGGAGAACTTGCAGAAGATGGTTGATCACACACAGAGTTTTCTCAAACGTTATGAAGAAGATTCCGAGAAGACTAGGGCAAGGCTTGCCCATCAAAAGATGCAAGAGTTGATCGACCGAGGAGCAAGTAGGGAGCAAGGCAAACTTCCTAGCAACACTGTGAAGTCGAATGCCATTACATTGGCTGGTGATGTACCTGACGAAATCACCATCAGGAAGGTCGTTAAGTGCGAGTGTTGCATGAAGGAAGAACTTCTACAGACTGAGGAAGAAGAGAAGGACCTTGGTTCTGACGCAAGTGATGAGGAGCAAGAGGATCCCGAACCACTCCCTAAAAGTTTCGATGTTAAGGTAGGGATTGGTGAGCTTGAAGATGTCCGTGCCACACTAGACACGGGATCCTACTCAAACATAATCCCTTTGAATGTGTTTGAAAAGAGCAACCTTGGAAAACTATCTGAGCAAAGGGCTATTGTGCAACTGGCGGATGGATCCTTTATGAGACCCGAGGGCGTTGTGAAAAATGTGTTGGTCAAGATTGGTGAAGCATCTATATACACCAATTTTGTAGTTATGCCGGCGTCTGCACCTGGAACGGGGGATGTCATACTCTTAGGGCAAACTTTCTTGACCAAACTACGCTCCGTGATGGACATCTACCAAAGAACTTGCACCATCGAAGTGGATGGCAAACAACACGTGTTGCAAGCCATACCAGATCCACCTGAACCGCCTGATATTTCTTTCATTACTCACTACTGTGGTCTTGCAGCCTATATTCTTTCTTATTCACAGGTTCGTGGCATGGAGAGGAGATCGATGAAGGGGAAGTCTAGTACCCGCAGAAAGAAGAGATAGGCGCGGGCAGGAGTCGAGTCAAAGACTTTAAACAATGGCGCTATCCGGGAAGCAACCCGGAGATTTTATCGCTTTCTTTAATCGCTTTCTTTACCACTTTAGATTTTATCTCACGAGTTTGATTGAGTATTATAGGTAACTTATACAAGCGTTAGCTCTCACCTCGGATCCACTTTCGACGTTCGGGACGAGCGACGACGTTCAGGTTTGGGGAGGAGGCTATCGCTGGTTATCTCTATACTTATCTTGCTTATGATAAACTCGTGAAATTTTTTGCATTTGCACGTTTACTGCTTTCCTAGGATAGTCTTGCATGTTTTATATGGAGTTTATTGCCGAATTTTTTGAACTTTTTTATTGGGTAGATCAACCAACTATGTCATTAATCGTATGCTTCATCTCTATGAATTTGTTTGAGGTTTTTCTCGCTTGGCTTGTCACATTTATGTATTGCACTTAGTTAAGCTTGGTAGTCTCGACATCACTTAGTGGTGTTTTCTCTACTACGGTTCACGAAGGCCTTTATAATAGGATGATGCATGTTAGGGTCTTATGGTTGTTTTCCCGAGTAATTATGTACCTAAGAGGCAACAAGTCTTCACCATGCTTTGAGATTGCTAAATGCCTAGGAAGGAGGTAGTGTGAGGTTGTGTGATCCTTTGTTTATAACCTATTCTTCCGAATAGGTTTGGGGAGGGGGTTACACCATCAATAGACTTGTTTCTGTTTTTCATTTTCGTATCGTGAGTTTATTTTTCCTTTTCCATAAATTTTATGCTCCAACCTATTCTTTCGAATAGGTTTGGGGAAGTCGTCTGAGTCTTTTTATTTCTCTCTTTGTTACGCTACTGCTGGTTAAAAAAAAAATCGAAAAAAAAGGAAAAGAAAAAAATTCCAGAAAAAAAAAGAAGAAAAAGAAAAAAAAGAAGACCCCAAAAAAGCAAAGAAGGGTCCAAAAAAGAAAGCCAAATAGCAGTTTAGCAAAGTGTTGAGTCTTATTTTCCCTTTTTGTAATGTTCGTAATCGTGTTGTAATTTTCTATTTTTTATCCTTTTTATCTTGAGTGTCATCTGTTCTAGACCACCCTCGTCCTGCCATTCAGGAAGTGGTGAATAGCTTAAGACTTTACTTGAGAGATGAGTAGAATAGGGGAGTGTTATCTTTTATAGGGAACCCTCCTTCGTTTCATGAGAGCCAGTACTGGTTCGACCTCTTTTGAGGAAAAGTCTTAACATGGTGGAACAGAAGTAAGTCCTCAGTTTCATAGGCACGGGGCAACCATTCGTATCTTAGCATGCTTCATTACGTCGTCACTGACTAGGTCCAGGTAGAGAATGTTACGAGAGACTATCTTGTCTTAACATAAGTTATGTGGATGTGTATAAGTCAATCGAGGTATTCTTCAACCTATATTCATGCTTTGATTTATATGGTTTTTGTTCATATGTTTTTTGGTAGATTCAGTAGATTGGTTCATTTTATTTGGCATGAAACTCCATTTTGTGTCTTGCATGTTTTTTGTATTAGAGTCTAGCTTAGTTGCTTGAGAACAAGCAAAGGTTCGGTTTGGGGAGTTTGATGAATGTGTATTTTACACTTTCATTCGAGTCTTTTTCACCTATTTTAGCTATCCTCTATGTGTTCCGTAGCTTAGGGGATACTTTTTGATAGAAGTTTGAAGCTCGTAGGATCGCAATCATCCGGAGATTGACAACCTTCGGTAACTTTGTATCTTATAGTTTTATTCTACTTATTTTATTATATTCTTTCAACATGTTTTCTTCTATGATTTCTGTTGATTGCATGCCTATTATGAGTAGCTAAACTTATTGTTGGTGGTAGTATGTGAATTCTTAGCGAAGGGAAGATAATCATGCTAATGGCTATATTGCGCATTATACTCCGTGTCATTGCTTTATTTCGTTGATCAGGCACAACCTAAATTCTTGTATGTTGTATTAATTATTATGCACAATTGGACACTTGTCGACCATCAGACCAACTATCTTCGTAGTGTTGAATAATTACGGAACACATTAGGACAAAAGTGATTGACTTGTCAGACCAATTTATCTTCGTAGTGCTTAATATTTGCAACAGGACACTAGATTGATTCAAAAATCTCTATGCAAGACCGAGGAATTTATGCATGATTATTTACCCGTTATGCTAAGAAGGACCATACTATCACCAATCTCCATTATCTGCTAGAAACCCCTTTTGCTATCTGTCTGCTGTTTTATATTCTCTTGTTAAATAGATAAAGCTAGTTATAGCCCTAAAAGAACGACACTCGAGTCATTCTACTGCTACACTACGGTTTTCATTGTAGTTGTGGATTGCCTTTGGCTAATTACAAATTTATTTGCTAAATCGAGACCCGACAAATCTCCGTTCATCATATGTCGTCGATGTTTGTTGTTAATTCTTTCGATTTTTCTATACTTGAGTGTGATTCCCGTCGCCTGAGTATGACGGACTCGAACCCGGACTTAAACGGACTTTTGTGGACTTAAAGGACTGTAGATTTGCATGTTTTCCCCCTTTTTATTTTCTACGATTTCCCTTTGCCTCCTTAGATTAACAACAAAAACCGTCTAACACGATCGCTCCTTTACCTATCATCTGTCTTTGAGCGGTTGGTCGCTCCTTTTCTGCTCGATCTCATACGCTTATATTTTACTCCTCGGTCTTGTTTTGTTTATGCTATGTTCGTATTTTTGCTCTTCGCTCTGCTTGCATGTTTTTGTAGAGTAACTTATTTGTTGTTACGCACATTTTGAGATTTTTCTCCGTTCGGGAGGTCGAACATAACAAAACACATAAATGGACCTCTCGGACTATCACCACCCATCCTTACTCTCTTTCTGGCCTACCTTTTAGGATGTCCGAGAGGAGCGACGACAGCCAAAACCATCACGACGCCCTCGATTATGGGACCGAGCAAGATACGTCCGAGGAGACGTCCGTGTCGGTTACCTTCCTCGATCAGACTCTGGAACTGTCTTCGGACAGTGATGAACCCGTTAAACCATCCGAGGAGGCTGGTAGTGAAGAAGAGGATGACGGTGAAGGCGAGTGATGAACGTGTATTTAACACCTTCATTCGAGTCTTTTTTCAACTATTTTTGCTATCCTCTATGTTAATTTAGCTATATTATAGTGCATTTTATTAAAATAGTGTCACGTTTCCCTTTAATTTGCATTTTTCAGGTTTTAGGTGAAAAACATGTTTTCCGGGCAATGATATTGAAGAGAACGAAAAATCGGTGTTCCGAGGACATTTTTGGAGTATCTAGAAGATTTCGGATGGGATTTGAAGTCTAGGGGTCGAGTTACAATGCTTAAAGGTCACTTAGAAGGCAAAATCCGAGTCCGAAAAGGAAAAGAAATCCAAAAACGCGTAAAAAACGCGTTCCTCGCCGACTGGAGCTCCCGGGCGGTTCGCCCCACACCAGGCGGTTCGCCCGGTGTGTGGGGCGACTCGCCCCACACGTTCCGAACTCCTATATATAGTTGCAGTTTCTTTACGTTTTTTCATACTTTTCAGACCTTTTTTCATACTTTTCTCATTAGTTTTAGGTAGGAATTCTCCAGAGCCTGTTCTGAGAATTCTTAGCATATCAGACAATTTTTCTTATCAATTTGGAGCTTGTGAGATCTCGATTCTTCAGAGATTGACAACCTTCGTTGGTAACATTGTATCTCACGATTTTTCTATTTATATTTATATCTTTCAACATGTTTTCATTTTCAATCTTGCTATGATTTCTATTGATTGCATGACATCAATGAGTAGCTAAATCTATCGTTGGTGATAGTATGTGATTTCTTAGCGAGGGTTCTTAATTATGCATGATGGCAGTAATGCGAATTAGACTTTGAGTTATTGCTTTATTTCTTTGATCTATCTAAGCCCTCTATCTTCGTAGTGTTGAATTGAACGAAACACATTGGACAATTCATGATCTTAGATCTCTATGCAAAACGATCGGGTACTTCATGCATGATTATTAACCTGTTATGCTTTGAATGATCATACTATCACTAACTTCCATTATCTTGATAAGAAAAATCTGTGCTAAGTCGTCTGTTGATTTTATAGTTGAAGTTAAATTAGATAAAGCTTGTTATAGTCCTTAGAGATCGACACTCGATGTTATTTTACTGCTACACTAAGGTTTTCGTTGTAGTTGTGAATTGCCTTTGGCTAAAAAACAAATTTATTTGATTACTTGAGTCTGACAAATTCCAGTTCATCAGCGAGTCCGAGGAGGGTGAAGAAGACAACGATTCTAGTGAGGATGATGAGTCCGAGGAGGAGGAAGAGCCAGATGAATATCGTTTGCAAGTCCGTAAGAGACGTAGAGTCAACGATGGTGATGCGACTTTCATTGATGATCGGACTGAGGCGGAAGGTGGTCCGCCCGACACCGGTGTTCCTGCTACCTCAATAAGCAAAGCGACACAAGTATTTGGGAGGGATTATGGTGCTCGAGACAATGTTGAGCCGTTGGCTGTCTGTATAAAGGACATGGACGATACTGAGCGACCCACTCCTACGTTAGCCTGGTTTGAGGAGGGTGAGCGTTCAATCCAAGAAGGTAAGAGTACTGAGTCCGAGGAGATTGATTCTCCCAAATCAAGGCCTAGCGGTTCGAGGCGTAAATCTGAATTCCCTCCTCAAATTACGCGTCGAACCGTCATTAGTGATGACGAAGATTCCCCTGTCTCGATTAGGGATGTTCATGGGAATGAAGCTGGTCCGAGCCAGAATCCTTCTTCTCCCTCACTTTCTGAGATGAACCGAAGAGCTCAGAGGGATGTGCTCATTCAAGGGCAATACTATGTCGAGGATGCGGTCCCCTATCAAACCATAGATCCTCGGGACATGGACTTTACCTTCCCGGTGGCTAGTAATGTACGTCCTCCTAATCCGTTGGAGTTGGCCGAGGAGCGAGCTTATCTAGAACGAAAACGGGCCGAGGAACTTCCAGCGTCCGATGATGATGAGCGAGATCATGCCCCTGGCAAAGCTCCTAAGAAACCGAGGAAGAAGTCTTCCCGATCAAAGAAGAAACAGGTCATTCCCGAGACCGAGAAGGAGAATAAGGTTACAGTTGCTAGTGAGAAAAAGTTCACACGGGGAATCCTTGATGTCGACCTCCCCGATCCGGAGGGCGAGAAAAATGAAGATGGGATGATCCCGACAATGACTTCTACCGTTAAGGAAGATGAGATTCCTTCAATTAGACGGAAGTACCGATTGAAGAAGAAGGTAATCGACATCCTCGTGACCAAGCACAACCAAACATTCTACAATGCGCCTCCAGGCTATATGGACGTGCATCTCTTGTTGCTCGATCGAGGATGGATCCTTCCTTTCTGTGATCCTTTTAAGGATATCTTCAATCAGTTGGGGATCGCGCCTTGGCAACTTCTCCCGAGTGCTTTCGGCACTCTTATATGCTTCGGCGTATTTTGTAAGAAGCTTAGAATCCCTGTGAACTTTCACAACTTCAACCAGATCTTTAGAGTCTCTATGAGCTCGGGGAATAAGTACTTCTACTACTTTAGTGCTCAGTCCGGCTTTGGCTTCATTATGGATGCTCCTACGTCCTCGAGCTACAAATGGTTTCATAGATATATCTATGTGAAGAAGAAGAAGCTGCCCGGAATGACTGACGAGGAGGCAGAGTGGGGAGTGCCGAAACACTTTTACCGAGGACCTATTTCGGAGAGGCATCCTCTTAGGGGCGGCTCTGACTTTTGGAGGCCCTGTTCGAACTCGTACAGTAGGCCTCAAACAATCGTATAATAAAACGGTGGATTAAGGAAGAAAAAAAAACACAAAAGTACAACATAGGTGTCGAAACAATGGTATAACAAAATAATAATAATAATACTAATATTAGAATAAAATTTAGGGTCCATTGATTTTTTATACCCTCTTAGCGTCCCTAATAACGAAATGAACCACCTTAGTTTATCAATTACATTTTAGTCCAAAGTCAATAAAAATTCACTATTCCAAAATTGAATTTTGATGAAACCAAAAAACCTTAGTGTTTTCAAATAAAAAAGATAAATAATTAAAAGAAAAACCAAGTAAAATACTAAAATAATAGAATAAATTTTAAAGAAAAGAATCTTAACTAAAATAAAAATAAAAAAATTATCTTCATCATCCCCAAAGCTTCGGTACAGTAATTGTTTCCGGTACCGGAGCTCCAACGCCGAAAATGGTGGAGCAAGCTGCTCCACCACCATTAACGGTGCAGCAAGCAGCTTGCTCCACCACCAGATCGGTGGAGCAGCAGCTCCACCATTACCGGCACCGGAGCTCCGATACCGAAATTATCCAGTACGGAAGCTTTAGCGAAGAAGAAGATGGATGGATCTTGTTACATATTTAATTTTTATTTTATTTTATAATTCTATTTAGATTTTTTAATTCTTTAAATTAATTTTTTGATTGCAAATATTTATTTTTCTTAAGTCATGTTTGGTTGGAAGGTGTTTAAAGTGTTTGTCCATCAGCTAGGACCGCTGCGCCACAATATGTTTAACTACTTCTATGCATAGATAGATATATATTAGAAAACTATTAATTTGGGGGCCCCAAAATTAGGAGTCCCTGTGCGGTCGAGCTGACCGCACAGGGCTTCAGCCGCCACGGCATCCTCTTCTAACTGAATTAGATCCTTGGGTCATGGAGCTCGAGGAGAAGAACTCGCGCGAGGACCCGGAAAAATACTTTCATTGTGGTCTTGTATTGCAACCTCTTTCTTATCTGGCCGGTCTCTCTCCTCCAGTTTATACTGGATACTCTGGTTTGAAATATACCGATGATGTCCTCTTCGGTAACTATCTCGAGGACCATGTTTTGAATACCATTACTTGCGTTGTAGATTGTTTCCCAACTTCTTTTTTGATGCTCTTTTGGTACTCTTCGCTCTTCGTACTAACTTTTTGAATTTGCAGATTACTGGTTCCAGTGGATAATGGCGTAGACACTTGAGGCTAAAGAGGAGCAGAGGAGGAAACAACACCTTGCTGGCAAAAATACCAAGATCCTCGGTTCCTTAGACATTACTAATCCAAAGAGCGCGGACGAGCATCGCGACACCCTTGTGCGTGAAGGGCTTGTTGAGGTCGAGGACCCGGTTGAGACGCTGAAAAAGTCCGAGGAAGATGCAGCAGCTCGGCGCGAGAAGGAGGATGCGGGTGGCAACCCCGAGAAGCGGCCTAAAGAGAAGGTCGTTCCTCCAAATAAATCTGGCGGTTCGAAGAGGCTTTTACACCTCGGTGGGGCCAATGAGCCTGCTCGCAAAAGGGGCAAGACTATGGGGGTCGACCAGGACTCAGAGATAAAGCGCCTTGTTCAGCTATCTGACTTGGATCGCACTCATGAGTTTAGCCTCTACGCGCTGCAGGTATCTTCTTTTAAATTATACCAGTTACTTCCTTTGCTTCTCGCTCCTTGGAGCTATTAATAGTGTCCTAACTCCTCTTTGTCTTTGTAGCTCGAGAACCTGAAAGAAGCCTATGGCTATGTAGCAGCTGATCGGTCTGACATCAATCAGTTGATCAAGGACCTGGAGAAGAGTCTTGAGGCCGAGAAGGCCAAGAACAAAATGGCTGGCGATGAAATAAAAAAGGCTCATGCCAAGGTAGATCAGCTCGAGAAGGAGTTGGCTCGGGAGAAACAGAGGACCCAAGGTTATAAGGGCGGCTATGCGACCTTGTCGCTATGCATGCAGAAGTTTAAAGACAGTGTCCTGTCCTTCCTCCTCGGTAGCCGGCTAGAGACTGCCCGGTCCTTATGGCTTCTGCTACCTATAAGTTGGCCACTCAGGACATTAAGGATTCGGCGCGCGAGGAGGGTTTCTTTTCTTGCATCGGGCAGCTTAAACGGATCGACCTTCTGCCCAAAGATTTTGATGCGGACGCGCTCGAGGACATGCACGCTGGTCGGAGAGAGGACTTGTCTCGATATCCCGATGAGGTTTTGACCGATGCATGTGAATTCGGGGAGCTGGTCACTGATCCGGAAGTGCCATATCCAAGTACGCCCTCTTATCTTCCTCGGTGGGTTCCTGAGTGCCTAAGGGCCGGGGTGCTTCATCCTTTTGAGAAGGCTCCTCTTCGCAACGCTCATTGGATTCAAATAAACCAACCGGTAATGGGGCGCGAGGAGAACTTTGTAGAGCCAGAGCTGATAACTTATGCCAACGCCATCAAGGAGGCTCGCGAGAAGGATAGCAATGGAAATGTACATTCTCTGCAGAGCCCCAATCGAGGAGGTGCATCAACTAGCAGCACTCCGGTCACTCCGAGCGACTTTACTATCAGCAGGACTCGTTGATCCGAGGAGCTTTGAAGACTTAGAAGCCCGAGTATGCTCGGTGAAGTTGTTATACTTTTTTCCTTAAAGTTTTTTCCGAACAATTTTTATGCTTTCTATTCGGCCCTTTGTGGCACCTGCTCGATCTTGGCTGTAATATGTATTTGACAACTTCTCAATTTTCATAGTCCTCCCTCTTCTAATCCAATGCTTTTTATTTCTCACTCCATTGTTTCATACTTATGCATTTTACTAACTCCTTGTAGTTATGACGTATAACTGGGTTAGAGTAGTAACTTTGCACGATACCAGGATCGAGGAAGTCTTGTCCTCGCTCTCCTTATGAACTTGAAAAAATCTAAGTATTGGTGTAACTTCCCGAAATGTTTTCTTTGCATTGTCTTCGTAGGTCGTGACATTCCGCCAATTAGATAACCCATTCAAAAATTCCTAAGTGTAGGAAATTTGTTTCTCTTCTAAGTTGTCGGTTGCTTCTCATTACTCTCCTCGAATCCTTTACCTTAAAGGATTCTTCCGATGAATCGAGGAGTACACAAATCGAGGAGATTTGGATCATCAAGAATCGAGTTGCCTTTTCTTTGAGAAGGATCGAGAAGAAAATGATTTAGAAGTAGATCGAGCATCTCTTTTCTCTATTTATGGTTGAACTCCAGGAAATATAAAGCTTCATCTTAACACTTTCTGTTGAAAGATAAGCATTGCATTGATTTGTCGGAAATTCAATTACAATGGTGGGCTTCATGGCCGGCTTTCTTACAACTTTTTCCATACTTCTGAGGTTGCTCTACTTCAAACTTCAACTTCCTAAAAAATTTAAACAAAAAAGAGGAGGGTACCTCTCACACACACTTGTGAGGAATCCCTCTCGATCCAAGAGTTGGGGGCCTTTCACAGGAGCTCTTCAAAAAGCTTGTTTCTCATACACCTTAAGCATAGAACCTTTGGAGGTTGGAATTTTTCCTTGGGTTCTTCAACACTCTTCCTTCCATGTCTTGGAGACGGTAGCTTCCATTGGACCTTGCTTCAACAATCTTGTAGGGGCCTTCCCAGTTGGGTTGCATCTTCCCAACTTTGTCCAGGATGTCCGCTCTTCGGAGTACTAGGCCTCCTACCTGGAAGTCTCTCTCCTTCACACTCTTGTTGTAGGCTCTCGCGATCAACGCTTGGTACCTCAGGATGTTGGCTAAAGCGGTTCTTCTCGCTTCATCTAGCGTCTCTAGATCGAAATCCTCGCGGTATGATTGTCCTCGGGTTGATACCCTTGGATCATGAGAGTCTCCACGGCCACTTCTGCTGGTATGACCGCTTCAGAACCATAAACTAGAGAGAATGGGGTTTCCCTTGTGGCAGTCTTCGAAGTTGTGAACGATATGCCCATACCACTCCATCAAGTTCGTCGACCCAATCCTTGTTGGTGGCGAATCTCTTTTGCAAGTTGTTGACGAGGATTTTGTTGACGGCTTCTGTTTGCCCGTTGGATTGAGGATGTCCTACTGAGGTGTACCTCATCTAAATCTTCATTTCCTTGCACCACTCGTTGAACCTATGTCCGCAAAACTGAGAACTATTATCCGAGATGAGGACTCTGGGTAGGCCAAATCGACACACGATGTTTCTCCATACAAAATTCATCACCCTTTGTTCGGTAATAGTGGACACTGCTTCAAGTTCCGCCCATTTGCTAAAGTATTCCACTGTGACAATGATGAATTTTTTCTGCCCCGTGCCTCTTGGGAAAGGACTGACTATGTCGATATCCCAAATATCAAAAGGGCATGTGATCGAGATAGGCATAAGGGGTTTGGCCAGGACATTGATTATATTGGTGTGTAATTGGCACTCCTCGCACTTCTTCACAAATCGAGCAGCATCTTCGCGAACAGTTGGCCAGTAGTAGTGACGAACGCGTTGGATGTCGGGCCCAAAGAAAATCAAATAAATTTGTTATTTACCCAAAGGCAGTTCACAACTACAACGAAAACCGTAGTGTAGCAGTAGAATAACCTCGAGTGTCGATCTCTAAGGACTATAACTAGCTTTATCTAATCTAACTTAGAATATAAAAACAGCAGATGACTTAGCAAAGGTTTTTCTTAACATATAATGGAGATTGGTGATAGTATGGTCCTTCAAAGCATAACGGGTTAATAATTATGCGTAAATTCCTCGGTCTTGCATGGAGATCTTTGATCAATGAATTATCCAGTTGTAATTATTAAACACTACGAAGATATAGATTTAGATAGGTCGAAGACCAATGAATTGTCCAATTGTGTGCAATAATTAATCAACAATACGAAGATAGAGATTTAGATAGACCAAAGAAATAAAGCAATAACACGGAGTATAATGCGCGATATAGACATTAGCATAATTATCAACCCTTCGCAAAGAATTCACATACTATCACCAACGAGAAGTTTAGCTAGTCATAGTTGTCATGCAATCAACAAAAATCATAGAAGAAAACATGTTGAAAGATATATAAAAATAAGTAGAAAAACTGTAAGATACAATGTTACCGAAGGTTGTCAGTCTCCGAAGAATCGCGATCTTACAAGCTCCAAACTGCCATGAAAAAGTATCTCCTAAGCTAAGAACCCCCAGAACAGGCTCTGGGAAGTCCCTACCTAAAACCACAAAGAAAGGTGAGAGAGAAGGTCTGGAAAAGTATGAAAAACGGAGAAAAAATGAGCAACTATATATAGGCTACGAATTGTGTGGGGAGAAGGGCCCCACACACCGGGCGATTCGCTTGGTGTGGGGCGATTCGCCCCACATCCCGGGCGATTCGCCCGGGAGTAAAACTCGGCCAGATACGCGTTTTTGGATTTCTTCCCCTTTTCGGACTCGGTTTCTGACTTCTAGTGGCCTTCTAACCTCCAGATTCGACCCTAGACTTCAAATCCTATCCGGAATCTTTCAAATACTCCAAATAGGCTTCTGGAACACCAATTCCTTGTCTACTTCAATATAATTATCCGGAAAACCTCATTTTTCAACCAAAACCTGTAAAATAAAAACTAAAGGGAAACGTGACATTATTCTAATAAAATGCACTAAAATATAGCTAAATTAAAATAGAGGATAGCTAAAATATGTGAACAAGACTCAAATGAAAGTGTAAAATACACATTCATCAAGTAGCCCTGGCGGATGACTTTTTGTGCAAGGGTTCTCCCACCAGCATGGTCCCCGCAACTTCCTTGGTGCATTTCTCCCAAAACTTTTTGCACTTCTTGTTCAGCGACACATCTCAAGTAGACTCCCTCAAAGGATCTCTTATACAAGTGGTCTCCTTGTATGATGTAGCGGCCAACTTTTCCTTTGATTCTTCGTGCTTCAGCTTTATCACGAGGAAGGCTACCGTGCATGAGATATATAGCGATCCCCTGCATCCAACTTAGTTGAGTATCAATGGACAAGACAGTTGGCTTTGATGACCATAAGGATGATGCATTGATTTTCATAAGTATCACATTCCGGGTATCCACTCCTTCCGGAGGCTGAAGCGTATTTGATGATAGTGTTGTTTACACTATCATTCGGGTCTTTTTCACCAATTTAGCTATCCTCTTACATGCATTTTAGTTCATTTTGTTAGAATAGTGTCACGTTTCCATTTCTTTTGTTATTTTCAGGTTTTAGGTGAAAATCGCGCTTTTGGATGTAAATCATAGCGAAACAAAGATGTTTTCGTGTAACGAGATCACCCGTGGTGTGTCAAGGAGTACCGGGACAAGTTTCCAGGCTAAAAGACCAAGTTTCGGAGCTCAAAACCGTGCAAGGGGCCGAAATCGAAGATCCGGAGGAAGAATTTGGCACAGGCAACTCTCTGCCCGTGCCAGGCGCACCGTCGCGTGTCCGGCGCACCGCCGCGTACGGGGCGGTCCGCCGGCGGCTTTCCGACAGAAGCTATATATATTTCCAAAATCTGCGAATTTTCATATCTTTCATCATTATTTTACAGACTTAAACCCTAGAGCTTGTTCTGGGTAAATTTTCTCTTAGAACCTTTGTATCTTAGCGAATTTGGAGCTAGAGGAGAGATTTGGACATCAATTGATCTCATCTTGCTAGATCTTTGTGAGTTTAGAAATTCACCGGAGATTGACAACCTTTGGTGGTAACTTTGTATCTCACAATTCTTCTATTTATCTTTCAATTCAACATGTGTTCATTCATTATTGCTTCGATTATGATTGTTGATTGTGTTATTGATATGAGTAGTTAAGCATCTAGTTGGTGATAGTATGTGAATTCGTAGCTAGGGTTCATATTATGCATGATTGAGTTTCTGAGTCTTTTACTTGTGTTATTGATTATATTCGAATCTTTGATCCGACTAAGCCAAACATCTTCGTATAAAAGTGTTAGAAACACTAGGACAATTCAAGATCATCGTTTTCAATATCTTCGATTACAAGTACTGCTTGAACTAAGACTGACAACCTTAGCCAAGTATTAGTATAGATAGGAAGCTTTCAAAATCCACGTCTACAAATCTGTCTTTGGTGTTTGTTAATTCGAATTACTTTTAAGGCAGTACGAGTTGCACTTTCATGCATAATTAGAACTTGATGCTTAGAACGAGCACACTATCACCAGCTCTCTCCATATATTGTTAAGTCAAGTTAAGATAAATTTGTTTTCTGAAATTATATATAGTTATTTAGTTAAAGCTAGTTTAGTCCCTAGAGATCGACACTCGAGGTCATCTTACCTCTGCACTACGTGTTTTGTAGTTGTGAGTTGCCCTTTGGCTTTCAAACAAATTTATTTGATTGTTCGAGTCTGATAATCTCGTTCATCAAATTGGCGCCGTTGCCGGGGACTATAACTCTTTTTTACTCTTTAGCTTGTTTATATTTTCAGCATTCAATTCTCAGAGTTAGTAGTTTAGTTAGTTTGTCTCGATTAGTAGTTGAATTCCAGATTTTGGCGATTTCTAACAGGACTAATTTTTGGTTGTGAGTTACTCCTGTCACAGAAATTCAGGTTTTGTGATGGCTCGCCCACTTTTGAAATCATGGGTTCAACCCAACCAAGAACGGATGAGAGGTCCGACTATTGTTCTTTCTGCTGCAACTCGTGATTTGGAGATAAAAAATTACATGTTCCAGCAACTCCCGAGGTTCTATGGGTTGGCTAGGGAGGATGTTATGGGATACTTGAATGATATTGAGGATTTCATCAACAATCTTCCAAGGCCTGGAGTTGGGATTTCGGATGATGAGTTGAGGATGAAGGTCTTTGCTATGGGGCTTGGTGATAAAACCAAGGCATAGTTAGGCTCTCTGGAAGCCGGATCACTAGACACCTGGGCCAATGTGTTTTCTGTTTTTATGGAGAAATATTTTCCCCATACTTTGACTACCGCGATGAAGGCGCAAATCAGTGGTTTCAAGAAAGACTATGATGAGACCATGTACACTGCTCTCGAGAGGTACAAGGACCTCATGAATAAGTGCCCTCACCATGGGATGGAGATTTATGATCTCATCCAGCAATTCTATAATGGGCTTACTTATGAGAGCCAACAGGTGGTGGATTTCCAGTGCCGTGGAAATATCTGGGAGGAGACCGCCGAGGATGTGTGGGCGTGTTTTGAAAGGCTTGCTAAGGGATCTCAGTTCAAGGATCCAAGGGCCATGGTCAAGAGGCGTGGAACTGAAGCTCCAGCAAAACCAGAGGTTCAAGTGAACGGAGTGAGTGGGGATCGGTTTGATGGCTTCGCCAATGAGATGAAGCAAGTTGTTAAGAGCTCGATTGGATCATCTCTTTCCAATGAGGTATGCAGGGTATGCAAGAATTATGGGCATGAGGTTCATATGTGTAGGTCTGAGTTGGCAAACGATAGTGTTTACTGGGTAGACCGTAGTAATCGCAACTACGGAAACGACCATTGTGGAAATTCTGCCCCTAAGGCCGAAGCATCTCAATCCAAGTCTGCTACTCTCTTGGATAACTTACAGAAATTGGTAGATTTCACCCAAGGATTTATGAAGAGATTTGTTAGGGAACTTCTAATTTTGATGAGCAATTAACCATGCTAAATTAAGGAAAGTCCAGTAACTAGTACTCTTAAGGTCCATAGGAATTTAGAATTTTAAGGACATTGTAAAAGAGGAACGTTTGCTGAAGACTTAGAGTAGGTGCTAGATAGGTTAGTTCTACCGCTTATGATGTATCTTGTTTTCTGAAAAGAAATACAACCTATTGAAGCATTTGCTGATGATGTACTGTGTTTAAACAAACAAACTATTGAAGCATTTAGAACCGCTCAGAAACTTGAAGAATTCGAAGAACTGAAGACTAGAAGATTTCTGAAGACTGGTATCTACAAAGGCACATGTTGCTCAGAAAGTGGAAACTTCAGCAACAGCTTGCATAAGTGAAAATCTAAACGACAGAGTAGGTTGTGCTTGTTGAAACTGAGACTGACCACTTGCTGATGAATATCTGTGACCTCGTTGCTGAAAGTACTTGCATTTGCGCTCCAACGTTCATGTTTGAATCTCATTCAAATGAACATTAAATGCAAAGCATGCACGCGAAGGACATGAAGACTAGAAGACAAATAAAGGACGCTGCTGATGAACGTGTATTTTACACCTTCATTCGAGTCTTTTTTCACCTATTTTTGCTATCCTCTATGTTAATTTAGCTATATTATAGTGCATTTTGTTAGAATAGTGTCACGTTTCCCTTTAGTTTGCATTTTTCAGGTTTTAGGTGAAAAACATGTTTTCCGGGCAATTATATTGAAGAGAACGAAGAATCGGTGTCCCGAGGACATTTTTGGAGTATATAGAAGATTCCGGATGGGATTTGAAGTCTAGGGGTCGAGTTTCAAGGCTTAAAGGTCACTAGAAGGCAAAATCCGAGTCCGAAAAGGAAAAGAAATCCAAAAACGCGTTCCTCGCTGACTGGAGCTCCCGGGCGGTTTGCCCCACACCAGGCGGTTCGCCCGGTGTGTGGGGCGGCTCGCCCCACACGTTCCGAACTCCTATATATAGTTGTAGTTTCTCTACGTTTTTTCATACTTTCTCACACCTTTTTTCATACCTTACTCATTAGTTTTAGATAGGAATTCTCCAGAGCCTGTTCTGTGAATTCTTAGCATATGATGAATGTGTATTTTACACTTTCATTCGAGTCTTTTTCACCTATTTTAAGCTATCCTCTATGTTAATTTAGCTATATTTTAGTACATTTTATTAGAATAGTGTCACGTTTCCCTTTAGATTTTATTTTACAGGTTTTGGTTGAAATTCGGGGATTTCCGAGCAATTATATTGAAGTTGACAAGGAATTGGTGTTCCAGAAGCCTATTTGGAGTATCTGAAGGTTTCCGGATAGGATTTGGAGTCTAGGGGTCGAATCTGGAGGTTAGAAGGCCACTAGAAGTCAGAAACCGAGTCCGAAAAGGTGAAGAAATCCAAATCCGCGTCGAAAAACGCGGAATTCCGCGAAAATAACGGGGGGCGAACCGCCGCAGGATGGGGCGAACCGCCCAAGAGTATTTCGGGGCCTATATATAGAGCTCAGTTTTCTCTCCGAAAATCATATCTTTCCAGACCTACTTTCTCACCTCTCTCTATAGTTTTAGGTAGGAACTTCCCGGGGCCTGTCCTGGGAGTTCCATAGCTTAGGGGATACTTTTTCATAGCAGTTTGGAGCTCGTAGGATCGCAATCATCCGGAGATTGACAACCTTCGGTAACATTGTGTCTTACAGTTTTATTCTACTTATTTTATATTCTTTCAATATGTTTTCTTCTATGATTTCTATTGATTGCATGCCTATTATGAGTAGCTAAACGTATCATTGGTGGTAGTATGTGAATTCTTAGCGAGGGAAGATAATCATGCTAATGGCTATATCGCGCATTATACTCCGTGTCATTGCTTTATTTCGTTGATCAGTTGTAACCAAAATTCTCGTATGTTGTATTGATTATTATGCACAATTGGACACTAGTCGACCATCAGACCAATTATCTTCGTAGTGTTGAATAATTACGGAACACATTAGGACAACCGTGATTGACTAGTCAGACCAGATTATCTTCGTAGTGCTTAATACTTACAACAGGACACTAGATTGATTCAAAGATCTCTATGCAAGACCGAGGAATTTATGCATGATTATCGACCCATTATTCTAAGAAGGACCATACTATCACCAATCTCCATTATCTGCTTGAAACCCCCTATTGCTATCTGTCTGCTGTTTTATATTCTCTTGTTAAATAGATAAAGCAAGTTATAGTCCTGAGAGAACGACACTCGAGTCATTCTGCTACTACACTACGGTTTTCGTTGTAGTTGTGGATTGCCTTTGGCTAATTACAAATTTATTTGATTGACCTTGACAACGTTCATCAAATTGGCGCCGTTGCCAGGGACTATACTCCTTTTTTCTATTTAATTTGTTTATATTTACGGCTTTAGATTCCTAATTCTATTAGTTTTAGTTTTCCTTTTTAATCTCTCTCTAATACTGCTTTCCTAGTTTGTTTCTAATCACCTTTCCTAGTCTGTTTCAGATTGTGTATGCCGCATACACGTTCTGCAGGAACACCGCTTGCTGATTCAATTGCTGAGATCGATAGAGTCTACCACCAGAGAAGGCGACTACTTGAAAGGCGCGCACTAGGGGAAATAGAGGAAACCAATTTCTCTGAATCTCTACTTAGTCTCTTCAAGGAAATCGACGGAATGGAAGAAGCTAGACCACTGAAGGCATGGGTACAACCCACCAAAGGTTTTTTCATCTTTCATGGAAAAATGCTTCCCTCACACCTTGACTACCGCGCTTAAGGCGCAGATCACTGGATTCAAGCAGGACTATGATGAGACCATCTACACCGCGTTCGAGAGGTTCCAAGACCTCACGAACAAGTGCCCTCACCATGGTTTTGAACTTTCTGACCTAGTCCAACACTTCTACAATGGACTAACCTTCGAGAACCAACAAGTGGTGGATTTTCAAATTGCCGAGGCAATATTTATTTGGGAGGAAACCGCAGAAGCCGTCTGGGCTGTTTTCGAAAGGCTTGCTAAGGGTTCGCAGTTCAAGGACCCAAGAGCAATGGTTAGGAGACGTGGACCTGAGGCTCCACCGACTCAAGAAGCCCCTATGTACAGGGGGAATGGGAATCAATTCGAGTTCTTTACCAACGAATTGAAGCAAGTCCTCAAGAGCGCCACCGGAACAACTGTTTCGAACGAAGTATGCCGAATATGCGAGAACTATGGGCATGGGGCTCATATGTGTAGATCGGAGCTGGCATATGATGATGGCAACTGGGCTCGAGGAGGCGAAGAAGAAGCCTTTGCTACGGAGTTTGGTACTCAAGAAGTTAGCTACGGACAAGACGGTAGGAATCCTCGAGGTAGATTCTGAAGAAGAGGATACCGTAACAATCAAGGATATGCACCGGCTAACCAGACTTATGGACCTAACCAAGACCGTAGTAGACTACACTATGGTAATGACCACTGCGAAAACCCCGCTCCGAAAGAGCCACCGAAGTCGAAGTCGGCTCAACTGATGGAGAACTTGCAGAAGATGGTCGATCAAACACAAAGTTTTCTCAAACGTTATGAAGAAGATTCTGAGAAGACTAGGGCAAGGCTCGATAGGTTGGAAGAGAGCACTAGACTTGCCCATCAAAAGATGCAAGAGTTGATCGACCGAGGAGCAAGTAGGGAGCAAGGCAAACTGCCCAGCAACACTGAGAAGTCGTTGTCCATTAACTTAGTGGGTGATCTACCTGTTGAAATCACCATCAAGAAGGTTGCTAAGTGCGAGAGTTGCAAGAGGGAACTGCCCCCACAAGCCGAAGAAGAAGAAAAGGACCTTGGTACTAACAAGAGAGAAGAGGAGCAAGAGGATCCCGAGCCACTCCCTCAAAGTTTCGATGTTAAGGTCGGGATTGGGGAGCTTGAAGATGTCCGAGCCACACTGGACACAGGATCCTACTCTAATGTGCGCCCTTTGAATGTTTTCGAGAAGAGTAACCTTGGAGAACTAACTGTGCATAAGGCTATTGTGCAACTGGCGGATGGATCCCTTGTGAAACCCGAAGGCGTTGTGAAGAATGTATTAGTCAAAATTGGTGAAGCCTCTGTCTACACCAATTTTGTAATTATGCCAGCATCAGCACCAGGAACGGGGGATGTCATACTCTTAGGACGAACGTTCATGACTAAGCTACGCTCCGAATGGATATCTACCAAAGGACTTGCACTATCGAAGTGGATGGCAAGCAACATGTGTTGCAAGCCATATCTGATCCACCTGATCCACCCGATACTTCTAACACTATTGATTACAGTGGTCTTAACGTCTATGTTCACTCTTATTCACAGGATCAAAGCACGGGAAGGAGACTCATGAAGGGGAAGTCTTGTACCCTCAGAAGGAAAGATAGGCGGAGACAGGAGTCGAGTCAGAGACTTTAAACAATGGCGCTATCCGGGAGGCAACCCGGGGTTTTTATCGCTTTCTTTACCGCTTTATTGCATGCATTCATACTTGAACAATTTGCTTTTCATATGTGAATTTGTTCGGTTCTGTGTCGTATGTGCTTATGTTGTGTTCGAGTGCGACTTTTCGAGTGAGTTTTTGAGGAAAATGATTTTTTGGGGACTAAAAACCGCATTGTTATTTCAAAAACGTTCGTCTCCCACCTAAAAGTGGGGGGCGAATCGCCCCACGACCAGAGCGCGCGCTCGCGCTCTAGGCGTGCGGGGCGGTTAGCCATGCGCGCGGGGCGGTTCGCCCCGCACGGGGCGGTCCGCCCCAGGTGTGGGGCGAACCGCCCCACACCACCAGATTTCTAAAAACGGGGGTTTCTTCCCCAAACCCCCATTTTCCTCCATTTTCATCTTCCAAACTCCAAAATTTCCTCCATATTCAAAATAACTTCAAATCTTCATAACTTCTTCATCTCTCCATCATTTTGTGTGTTCTTTAGCTTCATTCGAAGCCCGTTACGTGCTCTATCATTCTATCCGAACAAATTTCTTCCTAGCTCATTCAATTTCCGGATTTGAGGTATTATCACATGAACCCTAATTTTTACAATTTGGGGATTTTTTTGATTTATGCATCAATTAGGCTTGTTTGATGTATGGGTTGATGATTTATGTGATTAGATTCGTATTTCATTGTCAATTATATGTTCAATTAGGCTTGGTTTGATGATTTGAGATTTTTGCTAATTGGATGATATATGTCTTGTTAGGGAATGTCTCTCTTACTTTCATTCCATGTTTAAACATGTGTTTATTGATATGAAATTGATGGATGTATTGGTAGAATGCATGATTGATGAGATTGAGGATTTATGCTAGATTTTGATTTTTATGGTATGGATTGGACCTTGTGATTCAAGGCATTTGTTGTTAGTAAGAGCATAATGTGATATGTTATTGTAGTAGTTACATTGATATGTTGCGTAATGAATTAGCTAGACTAGGCTTTGGGTTTTTGAGGAGTTGGAATTTTGAGAATTTTACTCGTTTGTTCACTCGTATATTTACATATGCATAGGTCTGTTTTGCATCGTACAAGATACTAATTGCTGTTTGTAGGAATCATGGCACCGAGGACAAGGAGAGCCGACTCTAGCAAAAAGGGGAAGGGAGTGGCATCAAGCTCCCAACCATCTCACGATTTGTACGAGTTGTCTGCCGCTGCGATAGAGGTACGGCAAAGGCTAGAGGCGGAGATAGCCGACGGAGGGAGGTCGATCATCCCAGATAGGAGGATTGACATTCCTGAGTCCGCGGCGGATACAGCGGGATATAGGACGCTGTCATGTTTGGGGTCACAAAGGAATTGGGCATGGTACAGTTCCAACAGGTTCAAAGGGTACGATGAGAGCCTCCTCCGAGATTTCTACACTGGATACACGGATCTCGACGAGAAGAATGGGGTGCTAGTCCGAGGCCTGATTATACCATGGGACCCAGAGCACATTTCTTCCTTCATCCATTTCGAGAACCTGGAATTCACAGAGAGCGACCACGCCTACTCGTATTCGAGGATCACTAGGGGGATAGGGAGACACATCACCGACGTGATCTGCAATAGGGAATACCGATATCCGGAAGTTGGGGCAGCACCTGGACGGATCAGTTATAGCGACCTTAGCATCGAAGCTAAGGTGATGATGAAATTTTGCATCTCCGACTTGATCCCGAGGAAGAATGACACATGGATTCAGCCCTATTACGCTGAGCTCCTCTACTGTCTCATAGACGGACATCAGATTGATATTGGACACATTATGTACGAGGAGTACGAGCACCACTGGGAAAAGAAGAGGAAGCCTTTCATCTTCCCGAGCTTCATCAGAGCCTACTGCATATATCATGGGGTCGATGATATTGAGGAGGGGGATTGCGAGGTCGCTGCCCTTTCACCCTCGACCATTGAGGTACAGCTCAACATGTATCAGTTGAGGAACCCCACAGCAGCCGCTGCTGATGTAGGAGCACCATTCCAGCCAAATGATTCCGATCATGAGGATGCTATGGAGGTCGATGTTGGCGAAGCCCCTATTCCAGATATTCCTTTTGTCCATCATGCACCGCATGCACCAGCTGGAGCACCACAGGGGTCTGGAGGATTTGACTTCTCCGAATTCCGTACCTACCTCGGTAGTCTTTTCGACAGAATTGATACCAACAACGCGGCCAGGCGACAGGACATCGACAGGCACATTGTCCAGCACAACCGCGATTGGGGGATATTCGAGGAGCATCGCCGAGAGGATAGGTAGCACATGTGGGAGCATCAACAGCTCATCCAGCAACAGCAGGAAGCTCTACGACAGTCCAATGAGCTCATGAATGACATGTGGAGTGACTTTTATGGGGACTACCATCCCGATGATTAGTCCTTCCACATGTCCACTCTCAGCCGACCGAGGCCAAACCCTTCGGTAACATCTAGTATCACTTCTTATTACTCATTCTCTTTTGCTAGGGGCTAGCTTAAGAATCGTAAGGGGGATGGGATGTGAACCATGATGTTAAGTATTGTTTGGCTTTGTGTCGATTAGTATCTTGTCCTTTGTTTGCATTTGCATTTGCACGTTTACTGCTTTCTTAGATTTTTTAGGTTGCATTCACTAGTTGCATTCACTACATTCATCCTAGGATAGTTTTGCATGTTTTATATGGAGTTTATTGCCGAATTTTTTGAACTTTTATATTGGGTAGATCAACTAGCTATGCCATTAATCGTATGCTTCATTTCTATGAATTTGTTTGAGGTTTTTCTCGCTTGGCTTGTCACATTTATGTATTGCACTTAGTTAAGCTTGGTAGTCTCGACATCACTTAGTGGTGTTTTCTCTACTGCGGTTCACGAAGGCTTTTATAATAGGATGATGCATGCTAGGGTCTTATGGTTGTTTTCCCGAGTAATTATGTACCTAAGAGGCAACAAGTCTTCACCATGCTTTGAGATTGCTAAATGCCTAGGAAGGAGGTAGTGTGAGGTTGTGTGATCCTTTGTTTATAACCTATTCTTCCGAATAGGTTTGGGGAGGGGGTTACACCATCATTAGACTTGTTTCTGTTTTTCATTTTCGTATCGTGAGTTTATTTTTCTCTTTTCGTAAATTTTGTACTCCAACCTATTCTTTCGAATAGGTTTGGGGAAGTCGTGTGAGTCTTTTTGTTTCTCTCTTTGTTATACTACTGCTGGGCTAGAAAAAAAAATCGAAAAAAAAGAAAAAGAAAAATTCCAGAAAAAAAGAGAAAAAGAAAAAAAAAGAGAATCTGGAAAGAAAAAAAGAAAAAAAAGAAAAAACCCCAAAAAAGCAAAGAAGGGTCCAAAAAAGAAAGCCAATTAGCAGTTTAGCAAAGTGTTGAGTCTTTTCCATTTTTGTGATGTTCGTAATCGTGTTTTTTATTTTTTATCTTTTTTGTCTTGAGTGTCATCTGTTCTAGACCACCCTCGTCCTGCCATTCAGGAAGTGGTGAATTGCTTAAGACTTTACTTGAGAGATGGGTAGAATAGGGGAGAGTTATCTTTTATAGGGAACCCTCCTTCGTTTGATGAGAGCCAGTACTGGTTCGACCTCTTTTGAGGGAAAGTCTTAACATGGTGGAACAATAGTAAGTCCTCAGTTTCATAGGCACGGGGCAACCATTCGTATCATAGCATGCATCATTACGTCGTCACTGACTAGGTCCAGGTAGAGAATGTTACGAGAGACTATCTTGTCTTGACATAAGTGCTTATGTGGATGTGTATAAGTCAATCGAGGTATTCTTCAACCTATATTCATGCTTTGATTCATATGGTTTTTGTTCATATGTTATTTGATAGATTCAGTAGATTAGTTCATTTTATTTGGCATGAAACTCCATTGTGTCTTGCATGTTTTTTGTATTAGAGTCTAGCTTAGTTGCTTGAGGACAAGCAAAGGTTCGGTTTGGGGAGTTTGATGAATGTGTATTTTACACTTTCATTCGAGTCTTTTTCACCTATTTTAAGCTATCCTCTATGTTAATTTAGCTATATTTTAGTACATTTTATTAGAATAGTGTCACGTTTCCCTTTAGATTTTATTTTACAGGTTTTGGTTGAAATTCGGGGATTTCCGGGCAATTATATTGAAGTTGACAAGGAATTGGTGTTCCAGAAGCCTATTTGGAGTATCTGAAGGTTTCCGGATAGGATTTGGAGTCTAGGGGTCGAATCTGGAGGTTAGAAGGCCACTAGAAGTCTGAAACCGAGTTCGAAAAGGTGAAAAAATCCAAATCCGCGTCGAAAAACGCGGAATTCCACGAAAATAACGGGGGGCGAACCGCCGCAGGATGGGGCGAACCGCCCTAGAGTTATTTCGGGGCCTATATATAGAGCTCAGTTTTCTCTCCGAAAATCATATCTTTCCAGACCTACTTTCTCACCTCTCTCTATAGTTTTAGGTAGGAACTTCCCGGGGCCTGTCCTGGGAGTTCCATAGCTTAGGGGATACTTTTTCATAGAAGTTTGGAGCTCGTAGGATCGCAATCATCCGGAGATTGACAACCTTCGGTAACTTTGTATCTTACAGTTTTATTCTACTTATTTTATATTCTTTCAATATGTTTTCTTCTATGATTTCTATTGATTGCATGCCTATTATGAGTAGCTAAACTTATCATTGGTGGTAGTATGTGAATTCTTAGCGAGGGAAGATAGTCATGCTTATGGCTATATCGCGCATTATACTCCGTGTCATTGCTTTATTTCGTTGATCAGTTGTAACCAAAATTCTCGTATGTTGTATTGATTATTATGCACAATTGGACACTAGTCGACCATCAGACCAATTATCTTCGTAGTGTTGAATAATTACGGAACACATTAGGACAACCGTGATTGACTAGTCAGACCAGATTATCTTCGTAGTGCTTAATACTTACAACAGGACACTAGATTGATTCAAAGATCTCTATGCAAGACCGAGGAATTTATGCATGATTATCGACCCATTATGCTAAGACGGACCATACTATCACCAATCTCCATTATCTGCTTGAAATCCCCTATTGCTATCTGTCTGCTGTTTTATATTCTCTTGTTAAATAGATAAAGCAAGTTATAGTCCTGAGAGAACGACACTCGAGTCATTCTGCTACTACACTACGGTTTTCGTTGTAGTTGTGGATTGCCTTTGGCTAATTACAAATTTATTTGATTGACCTTGACAACGTTCATCAGCATAGTGATGAACGTATTTTTGACGCGTTCATCTTGTCTTTTTCACCTTCTTTTGCTATCTTTTAGCCTTGTTTTTTGGTTAGTTTTGTAGAATTGTGTCACGTTTTGTGTTTTCTGCATTTTCAGGCACTTAGGTACGAAACGGAATTTTTGGAGCTAAAAATGAGCCTTTTTGATGAAAAAGATGGCCCCGTTGAAGTTCCCCAATCTCCGTGGCTTGTTCGTAAGTGTTTGAGCATTAATAAGCATCGAGAAGGATGAGTCCAAGGCACCCGAGGGCCATGCGAAGGCAAAAAGATTGAGTTTGAAGACAAAAATCTGCCCAGGAGCCAAGCTAAGCGCCTGGAATAGTGAAGCGCTTCGCTTCAATTTCCAGGAGCATGGGCACAGAAGCCAAGCGAAGTGCTTGGAGTGCCCGAAGCGCTTCACTTGCCAAGCGGACTCCGCTTGGCTTCTCCAAGCGGTCCGCTTGGCAGCGGTTACGTTTTCGGATTTTCCTTCTTAGATCTGATCTTTGATCATTTTTTTGAATATCTTTTGGACTGTAACTTCGTTTTGGAGAGTTCCTAAGCCCCAAAACTCAGAGAATATTCATATTTCTTTGTATTTTAGCTTGGGATTCAAGGTTTTGATTGGGATTCATCCTTTGTAATCATCTACGGAGAGGTTTTCTTTGCTTCCCACCGATTAGTGACAGCTTTGGTGGTAACTTGTATCACTCTCTTGTCTTGTAGTTTGATATGATGTATTCCAATTATTATTCATATGAATTGATGTCTATGTTGATGAATATGAGTAGCTAAATCTTTTGTGTTGGTGGTAGAATGTAGAATATGCATGCTATGGGTTATGTTTATGCTTACATGAGATTGTGATTCAATCTTGCTGCAAATCCCTTCATATGATTCTTAGTTGCCTATAAAATATATTCGAATTGAGTATAGTGACAAACTCTTGGTCAATGAAAGCTATAGGATTGTATGTTAGAGATTTGCAGCATGCTAGATAAATGGTGTTGGTGACAAGCACCTCTAAATTATTGATAGTGATCTTTCATGATGTGTGTCTTAAATTTGCCTAGACGAGTTGCTTAGCAGACTTGATCAAAGGTTCTACGCACTGAACTTGTGAGCATATACGTAACCCGTGCATGTGTATTTGATTTCTACCACCAACCGTTTTCCAATCTTGTTTACATAAATCTGATTTCTAGTTGCTATTGTTCAAAGGAAACGATTCTCTAAACTTTTGAATTCGTTGACTGAAATTACTTGCAAAAACCTCAAGCAAAGCCACGTTAGGTCCCGAGAGAACGACACTCGGGGACAACTTGCCACTGCACTCTAGTTTGTGTAGTGATAAGTGTTCTTAGGCTTTTAAAACAAATTTAATTGGTGAAAAACGACATCATCAATTTGGCGCCGTTGTCGGGGACTTAACTCCTTTGGTTGGTGTTTTTGTTTTGGTTTTTTCAGCCAACATCTCTTTCCCACCCCTTATTTGTTTCTTGATTGATTTGTGTGAAAGTTTTGCGAAACTAACGGAAACTTACAGTTAGTTGGAGGCTTTGTTGTTAAACAGGTATGGAAGAAGTCTGCTTGAACGAAACTTTCAAAGTCCGGTATGAGGCAATAAGGAAAGAGCCGGCGATTTATCTTGAACCGGAGGCTAGGTTATATGAGGTCACTGATGAAATTCTCTATAGCATAGCTACCTTCCGAGATTCGCCTTGTGAGAATGCATTACGATTCGTGGTAGAATACCGGCGTGACGTTGGGTTATTACCACCACGTGATTTGAATGATGATCAGCTCTTGCGTCGGTTGTTTCCATGTGCTCTTACTGGGAAACCCAAGGAATGGTTGAGATCTTTGCCTGGGGGATCACTGAGGAGTTGGCAAGACGTGGTAGACGCCTTTCTTGATCGGTTCCTTTCGCCTAGGGAAAATGAAGAGCTCAAGAAGCGGATAATTGAATTCGCTCAGCGGAAGGGAGAAAGGTTCTGCGATGCTCTAGAGAGATTTGAGCTCTACAAGGGCGAATGCCCACATCATCGGTTGAGCGAACATGAACTGATTACTTGTTTTTATCGAGGATTGGATGAAGACTTGCAGTTGGTGATAGATGGTGCATGTGACGGTATGGAGAATTGTACCGTATCCCAAATCAAAGAGGTTTTTGGGAGATTGCTCGCTGCGACACGAAACCATGCTCTTGTGCCACCGGTTGACTACTCAGAGATGTATCGAGCACCCAAGCCTATTGCCATTAGTTCTTATGATGACAACTTCGATTATAAAGTGAAGACATGATCGGGCGGAAATATTCCATATTACGTCTTTGAGGTGGAAGACTCGCAAGCTCAAGGTGAAGAGGAGTGCTTCACCGAAGAGGAAGAAAAGGTGTTATCCACTCTAATGGAGGTTTGGGGAAATGTGCTCGAAGTAGCGGGGAAATACCAAGAGGATTTTGATACTAGAATGGAATGTGTGTATGGAGTTCTAGGAGAATCTGAGGTCATGCTCGAGTTACTAGAAGAGAAAATGAGTGAAGAAAGGGGTTCCGAGTGTCACATGCATGAAGAAAATTCACTGGAAATCCAGGCTGAGCGCTTGGGACAGTCAAGCGAAGCACTTGAAATTCCAGGAGAGGGAAAAAAAGAAGCTCCGGGATCCAGGCGAAGCGCTTGGCAAGCGCTCCGCCTGCGCTCTGTCAAGCGGTCCGCCTGAGACCTGGGAGGAAAATTCTGATTTTTTCGAAAATGAGAGAAATCTTAATCGTCAAGAGGAGTTCATTGAGGGACTTGAGGCTGATCTGGAGGGCGAAGAAGAACATTGTGGAAGCTCCAGGATTGAGGAAGAACTTGAAGAGGCAAACATACTTTTCCGGAGTGGCAAGGAATCAAGATCACCATATCCTTTGATGTATCCTTCTAAAACTAAATCTTTGCTTAATAATACATGTGATACAGGTGATGATGAGCAGCTGGAGAAGGAGGTTGTAGAAGAAGCCGCACCAACCCCTGAACTTGTTATTGAGAAGGATAAGGAAGATGAGGAAGGGGGTGCACAACAAAAGGAGGGCGGACTCCATAAGTCGCCTAATCCTTATGTGCCCCCTAAACCCCATCTTCCCTTTCCCGGAAGGATAAAGGAAGCTAAGAAGGACATCCGAGACTCACCTATATATGGGATCCTATCAAAAGTAGAGGTGAACGTTCCCCTTCTGGAATTGATTCAAAATATTCCCGCTTACACGAAATTTTTCAAAGAAGTGAGGAGTAATAAGAAGATTTTCCAGAAAGGGGATGTGGCTAAACTTGAAATGGTTAAATCGGTGCATGAGTTACCTTTGAAGCAAAAGGATCCGGGGAGTTTCATAATTAGTATCACCATGGGGAACGGCCGATCCACAAAAGCAATGCTTGATTTGGGGGCTAGCATTAATCTAATGCCATACTCCATCTACAAGGCGTTGGGGTTGGGAAAAATCCAACCCACTAGCATGGTCGTTCAAATGGCTGATCGAAGTGTGAAATGTCCACTGGGGATAGTTGAGGATATTCTAGTGAAGGTGGATAGAATCATTGTGCCAACCGACATTGTGGTGATGGAAACATCAGACGAGGGTACAAGTTCGAGAAATGAGCATATTGTGCTTTTGGGCAGACCCTTCATGGCTACCACCAACACGTGTTTGGAGCTTCGAGGGAAAAAGATCACCATGGAGGTACTTGGAGACAAAGTTCAGATCGAGCAATACAAACAGGTATGTGAACCAGACTCTGAGGAAGCTATGATTGAAGAACTTAAATTTGTTGATTGTTATGAATCTGTCTCTTGTGATACTTATTCGGCTCATCAAGTTAGCGACCCTTTAGAAGCCGCTCTTACTATGAACCTTGAAGAGGGATTTGTCACCGAAGAAGTGTTAGCTATGACAGCCCTCCTAGATAATGCACCCGAAATTCCTCTAGGAGAAGAAGTAGAAGAGTCTCTAGGAATAGATGAGGAAGAAGGAGTGACCCCTCCACCTAGTGAACCAACCCTTGAGCTTAAACCATTACCAAGTCATTTGAAATATGTCTTCTTAGGAGAGAATGAGTCCAAACCTGTAATCATATCTTCTAAGCTTGGTAAGGAGGAAGAGGCTAAGTTAGTGGAGGTGTTGAAAAGAAACACCGGAGCCATAGGATGGAGCATAGGTGACATCAAGGGTATAAGCCCGGTGCAATGTACCCACAAAATAGCCTTA
The DNA here is from genome assembly GCA_028274465.1 of Plantago ovata. Taxonomy (NCBI): domain Eukaryota; kingdom Viridiplantae; phylum Streptophyta; class Magnoliopsida; order Lamiales; family Plantaginaceae; genus Plantago; species Plantago ovata. The sequence goes on from CM051455.1 coordinate 58,779,986, forward strand.
GAGGAAGATGCGAAACCTGTTAGGCAACCACAACGTAGGCTAAACCCAGCTATGCAAGAAGTTGTGAAGAAAGAGGTGCTTAAACTCCTAGATGCTAAGATGATTTACCCAGCTCCCGATAGCAGATGGGCTAGCCCCGTCCATGTAGTCCCTAAGAAGTCGGGTATAACGGTCGAAGCAAATGATAAAGGGGAATTAGTACCCGTTAGGAAAACAACGGGGTGGCGTATGTGCATCGATTATAGGAAATTGAATTCTGCCACAAAGAAAGATCATTTTCCTTTACCATTTATTGATGATATGCTTAACCGCCTAGTTAGGAAAGAGTTCTATTGTTTCTTGGATGGTTTGTCAGGTTTCTACCAGATTCCTATAGCTCCCGAGGACCAAGAGAATACCACCTTCACATGTCCCTTTGGCACTTTCGCATACCGTAGGATGCCTTTCGGATTGTGCAATGCTCCGGCCACTTTCCAACGTTGCATGCTCTCTGTCTTCTCCGACATGGTGAATAAATTTGTTGAGGTATTTATGGATGATTTTTCTGTTTACGGTGATTCATTTGATGATTGTCTTGATAAACTTGATCGTGTCTTAAGGAGGTGTATTGAATGTAATCTTACCTTGAGTTGGGAAAAGAGTCACTATATGGTTAAAGAGGGAATTGTATTGGGACATGCTATTTCTAAAAGAGGGATAGAGGTAGACAAAGGGAAACTTGAAATCATTGAAAAGTTACCTCCACCTACTTGTGTGCGGGAATTGCAATCCTTCCTTGGGCATGTAGGCTTCCATAGGAGATTTATCAAAGATTTCTCTAAGATAGCTAAGTGCCTGAGTAACTTGCTTGCCAAAGATGTTCCCTTCGAATTCACACAAGAATGTCTTGATGCTTTCCACACACTTAAGGAGAAACTCTTAACAGCTCATATTGTTGTCTCTCCGGATTGGGAAATTCCTTTTGAAATTATGTGTGATGCTTCTGACTATGCTATGGGTGTTGTTCTTGGTCAAAAGGTTGATAACCGTTTCAGAGTGATTTACTATGCTAGTAAGACCTTAGATGCTGCTCAGATTAATTATACTACCACTGAGAAAGAATTCTTAGCGGTTATTTTTGCTCTAAGTAAATTCAGGTCCTATATTACTGGGTACAAAGTTTTTGTTCACACTGACCATGCAGCTCTCAAGCATTTGATTGCTAAGCGTGAAACCAAGCCGCGCTTGATGCGGTGGGTACTTCTTCTCCAAGAGTTCAAGGTGGAATTAATAGATAAAAGTGGCAAGGAAACCTAGTGGCGGACCACTTGTCCCGGTTGCCAAACATTCCACAAGATGACACACCCGTCCCAGATGATTTGCGCGATTATCAGTTGATGCGCATAGAGTTGGAACCATGGTACGCCGATATCGTTAACTTCTTAGCCACAAATGTGATGCCAACCCATCTCTCAGGACCTGAACGGCGTTCACTTGTGAGGAATTGTCGCCATTACATATGGGATGACCCGTACTTGTTCCGCAAGGGAGGAGATGAAGTCTTGCGGAGGTGTGTACCCGAGAAAGAGCAATTGTCGATACTGAGATTCTGCCATGAGTTAGAATGTGGAGGGCATTATAGTGGCCAAAAAATTGCTCGCAAGGTGCTTCAATCCGGGTTCTTTTGGCCCAGCTTGTATGAAGATGCGCGCTCATTTGTGGCGCAATGTGACTCATGCCAACGGAGTGGCAACATTGGCAAGCAACAAGAGATGCCCCAACAAGGTAACTTAGTTGTTGAGCCTTTTGATGTTTGGGGTATAGACTTTATGGGACCATTCCCTAAGAGTAATGGGTACGAATATATCTTGGTTGCGGTCGACTATGTCACCAAATGGGTAGAGGTTGTTCCCACCCGGACTAATGATGCCAAGGTTGTACTCTCTTTTCTTCGTGATGTGATCTTCAATAGGTTTGGGACCCCGAGGTCCATTATCAGCGATGGGGGAACTCACTTTGTGAACAAGGTCTTCGCTAATCTCATGACGAAGTACGGGGTCACACATTTCTTTGCTACTCCATATCATCCCCAAACATCTGGCCAAGTAGAAGTGAGCAATCGGAAAATAAAGAAAATCTTGGAGCGGGTAGTCATACCCTCGAGAAAGGATTGGTCCACCAAGTTGCCGGATGCACTATGGGCATATAGGACCTCGTTCAAAACAGTGATTGGTACCACTCCCTACCGGCTGGTGTACGGGAAAGCTTTCCATCTACCCGTGGAGTTGGAGCATAGAGCACTTTGGGCCATCAAGCAATTGAACCTTGATATGGAGAAAGCCGGTGAAGAAAGACTTTTGCAACTCACCGAGCTAGATGAGCTAAGATTGAAAGCCTTCGAGAGTGGCAAGATATACAAGGAACGGGCAAAGAGGTATCATGATAGAGGCATCATTCGCAAGGATTTAGTCCCAGGACAAAAGGCACTCCTCTTCAACTCTCGGTTGCGACTTTTTCCTGGAAAACTCTGTTCTAGATGGGACGGACCATTTGAAATTGTCCGAGTAGCACCCCATGGTGCTGTGGAACTCTTGGACAACCAAACCGGAGCTACCTTCAAGGTCAATGGCCAGAGAGTTAAGCCGTACCTAGAGCCCCTCGATTCGACTCATGAAGTGGAGGTTGACTTGGTTGAGGTACCTTTTGTATCTTAGTTCATTTATTTAGTTTCTTGCATTCTCTTTATTTGCTTTTGTAGTTGTGGCCTGTGTGCCTTTTGGCGTGATTAGTTTAGTCTAGTTTTTGTCTTGGTGCCTTAGGTGATTAAGAGAGGAAAAACATCGAAAATCTGGAAACAGGGGCCAAGCGAAGCGCTTGGAAGGGCCAAGCGGTCCGCTTCAAATTCCAGGAAGTTTTGCAACTTCCTGGAAATTCAAGCGGAGCGCCTGGAGCCTCCCAAGCGCCCCGCTTGGATCCCGCCAAGCGGTCCGCTTGGACCCTGTACCCAGATTTTCCTCGTTTTTCCATTCTTCTCACCTTTGCGCACCCGTTTTCACTTGTTTCTTGAGTCCTTTCAGGTACTACTCATATATAGGAGATTGGACACGAACCTTCATCTCAGGGAAGTGTACTTTCAATCCAATTTTTCCTTTTCTTTCAACTTTTCTTTGCTCGAGGACGAGCAAAAGTTTAGGTTTGGGGAGGGGGTATTGGATTTTCAGTACTATATGCTTGTGTGATTCGTACATGCCTGATTTTACCCAAGTTCATGTGATTTGTCGTGTTTTTTCAAATTTTTGCATGCATATCATCCCTAGGATAGTTGTTGCACGTTGTTGTGTGTGGAGTTTATTGCCAAGTCTTTTGAACTTTTTTATTGAGTAGACTAAGTGTTTATGGCCATTGATCATATGTTGCATCACTTTGCAAGTAGTTTGAGGCTTGTCTCGCTTGGTTTGTCACATTCGCATGTGCACTAGTTAAGCTTAGTAGTCTCGACATCACCTTGAGTGGTGTTTCTTCTGCTGCGGTTCGCGATGGCCTTATGAAATGATGCATGTTTGATTCTATGGTTGTAACCCGTGTAATTATGTACGTAAGAGGCGACAAGTTCTTCACCTCGATTAGAGATTGCCAAATGCCTAGGAAGGAGGTTGTGTGAGGTGTGCGATTCCTTGTATTAAACCTATTATATCGAATAGGTTTGGGGAGGGGGTTGCTTCATTGATCTTGTCTTTCGTCTTTGAGTCGTTGTAAAGTTTCCTTTTTCTTTTTCTTTTTGTTTTGTGTCCCAACCTATTCTTTCGAATAGGTTTGGGGAGGTGTCTTTGTAAAAGAGTCTTTCCTTTTTCTTTTTCGTCTTTGTGCTCAAACCTATTCTATCGAATAGGTTTGGGGAGGTGTTTTTGACACTTAGTACTGCTGCTTGCCCCTATATAAAAAGAAAAAAAGAGAAAAAGAAAAAGAAGAAAAAGAGGAAAAAAAGAGAAAAGAAAATATAAAAAAAAGAAGAAAGAAAATAAAGAATAAGACCCAAAAGCAAAAGAAGGGTCGTTGCAAGCCAAAAGCAGTCTCGTAATGTCAAGTGTCGTGTAAATATTTTGTTCTTGTGAAGTTATCGAGTTGTAAATTCTATCTTTCGTTTCGTGTCGCCTTTGTCCAAGGCCTGTTCTTGACCACCCTCGTCTTGCTATTCAAGAAGTGGTTGAAAGAGGCTCATTCTTGAGAGTCTGGGTAGAATAGGGGAGTGTTATCTATCTAAGGGAACCCTCCTTCGTTTGATGAGAGCCAGTATTGGTTCGCCCTCTCTTGAGGAAAAGTCTCGCTTGGTGAACAGAAGTAAGTCCTCGGTTTCATAGGCACAGGGCAATTGTAGTATGATAACATGCATCATTGTATCGTCACTGACCAGGTCCAGGTAGAAGATGTTATGAGAGACTCCTTTGTTTAACCAAGTGCACTTGAGAATGTGTATATTCGCAATCGAGGCATACTTCAACCTATTTGCATGTCATGCTCATTTGGTCTTGTTCATAAGCATTTGGTAGATTCAATAAATTAGTTCACTTTACTTGGCATGAGACTCCTTTTGTGTTGCATTTAGGTTAGTTTGTTGCTTGAGGACAAGCAAAGGTTTGGTTTGGGGAGTTTGATGAACGTATTTTTGACGCGTTCATCTTGTCTTTTTCACCTTCTTTTGCTATCTTTTAGCCTTGTTTTTTGGTTAGTTTTGTAGAATTGTGTCACGTTTTGTGTTTTCCGCATTTTCAGGCACTTAGGTACGAAACGGCATTTTTGGAGCTAAAAACGAGCCTTTTTGATGGAAAAGATGGCCCCGTTGAAGTTCCCCAATCTCCGTGGCTTGTTCGTAAGTGTTTGAGCATCAATAAGCATCGAGAAGGATGAGTCCAAGGCACCCGAGGGCCATGCGAGGGCAAAAAGATTGAGTTTGAAGACAAAAATCTGCCCAGGAGCCAAGTATTGGTTCAATTTTCCTGGAATAGTGAAGCGCTTCGCTTCAATTTCCAGGAGCTTGGGCACAGAAGCCAAGCGAAGCGCTTGGAGTGCCCGAAGCGCTTCGCTTGCCAAGCGTCCGCTTGGCAGCGGTTACGTTTTCGGATTTTCCTTCTTAGATCTGATCTTTGATCATTTTTTTGAATATCTTTTGGACTGTAACTTCGTTTTGGAGAGATCCTAAGCCCCAAAACTCAGAGAATATTCAGATTTCTTTGTATTTTAGCTTGGGATTCAAGGTTTTGATTGAGATTCATCCTTTGTAATCATCTACGGAGAGGTTTTCTTTGCTTCCCACCGATTAGTGACAGCTTTGGTGGTAACTTGTATCACTCTCTTGTCTTGTAGTTTGATATGATGTATTCCAATTATTATTCATATGAATTGATGTCTATGTTGATGAATATGAGTAGCTAAATCTTTTGTGTTGGTGGTAGAATGTAGAATATGCATGCTATGGGTTATGTTTATGCTTACATGAGATTCTAATTCAATCTTGCTGCAAATCCCTTCATATGATTATTAGTTGCCTATAAAATATATTCGAATTGAGTATAGTGATAAACTCTTGGTCAATGAAAGCTATAGGATTGTATGTTAGAGATTTGCAGCATGCTAGATAAATGGTGTTGGTGACAAGCACCTCTAAATTATTGATAGTGATCTTTCATGATGTGTGTCTTAAATTTGCCTAGACGAGTTGCTTAGCAGACTTGATCGAAGGTTCTACGCACTGAACTTGTGAGCATATACGTAACCCGTGCATGTGTATTTGATTTCTACCACCAACCGTTTTCCAATCTTGTTTACATAAATCTGATTTCTCGTTGCTATTGTTCAAAGGAAACGATTCTCTGAACTTTTGAATTCGTTGACTGAAATTACTTGCAAAATCCTCAAGCAAAGCCACGTTAGGTCCCGAGAGAACGACACTCGGGGACAACTTGCCACTGCACTCTAGTTTGTGTAGTGATAAGTGTTCTTAGGCTTTTAAAACAAATTTAATTGGTGAAAAACGACATCATCACATAGGAGACTATTTTTCTTATCAATTTGGAGCTTGTGAGTTCGCGATTCTTCGGAGATTGTCAACCTTCGACGGTAACATTGTATCTCACGATTTTTCTATTTATATTTATATCTTTCAACATGTTTTCATTCAATTTTGCTTTGATTTCTGTTGATTGCTGATGAATGTGTATTTTACACTTTCATTCGAGTCTTTTTCACCTATTTTAGCTATCATCTATGTTAATTTAGCTATATTTTAGTACATTTTATTAGAATAGTGTCACGTTTCCCTTTAGATTTTATTTTACAGGTTTTGGTTGAAATTCGAATATTTCCGGGCAATTATATTGAAGTTGACAAGGAATTGGTGTTCCAGAAGCCTATTTGGAGTATCTGAAGGTTTCCGGATAGGATTTGGAGTCTAGGGGTCGAATATGGAGGTTAGAAGGCCACTAGAAGTCCGAAACCGAGTCCGAAAAGGTGAAGAAATCCAAAACCGCGTCGAAAACGCGGAATTCCACGAAAAAACCGGGGGGCGAACCGCCGGAGCCATGGGGCGAACCGCCCCGTAGTTTTTCGGGGCCTATATATAGTGCTCAGTTTTTCTCCAAAAATCATATCTTTCCAGACCTTCTCTCTCACCTCTCTCTATAGTTTTAGGTAGGAACTTCCCGGGGCCTGTTCTGGGAGTTCTGTAGCTTAGGGGTACTTTTTCATAGCAGTTTGGAGCTCGTAGGACCGCAATCATCCGGAGATTGACAACCTTCGGTAACTTTGTATCTTACAGTTTTATTCTACTTATTTTATATTCTTTCAACATGTTTTCTTCTATGATTTCTGTTGATTGCATGCTTATTATGAGTAGCTAAACTTATCGTTGGTGGTAGTATGTGAATTCTTAGCGAAGGGAAGATAATCATGCTAATGGCTATATCGCGCATTATACTCCGTGTCATTGCTTTATTTCGTTGATCATTTGTAACCTAAATTCTCGTATGTTGTATTAATTATTATGGACAATTAGACACTTGTCGACCATCAGACCAATTATCTTCGTAGTGTTGAATAATTATGGAACACATTAGGACAAAAGTGATTGACTTGTCAGACCAATTTAACTTCGTAGTGCTTAATATTTGCAACAGGACACTAGATTGATTCAAAGATCTCTATGCAAGACCGAGGAATTTATGCATGATTATCGACCCGTTATGTTAAGAAGGACCATACTATCACCAATCTCCATTATTTGCTAGAAACCCCCTATTGCTATCTGTCTGCTGATTTATATTCTCTTGTTAAATAGATAAAGCTAGTTATAGTCCTGAGAGAACGACACTCGAGTCATTCTACTGCTACACTACGGTTTTCGTTGTAGTTGTGGATTGCCTTTGGCTTAATAACAAATTTATTTGATCAATTGGAATCCGACAAATTCCCGTTCATCAATTGCATGGCATCTATGAGTAGCTAAATCTATCGTTGGTGATAGTATGTGATTTCTTAGCGAGGGTTCTTAATTATGCATGATGGCGGTAATGCGAATCAGACTTTGAGTTATTGTTTTATTTCTTTGATCTATTTAAGCCCTCTATCTTCGTAGTGTTGAATTGAACGGAACACATTGGACAATTCATGATCTTAGATTTCTATGCAAAACAATCGGGTACTTCATGCATGATTATTAACCTGCTATGCTTTGAATGATCATACTATCACTAACTTCCATTATCTTTGATAAGAAAAATATGTGCTAAGTCGTTTGTTGAGTTTATAGTTTAAGTTAAATTAGATAAAGCTAGTTATAGTCCTTAGAGATCGACACTCGAGGTTAATTTACTGCTACACTACGATTTTCATTGTAGTTGTGAATTGCCTTTGGCTAAAAACAAATTTATTTGATTAATTGAATCTGACAAATTCCGGTTCATCAAATTGGCGCCGTTGCCGGGGACTATACTCCTTTTTTTGTTTAGCTTTTATATATTTTCAGCATTCAATTCCTAGTTTTAGTTGTTTTCTTTTATTTGATCTCTCTGATACTCCTTTCTTAGCTTGTTACAGATAGTGTATGCGAAGTACACGATCTAGGGGAACACCGCTTGCTGAACCAATCGCTGAAATCGACAGAGTCTACCACCAAAGAAGGCGACTACTTGGACGACGTGAACTGATGAAACGATTTGTCAGACTCGATTAATCAAATAAATTTGTATTTAGCCAAAGTCAATTCACAACTACAACGAAAACTGTAGTGTAGCAGTAGAATAACCTCGAGTGTCGATCTCTAAGGACTATAACTAGCTTTATCTAATCTAACTTAGAATATAAAACAGCAGACGGCTTAGCAAAGGTTTTTCTTAACAGATAATGGAGATTGGTGAAAGTATGGTCCTTCAAAGCATAACAAGTTAATCATCATGCATAAATTCCTCGGTTTTGCATAGAGATCTTTGATCAATGAATTGTCCAGTTGCAATTATTAAACACTACGAAGATATAGATTTAGATAGATCAAAGATCAATGAATTGTCCAATTGTATTCCGTAATTAATCAACACTACGAAGATAGAGATTTAGATAGATCAAAGAAATAAAGCAATAACTCAGAGTATAATGCGCGATATAACCATTAGCATAATTATTAACCCTTCGCTAAGAATTCACATACTATCACCAACGAGAAGTTTAGCTACTCATAGTTGTCATGCAATCAACATAAATCATAGAAGAAAACATGTTGAAAGATAAATAAATATAAATAGAAAAACTGTAAGATACAATGTTACCGAAGGTTGTCAATCTCCGAAGAATTGCGATCTTACAAGATCCAAACTGCTAAGAAAAAGTATCTCCTAAGCTAAGAATCCCAGAACAGGCTCTGGGAAATTCCTACCTAAAACTACAGAGAAAGGTGAGAGAAAAGGTCTGGAAAAGTCTGAAAAATGGAGAAAACTGAGCAACTATATATAGGTATTCGGGAGGTGTGGGGCGAAGGGCCCCACGCACCGGGCGATTCGGCTGGTGTGGGGCGATTCGCCCCACGTCCCAGGCGACTCGCCCGGGAGTGTTTTTCGGCCAGATACGCGTTTTCGACGCGTTATTTGATTTCTTCCCCTTTTCGGACTCGGTTTTTGCCTTCTAGTGACCTTTTAGCCTTCAGACTCGACCCCTAGACTTCAAATCCTATCCGGAATCTTTCAGATACTTCAATTAGGCCTTCGGAACACCAATTCCTTGTCCACTTCAATATAATTGCCCGGAAAACCTCGTTTTTCAACCAAAACCTGTAAAATACAAACTAAAGGGAAACGTGACACTATTCTAATAAAATGCATTAAAATATAGCTAAATTAACATAGAGGATAGCTAAAATAGGTGAAAAAGACTCAAATGAAAGTGTAAAATACACATTCATCAAACTCCCCAAACCGAACCTTTGCTTGTCCTCAAGCAACTAAGCTAGACTCTAATGCAAAAAACAATGCAACACAAAAATGGAGTCTCATGCCAAATGAATTGAACTAATCTACTGAATCTATCAAAGAACATATGAACAAAAACCATACAAATCATATCATAAATATAGGTTGAAGAATGCCTCGATTGACTCATACACATTCACATAAGCACTTATGTCAAGACAAGATAGTCTCTCGTAACATTCTCTACCTGGACCTAGTCAGTGACGACGTAATGAAACATGTTAGAATACGAATGGTTGTCCCGTGCCTATGAAACTGAGAACTTACTACTGTTCACCAAGTTAAGACTTTTCCTCAAAGAGGTCGAACCAATACTGGCTCTCATCAAACGAATGAGGGTTCCCTAAAAAAGATAACACTCCCCTATTCTACCCATCTCTCAAGCAAAGTCTTAAGCTATTCACCACTTCTTGAATGGCAGGACGAGGGTGGTCTAGAACAGATGACACTCAAACGAAAAGAAAAGATAGAAAATTACAACACGATTACGAACATTACAAGAATTGGGAAATGAGACACAACACTTTGCTAAACTGCTTTTTGGCTTTTTTGGACCCTTCTTTGTTTTTTTGGGGTCTTTTTTTTTTTTTCTTTTTTCTTTTCCAGTTTCTTTTCTTTTTTCTTTCCTGGAATTTTTTCTTTTTCTCTTTTTTTCGATTTTTTTTAGCCAGCAGTAGCACAACGAAAAAGAAACAAAAATGACTCACGAACGACTTCCCCAAACCTATTCGAAAGAATAGACTGGAGTACAAAATTTATGAAAAAGGAAAAATAAACTTACAACACAAAATTGAAAAACGAAAAACAAGTCTAATGAAGGCGTAACCCCCTCCACAAACCTATTCGGAAGAATAGGTTGCAAACAAAGGATCACACAATCTCACACTACCTCCTTCCCAGGCATTTAGCAATCTCAAAGAATGGTGAAGACTTGTTGCCTCTTAGGTACATAATTACTCGGGAAAAAAACCATAAGACCCTAACATGCATCATCCTATTATAAAGGCCTTCGTGAACCGCAGTAGAGAAAACACCACTAAGTGATGTCGAGACTACCAAGCTTAACTAAGTGCAATACATAAATGTGACAAGCCAAGCGAGAAAAACCTCAAACAAATTCATAGAGATGAAGCATATGATCAATGACATAATTAGTTTATCTACCCAATAAAAAAGTTCAAAAAATTTGGCAATAAACTCCGCATAAAACATGCAAGACTATCCTAGGATGAATGTAGTGTATGCAACTAAAACTAAGAAAGCGGTAAACGTGCAAATGCAATTAAAAAACAAGATACCATACTCAACATCACAATGCCAAACAATACCTAACATCATGGTTCACATCCCATTCCCCTCATAAAACTTAAGCTAGTCCCTAGCAAAAGAGAATGAGTAAATAAAAAGTGATACTAGATGTTACCGAACAGTTTGGCCTCGGTCGGCTGAGTATGGACTTCTGATTCAAGAGTACCTCTCCATGGTGGCCGCCATTCTCTTGGTCCGATGTAGCAAAGAGACCTAGGAAGCTTCAAAGATCTCACCAAGGTGAATGGACTGGTTTGCTTTGCAGGCATATCCAATAAAGAGTTCATCAATAGGAGGACATTCACTTTGACTTCATTGATGTGCTTGTCTAGTGGTGACTCCTGTGTACCTTGCTTGTCAAGATTTCCACTTCGGAGGAGTAGATTCACCTCTTTGTACTCAAGAACCTCAGTAGTAACGGAAGGAAGTGGTTTTGGATTGATGCGAATGTCTGCGAGTAAAGAAACAGGGGAGCTGGGGTCGTCCAGCTCCCCAGAACCGCCCCCCAGCTCACTGGTCATGGGGGGGCGAACCGCCCCCCAGCTCCAGGGGGGCGTCGCCTTCCAATCCTTCCTCCTCTTCAAGTTTTCGAACCTCTTCTACTTCCGCACATTTTAACAAGCTGAATTCTTCCGTAAGATGATCAGTTACTTCAACTTCTTCAACAACTTTTGCTATACGAAGGTCATCTTCAACTTGCTCGGCATGTGCAATTTCATCTTCCTCACTGATTTCTTCGACTTCAAATACTCCTCGGATGAGCTTCCTGCTTCACCTCGATCTACTTCCTTTCCGTGATGTGAATTGGTATGACCTCATCAGATTGTGTTGAACCTATGGCGTACTTACGGAGGACATCTTCTGCCTCGTCGACCGTACATTCTCCCAGACCGCCACTCAACCTATCCACTCTAAGTCGTTCCTCTTCACGAAGTCCACCAACGAAGCACCAAATCAACTCCCCATCTTCGAAACGGTGATGGGGGCACTCACGTTTATACATCTCAAAACGTTCGTAGGCGTCACAAAACTGCTCATACTCTCCTTGCTCGAATATTGGATCCTATCACGTAAGGCAATTGTCTCATGATAAGGCATGAACCGCGCCAAGAACTCCTCTACTACTTGGCCCCAAGTTTTCAGCGATCCTGGTTCTAACCTTGCAATCCAACGCCTCGGCTCATACCCAAGAGTGAAAGAAAATAATTTCTTGCACAATTGGTCCTTAGTAAACCCTTCTGCTGGAATTCTTTATATTTCCTCCTCATAGGATCGAATGAAACTCCATGGGTCCATCCCTACTCCATCTTCGTACCTTGGTAAGTACCTCACCATGGACTCCGTCACCTCATACCTCCTTAACTATCTTCCAGGTATAGGAAGATCCTCTCCTCACCTGCGAGAATTGGGGTGTCATGCGAGCGCGCATGGACATCATACCTGTATTTCTTGTAGAGTACCTCAAAACTAAAAATTAGTTCTATTAGCGTAATATAACCAAAAATTTCGAGAGCACAAACACGCAAGGTAACCAAGATCAGATAGATGAATTTACTGAAGAAGATAGGAGGAAAGAAATAGGGTAAGAAAGTGAAATTTCTGAGAGACAATCCAAGAGCTGCTGGGAATTGACTGCCTGAACATATAAAATAAGCTAAACAGAAAAAAGGAGTATAGTCCCCGCAAACGGCGCCAATTTGATGAAACGGTTTGTAAGACTCGTTAATCAAATAATTTGTATTTAGCCAAAGGGCAATTCACAA
>CM051455.1:58792644-58871447 GCA_028274465.1 Plantago ovata
ATAGGAGACTATTTTTCTTATCAATTTGGGCTTGTGAGTTCGTGATTCTTTGGAGAATTGACACCTTCGACGGTAACCTATATATCTCAACGATTTTTTCTATTTATATGTATATCTTTCAACATGTTTTCATTCAATTTTTGCTTTGATTTCGATTGATTGGCATACATCTATAAGTAGCTTAAATCTACGTTGGTGATAGTAGTGATTTCTTAGCGAGGTTCTTTAAAATTATGCATGATGGCGGTAATTCTAATCACAATTTGGAGGGGATTGCTTGCTTTATTTATTTATCTACCTAAGCCCTCGAGCTCTTCGTAGTGTTGAATTGAACGGAACACATTGGACAATCATGAAGTGCAAAACGATCGGGTAACTTCATGCATGATTATTAACCTGCTATGCTTTGAATGATCATACTATCAATAACTTCCATTATCTTTGATAAAAAAATCTGTGCCTAAGTCGTTGTTTGAGTTATAGTTTAAGTTAAATTAGATAAAGCTAGTTATATCTGAGAATCGACACTACGAGGTTATTTTGACTGCTACACTAGCAGTTTTTCCGTTGTAGTTTGAATTCTTTGGCATAAAACAAAGTTAATTGATTAATTGAACTGACAAATGACAAACAACAGATGCTGAAAGTACAAAAGCAAGATAGTGACATCTTAAGGAACAAAAGCCTTAGAATTTGAAATTCAAACGGCTCCCTTATTCACTATAAATAGAGGTCATCCGGCAAAGAGTTGAAGCGTGTCAACAACGTGATCAAACTCTCACTTGTGCTTAAACTCACATACCCTTCAAACACTCTTTACTGCCATTGATCCGTTCCAAGACTTAAAGCTTGAGAAAGCTACTTGTGAAGAAGTAGAACATGCACGGCTAAGAAATTAGTTAAGTGTTCTTTCTTTCGAACAAGAACAAGTCTTGACACCAGAAACAATCAACTTGTTTACTGCAAAGTATTCAAAGTTTTGTTTCTTAGATTACTTGTTGTAGCTGAATAAGTTATAATAAAGTTATCTCATCCCAAACCTCTCTAACTGAAAATACACCCTTTTCAGGCGTGAAATTCGGAGGAATTTAATCGAGCATAGTGTTGCTGATTAAAAGTCCCAAGTTTGGTGGAGAACAAGGTTTCGTTCTCTAGTTAGGTTGGAAACGAAGCAAGTGTGCTTTGGTTTTTGTTTGAATCGCTCTAGATAGGTGTTGTAAGGAACCTCAAACTTGTCTTAGTGGATTCAGTCCTAGAAAGGACAAAGTGGATTAGTTGAGAGATTACACCACTCTCAGATACCACTATAAAAGTGTTTGTGTGATTTACTTACTGCATTTAGTTTTCAACAAAGCATATCTATCTGTACACAGTCACTCTGTTCACTTGCTGAAACTATCACTTACTGATAAAGCACTTATTGTATCAAAGACTTCCGCTCTCTGATTTTAAGTATCAGCAAAACTCGTTACTGAAAAGTAACTTGCGCTTGCTGAGAAAGTTAAGTATCAACAAACTCATTACTGAAAAGTAATAAGTCCTTGTTGAGAAAGTTTTTAAACGACGAAAGTTTGAAAAGACTATTCATCCACCCTCTAGTATTTTCTTGTTGTTTAAAGGGACCAACAAGTGGTATCAGAGCTGGAGGTTCTTTAACCTTCAGCACTGACCTAGATCCCCTTAGGTGCTTTCCGTAAATCACTCTCACTTCATCAATTTAGTAGTCTTTTGCTGACAGGATGTCTTTAGGAGACCCTCCCTTGCTGAAGTTGGAAAACTACGAAAAATGGCGAAACAACATGATGCTACATCTTGAGGCCATTAGTGATGAGATGGTTACTGTCATTAATGATGGACCTATCAAGATCACTAAGGTTGAACCTATCTTAGGTGAACCAGTTGATACTGTCGTTCCAAAACCAAGAGAGGAATGGACTTCCGACGAAGCTAAGAGATTCCGTCTTGATGGCCAAGCAAGAAACATCATCATTCGATCAACTCCGGATACTATACAGTGCAAACTGTGGGGTGCTAAAACTGCTAAGGAAGCTTGGAAAATGGTTCAGGATCTTTGTGCTGGATCTGACAAAACCAAGGAAAACAAACTGGAAGTGTTGAAGTTAAAGTTCCAGACTTTAAACAAGGTACAAATGAGTCACTGGAGACTTGGACTTCAGATTCACAACTCTAGTTAGTGAGATGGCAGCCTTGGGTGTTGGAAATCTTTACTCAGATTCTGAGAAGGTGAAAACCATCATCAGAAGTCTAAACCAAGAATGGATCCACACTCAGAACTTCTACTACAATCAAGGAATGCCAGACATCACACCAACAGAGTTGTTCTCTCACCTTGCTACTGTCAACTACGAGACAAAGCAAAGAGAAAATGTGTTTGCTGAAAAATCGCAAAACATTGCTCTTGCTGCAAAGTCGTCATCTTCTGAAAAGAAGAATGAGAAAGAACCTGCTGATGAAAATGCTTTAGTTGTTAAAAACATGAAGAAATTCATCAGTAAGGAACTCGAAAGGCGAAAAGCAAAAGAGAAGCTGAAAAAGCATCTTGGTAACAACTACCATAAGTACAAGAATGAGACTAGCTCGCTGAACAAGCAGGCTCAGCAAGCAACCTCATCAGAAGAACCAGCAGTTGGAAATGGTCTCTGCTTTTACTGCAAAAAGCCTGGACACTTCAAAGCAAATTGTCCTTTTTGAAAGGCAAATCTGCTGAAAAGAAGAAGAAGTTCAAAAGAGCTTTTATTGCTGAAGAAAAGAAGAAGCTTCAAGCAAAAATTGATGCATTGTGCATTGATACTAGCTCCGAAGACAGTGAGGAAGAAAGCTCAGACACTGACGATGAAGAAGCCACTCTTGACGTAGAGATTGGCAAGGAAGTGTGTGGAATAGCTATGGAAGCTTATCCAGATGTGTCAAACTACGAGTTCTGCCTCATGGCTGGTCAGGTAAACAATCCTACCTATGACTCTGACTCAGAAAGTGAAGACGAGATTAACCTTGATAAGATTCAAGGAGAAATCGAAAGATTTGAGAAAACTCTGAGCAAATAGCAAGAGAAACTACAGAATGCTGAGACTCTGACCAAGCAGACTACTGAAAAGTATGTCTTGCTGAAAGAAGAGACAGAAGAGAAGGATGCTGAAATAAAGCATCTCAAGAAGTTGATTGCTGAAGCTGCAGAGAAGAATTCTCAGATGGCAATAGAATTGGAAGAGTATCAGTCCTCAATTCAAAAGTTACTTGCTGAAATCCAAGAAATGAAAAAGATGAAAATCAATTTCAAATCTTATGCTGATGCAAGTAATACGCTGACTGAACTAAACTCTTATTTGAGAGATCCATCTCAGAAAGAAGGTTTAGGTGCAACGTATGAAGGTGATGACGTAATAATCTTGAGTAAAGACAAATCACCGATTTCCTTTGTACGTACTACTGATAGTGGTCAATCAGAACTCTATCAGTTTGGTCAATCTAAGGTTGCTGAAAAATGCAATCAAGTACCTACGACCGTAAAGCCCGCTGTTGCTACTCAAAGTAACAAGACTTTAAAAGGAAAACAGGTTGCTGAGAAGCAAACTGTAAAGAAGAAGGATGTTGTGAAGCATTGCGCCAAACAAGTTGCTGAAAAGCAATTTGTTAAGTCAAAAGGCAAGATTACTAAAAGTAATCAGAAGACCTTTGCTGACAAACCTGAATCAACTAAGGTTGTTGACACAAAAGCTCAGCATTCTCCGAAAAGTGGACTCGGTTTCAAAACCAAGCAAAGTCAACTATTTCACGAGTATAAGCAAAGTCAGCAAAGATACTTCAAAGAGATGAACAAAATCAAGCCTAAGAGTTCTGACAACACTCAAAATGCTAGGGCTAGAAGGAACATTGCTAGAAAAGAACTTATTGAAAAGTATATTCAGCAAAAAGGTCAACCGAGCAAGACACCACATCATAAAGTGGATTTAATCAACACGAATCAAAAGTCGTTTGGCTCAAAACCTTCTAGTTCCTCAGCAAGTAGAAACAAGTCAAAGTTGAAAAACTTAAGACTTGGGTTTCCACTGGACGCATTCTTGAACATGTTAATGGACATCCAATATTGGATAATTAACTTGTTTGCTCTTGATTGTGCAGACTTCAACCACGGAGACAAACGATGCAATCTGGCACTTTGACAGTGGTTGTGGAAAGCACATGACGGGCAACAAGAATAACCTTATAAACTATAGACGGTTGTCTAAAGGTCCAACAATAAGGTTTTCTGGTGGAGGCTCTGGTTCTACAAAAGGCTATGGTGACGTGAAGTTAGGATGCATTACCATTACGGGAGTTCTTTATGTCAAAAATCTCAAGTTTAACCTTTTCAGCATGAGTCAATTTGCTGACAAAGGATACTTCATCAAAATAAAAAGTGATGAATGTAAACTTATAGATTTCGAGACAAAGAAGGTTATTATGATTGCCAGAAGATCAGGAGGCTTGTACACCGTAGATTGGTCTTCAACAATCGTTGAAAAATGCCTTGTCTCAGATCACGATTGCCTTGCTGAAAAAGCATGGTTATGGCATAAACGAACAAGTCATCTAAACTTCAAGACGCTGAATAAGCTGTCTAAAAAGGCACTTGTAGTTGGATTACCTAAGGTTACTTTTAAGAAGGATGGTGTTTGCAATGCATGTCAGCAAAGAAAGCAAACCAATTCTTCTTTTAAGAACAAGGCAGTACCGTCAACTACAAAACCTTTACAACTCTTGCACATGGACTTGTTTGAATCTTCTTCAACAAGCTATGCTGGTAAGAAGTATGGTCTGGTGGTGGTAGATTACTATTCAAGATTCACTTGGGTAGTATTTATCAAGCACAAATCTGAAACAAGGACTTAAATACCTAACTTGCTGAATAAGCTTGAAGTCATGAAAAATGACAAGGTAAAAGTCATAAGGACAGACCATGGTACTGAGTTTGTAAACCAGTACATAACTGAGTATTGCACTTCAAAAGGCATACAACATCAGTTATCCTCAGTAAGGACACCTCAACAAAACGGTGTTGCTGAACGGAAGAATCGCACCCTAAAAGAAGCCGCAAGAACAATGTTTGCTGACACTGAAATAAGTGAGGCTTACTGGGTTGAAGCGATTAATACCCCCTGTTACACTCAAAATAGATGTCTGATTACTAAGGAATACAACAAAACTCCATATGAGTTGTTTGTTGGAAGACCTCCTAATATCACTCATCTAAGAGTGTAAGTGTTTCGTTCTTAATAACGGTAGAGAATACCTAAGAACATTACAACCAAAGGCAAACGAAGCGATATTTCTTGGTTACTCCTTGCATAGTAAAGCTTATAGAATTTACAACAAAAGGGCACAAAAGATCGAAGAATCAGTGCATGTTGTATTCTACGAAAAGACACAAGGAGTGCCTGCTGAAGAAGAAATATCAGAATGTATGAAAAAGCTAATCATACATGAGCAAAGAACTGAATCTGATGCTAGGCAAATCAAGTCAATTGAACTAAATGATGATTCTTACAATGACTCTCCTCCCCCAAGTCATGACAAGATAAACATATTTCACGAAAAAAAATTCAGCAAAAGACGCAGTTGCTCCGGAAGTTGCTGAAACTACGCAACCTCCCATGCCTACTGATGAGTTACCACAATCTAGCAATGCTGAACAAGCAATTGCTGATAAACCAATCTCATCAGAGACACAAAATCCCAGTAGTACTGAACAAGTACATGCTGATGAGCAAACATATCCAGATCCAACGAGCAGAAAGCCTGTTAACAATGGATCAGAGATCATCCCTCTACGGATATGATTGGTGATATTGATAAACGCCAAGTGACTAGATCCAAAGTTTCTGTTACTCATGGACTTGCTGAAGAAGCAAATGTCGTAGAAGTAGAATCTTTGTTCTCTTGCTTTGTTTCAGAAATTGAACCCAAGACCATAGAAGAAGCTCTAAAGCATTCTGAATGGATCAAGCAATGCAAGAAGAACTGGATCAATTTGAAAGGAACAAAGTTTGGAAACTTGTACCTCTTGCTGAAGGCAAGAAAGCTATTGGTACAAAGTGGGTGTTCAGAAACAAGTTGAGTGAGTCTGGTGAAGTAATAAGAAACAAAGCACGTTTAGGTGCTCAAGGTTACTATCAGACTGAAGGATTGGACTATGATGAGTCTTATGCACCAGTTGCAAGATTGGATGCAATTAGACTTTTCTTGGCCTTTGCTGCTCAATGACTTCATTGTTTATCAAATGGATGTTAAAAGTGCATTCTTGAATGGTGAACTTGTTGAAGAAGTCTACTTAGAACAAACCCCTGGCTTTGAACTTCCCTCAGAAACCAAGATGGTACACAAGCTTCAGAAAGCTGTATATGGTCTAAAGCAAGCACCAAGAGCTTGGTATGATACCTTGGCTAAGTTCTTGCTGGATAATGGTTTCAAGAACGGTGAAGTTGACAAAACCTTGTTTACAATGAACCATGATGGTAAAATACTCTTAGTTCAGATTTATGTGGATGACATAATATTTGGATCTAAGGACAAGCAACTTTGTGATGATTTTTCCAAGCTCATGACAAATAAATTTGAAATGAGTATGATGGAAAAATTGAATTATTTCCTAGGATTGCAAGTCAAGCAACTCAAAGATGGAATATTCATAAATCAAGCAAAGTATGCGAAAGAAATGCTCATAAAGTTTAGGATCAAAGAGGAAGAAAAACCTGAAAAGATCCCTATGAGTGTTGGTACAAAATTGGGCTATACTAAAGAAGATAAAAGTGTTGAAGAACACAAGTATAGGAAGCTCATTGGTTCCTTGTTGTATTTAACAGCAAGTAGACCTGACATTCAGTATGATGTTTGTTTGTGTGCAAGATTCCAATCTGATCCAAGAGAATCACACTACAAAAAGGCACTTAAGATACTGAAATATGTCAAAGGTACAGTCAATGTTGGATTATGGTATCCTAAAGATTCTGGACTTGAATTAGTTGGTTATTCTGATGCTGATCATGGAGGATCAACTCTTGATAGAAAAAGTACCTCGGGAACTTGTCAGTTTTTGGGTACTAGATTAATATCATGGTTCAGCAAGAAGCAAACCTGTGTTGCCAATTCATCTACTGAATCTGAGTACATTGCGGCTTGTTGTTGCACAGCTCAAATCCTATGGATTCAGCAACAATTAAGAGATTATGGTATTTCTGCAAAGAAAACACCAATCTTTTGTGATAATACAAGTGCTATTTCTATCACGCAAAATCCTAAGTTCCACTCAAGGACTAAGCACATTGATATTAGACATCATTTCATTAGAGATCATGTGGAAAAGGGAGATATTGAGGTTGTAAAAGTAGGCACTGATGATCAACTTGCTGACAACTTTACCAAGCCCCTACCAGATAATAGATTCACAATGCTAAGGTATAACCTTGGATTGATTGAATTGCCTCAATAAGGGCTACAATTGGCAGATTGCTGAAACAAGCATTCAGCAAGCCAAAGTATTCTTACTTGAATAAAAGCTCCTTCCACTGATTTCTTCTAAGAAATGGTAAGTCACTACATGATTGCTGAAACAGGCAATCAGCAATTAATTCCTTCAAAACGGGTATTTGTTAGGAAACTTGATCACTTGCTGAGACAGGCACTCAGTAAGAGAATAACCTTAAAGATTGTTGAAACGGGCATTCAGACAATCAAAGATACTGAAACAGGTATTCAAGTATCAAGGGAATATTCTGAGACGGGAACTCAGAAAAGAGCAAACTCACTTCTCAGATTTTACCAAAAGATATATCAAGATAAAAAGAATTTACTGATACGGGAACTCAGAAATATCTTTTAACTTAAAGAAATATGAGATGTCTGATTAAGGGGGAATTTTTAGCAAGCAATAAGGCTAGTTATGCAAACTCGCTGAAAAGATTCTTGTTTATTTCAGCAAGCAATCAAATCCCATAAATCTCGGTAAAATCAATTTGTGACGTTAATCGGGCACAGATAAACTCGCTAATAATCATGACATGAAATACAATCGTGGCCATTGATTAAAAGGCGTTATTGATCTAACGGTTAACATTACAAAGAGAAAGAGTGCTCTGACGGTTTTTGTTAGTGGGCCACTACGCATTTAATGCAAAGGCTCCACTAGCGCTATTGTTTCTCTGATTTATGAGAACTCAAATCGATTGAGATTCTTGCACATCAGAGACACTATAGAAACAAGGAGTTAGAGAAAGACAAAATTCTTTAACTCACATTTCCTTTCTCTGCAAATTTTAGCCTGAATCTACTGTACCTCCGGTAAAAAAAAAACAATCTTTTTCGTACACATTTCTCATCTATAAAAGAAATGGCACCAAAGAGACAGTCATCTAAGGTTGACAATGCTGGAAAAAGCACTACTCCGATGATAACTCCCGTGACTAACACAACGAAATTTGTGTTGAAAAACGATAGGATAACATAAAAACCCATGCCTCCCGCATATCTAGACACTGCAAAGTGTGAAATGATGATGCAATGGGGTGGCTTTGCAAAAGAGAAGTATATCCGATACTTCTATGAACAAGAACTAGACGGTGACAATGAGGAGGCACTTGACTTGATTAAACAGCAAGGCCTCACTCACTTTATAACAGCTCGCCCTAAGAAAGTGAGTATGTTAGATACTATGGAGTTCTACAACAATGCAGAAATCCAGTCCCTAACTGATGGTCAAGGAGTCACTGAAAAAGTGATCTTCACCACAGTTCAGAATGTGCAAATCGTCCTGAAATGGACTGATTTAGCAGAAATCTTTCAGATTCCGACCACTGGAACTGAAGATGAGATCACTGCCACTGATGAAGAAATTGAAGCCTTCTACAGTGATGTCAGAAATGAGAAAATGAAGAAAGGAGAGATTTCTCCCGTGACTTGGACAAAGCACGTTAAGAGGAAGCATCTCTGCCATTCACTTGGTCTAGTAGCTCTGCTACTAATCAAAGTCTTAGACTCCCAAGTCGGAGGAATAGACCAAGTGCATGTTTCCAAGTGATCGATTATCTTATTTGGAGCTAAATTACCTGAAATAGGTGTTCACGAACATGATTTTGATAATCTATGGCTTAAAAATCTTCTGAAAAAAAGGTGATTTTTTTTTAAGCAGCTATTTAGGTGATTCTCATATAATCAATGACAAATTTTCAGCTCATTTTGCAAATACTCACAGGATTCAATTTAATGGCATTTTACCTGATTACACTTCTTTTAATCATTTCACAGTAATCCAAAGCTTTTGCAGACTTTTAGTCCATTGGAATAGTTCATGTGCAAGTTTAGCAGATTCATGCATTTTTCTATATGCTTTGAGCCTTGAGGAATTAGTTATTAGTAGTGAATGTATTAATCATTGACTAGTCTAATACATAAGTTCATGTCTCTGAACTATCAATAGAAAATTATTTCTCGGGAGCATATATAATCAAAAGGCAGAAATATATATCATATTATAGTAGAATTATGCCCATACCACTGCTATTACAATGCCGTTTGTTCATTTACTACATTTGGCATTGAAACTTGTAACTTGGTCATTTTCCTTCTGTGCATTTCGTTATTATTTCATATGTTATACTTCATACTTCATATTTTACACATCAGCTGAACATGTCATCGTGTCTGAGACAATATTTGGCTTCAATAATGGCAAAGACAACCCTTAGTAATTTCAAGATAGAATCTCTGCAAGGTTCCACCAGTCATTCTACATAATTGTGGACTGTATTTCTTATTTCTACATGAGTATCATATTAATCTGCCTGTCTGAACGAGCTAATTTCCTTTTTTAGATATTAGAACTTCATGTTCTCTTTGCTGTGTAAAATATGTTCCATCCTATTTGCTGAATACATCTGCCTCACTAGCTCATTACTGATTAAATTAAGGTGGCAGGCTAAGCAGCCTGAGTCGTCTGACCAAGATGGCGTGAAGGGAATATACCGATTGATGTTGATCGTCCTGCGGATGATTGGGCTAATATTGCTGATTTCTATGATGTTTTAGTCTACAATACTGGTCACTAGTAATTCACTCTCCATTCGCTCCTCACTATTACTTTATGACATGATTCTGTTTCCAATTTTTTAGAAGTGGGTGATTGTTGTAGAAATCAGTACTACATGCTATTGCAAGGTTATTCCCAATAACACAGTACATGTTATAATTCTTTCTTGGGATATGATCAGTTAGGAGTTGAATTGAGCTGTGCCGAATTGCTGATATGTCGAAGCTTTTGCCCCTCTTTTCTCACGAAAGCCTCTCTTTGGTCGTCTGCCTATGCTTCTTAGTGTTAGTTAACACATGCCTCCAGAGCCTTCTAGCCCTGGCTAATGCTAGATGCCTAGATGGCTCACCTTTTCCATGTTTAAACTCTGTGGTTAGACGTTGTTTCTGTGTTGTAAGTGGTTGATTATATTTTCTTGAAACAATCAAAAGTTTTGCTTCTATGACCACCAACTGTACATATTATAAACCTAGAAGTGATTCTTTCTTTACGATTTCATTGTTTCTGTTCCTTTGGCTTACGAGTTCTTCCTTAGGTGGGGCTATGATAAATTTCCGAAAGACACTCCACTTGTTTTCTTCAAAGGCGGGCAACAGATACATCCTCCTCTTAACATAATGGATGGGTTCAAAGTTGTCTTAGAGAACATGGTAGCTCAAATTGAGAAAACGATCCCTAAAAAGACGCTAAAGTTCTGGAGGCTGCAATCTCCACGCCATTTTCATGGTGGCGACTAGAATCAGAACGGTAGTTGCCTTTTTGATGAACCTCTCAATGAATTTCAGGTATACCAGCAATATCTTCAACTTTCTTGTTCCAGTACTGGAAGCAAATATACTTTTTGGGAAAACATACATATGTTTCGTCCAACTAGAAACAAGAAATACAGTTCAACTGTTCAATAAAGTAAATTGGGTAAAATGATGATGCAGAGTCCTGAAGTATTGTTATATAGTATGCAATGTCTTATATCTTGTCATGTATGTTAAGTATGTATGTTGATGTTTCATCTCCATTAATATTTTTGTTAAGAAGAGAGCCATATCTTTTGCAGCTCGACTTGTGGTTTGATCCACGTAACAACGGAGTGAACAAAGAAGCACGGCTACTGAATCATCACATCGAGGAGACACTAAAAGGAACAAGTATAAGAACTCTGGATCTAAGTCATTTGAGTGAGTTCAGAGCAGATGCCCATCCAGCAACATGGTTAGGCAAGAAAGATGCAGTGGTTGTGTGGGACCAGGACTGCATGCACTGGTGTCTGGCGTGCCAGATACATGGGTTGATATTTTAACTCATCTGATCAGCTATAACTTTGAAATGAGTTGACATACCTGCATGAAAAAGATGTATGAAAAGTTATATCGTCGCTTCGAAGCTCTACTACAGTTTGTATGCAGTTCCACTAAAATTGTTTTTTTTTTTTGGCTGAGCATCGGGATACAAATGCCGGAGAGTTTGATGAAGAAATGGATGCTGTGAAATGGTGTAGTTGCCGTTTTTGGCTTTGAATGTAGATTGAGCATATATTATATTACGTTGACATGTGTAATAGTACATATATGCCCTCTATAAGGGCTCCATGCCCTTAGTAAGGACTGTCTCTAGCACATATACACTATCAATCTCCCACTTGGACTAGAGCAGTCACCTTTATGCCTAATACCCATATTAGCATAATGTCTTAAGTGGACTTCCACTGATAAGACCTTGGTGAAAGGATCTGCCACGTTGTCCATGGTAGAGACACGTTCTATACTAACTTCTCCTCTATCTATAATCTCACGTATAACGTGATATTTTCTAAGTACATGTTTGTTCTTGTTTGTAGATCTAGGCTCCCTAGCTTGAGCGACGGCGCCCGTATTGTCACAATAAATCGTTATTGGACTAGGAGCAGGAACAACCCTCAATTCCTTCAAGAACTCTGAAATCCAGACAGCTTCTTTCGATGCTTCTGATGCAGCAATGTACTCGGCTTCTGTGGATGAGTCAGCAACCGTGGCTTGCTTAGAACTCTTCCAACAGACAGCTCCTCCGTTCAATTTGAATACGTATCCTGTCTGTGACTTAAAGTCATCAGGATCTGATTCAAATCCAGCGTCGACATACCCAGACATCTTTAATTCTGGTTCTCCACCAAACACCAAGAACATCTATTTAGTCCATCGAAGGTACTTAAGAATGTTCTTTACAGCAGTCCAGTGAGGTACTCCTGGATTCTGTTGGTGTCGAAAAGTGACACTAAGCGCATATGCCACATCGGGCCTTGTGCAATTCATTGCATACATTATGGACCCTACTGCCGAAGCATAGGGCACACGACTCATTGCATTTCTTTCTTCATCAGTTTTAGGACCATCCTTAACTGATAAGACAATCCCATGCCTAGCTGGGAGAAAGCCTCTCTTTGAGTCGTCCATCTTATAACGCTTCAGTATTTTGTCGATGTAGGTGGACTGTGTCATTCCTAACATCCTCTTGGATCTATCTCTAAAGATCTTGATCCCTAGGATGTAGTTCGCTTCACCCAAGTCCTTCATCGAGAAGGTACTTGATAACCAAACTTTAGTCTCTTCTAGCATAAAGACATTGTTTCCCATGATCAAAATGTCATCAACATAGATGATCATGAAAACGACTCCCTTGTCGCTGTGCCTAGCGTAGACACATGGATCTTCCTTGCTTTTGATGAAGTCAAACGATTTGACAGCTTCATCAAAGCGGATATTCCAGCTCCTAGACGCTTGCTTTAGCCCATAGATGGATCTTTGTAATTTGCATACAGCAGTTGGCCTGGTTTTACTAATAAAACCTTCCGGCTGTACCATATAGACCTCTTCCTCAAGGTTGCCATTGAGGAAGGCAGTCTTTACATCCATCTGCCAGATCTCATAATCATAGTAGGCAGCTATCGCAAGTAGAATTCGAATGGACTTCAATTTTTCTACCGGTGAAAAGGTTTCATCGTAATCGATGCCATACCTTTGCGTGTAGCCTTTCGCTACAAGCCTAGCTTTGTGCGTTTGTACCTTGCCATCGGCATCTGTCTTTCGTTTAAAGACCCATTTGCACCCAATAGGTCTAACCCCTTGGGGCAAGTCTACCAAGTTCCAAACTTGGTTCTGGTACATGGAGTCCATTTCTAATTCCATGGCCTCTTTCCATTTGTCTGAGTCAATATCAATTATTGCCTCTTTGTAGGTCTCGGGATCTTCCCGATCTGATAAGCCGACATCAAGTTCACTGATGTCTTCTATCATAAGGCTTTGCTTCTGAGGTCCTTTTAGGATCCTCTTCGACCTACGGAGCTCGACTGGTTCTGGTGCTTTTCTTTTCTGGCTTCGTGTAACACGAACATTATCAGTGGGTACTGATGCAGCTGGTCGCGGGGCGTGACCCTGTTCCCTTGCGGGAGGCTGCTCTTGTGCAACTTGTTGCACAGGTTGGTTGACAACGGGTTCTATTGGTGTGGTTTCAACTGTTGATCTAATCACAGGACTCCCACTGACTATGACATGCCTAGCAAGTGTCATATCATCACCCTTGTCTGCTTCGAAAGCTCCCACTGAACTTGAGTCCAAATCAGAAGATTTAGAGAAATCATGTTCGCGCGTGTCAAAGTCTTGAATTTCTTCAAGTTCTATCATGTCATCTAACCTTTCTTCTTCGAGGTATTCAACTTCTAAAAACTTGACGTTTCTAGATACGATCACCTTGTGAACTTCAGCATGATAGAATTCATAGTCTCTCGTCTGACGAGGATAGCCTATGAAATATACTTTGACACCCTTGGCATCTAACTTATCAGTGAGCATCAGTTTGACTATCGCAGGACAGCCCCAAGGTCTAAGATAGCCCAGTGAGGGCTTCTTTCCCTTCCATAACTCATAAGGAGTTTTCTCCACTGATTTAGATGGTACACGGTTCAGAATGTAGATTGCAGTTTGTAGTGCATATCCCCACAGATACTTTAGAAGAGTCGATAATCCAATCATTGATCTTACCATGTCTAACAGGGTTCGATTCCTCCTCTCAGACACACCATTTAACTGTGGTGTTCCAGGAGGAGTCCATTGCGATTGAATTCCATTTTCCTTCAAGTAGTCAATAAATTCTTCACTAAGGTATTCACCTCCTCGACCTGATCGAAGAGTGACTATCCTTAGGTTCAATTCATTCTCGACCTCATTCCTAAACTCCTTGAATTTCCCAAAGGTCTCGGATTTATTCTTCATAAGATAAATATATCCATACCTTGAGAAATCGTCAATAAAGGTAACGAAGTAAGGATAACCCCCACGCGCATGGACTTTAAAAGGTCCACATACATGTATGTATGAGCTCTAAGCAGCGAGTGGCACGAACACCTTGTCCAACAAAAGGTTTGTTCGTCATCTTACCCTTAACACATGATTCGCATGTACCATATGATTCAAAATCAAATGGTTCTAAGTAATCCAACTTCCTTAGTCTTTGAATCCGTGTTTCATTGATATGGCCTAGCCGACAATGCCATAGATAAGATGGATTATTCTTCCTACTTGAAGACGGTTGTTTGTTATGTATTTGAAATAAAGGTAGACTACTTTGCAAAATATATAAACCATTCATCACGCGAGCTTTTCCATAATACTGATCATTTAATGAAAAATAACAAGTATTATTCGCAAATCGAAAGGAAAAACCCATATTGTCTAACAATGGAATGGAAATAATATTTCTGACAATGGATGGAACAAAATAAACATTATCAAGTTCTAAACATTGTCCCGAAGGTAAATCTATCTTGTTGCGTCCAACGCGTTTGGCTTCAACTGGATTGCCGTTCCCAACATGCAAGTCGATTTCACCTTGCTTGACTAGCATGTGATCAATTAGCCCCTGCACATTATTACAAATGTGTGAGCCACAGGCTGTATCTAATACCCAACCATTGGAGTCAAAAGTAGTCATGTTCATTTCAATAACAAACATACCTGAGGCAGAAGCCGGTGGCTTCTTAGCTTGATCTTCCCTAAGCTTAGGGCAATCTTTCTTCCAATGTCCTTTCTGCTTACAGAAAAGACATTCATTTGTGCGTACCGTTCCTCTTCTCTTGAACTTCCTTTTCTGGTTCAGACGCTTAGGCTTATCACTCCAAGTGTTAGCCTTGGCTCCCGAGTTTCCCTTACCCTTAGCACCTTTGTTTCTCGGGTTTGGGTTAGACGGTTGCCCAACAAGAATGATCGACTTTTCCTTCAGCAGATTATGAAGTTTAGGCAGTGTTACGTCCTGCGCATTCATCGTGTAATTAATGATGAACTGCGAATACGAACTCGGCAATGATTGAAGGACAAAGATCACCATGATCTTGTTCTCTAGCTTAACGCCGGCATCGGCAAGCTTTTCAAAGAGACCAATCATTTTCAGAACATGCTCAGACATGTTCCCTCCTTCACTGAGCTTGCATCTGTGTATCTCTTTGATCAAATCAAATTCAACACTTCTATATGTCGTCTTAAAGAGCGACTCAAGATGTTTCAGCATCTCATACGGCAACATGCTTTCATGTTGCCTTTGCAGCTCATTGCTCATTGTCGCCAGCATAATACACTGCGCGGATCTAGCATCCTCAAGATGCTTATCAGACTTTGCCTTGTTGGCTTGATTCCAAGCAGCAACCTTATCGGCAGTCTGATTTTCGGGGCACACGGGAATGACCTCGTCCAAGACGTACTCAATATTTTCGTACCTCAGCACCAAACGTATATCCTTGATCCAATCTAGGAAGTTTGGTCCGGTCAAAATTTTCTTCTCTAAGACAGCACGGAGCGAGATACTCGCCATTTCTAATATCCTAAGGAGAAATAATATAGAACGAAAATAATAAATCAACTATTGAAATATTATTTCTAAATACACAGTCAACATAACTAAACAACAAGGTCCTTTAGCTGTTTAGCTCCCACTATTTTCACATATGCTTGCCCCCACAACAAACATACAGGTAATGTCCAACAAGTTACCGTAGTGGCCAAGATCCAAATCCATACTATTCTATACTCCAACGGGGGCTGGTCGCATAGCATAATATGATCGGTAGGACTATCCAATTGCGTCACGCAACTCTTGGTTGTTAAATCTAATTTAACCCGATGCCCTACATACTGTACCTATCGAGGTCGCTAGATACAATATGCAGTAAGTCATAACCACAGGCTTACTCTAATCTGACGATCACTGCGAGTCTGTAAGACGAGGTCGCCAATACAAGAAAACGCAATGAAAGTTCAGAATTAAAGCACCCTATGGAAAGCATCTCAGAAATACATACATATATATATTTCTGTACTTATATTGGTTGGGGCTTGTCGCTTGAGGGTTGTTATCAGTCATCTACAAACAAATAAGGGCGCCGCCTACCCATCATGCATGAACGGTCTACACGTAATGGATGTCGCCTATCCAATCTAGTTCTAAACGCGGTCAAGCACATAATGGGTGTCGCCTACCCATACATAAATATGCGGTCCGACATATAAGAGGGCGTCGCCTACCCTCGCATGCATAGAGGTCGAACGGAAAGTAAAATACTTGGTATTTAAACATGCATTGTCAAACAATAGCATATCGAGCATATGAAACAAGTAGTATCCTATGTGGATGACAAATGACTTCATAATTTCATTTTGAAAATTATAATCCCATACTTATAATCTCTATGAAATAATTGAAATTTTGGACTAGATTTAAAAATCAAATATTCTATTGACCAAGTAGCAATTTTCGAAAACTCGAAGGACTTAATTGTAATTTTTAAAACCTTGGAGGTGTTAAATCTAAAATTCAAAAGTAGAAGGACTAATTTTCAATAAACAATAAATTGATAAATTAAAAATAAGCCCTTTAATTTTATACTAATTAAATTTAACCCCTCTAGTTAAAAACAATTACAATTAAATCATATTTATATTCCAAATATAAAATTCAATCCTCAAAATTTTCAAAATTCGATTTTGGATCCAACCCGAAAAAATATATATATTTATTAAAACATGGGACGGGACCTAGTCCCCTCCCCACGGTGCCTGCGGCCCCGGGCGCCCGGCGCCTGCGTCCCGCAGGCAACCGGGTGCCCGCGGCACGCGGGCGCCTAGCGCCCGTTCCGCGGGCACGGCGCCTGCCGCCGCATGCTTCGCGCAGGCGGCCCGGTCAAAAAATATATATAATATTTTTTTTTGGAAAATATAAATTCTAAATTTATATAAAAACAAAACTTCTAAAAATCGAATTAATCGTAGAATCAATTGCATCCACATATCTACAAAATCATACAATATGTATACGTATATACGTAATCAATTAACCTGGCTCTGATACCACTGTAAGAAAATACGGTCAGAGTTACCCCTAGGGTACGCAGCGGAATTTCAAATTTTTTTTTAACATACATGTTAATTGATTATGTATATGTTGTATATATATAAACACGTCAATTAGAAGACTAACCTTACTTCCAAAGCAGCTTCCAAGTCTTCGTAATAATACTGTGTATCTTCTCCTTCGTCGAAGTCGAAGATATCTGCAATAGTCTGATTATCTGCAAGACAATAAGAGTTAGTTTCCAGCTCCTAGAACCTCAACCTTGGTATCCATGGATGAACAGCCTATCGGAAGAATGCTAGGATATTCTTTGTGTGACCAAGAAGACGGGGCGGCGATTCC
Source organism: Plantago ovata (assembly GCA_028274465.1). Taxonomy (NCBI): domain Eukaryota; kingdom Viridiplantae; phylum Streptophyta; class Magnoliopsida; order Lamiales; family Plantaginaceae; genus Plantago; species Plantago ovata. The sequence continues at coordinate 58,810,433 of CM051455.1, forward strand.
TCTGGCAGAGGTGGCGCGCGCGTGGAGGCTATATAGAGGAGGGGGACAACTTTTTATTTTCTCTAAAAAAACTGGGTAGAATAACTGTGTGTAAAACTGTATCCAAAGCTCTCTAATAGTCTACTATATATAGTAGTCAATAGAAGCCTAAAGCATAAGCAATTAGACTTCGTAAATGAATAAGAATCTAATTCTTATCGCACTAGGAAACCAATATCAAGTCTAGATTCATTCCCAATCAAATTAAAACTCAATCAGGAAAATCTAACTTATCCCTTGGACTTCTAATAGAGGAAGGAGTCGAACTCCTTCCCCTACTCAGCTCATGCGCGCGCGCTCTCCCAGGACAATAGGTGGGTCCCGATTTTGGGACCCACTTATAGTTCTAAGGCAATTCAAACTCCAAGTAAATTTTGCCCAAGTGCATAGGTTAATTCTAAATTAACATATCCTTTCAAATCAAACCTCTATTATATTTCCAAATATAATCTTTAATTGTATTTACATAAAATACAATTAATTAGCCAATTCAATTAATAATTCCAAATCATTAATTGAGCCACCAAATATTGTAATTAATTCCAAATCAATTATAATCCATAAATCACAATTAATTCCAAATTAATTGCGATTCCATCTTCAAGGATATTCTGATAGGCTGAATCACCACATAGGGCCTCATCGTATTAAGCAAGTCCTAGACTAGGCAACATGGAATTCCTAGACGGTTCCATTTGCAATATTAATACATGAGGACATTTGAGAGGTTTCTCAAAGCTAACCCTTTCGTTGCGAAGTCTGTTGCGCTCAACGCGGCGATGGTAATGTCCCTTCATCTGACTTGCTCGAATGCATCTAGGATCGATGAAGTGTCTATCCCAATAATACATCCACGGGCGTCTCAGGGAGTTGCTTGGTTACTGAGATATACTTATGACCATCATAATATATCATTTGCACTGGCCAGTGACTTTACCAACACAACTATGCAGACTATGAGCAGTGCTCCCCTGTGCTACACTTGAGAGATGAATCCTTCACAGAATCACTTATCATCCCCATTTGTGTGTAGCCATAATCCTGGATCGTGTCTTAGGTCAACTGCTTATTCAGAGCTGACATCGACGGGTCCACCAAGGATATGGGGCAACAAATGTGATGATAAAGTCCTGTAAGTACATAGGACGACTGGTATCACTTCGACAACTTACCGGTTCCCATAGACACTTCGGTGTAGAGTATACATCGATGGGAGTGTCCGGTGGGTACTTCCTTTGTTCGATAATCCTTCTTCGAACAACTATGCGCAGTTATGGGAACGTTTCTCGATTGTCCAACAATCCGTTCCGTGGCCGTGGGATCGGCTCACACTTGCTCCAACAAGTATAACCTCCACGCATACTAGTCTCGTCTGGTTCATTCAGACCCCTACATCCGAGATGAACCTCGACTAGGGAGAGTTTGGGATAGATGATAACTCTCATAGCTCCCACTATCTGTGTGATCGGTCATCTATCTGAGGGGACATGTTTAATATCAATACAGACAGTAAGAGAGATATGACATGCTGCATGCTTGGTGCAATATAAATATGAAAGCGATACTCAATAGTAAAAGCAACAAACATATATTATACTAGAATTCATCGGCACACGCTACGCGTGTGCTACGTGTAGTTTATAGATATATAATGTTCACTCAATTGATTTTAACGTAAGTAAATGAAAATTTACAATTAAATAATTGAGTAATTAAAATCAAAAGTTGTCACGAAATGTCTTCAAACAAACAAAAAATAACTAACTGAATAATTGAATCTAATTTAAAAATAACTTATTGAGTAATAGAAATAGTTTATGTAGTCATGCGATCTTTCCCACTCCGAGGCTACAAGTTTTCCAACTAATTTTGGTGAATTCTGGCTGCCTTCAATTTGATTGCCTTGATTGGTAATTTGGTTCCATCCCAAGATATGAGGCAAAGCATACTAAATCAAGGAAACAAATGAGCAGTTAGGGGTAACGGGCAGTTGTAATTCAAACATCTGTAACATGCTAATCTTCTCACACATCCAAAAACCCAAAATCCACAAAATGACATGCAGATCTTCTGTAGTAAGGATCCTTCATACAACATTATGCACAAAACACAAAACACAAAACCAACCACTCTTATTTTATCAGCAGCTCAAGCTGTCACAGTTATATTTCCAATGTGTAAGTTTACTCTTATTTCTTCCTATTTCCTTTACGACACAAGAGTATAGTATGCAATAGAAATGCACCTAATACTGAAACAAGAACAAAACATATGATTATAGAGAATGTCTTACTGTGAAAGCAGTTTTCATGACTGCAAATTCAGCAGTAGTAACAGGCACAACGAGCCTATCATTCGTACCCAAGGTATTGTTGACAACACCTGTCCAAACAAAAAGTATGTCCAATGTAAGCACATTTAGGTTCTGCTTGAAGTTCAACAATAGAAAAAGCATACAATGAAACCAAGAAGAGATACGTGATATAGCAGCACTTACTGAGAGAGAAGAAATAACCACTACCATCAGCATGTGCCTTAATTGATAAGCTATTTCTCACTTGGCCTTTATTACTGCAGTAAAAAACCCAGTTAACTTCACAAATCAAACCGAAACAAAATATCTGAACAGAACAAATTATGAGAAACGAATAACAATGCATAATTTAATCAGAAAACCAACCTTGACAACATTCCAGGGTCATGGAAGAATTCACAGGAATCTTTAGGACCCAAACTGATCATTGATCCAACCTCTGTTGCTGACAAAGCAAATCTTTAGATCACATGAATAGGCAGAGGGAGCAACAGATGTTAAGGCAGTTCAAGAAACAACGTTAAGCAACCAAATCAGAGATTTCTTGAGTTAAAAATATTTGCTCGACAATGAGGAAACAGAGTACCTGTGTCTTCTCCGAATCATATTTGCGCTCACCAATAGCTGGCCGAAATTGCAACATAATGACACCACGACGTTCCACTTTTAAATATCCAGACTGCAAAGAGATTTTGAGTTGATAACATCATCTAAAATTCTAAATTCAGAGAAAAAGAGAAGAACCATCATCCTAAATATCAGTACAGTGATCTTACTTCCATTTTACTAAATGTCGACATGACCGGTTCAGCAGATAGTGCCGCTTTGCCCTTGAATATTGAATACGGTGCATATACCCTAGTTCCAAAATCCCCTTGAAAGACAAAACAAAGACGCACATGTTAAAACAGGGAAGTTAGCAAGAAAGATATATGAGAAACATCTGTTACATACCATTAGTAGCAAACTTCAGACAAGTAGTATGACGCAGGCCACTCTGAGTGCTTTGCCCACGCCATAAGTTAAAGTCACCAGTAGCAGCTTCAGTGAGCAGGGAACTCTTTCCTCCAGAAACCGACTCCCTATTTCATACATAAAAGAAGAACAAAAATCATATTATCAATAATCAAGCTATCAATAATCAAGCACAACATTTTTTTCTTTTCATAATTTAGACAATATCAGTCTCAATATCTAGCACGAATATCGAATGTATGTCATTTAACAGCGTCATTGGAATCCAAGGGTACATAGAAGTTAACAGAAGCAAACAAACTCTTAGCAAGTCTACATTAGCATGATCTATGAATTGCCAGTTGGCTTGCGAAAATACTTAGTACTAAATTCCCTAATTAATTTATTCAGAGAATAATCAATACCAGTAAACACTAAAATACTGCAAAGCACAACATTATTTATCAAACAAATGGTTTTTTTATTGGAAAACGCAAACGAAGATGAACAGGAGTGAGACGCTAAAATTGAAAATCGATTTGGGAAATGGAGAGAAGCAGCCATAGCAGAAAACAATACAGAAAAGTAAAAGCAGGCGAGTTCATGTATGTTGTAGTGAAGCCCTTGGAGCTCCGAGACTGAACAGAACCTACGTCGAGAACAATAATGGCAAAATAACTGTAGAAATCCAATGGTTTGTCCTGTATGCAGCAGAAATGAGACGTGATATCTACATCACCAACTCTTTATATTTGTTTGCAGCAACTTCAGCCTTTGACATTCGCACATCTTCAAGCCTACAGAGATATCAAGTAAAATTTCAAAATTGTCCAACCATGTCCGAAATACCACCATAACAAAGAGATTTAACCATACATCGATCAGTGCTTAGATACAATTTTGTAAGATGCGATTGCATTTCCTCTAAGAAGTTATAGAGCATCATATGAAAGCAGATAATGTAAACAATGTCCAAGACCATGAAGCATTTGGAACTTAACATCTACATTAAATAGCTTCGCACGTTTGAGAAAGTAAATATAAACCTCAGATAAAAATGACACCTTAGCCAATTCACACGCGTGTGCTATGATATCTTTGGTAAACAAATGCTATTAACCAAAAAGTAACCTGAAAATTAATAAATAAATTGTGTATCTAGTAGTTAAATTTAATAGAAACATTATCCTATGGCCTTGCAAGATGCCCGCAACACATGCTCGCTTAACTATCTGTGAAGTTTGCAACTTGTGCCAATGCCATTTTGAAAGCGAATCCAATCAATTTAAATCATCTAGGTTGTAAGAAAAGAACAACATATCATACACCAATAGCATCATTTATGGAGTACACCTCAACTAAAGGCATATATTATATATGACCCAAACTACCAAATTCACTAATAGTACTATCATTTATCACATCAGTCCTTGCTGAGGTTATAACTTTATATTGCTGTTTTCATGGTTGTTGATGCAGGCTTCAGCAGTTGCCGACTCCGCACTCTAAAAGAAATTTAGAGGATAATTAAGTTTGTTAGAGTAGTGAAAAGATGAACCAGCAAGCTTAAAACAAAATGGAGATAATCTTTGTAAATAAAAGATGATCATAAACATTTATCAACTTTCTTTCGGCCAATCAACTCTAATAACATAAACAGGAACCAAAGTATAAAATTAATGAAATTCACAAGATTTTGAAAGTCTAATTAAAATCAAAACATTGCATAGAAACCATTGGCAGTAGCTCATTTCAAACACTATAGGTCGATTAGTTCAACGGCCCAGATCAGAGGAGATATTAGTAAGAGGGTTTGTCTACATTGGTGAAATATAAATAACTAATAATTTTTTGGAACTGAGATAATAGTCCACATCAAAAGAAAATTATATTGCCAGTTACACCAATTGGTTTACCAAGTTTAAAAGTTAAATACTTAGAACGAGAGTTGAACATGCGATGTTTATTCCTTTCATTACATCATGATTAGGTTAAGCATATTGTTTACATGCCAAAAATGCAAAAACTCAGAACTCACAAGCACAGCAAGCAGAATGCAACATAGCAGAAACAATTACCCTAGTGGTACTATAAACTTACCTCCTGTAATATGCGCAAGAAGATAACAAAAGTGACATGTTTCCGATGATAGGAGCACCTATCAAAATAAAGAGTTATAAATGAAGTCAATGGGGGTGAAATTTATGCTCTAACCAAATATCACCAAGATAACAAAATAAAATAGATGGGCAGTGGGCACCAGCAAGGAGTTCATGAGTCACTTAAATAAACATATACGTAGTATTATACATCTAGCATAGACATGATGACATCAACCTCATTATGTGCCCCTGATTCATCTTAGATAACAAACTCTAGCAATGCAGTTTCACTTTCAAGATCTTATTTATGCATTTTTTATTGTTAAGAATCTAAAATTTTCACCTAAAGGAACCAAATTTAGAATCAAGTCTTGTCTGCAGGCTCAGGGTAATGCATGATATATCTAGAGCTCAACAAAAAAGGTATGAAACTAACTTGATTACAAGGACATTGATTGACTAACAACATCAAACCTACAAATATGCACCCTGATCTACTATTATAAAAAACAATGTTTTTAGCAGAAAAAGCCGTTATCCTGTTTTTGCTTGGCCAAGGAATGATATTAAGCTCTCAGACATGTCCATCTCCAGTCTGGAAAGAATTGTATGAGAGAAAGCTATTGAGAGGAAATTTCATATGATTGTGTTACTTGCAGCATGCATCGTCTTAGTGGAATAGGATTTTAAGAACTTGATAGCTGCAACATCACTAAAAACAACATTCTAGACATTCATGACCAAACAAAATCAATCTAAATTACAAAAGAAAGGTAGGATCTGTATTCCTGGTGTGCATATTCTAAATTCGTATAAAAAGATATTCAAAAACTGTACCAAACCAGAAATGAAAATGAAGACACAAGGAAGTACCTATGAGGTAAAATATAGAAGTACCATGAAAGAAATCACAAACGCAGTAGTTGATCTAGTATTGTAATTAACCATGCTTTAAAGTAAAGAGAGGGATAAAATTCAGATATATTTATTCAAGGCAAGTTAGTCCAAGCTTCCAATTAAAATTGAAACTGAAATCTTACCACAAAGGATTGAAAAGTGGGCACACGGAACTGACGGAACTTAAAACTCCGCAATGATTCCAATTTCGTACCTTATGGTGCCGGTTCCTGTGTACTTGGTTCTGGATCGTCCTCCTCTTCTTCGTCTGGTGGACCTGGACATGCAAAGGGTTTTCGGAGCCCTAAGATCCTCTCATCCGCCTCTCATCTACCCTCAGCTACCAAAACCACCTTCTCCTCCTCCACCACTACTCCGTCGGTGGCCTCATTCCGTCGTCCCTGGATTCCACCGTGCAGCGCCTTCCATAGCCTGACAGACACCCGTTCCCCAAGCGTAGACCCTCCGACAAGCCTCGCCGCAAGCGAGCCAGCTTGAGACCCCCGGCCTTTCTGTTCCGCGTAGAATTGATGATTTGGGCGAAACTGAAGATAGATAAGAAATCGAGTTGAGCCCATGGTTGAGTAAAAAGAGAATTGAGAGGAATGAATGGAGAGAAGATGAAAGAAGAAAGAAATGAAGAAAGGAATCGACAGAGAAGAAGAAAGAGAAGAAAGAAATAACGAAAGCGTGAATGCGACTAAATTTGGAAAAGGAAGAAAATACGGCTAATTGAAGGCGCGTGGAGCTCCACGTGTTTCTAGCCTGTTATTATATACTGATAATTACGTTGACCTGTGTAATAGTACATATATATGCCCTCTATAAGGGCTCACTGTCTCTAGGACATATACACTATCAGGCTCTACTGGCCCAATGAGCTTTCAGGAACTGGGCACGCTCTTAATTTGTTTCCTTTTTTTCGGAGGATTTACTTGATACAAAATGAAATAAAATCAATGGGAGCCTGATTTCATACTAATAATAGTTTATATAGTCTTGTACAAATAAAGTCAAGACTATGAACGGTAAAACATATATTTATGCAGATGTCCATTCTGTATGTTTTTTTTTTCTTTTTTTAGAGTGATATTCTTTTATTAAATTGAGATAAAATTAAGTGGAGCAAGATTTCTTACTAATAATTTGGTCTTGTGAAAATAAAGGCAAAAATATGAATTATAAAATTGACCAAATGTGATAAATCAAGAAACTCATATATTAGAGTTTGAGGTGAATGTTAAAAATGTCAAAAGGTCCAATTAATTGGATTTGGACGAGTAGAATGTTGTACAAGTGTAGTGTGACTTGACTTAAAACTATACACCACTTTCTGAAGTCAACTAATGATAACTTTTTTACCAGTAACATCTACTTCATAAATAGAAAGCTCTGACAAGAAGTGCACGAGGTGAGAACATAAATAGGGAAGAAGGGAAGGGTAAGTATAATTATCATTACTATTTCCAATAATTTAATATTTCCAATAATTTACCATTACTATCTATATACATAACATACAAATATATAGCTCCAGAATCCAGATAGAGAGAAAACCCAACTCAGTACTATACGATACCAAACAATCCCAACCTAAAAAACACGGCCACACTTTGTTCTGCAATTGATTTCTCTTCCGCAATCGGAAACCAAACAAGATTTTTATTTATTTAAAAAACAAATTAACGAAAAACCCTTTCGGTGTATAATCTCGGATTCTGTTTCTAATTCTTCTGCGATTGTTTGTTTGAGCTAGTCTGGGTATTTGTTGACTTGAAGCGGCGGCGTTTGGCTTCATCTGGTCCGGTATCTTGGTGGGCCGAGGTAAAAATCTCTTCTTTTTCTCATTGACGCAGCTTTTTTTGGTTTCCATATAGCTTGCTGCTGCAAATTGTGACTTTAGTTTATTGTGTTATTGCTCTTCTTACTTATATTTTATGCTTTTGCTATTTGGGTTATGCTCAAGTGTAAGTATTGCTGGTATTTGTAACTTTTCTTGTTAGTTTCAATGACGGGATAATAAGTAGATTGGGGAAAGGAATACATAGCTTTGTGGGTGGAGGCTTAGGCATGTTGGATTCTGAGTGGGCATGAGTTTTTTGTTTTGGGTAAGTCAAGTAAAACTGGGACAGTTGGCCGTTTTTATGCTTCCTAGCGTGCCACCAGTAAAACTAACTACTCCATTCCATTCCACAATTAATTCTGCAGAAAGAAAATAGCACCAATTTACAAAATATCAAGAACACGACTCCATTATCAAGAGTCAAACCAGTACAATCAAATCTAAATCCATTGCTGACATCATCATCTTTACATGGAGTAGAAGAGAGGGCAAATTGACGAAACCTAGGGACGAACCTAGAGACGGCAAAACAAGATGGCGATAGCTCCGGCCATATCACCAGCTCCCAATCCTTCTTGGTTTACTCCTAAGAGGTTAACTTTTTCATACCCCTTCCAATTTTCCAATTTTCACATTGTTATTGTTTATGTATCTTTCTTTAGTGGGTTATGATATTTATGAAATTTATTGATGAATTCTGCAAATTAAACTTAGCTTGATGGAGAAGATTAAGGGAAGTAGAATAGAAAATATTTACTTGTACATTGCAATGAATTTTCCCTTTTAGTTTTTTCTCATTATATATGAATTCGATTGAGGTTTCAGATTTTCTTTTAATTTAATGTAATAGGGAGGTAAAAGGTAGTTTTATTCCCAGGGTGAAGTTTAAGGAATGTGATTAACTGCACCAGTTAGGTGATCATTGCATAATTGCTAGGTCTCATCAATTTGCATTGTATGGCAGGTTGCTCTTTGTGTTTTGTATGATTAACTTGCTGAATTATGTGGATCGTGGCGCTATAGCAAGTAATGGAGTGAATGGAAGCCGCGGAACCTGTTCCGAGAGCGGTATATGCTCAGCTGGTACTGGAATTCAGTAAGTTTAGTAACCGTATTGGTTCTTTATCTTTAACTCGAGACTTCATTCAATATTACCATAACATATCCAAAACTCTAAGATTCATCATCTTCTTCCTTTTCTGTTATTAATTGATAATATCCTTTTATGGGAGTGATTTCAAGAGTGTGGAAAAGTAATCATGTTGCCTGTTGGCTTGATCTCCAATGTACAAATTGGCACCAATATTTTTTTTTTCTTATTGGAGCGGCTTGAAAACCACATACTTCATTGCATGATATATTACATTTTGTAGGAAATTGGTACGTGTGTGCAATGTGTTCTTCTATTTTATAGTTTGTCGGAGAATTCTTTTCTTCATGGATATGGAAGAAGTAGCTCACAGTAGTATTCTCCCTTTCTAATATCTCTCAAATACGTTAAAGCTAAAGATAATGTGTTAGAGCTGAAAAATAAATAAGCTTACTGTGCCATTTGTGCTATCCTCCCAAATTGGACAGCCATGCCTTCGCTAATGATCACAAGGATTTTCCTCTTTATGGACTTTCTGTGAAGGTCTTGCTTACATGTTAAAGCTTCAGGCACTTATGTTGCTATTTCTAAACTCTAAAGCATGATGTTGAACAATGTAACGGTGGAAGGTTGCAGCGCTAACTTATTTATAACACTGAAAATTACTCCTAATGTCCCAGATTGAAATCCTATTATAACTTTATGTGATCATGATATATACATGCTCTGAATTTTCTTGTATAATTTTGTACAGGGGTGATTTTAACCTCAATAATTTTGAGGATGGAGTTATATCATCTGCTTTTATGGTTGGACTCCTTGTGGCATCTCCAATTTTTGCATCTTTAGCAAAAAGGTAATAATTTTATATCTATTTATTTATTTATTTATGGCCACTGCTTTAATTTGACGGATACTAACTTTAATTTGACGGATACTAACGTTTTTTCTTGAGAAGTGCTGAATCCAACTAAAATTTAGAAACTTAAGTGATTTAGATGGTTCATGTCAGTGATTTAGATGGTTCATAGCTGTTATACTATATCAGATGAGCATTCAGTGGCTTAAAAGAAAAAAAGATACATTGGAACAGAACAGTGTTAGAAGGTTCAATTACTGCTAGACAAGAAAAATACAAAATAATACATTGCAAATTTACAAGGTTAAATGGCTATGATGCTTGTATTTTTAAACTTGATGATAAAACTGCACAAAAATGGTTGGGGATTGAGCTGTAAACAATGAGAATTATTCAACACTTTCGTTCTATCTTCTTTCTTTTTCATCCTTTGTGATTGAAATATTACCTTTTAAAAGGTTTTGGGGATTCTGAGAGTGGTCCGTAAATGACCGTGTTTGTCTAGTACAACTTATTCATACTTGTCCTCACATAAGTAGGCCGAGTTTCATGATCTTACACTTGACACATATTTTATTCTGTCCCCAGATTTTACTACTCTCAAAATCTTATGTTACCTTTATTCAGAAATTTTATTGTTTGTCATGGAGCAAAGATGTAGAATAAGAAGTTATAGTCTTATGACGTGACTGTATGATGCACTTCTTGGGACATTATTCAAGATCTTATATCTTGGTTTTTCCTCATCCAGCTGGCAAGTAAACTTTTTGTTGTTTTCTCATGGACTTTGCAGCGTCAATCCTTTTAGGCTTATTGGAGTTGGTCTGAGTGTTTGGACCCTGGCAGTTGCGTTTTGTGGTGTATCCTTTAATTTTTGGTCCATCGCGATAAGTCGCATGTAAGTATTTCAATCGAACTACTCGAAATATTTGTTTCCATTAATACTATATTGATGGTTATTCTCTGTAGGTTTGTAGGTGTTGGTGAGGCTTCCTTTATAAGTCTTGCTGCTCCATTCATTGATGACAATGCGCCCTACGCTCAGGTTTGTTTCCTCTCTCTGCCTCCAGTGTAATCAAATGTTAGATAAGTGTAAATCCTTACTTCTGTAGACTATAATATGTATCTGACTCTGCCCTTCTTTCTCCTAGATAGATGCAGCCTCACTAGTCACTAGTGCAGCTTTTGTTCATGATGGCATGCACATTAGTATAATTCATATGCATATTGAAACCTAATATACAAGTTGATTAATCTGCATTCCATTATTCATATATGCATTTTTTTTAATTGAAAGCGGCCCTCGGGTTATTTGCTATTTTCCGTATTTGAACCACATGTGAATATTCATTTCATGTTACAGAGAACAGCATGGCTTGGAGCATTTTACATGTGTATACCGACCGGTGTTGCAGTTGGCTACATTTACGGTGGATTGGTATGATTCTTGACAATTTCCTTTAGAAAACTAGTTCACATTAATTGTCAACTACCTTCAACGAGTGAATGTACATATTATTAACTCACCTGTTATCTATGAAAAACTTTTAGATTGGCAGCTTAAGCTGGCGTTGGGCATTCTGGATCGAGGCTCTATTGATGCTCCCATTTGCTATTTTGGGCTTTGTCATGAAGCCTTTGCAATTAAAAGGTCAGTGTTCTTTATTTCTTAATACTTCTTTCAACCTGTTTCTATCAGGAACCATTTCCTAATGCCTAATCCACATAGGTTTCTCCCCTGATGGCCGTAAAGTGAGCTCTACCGCTGTGCTGGATAGGTCAAGAGCTCAAGGTACTGCATTTTACTTCTGTTGAAATATTATTGGGTTCGATATATTTACTAAGAGTGATACAAGTCATAAAGTATGGGAGTCATGAGTTCTTAAATTGAAAAAATGTCTTATGCGATAATTGAGTGAATCCCGTTAATCATACTCGAAGAAACTTATAAATGTTGGTTGCATGTTAAGTGCTAAATCATATACTCCATAATGACAAATATTACAGTTAGTGCACCTTTGGGTCTTTAGATATGCTCCTTCTTTCCTCAGATGTCATTAATTTATGTTTTTTATTTCTTGGCTGTAATCGTAGTGGGTTTCTTTTTTTTTGTGTTATTTGAGCTTCACCATGCTTCTTTTTGTGAAATTGCTGGTCTTATTGTTTCTTAGGCAAATTTTGACTTTTGTTCTTTTATGAAGTCTTACAACAAGATCTGTTCTAATTGTTAAAGCATATAAATTTTCAGGAACCGTAGGTGCTGTAGATGAAAGTTCAAAATCATCTTGGTAAGGAAGTTTTCTGAGCTAATTGATTACCATACAATTGCTTTAACGAGTAGACATATAATACGGTGGCATTTGCTAATCTCAGGTTCATCTTTCAAACTCATTCTTCAGATCTCAAAATTGATCTTTTCTTATACTGCTCATCTCAGGTTCACATTTCTTTCTGTATTTTGGAGAGATATAGAAGCACTTTTGGCTGAGAAGGTCTATGTGGTGAATGTTCTTGGTAAACTTCTTCTTCCTCTATGCATAAAATTCTGCCGTTGTGCTACTACTATAAGTGTTGATGGTTGTATTTGCTAGATATAATAAAATACTTTAATGAGAGGATTAAAATTATGAATGGTTGGGTATTAATCATTCTTTCATACATCTATACGGCTGTCAGATATAGTTATTATTAAAAAATAACAAACACTTACAAGCACCAACACGGTAATGCTACTTGATATAACTCTTGTAATTTTTTCTTGTTGAATGCTCTTGCAGGTTACATTGCGTATAATTTTGTAATAGGTGCCTATTCCTATTGGGGGCCTAAGGCAGGCTATAATATATATAACATGGTAATCCCTTTATGACCTTCAGAACTGTATAATCATTGTCACCGTATAGTTCTTAACTTTTTGTACATGTTCAGTTTTTGTTTATCATTTGAAATGTTTTGTCCAGAGCAATGCTGATTATCTATTCGGAGGTGTGACGGCAGTCTGCGGAATATTTGGATCACTTGCTGGTGGCTTAATTCTTGACCGTATGAATTCTACAATACCAAATGCTTTTAAGGTGAGACTATGTTTAATGTGTGTGTTAAGTAGTAGTAGTATTATACTATTTTGAGACGTGTTCCCTTTGCAAATCACAACACTGTGCTGATGTCAATGTCGAACTTATTTTTAAAGTGTGTGTGTGTGTGTGTGAGAGAGAGAGAGAGAGTGTGTGTGTTTGTGTGTGCCAGATTTCCTAAATTGATGTGTTAGTTTTATTGATAAATTGTGGGTCATTTTGTCATTTGATGCAGCTTTTATCATTTGCAACACTTTTCGGGGCAGTATTCTGCTTTGCTGCCTTTTGCTTCAAGAGCCTATATGTTTTCTTGGCTGTGTTCACTGTAGGAGAGCTTCTGATATTCGCTACCCAGGTATATATTCATTGAAACTTGACATAAGCGGCATGGGAAAATTTAAAGTGACTCTTGCATCTGTTTATGAAATTACAATGTCTATTATATTCCCATGCAGGCACCTGTAAATTTTGTTTGTCTACATACTGTGAAGCCAAGTCTGAGACCAATAGCCATGGCAATATCTACTGTATCGATTCACATATTCGGTGATGTCCCATCTTCTCCCCTTGTTGGGCTTCTCCAGGTTTGCCTTCATAATTCCACGCACTTATTTGTTCCAAGTCCTGAATCTTGCCATGGATGATATATGGGCTTTTGAAACATACCAAATTACCTGTCCTTTTCCTTTTGACAATATACTCGAACTAAATACATTTGTATCTTCAGGATTACATCAACAACTGGAGGGTAACTGCTCTTATTATGACATCTGTCCTATTTCTGGCTGCTGCAATATGGTTCATTGGTAAGATTCAATGTTTACGTACTCCGTATATTCAGTTGTACAGTTAGCTCAGGTGTAAATTGAATCATCTTTCAAGTCCACCATTGTTTGTGTCTCAAGATTACTCACTAATAATCCTTTCATTTCATTCTAAAAAATGTGAGATGATTAGATTGTATATATGCCTATTTCTCGCCCTTTTTGTTACATTTAAGCCATGATTTGATGCGTCTATACTGTCACGGCCACATTATGGCAAAAGATGATACGGTCTGCCATTTAATCATTTAACCTCCAATAGTTTTTTAGTCGTCGTTGATATCATCTCGTTGTTTTCCGCAGGAGTTTTCCTTCGCAGCGTGGATAGGTGTGAAGAGGATAGTGAAAATTCTGCTGCTCCATTGCTGGAAGACAGGACGATAGATGATGAATCAGCCTGACTGTTTCTCCTCAACCATTTACACTTTAACACTAGTAAGAGACAGACAGATTTTGCTGACTTATACAGGCATGTATTAATTGTACACTCTCCGATGTATTATTTCTCATGTACATAATGTTATGTTAAGCCCCCAAGTAAAAATGATGTTGAAAGAACACTTTGGCTCTAGTGTTGTACTGTTACATATAATTTGATTTTCTCTATACATATAAATTACACACTGTACATATGAATGTCTATTTGTAAAACCTTAATCCAAGTAAATTCAGTTTGGCGCAACCTAGTCAGTTGATCACACGTTATTTAATCAACACAAGATGGTTTGAATATACTAAATATGTTTTTGATGGATGTAATAGGAAACCGACCCGGTATTGTGCTCCCTTTTCATAAAAATAAGTTGACCATGACAGATCAAATGCCAGTCACCTGATAGTTATAGAGTTACCTTATCATGTTGGTTCGTTAAATTGGTGGAGTGTTAGGAAACTGTGTGATTACTATAGAAGTTATAATAATCTGTTCCTTTGCAAATATAGTTCTCATTAATATTTTTTTTTATAGTTTTAACTTGTAAGTTTACATGTAATAATAATGCTTTGAGAATCAGTGGTGCCAGAAATTAATGAATGAATGGATGGAGAAAATAAACTAGGGACTTGCAGCATTATTATTCCAAAACCAGAGACTAAATAAAGAAACACAGAAACAGAAAGCGCCCATGGTTTTTTTCTGTCCCTGAAATAGAAAATACACAGATATATCAGTCGAATGATTGTTTGATTGATCCTCAAAACATTCAAATCACAAGTACACAAGATCCACAGTTTATCTTCTTCTATTAGCTAGAGAAAACACAGCAAGATTATCTTTGTTTGTATTGTATCTGGTGATTCATGCCATGGCACCAACAGCAGCTATGTTGATATTATCTTACAACTCGAGGCCATCAAAATCTGCAGCACCTTCTCTGCTCAAGTCTTCTTTTGGGAGTTGGGTTTCAAGTTGCAGGTCCATCTTTCAACAAGCAACTGGAGCCAAACAGAATGATCTGCAGGGTTCTTATAATTTTCCTCCAGACAAGACAACAACTGACCAAGAAGATATCAAGAAAAGTTAGTTGATTCTTCAAATATGGCGAGCATGTAAGAATCTTAAAGATTCTTTGGAAGAGCAGTCGTGTAAATTCTTTTCATTCTTATAGATTTCTATGTATGATGATGATCATCATGTGATGTAGTATGTTTCTGACATGATTAGCCTTTGATCTCTTGTTCAATTAAGGTTATTTTTGCATTTTGTATGTTAGTTCAAAATTGACTGCAACAGCGAATTGAACAAGCAACAGAGTAGAAAAATAGAGCCTACAGCAAAATGCAAAAGGCTGAGCTGATTCAAAACAAATTCATCACAGACCAAAGAGCTATAAGGTAATTCATAACAGGAAAGAACAAATTCAAACTAAAACTCAAGCTAATTCAATTGGAAGAAAATGCCAAAGTCTTCAATTCAAAACCCTAACCTAATTCAAATGAGGAAAACTCAAACTCACACCCGAAGATTTTCAAAATCCGCAGAAACACAAAATTCGAGCTGAAGAGAAGCGAGATTATTACCTGAAGATAGTTCGAATTCGAACTTGGATAGAGGATTAACTACTGAGAGATTGGTGATGCAGCGAGCTAGTCTAGCAGATCGGTCAAATATTTAGATTGGGTCGATTGAAGAAGGAAGGCGTGATGTTTGTGAATTGGGGTTTTTTGTGTCTTTGTGCCATGCTCCCGATTTCGTAGAGTAGATCATAATGAAACTACTAGGGACATGATTTCTTCCTATCAGCCTAACCACCTTGTAATTATTAGTTGCAACATCAGTTTCAACTTGGTACGGAAGGGGAATTGGTAAATCAATACATTGTTTGATCAATGGATACCACGATACGCAAGTAGAACGATAGTCGATAATTTGTCGAGGGACAATCTTGTACGTTTTGGATATTCTTAACTCGAATATTCCTCGTCGTGGTAACTCTAGAAGAAGAACTAATAAGGGAGTCTAGAGGAATGGTGTAAATTTTGCTGGGGGGATTACCATAACAAGCATGTCACCACGGTGGTGGTAGAGTTTGGCGAAAACAGGATCATCTATAATGGACTTCCATTCCTTGCTGCAGACGGTCTTGAACCGGAGGAGATCAGGCTCTGCCAAACGGCTCAGTATGTTGCCAACTATTTCAACTGGAACATACACATTAATCTTCTTCTTCTTCAGTTACAACTTGATACGAAAGGGGAATCGGTAAAGCCATACATTTTTGGATGAAAGAATTCCACGATACGTAATGGCAAGTAGAAAGATACTTCCTCCATTTCTTTAGTTACTTCCTAAGGGGACTGTTCATCGCGACCTTTGATCACGTATAACTTTTAAATTAAACTGTATTAATATAAATTAAAAGTTGATTATGAAAATATATTTCATTTAATTTTATAATATAATTTTATTATATTTTTCTCTAATGTAATTTAGGAGTTATAAGTGGTCAAAGGTCGCGATGAATAGTTACCTTAGGAAGTTATTAATGAAATGAAGGTAGTAGTTGATAATTTTTGTCGAGGGGAAATCTTGTCTTGGATATTCTTAACCTGAATTTTCGTGTTGGTGGTACCTTACCCATAAAATTATTTAAGTTATATATTAACTATGGTTAGTCATTTAAGTCAAGTAACCAAGACATACAGTCTTCTTCATCTACAACTACTGGATGGGAGTGGTCACAAGTTACAATTCACACTGTTTTCACTGGTCTGCTAGTTAATTCTCATCACCAAAAATTGCTTGCTCTTTTTGCTTATGTGGTCTGGGAGGCGCGCAATAATTTTATTTTTCGGCACCAACCGCTCAATTTTCATCGTTTGTATGCTCGGTTGATGCAACTTCAGCAGCAAAGTCAGGTTTGTTTTCCTTTAACTACTACTGTTCGAACACAGAATATTCTGTGCAAGTGGGGGCCGATTACTTCTTTTTCGTATGTATTGAATTTTGATGGTTATGCCCTTTCCAATCCGGGGGTTGCTGGTTGTGGTGGACTTCTTCGTACGCGTGATGGCACTTTTATTAAAGCTTTTTCTCTTGCGCTCGGTTTCACCGATAATAATTGTGCTGAACTTTATGGTTTACTGCATGGTCTTCGTTTAGCTTTACACCTTGGTATTTCTGCACTTGAACTTCAGTCTGATTCCCTTTATGTTGTTTCTTGTGTTAACAGGAAGATGACTCCGACGTGGAGGCATCAGCCTCTGGTGCAGCAGATTAGATCACTTCTGGAGCAAATAGAGGAATGGCAGCTCAACTTTGTATATAGGGAATGCAATAATGCGGCGGATGTTTTGGCCAAGTTAGGCAGTGGTTTGCTTAGTTTGGTACCTACTGGGATAATTTTCAATCAGATAGTACCTAGTCCATGTAGGAACTTTGTTAGTATCTGGGATCTCTGTCCCGAATGGCTTTCCGTGTATTAGCATCAGGATTTGAATAAGTGGTGTCCCCGTACGGTTACGTGCCGGGATGACCTCACTGTTGTAACTCCTCTATTTGCTTAATGATATTTTGTGCTCTTTCAAAAAAAAAAAAAAACTACTATGTTCCCATTGACTCCGTTCTTCTCAGATTTATTGGACCGGCTTGTAAGAAGGCTATGAGCTGGTCCGACCAACAAATATTACTACTAGTAATTGATACGGAGATGAGATCGTCAATGGCGTCAAAGTTGTTCACTCCGAAGCTAATCACATGGCTAATCCTCCCTTCCGTGTTAATCATCTACCTCTACTCCACACTCCTCTCTCTCCACCTTAATCCCAATCCCAATCCCTCTTCCAACATCCCACTTTTACCCCCATCTCCTTGCAATCTCTTCAAGGGCAAATGGGTCATCGATCCCAACCGAAAACCCATGTACGATTCCACCTGCCCCTTCCACAGAAACTCCTGGAACTGTATCAGGAACCAGAGGGAGAACATGAATCGGATCAATTCCTGGAAATGGGTGCCGCAGGGTTGCGATTTGAACCGGGTCGACCCAGTAGGGTTTCTGAGTGTGATGAGGAATAAGAATATTGGGTTTGTTGGGGATTCTTTGAATGAGAACTTTTTGGTGTCGTTTTTGTGTTTGTTGAGAGGGGCTGATGATGGTGCCAACAAGTGGAAGAGGAAAGGTGCTTGGAGAGGAGCTTATTTTCCAAAGTTTAATGTTACCGTGGCGTATCATCGTGTCGTTTTGCTGGCCAAATATGAGTAAGTGTTCTTACTGTATAGTGCTTGTGATCAACCTTGCTTTGTACTTCAGTTTTAGCTGGCAATGTACTAAATTTGATGTATTAGATTCCATTATTATTCCTAGGAAGTTCAATGTCACAGTTGCTTATCATAGCTTGGTTGGTTTTGTTGTAGTGGCTTTGATAGTTTGTAGTTGATTTAAGCTGGTAATGTAGTATGTTTCGCGTATAGATTCTTATGTTACTCAATACCAAGCTTAGGGAGTTGTGATTATGCTGCGGTACTTACCATTTGATACCAAGAGTGTTATCAAGTTTTCCGTTCTTTAATAAGTGGATGTTTCCAAGTGAAACGCCTAATAAGTGCATGTTTCCAAGTGATCGATTATCTTATTTGGAGCTAAATTACCTGAAATAGGTGTTCACAAACATGATTCTGATAATCTATGGCTTAAAAATCTTCTGAAAAAAAGGTGATTTTTTTTTTAAGCAGCTATTTAGGTGATTCTCATATAATCAATGACAAATTTTCAGCTCATTTTGCAAATACTCACAGGATTCAATTTAATGGCATTTTACCTGATCACACTTCTTTTAATCATTTCACAGTAATCCAAAGCTTTTGCAGACTTTTAGTCCATTGGAATAGTTCATGTGCAAGTTTAGCAGATTCATGCATTTTTCTGTATGCTTTGAGCCTTGAGGAATTAGTTATTAGTAGTGAATGTATTAATCATTGACTAGTCTAATACATAAGTTCATGTCTCTGAACTATCAATAGAACAATTAATTCTCGGGAGCATATATAATCAAAAGGCAGAAATATATATCATATTATAGTAGAATTATGCCCATACCACTGCTATTACAATGCCGTTTGTTCATTTACTACATTTGGCATTGAAACTTGTAACTTGGTCATTTTCCTTCTGTGCATTTTGTTATTATTTCATATGTTATACTTCATACTTCATATTTTACACATCAGCTGAACATGTCATCGTGTCTGAGACAATATTTGGCTTCAATAATGGCAAAGACAACCCTCAGTAATTTCAAGATAGAATCTCTGCAAGATTCCACCAGTCATTCTACATAATTGTGGACTGTATTTCTTATTTCTACATGAGTATCATATTAATCTGCCTGTCTGAACGAGCTAATTTCCTTTTTTAGATATTAGAACTTCATGTTCTCTTTGCTGTGTAAAATATGTTCCATCCTATTTGCTGAATACATCTGCCTCACTAGCTCATTTACTGATTAAATTAAGGTGGCAGGCTAAGCAGCCTGAGTCGTCTGACCAAGATGGCGTGAATGGAATATACCGAGTTGATGTTGATCGTCCTGCGGATGATTGGGCTAATATTGTTGATTTCTATGATGTTTTAGTCTACAATACTGGTCACTGGTAATTCACTCTCCATTCGCTCCTCACTATTACTTTATGACATGATTTTGTTTCCAATTTTTTAGAAGTGGGTGATTATTGTAGAAATCAGTACTACATGCTATTGCAAGGCTATTCCCAATAACACAGTACATGTTATAATTCTTTCTTGGGATATGATCAGTTAGGAGTTGAATTGAGCTGTGCCGAATTGCTGATATGTCGAAGCTTTTGCCCCTCTTTTCTCACGAAAGCCTCTCTTTGGTCGTCTGCCTGTGCTTCTTAGTGTTAGTTAACACATGCCTCCAGAGCCTTCTAGCCCTGGCTAATGCTAGATGCCTAGATGGTTCACCTTTTCCATGTTTAAACTCTGTGGTTAGACGTTGTTTCTGTGTTGTAAGTGGTTGATTATATTTTCTTGAAACAATCAAAAGTTTTGCTTCTATGACCACCAACTGTACATATTATAAACCTAGAAGTGGTTTCTTTCTTTACGATTTCATTGTTTCTGTTCCTTTGGCTTACGAGTTCTTCCTTAGGTGGGGCTATGATAAATTTCCGAAAGTGACTCCACTTGTTTTCTTCAAAGGAGGGCAACAGATACATCCTCCTCTTAACATAATGGATGGGTTCAAAGTTGTCTTAGAGAACATGGTAGCTCAAATTGAGAAAACGATCCCTAAAAGGACACTAAAGTTCTGGAGGCTGCAATCTCCACGCCATTTTCACGGTGGCCACTGGAATCAGAACGGTAGTTGCCTTTTTGATGAACCTCTCAATGAATTTCAGGTATACCATCAACATCTTCAACTTTCTTGTTCCAGTACTGGAAGCAAATATACTTTTTGGGAAAACATACATATGTTTCGTCCAACTAGAAACAAGAAATACAGTTCAACTGTTCAATAAAGTAAATTGGGTAAAATGATGATGCAGAGTCCTGAAGTATTGTTATATAGTATGCAATGTCTTATATCTTGTCATGTATGTTAAGTATGTATGTTGATGTTTCATCTCCATTAATATTTTTGTTAAGAAGAGAACCATATCTTTTGCAGCTCGACTTGTGGTTTGATCCACGTAACAACGGAGTGAACAAAGAAGCACGGCTACTGAATCATCACATCGAGGAGACACTAAAAGGAACAACTATAAGAACTCTGGATCTAAGTCATTTGAGTGAGTTCAGAGCAGATGCCCATCCAGCAACATGGTTAGGCAAGAAAGATGCAGTGGCCGTGTGGGGCCAGGACTGCATGCACTGGTGTCTGCCTGGCATGCCAGATACATGGGTTGATATTTTAACTCATCTGATCAGCTATAACTTTGAAATGAGTTGACATACCTGCATGAAAAAGATGTATGAAAAGATATATCATCGCTTCAAAGCTCTACTACAGTTTGTATGCAGTTCCACTACAATTGGTTTTTTTTTGGCTGAGCATCGGGATACAAATGCCGGAGAGTTTGATGAAGAAATGGATGCTGTGAAATGGTGTAGTTGCCGTTTTTGGCTTTGAATGTAGATTGAGCATACTTGTTGTAATTTAAGATACATCACAGATTGTACAATTTTTTAATTCTTTCTCTATGAATTAGTCAAACATGTTCAAACTCACGTTCGGAGCACTATATTTCAAAGAACAATGTATTTTTCTCCAGTTGAAACTGTAAAATTAGGTGACTTTTTTGTTTTTGTTTTCTCATCTAAAGTTGGAAACAACAAAGAATACGTAACTTTTTTAAAATACTTGAAAGTTTAGTCGTTCACAATTTGACATTTTTATTTTTGAAATACTTCGTAAAAGCTTACTCCTTCCAAGCCGATCATTTTTTCAAGATTTTAAATATATCCCAAAATGAGATTTTACTCCGAATTAATGTTTAATTAAGTTGAGGTAGATATAAGTATGTGAACCAACAGATTATGTGGGTTATTTTGAATAATCCGGTCCCAAACAAATAGCAAATTCTTGTTTAAGGACCATTAATATTTAGTTAGTTATCTCCTCCGTAACTAAATTCCAAACACAACCTAAAAATCTGCAAATATGATGTATGCAACAACCATTCATACACTTTCCCCAAATCTCCACCAATCCAATCCGTTTGTTTCCAATATAACCCTAACCCAATTAATCAAACCCAAATCCTACCCGCAAAAACCCTTCACAATAATCTCATGCAGCAGCAGCAACAAGAAAGAGATCGAACCGCCCATCACGGACGAAAAGCTAGCATTGGAGCTAGGTTTGGAAATCAAGAAACTGAAAACCCGTGGTGTGAAAAGAGAAGAAGCCTTGAAGAAAAGCAGAGAGCTCTTGTTCACTGAAATATGTGGTTTTACGGGATTGAAAACGGATGATTTGAGGAAGAAATGGAGGAGAATGACTGAGGAAGAAAGGTTGGATTTGGCTAAAGGGTTTGTTGCTGAATGGAGTGGGTATTTTCATCCCTTGTCCGTTTGGTCTGTTAAGGAAATGGTGGAAGAGTATTTAGGCCAAGATGATGATGATGAGTTTGGAGAAGATGGTGGTTTGTTTTCTGGTTTGGTAAACTTTCTTGGTTTTACGGTAAATAATGATGATTGACTGGCTGAAACCACTATGTATTTGTTTGGATAATAGATGCTTGAAATGGAATAAAATTGTTTAGATGAATGCTCTTCAACTTCAAGCTTATGGTTCTGTAGTTGCTTACACTTGCTTCTCTGTTTCTGTCACTAGTATGTGAGATGGTGAGAGTGGGATGATTCATGATTGATGTATTGAACAATTCTTGATAGTAGCCTTACTAGCTAGGTGTGATTTTGTTTGAATTCCCTTTGCACAAGTATGCTTCAAATGTGTTTTCTGTTTTAATTCATTAAATAGATCCATTTATGAAAATGAATGAGATAAATAAAATATCAAGAAGAAAGACGTTAGCAGAAGTGTTTGTTTAGTTTCACAGTTTATAGAAACCCAGGGTAGAGTTGGCTCCAGGTTCTTGGACTTAGAACCTCTTGAAATTGCAACTTAGAGAATGCATCTGTTTATGTTAACACTCTACAATATCAGACGAGCCTTCTTAGAGTACCTCATAGGGTCGTAGAGCTCAGATTCCAGGATTTAATGTTACATCATTGGACCTCTTTAGTCAGTGTGTTACTGTGTTTGCTGAGATATAAACTTAGCTCAGACTTAAACAGATTTGAGTAAAAAAAAGAAAGAAGAACAAAGACAGGAGTTGAGGAATGTGGGGTATTATTATGTTGATTGGGGGAGAGGATACTCAGAGGCTGGAATTGTAGCTCTCTGAGTTGGGTAGTGGGAGATCCAAAGACTGAATTTGAGTGGAGAACAAGTTTGATAGACGCAGAAATAAGAACATTGAAGAGGAATGAGCTCTATATTTTGTAATTTTGATATAATGCCAAAGAAGAAAGACAAAGAGTACTCTTCTAACTTCATCAATCAAACTCAGTATCTGATTCTCTAGTGAACTGTGGTCTTGATCGAATATCACTTTAGTATTTACCATCTTCATCTATTCATTCACTCTCTTCGACAATGTAACAATCTAATCTATCGACACATTCAACTTCATCCTTGCAAACCGTAGGGGTTCATTTAGTTGTGAAAGTCCACCGGTAAATATGGTAATAAGACGGACCCGTGTGGCTTGACTAGCTATCATAAAGGGCTCAAGAGTCAAGAGTGGATTCATTCTTGATCAATATCTGTCAACTATTGGATGCACCACCGTATTCACCACAAGACGATGCACAAGATGATACATGGTTTGTAAATTTCAGGATACAATACAACCATGATAAGAGTTATAAAAAAAAAAAAAAAGTTGAATCACTCTAACTCTACAAAATAGAAAATACTACTCCCTCCTATTTAAATTAATTGACGTTTAAAAAAAATCACAGAAAGAAGAACCAATCGCAATCCCTATTAATAACAATCATGAGTTTTAAACATGGGATTAATAAAAAAAGAAAGTCTAAAACGACATGTAAGAGGGCTGCAATTAATGTGAGTTATAAGGGTGATCGATGGTAAAGGTGATAGATTTAGCACAAAAGAGGTCGTTGGGGTTTACAAAGGTACCCAAGTAAGTGCATCATGATTTTGGAGTTTAAATAGCAAATGAGACTTGAGAGATAGTTCAAAGCGCGACAACATCATACATACATAGGTGGTTTAGGAAAAAAAATTACATCGTGATTTTAGAAATTTCACAGCATGATAATTTCACACTTTTCCTAGAGTTTGGGTTCTTATGCAATCACAATTACCTTAAAACAAACATATCTCCTTTTCCTTTATGCAAGAGTAGTGTACAAGTAGCTTAATATGGTGTACCTAGTTTGTAAAATTGTCGTGCAACCTAAGAAGGTTGTCGTTTACACTTCACAGAATTGTAAAATTGTCGTTTACACTTCACAAAAACTAAAAACATAATAGAAAAACAGAGTCTCGGAGACGCGAGCAGTTGAAAATGGAACAGTAAAACAGAGGCGCGGTGGCGATTACGGCGGCGGTGGTGTGGCTAATTCGCGATTAATTTCTTCTCTATTTGTTTTCCTA
Source organism: Plantago ovata (assembly GCA_028274465.1). Taxonomy (NCBI): domain Eukaryota; kingdom Viridiplantae; phylum Streptophyta; class Magnoliopsida; order Lamiales; family Plantaginaceae; genus Plantago; species Plantago ovata. The sequence goes on from CM051455.1 coordinate 58,835,079, forward strand.
AATCTGAGGTGGGCTTTGATTCTATTTTAGATTGGAAAAGAAAAAAAAAATTAAATAAATAAAAGAAAACGATTTCGTAAAACTGGGACAGTTGGCCGTTTTTATGCTTCCTAGCGTGCCACCGGTAAAACTAACTACTCCATTCCATTCCACAATTAATTCTGCAGAAAGAAAATAGCTAGGGGTGGGCATAAAAACCGAAACCGAAAATCCAATTTGAAAATCTGACAATCCGAGCCCAAACCAATCCGATCCGAATTTTCGGATCGGATTTCGGATCACTACTTTGAGTAATCCAAATTTTCGAATCGGATCGGATTAAAATCCGCAGATTGTTGGATTAATCCGATCCGATGAATAGTAAAATGTATATATTTTATTTGTTTATATACTCCCTCCGTCCCAGAATAGTTGCACCATTTTGCCATTTTGGGCGTCCCGTTAGAGTTGCACCATTTCATTTATTTGCCATATTTGGACATGGTTATAATAATTTTATATTCCATCAACACATTTTTGTGGCCACATATCATCCATAAAGTAAAAGCAACACTCACTATCAATATAACTCAATATTTAAATCTTCTCCTTATTTTCTGTATACAAAAGTAAATGGTGCAACTGCTCTGGGACGGAGAGAGTATTATCTACTGCATCATGATATACTAAGTTGGCCTATTGGAACAGCGCGTTTGAGGCCCATTACCTTTTTTGTTATTGGGTAAATTAATTGGCCCCAATACTTTTTCTCCTTTACCTCCGGATTTTTTTATCGACAACATCAACAACATTGTCATTCTTCTTCACTTGTCTTCTTCTTATTCTCTTCTGCTACCAGTACACCACAGTCATGCTGCTTCTCCTCCAATTCATCTCCTACTACTAAAATTCATCCTAGATAATCAACAACTCTCGGATCTCATTTGATCTAGATCTACTATCATCTTCCATTTTCACGGAGATGAATCAATTGTTGGTTGCTTTGTTGTAATTAGGGTTTCTGGATATGGTGGAGGCGATGCTGAGGCGGAGTAGATGGAGCCTCCGACGACGACTGTGTCGTCCAGAGGATATGGACTCAATTTGATTTCGTGCTCACTCTTCTGTTACGCAAAATTTTCTTCTCGTTTAGTTTGATTTCGGATTTTCGAATTAGTCCGAATCCGAACCGATTATTTTCGGATCAATCTGAAACCGATTCGAAATTTTGGTTTGGATTTCGGATTGACTAAAATTTGCATTTTCGGATCGGATTAATCCGAAATTCGGATCGGATTTGATCCATCTGCCCCATGCCTACCCCTAATGATGGGTGGGTGAATGTGAGCTAGGGACTGTAACTGAGTATTTATATCTGACGTGAACAGTGATGGCGCGAGGGGGCTGATTTTGGCGGGGAGTCTGACGTGGCGTGTGTATTCGCACCATTTTCTTGTTGGTGGTTGAACGTGAGGAGGTGTTTGGCTAGGTTTTGGACTTGTTAACTCTGTAATAAAATACGGTAAGAAGAGTTACCCCTAGGGTACACAGCGGAATTTCAAAAATTTTATTAACATACAGGTTAATTGATTATGTATATGTTGTATATATAAACACGTCAATTAGAAGACTAACCTTACTTCCAAAGCAGCTTTCAAGTCTTCGTAATAATCCTGTGTATCTTCTCCTTCGTCGAAGTCGAAGATATCTGCAATACTCTGATTATCTGCAAGACAATAAGAGTGAGTTTCCGGCCAGCTCCTAGAACCTCAACCTTGGTATCCACGGATGAACAGCCTATCGGAAGAATGCTAGGATATTCTTTGTGTGACCAAGAAGACGGGGCGCCGATTCCTCCGGCAGAGGTGGCGCACACGTGGAGGCTATAAAGAGGAGGGGGAGAGCTTTTTATTTCCTCTAAGAAAACTGGGTAGAATAACTGTGTGTAAAACTGTATCCAAAGCTCTCTAATAGTCTACTATATATAGTAGTCAATAGAAGCCTAAAGCATAAGCAATTAGACTTCGTAAAGGAATAAGAATCTAATTCATATCGCACTAGAAAACCAATATCAAGTCTAGATTCATTCCCAATCACATTGAAACTCAATCAGGAAAATCTAACTTATCCCTTGGACTTCTAATAGAGGAAGAAGTCGAACTCCTTCCTCTACTCAGCTCTTCCGCGCGCGCGCGCTCTCCCAGGGACAATAGGTGGATCCCGATTTTGGGACCCACTTATAGTTCTAAGTCAATTCAAACTCCAAGTAGATTTTGCCCAAGTGCATATGTTAATTCTAAATTAACATATTCTTTCAAATCAAACCTCTATTATATTTCCAAAATATAATCTTTAATTGTATTTACATAAAATACAATTAATTAGCCAATTCAATTAATAATTCCAAATCATTAATTGAGCCACCAAATATTGTAATTAATTTCAAATCAATTATAATCCATCAATCACAATTAATTCCAAATTAATTGCGATTCCATCTTCAAGGATATTCTGATAGGCTGAATCACCACATCGTGTGACCCATAGGGCCTCATCGTATTAAGCAAGTCCTAGACTAGGCAACATGGAATTCCTAGACGGTTCCATTTGCAATATTAATACATGAGGACGTTTGAGATGTTTCTCAAAGCTAACCCTTTCGTTGCGAAGTCTGTTGCGCTCAACGCGGCGATAGTAACGTCCCTTCATCTGACTTGCTCGAATGCATCTAGGATCGATGAAGTGTCTATCCCAATAATACATCCACGGGCGTCTCAGGGAGTTGCTTGGTTACTGAGATATACTTATGACCATCACAATATATCATTTGCACTGGCCAGTGACTTTACCAACACAACTATGCAGACTATGAGCAGTGCTCTCCTGTGCTACACTTGAGAGATGAATCCTTCACAGAATCACTTATCATCCCCATTTGTGTGTACCCATAATCCTGGATCGTGTCTTAGGTCAACTGCTTATTGAGAGCTGACATCGACGGGTCCACCAAGGATATGGGGCAACAAATGTGATGATAAAGTCCTGTAAGTACAAAGGACGATTGACATCACTTCGACAACTTACCGGTTCCCATAGACACTTCGTTGTAGAGTATACATCGATGGGAGTGTCTGGTGGGTACTTCCATTGTTCGATAATCCTTCTTCGAACAACTATGCGCAGTTATGGGAACGTTTCTCGATTGTCCAACAATCCGTTCTGTGGTCGTGGGATCGGCTCACACTTGCTCCAACAAGTATAACCTCCACGCATACTAGTCTCGTCTGGTTCATTCAGACCCCTACATCCGAGATGAACCTCGACTAGGGAGAGTTTGGGATAGATGATAACTCACATAGCTCCCACTATCTGTGTGATCGGTCATCTATCCGAGGGGACATGTTTAATATCAATACAGATAGTAATAGAGATATGACATGCTGCATGCCTGGTGTAATATAAATATGAAAGCGATACTCAATAGTAAAAGCAACAAACATATATTATATTACGTTGACCTGTGCAATAGTACATATATGCCCTCTATAAGGGCTCCATGCCCTTAGTAAGGACTGTCTCTATGACATATACACTATCAATCTCCCACTTGGACTAGAGCCAGTCACCTTTATGCCTAATACCCAGATTAGCATAATGTTAAGTGGACTTCCACTGATAAGACCTTGGTGAAAGGATCTGCCACGTTGTCCGTGGTAGAGACACGTTCTATACTAACTTCCCCTCTATCTATAATCTCACGTATAACGTGATATTATCTAAGTACATGTTTGTTCTTGTTTGTAGATCTAGACTCCCTAGCTTGAGCGACGGCGCCCGTATTGTCACAATAAATCGTTATTGGACTAGGAGCAGGAACAACCCTCAATTCCTTTAAGAACTCTGAAATCCAGACAGCTTCTTTCGATTCTTCTGATGCAGCAATGTACTCGGCTTCTGTGGATGAGTCAGCAACCGTGGCTTGCTTAGAACTCTTCCAACAGACAGCTCCTCCGTTCAATTTGAATACGTATCATGTCTGTGACTTAAAGTCATCAGGATCTGATTTAAATCCAGCGTCGACATACCCAGACATCTTTAATTCTGGTTCTCCACCAAACACCAAGAACATCTCTTTAGTCCGTCGAAGGTACTTAAGAATGTTCTTTACAGCAGTCCAGTGAGGTACTCTTGGATTCTGTTGGTGTCGACAAGTGACACTAAGCGCATATGCCACATCGGGTCTTGTGCAATTCATTGCATACATTATGGACCCTACTGCCGAAGCATAGGGCACACGACTCATTGCATTTCTTTCTTCATCAGTTTTAGGACCATCCTTAACTGATAAGACAATCCCATGCCTAGCTGGGAGAAAGCCTCTCTTTGAGTCGTCCATCTTATAACGCTTCAGTATTTTGTCGATGTAGGTGGACTGTGTCATTCCTAACATCCTCTTGGATCTATCTCTAAAGATCTTGATCCCTAGGATGTAGTTCGCTTCACCCAAGTCCTTCATCGAGAAGGTACTTGATAACAAACTTTAGTCTCTTCTAGCATAGAGACATTGTTTCCCATGATCAAAATGTCATCAACATAGATGATCATGAAAACGACTCCCGTGTCGCTGTGCCTAGCGTAGACATAGGGATCTTCCTTGCTTCTGATGAAGTCAAACGATTTGACAGCTTCATCAAAGCGGATATTCCAACTCCTAGACGCTTGCTTTAGCCCATAGATGGATCTTTGTAATTTGCATACAGCAGTTGGCCTGGTTTTACTAATAAAACCTTCCGTCTGTACCATATAGACCTCTTCCTCAAGGTTGCCATTGAGGAAGACAGTCTTTACATCCATCTGCCAGATCTCATAATCATAGTAGGCAGCTATCGCAAGTAGAATTCGAATGGACTTCAATACTAATGCAGCTGGTCGCGGGGCGCGACCCTGTTCCCTTGCGGGAGGCTGCTCTTGTGCAACTTGTTGCACAGGTTGGTTGACAACGGGTTCTATTGGTATGGTTTCAACTGTTGATCTAATCACAGGACTCCCACTCACTATGACATGCCTAGCAAGTGTCATATCATCACCCTTGTCTGCTTCGAAAGCTCCCACTGAACTTGAGTCCAAATCAGAAGATTTAGAGAACTCATGTTCGCGCGTGTCAAAGTCTTGAATTTCTTCAAGTTCTATCATGTCATCTAACCTTTCTTCTTCGAGGTATTCAGCTTCTAAAAACTTGACGTTTCTAGATACGATCACCTTGTGATCTTCAGCATGATAGAATTCATAGCCTCTCGTCTGACGAGGATAGCCTATGAAATATACTTTGACACCCTTGACATCTAACTTATCAGTGAGCATCAGTTTGACTATCGCAGGACAGCCCCAAGGTCTAAGATAGCCCAGTGAGGGCTTCTTTCCCTTCCATAACTCATAAGGAGTTTTCTCCACTGATTTAGATGGTACACGGTTCAGAATGTAGATTGCAGTTTATAGTGCATATCCCCACAGATACTTTGGAAGAGTCGAGAATCCAATCATTGATCTTACCATGTCTAACAGGGTTCGATTCCTCCTCTCAGACACACCATTTAACTGTGGTGTTCCAGGAGGAGTCCATTGCGATTGAATTCCATTTTCCTTCAAGTAGTCGATAAATTCTTCACTAAGGTATTCACCTCCTCGATCTGATCGAAGAGTGACTATCCTTAGGTTCAATTCATTCTCGACCTCATTCCTAAACTCCTTGAATTTTCCAAAGGTCTCGTATTTATTCTTCATAAGATAAATATATCCATACCTTGAGAAATCGTCAGTAAAGGTAAGGTAGTAAGGATAACCCCCACGCGCATGGACTTTAAAAGGTCCACATACATCGGTATGTATGAGCTCTAAGCAGTGAGTGGCACGAACACCTTGTCCAACAAAAGCTTTGTTCGTCATCTTACCCTTAACACATGATTCGCATGTACCATATGATTCAAAATCAAATGGTTCTAAGTAGTCCAACTTCCTTAGTCTTTGAATCCGTGTTTCATTGATATGGCCTAGCCGACAATGCCATAGATAAGATGGATTATTCTTCCTACTTGAAGACGGTTGTTTGTTATGTATTTGAAATAAAGGTAGACTACTTTGCAAAATATATAAACCATTCATCAAGCGAGCTTTTCCATAATACTGATCATTTAATGAAAAATAACAAGTATTATTCGCAAATCGAAAGGAAAAACCCATATTGTCTAACAATGGAATGGAAATAATATTTCTGACAATGGATGGAACAAAATAAACATTATCAAGTTCTACATTGTCCCGAAGGTAAATCTATCTTGCTGCGTCCAACGCGTTTGGCTTCAACTGGATTGTCGTTCCCAACATGCAAGTCGATTTCACCTTGCTTGACTAGCCTGTGATCAATTAGCCCCTGCACATTATTACAAATGTGTGAGCCACAGGCTGTATCTAATACCCAACCATTGGAGTCAAAAGTAGTCATGTTCATTTCAATAACAAACATACCTGAGCCAGAAGCCGGTGGCTTCTTAGCTTGATCTGCCCTAAGCTTAGGGAAATCTTTCTTCCAATGTCCTTTCTGCTTACAGAAAAGACATTCATCTGTGCGTACCGTTCTGCTTCTCTTGAACTTCCTTTTCTGGTTCGGACGCTTAGGCTTATCACTCCATGTGTTAGCCTTGGCTCCCGACTTTCCCTTACCCTTAGCACCTTAGACGGTTGCCCAACAAGCATGATCGACTTTTCCTTCTTAGGAAGAGTTTGATCATATGTCTTCAGCAGATTATGAAGTTCAGGTAGTGTTACGTCCTTCGCATTGATCGTGTAATTAATGATGAACTGCGAATACGAACTCGACAATGATTGAAGGACAAAGATCACCATGATCTTGTTCTCTAGCTTAACGCCGGCATCGGCAATCTTTTCAAAGAGACTAATCATTTTGAGAACATGCTCAGAAATGTTCCCTCCTTCACTGAGCTTGCATCTGTGTATCTCTTTGATCAAATCAAATTCAACACTTCTAGCTGTCGTCTTAAAGAGCGACTCAAGATGCTTCAGCATCTCATACGGCAACATGCTTTCATGTTGCCTTTGCAGCTCATTGCTCATTGCCACCAGCATAATACACTGCGCGGATCTAGCATCCTCAAGATGCTTATCAGACTTTGCTTTGTTGGCTTGATTCCAAGCAGCAACCTGATCGGCAGTCTGATTTTCGGGGCGCACGGGAATGACCTCGTCCAAGACGTACTCAATCTTTTCGTACCTCAGCACCAAACGTATATTCCTGATCCAATCTAGGAAGTTTGGTCCGGTCAATATTTGCTTCTCTAAGACAGCACGGAGCGAGATACTCGCCATTTCTAATATCCTAAGGAGAAATAATATAGAACGAAAATAATAAATCAACTATTGAAATATTATTTCTAAATACACAGTCAACATAACTAAACAACAAGGTCCTTTAGCTATTTAGCTCCCACTATTTTCACATATGCTTGCCCCCACAACAAATATACGGGTAATGTCCAACAAGTTATCGTAGTGGCCAAGATCCAAATCCATACTATGCTATACTCCAACGGGGCTGGTCGCATAGCATAATATGACCGGTAGGACTATCCAATTGCGTCACGCAACTCTTGGTTGTTAAATCTAATTTAACCCGATACCCTACATACTGTACCTATCGAGGTCGCTAGATACAATATGCAGTAAGTCATAACCACAGGCTTACTCTAATTTGACGATCACTGCGAGTCTGTAAGACGAGGTCGCCAATACAAGAAACGCAATGAAAGTTCAGAATTAAAGCACCCTATGGAAAGCATCTCAGAAATACATACATATATATATTTCTGTACTTATATTGGTTGGGGCTTGTCGCTTGAGGGTTGTTATCAGTCATCTACAAACAAATAAGGGCGCCGCCTACCCATCATGCATGAACGGTCTACACGTAATGGATGCCGCCTATCCATTCTAGTTCTAAACGCGGTCAAGCACATAATGGGTGCCGCCTACCCATACATAAATATGCGGTCCGACATATAAGAGGGTGCCGCCTACCCTCGCATGTATAGCGGTCGAACGGAAAGTAAAATACTTGGTACTTAAACATGCATTGTCAAACAATAGCATATCGAGCATATGAAACAAGTAGTAGCCTATGTGGATGACAAATGACATCATAATTTCATTATGAAAATTATAATCCCATACTTATAATCTCTATGAAATAATTGAAAATTTGGACTAGATTGAAAAATCGAAAATTCTATTGACCAAGTAGCAATTTTTGAAAACCCGAAGGACTTAATTGTAATTTTTAAAACCTCGGAGGTGTTAAATCTAAAATTCAAAAGTAGAAGGACTAATTTGCAATAAACAATAAATTGATAAATTACAAATAAGCCCTTTAACTTTATACTAAATAAATTTAACCCCTCTAGTTAAAAACAATTACAATTAAATCATATTTATATTCCAAATATAAAATTCAATCCTCAAAATTTTTAAAATTCGATTTTGGGTCCAACCCGAAAAAATATATATATTTATTAAAACATGGGACGGGACTAGGTCCCACGGTGCCTGCGGCCCCGGGCGCCCGGCGCCCGCGGCACGCAGGCACGGGCGCCGCGGGTGCCTGCGTCCGCAGGCGCGGGTGCCTGTGTCCCGTAGGCACCCGGGTGCACGCGGGCACGACGCATGTGGTGTCGCAGGCGGCCCAGTCAAAAAATATATATAATTTTTTTTTTTGAATAATATAAATTTTAAATTTATATAAAAACAAAACTTTTAAAAATCGAATTAATCATAGAATCAATTGCATCCACATATCTACAAAATCATACAATATATATACGTATATACGTAATCAATTAACCTGGCTCTGATACCACTGTAAGAAAATTCGGTCAGAGTTACCTCTAGGGTACGCTGCGGAATTTCAAAAATTTTCTTAACATACATGTTAATTGATTATGTATATGTTGTATATATATAAACACGTCAATTAGAAGACTAACCTTACTTCCAAAGCAGCTTCCAAGTCTTCGTAATAATCCTGTGTATCTTCTCCTTCGTCGAAGTCGAAGATATCTGCAATACTCTGACTATCTGCAAGACAATAAGAGTTAGTTTCCAGCTCCTAGAACCTCAACCTTGGTATCCACGGATGAACAGCCTATTGGAAGAATGCTAGGATATTCTTTGTGTGACCAAGAAGACGGGGCGCCGATTCCTCCGACAGAGGTGGCGCGCGCGTGGAGGCTATATAGAGGAGGGGGAGAGCTTTTTATTTTCTTTAAGAAAACTGGGTAGAATAACTGTGTGTAAAACTGTATCCAAAGCTCTCTAATAGTCTACTATATATAGTAGTCAATAAAAGCCTAAAGCATAAGCAATTAGACTTCGTAAAGGAATAAGAATCTAATTCTTATCGCACTAGGAAACCAATATCAAGTGTAGATTCATTCCCAATCAAATTAAAACTCAATTAGGAATATCTAACTTATCCCTTGGACTTCTAATAGAGGAAGGAGTCGAACTCCTTCCCCTACTCAGCCCCTGCGCGCGCGCGCTCTCCCAGGGACAATAGGTGGATCCCGATTTTGGGACCCACTTATAGTTCTAAGACAATTCAAACTCCAAGTAGATTTTGCCCAAGTGCATATGTTAATTCTAAATTAACATATCATTTCAAATCAAACCTCTGTTATATTTCCAAAATATAATCTTTAATTGTATTTACATAAAATACAATTAATTAGCCAATTCAATTAATAATTCCAAATCATTAATTGAGCCACCAAATATTGTAATTAATTCCAAATCAATTATAATCCATCAATCACAATTAATTCCAAATTAATTGCGATTCCATCTTCAATGATATTCTGATAGTCTGAATCACCACATAGTGTGACCCATAGGGCCTCATCGTATTAAGCAAGTCCTAGACTAGGCAACACGGAATTCCTAGACGGTTACATTTGCAATATTAATACATGAGGACGTTTGAGAGGTTTCTCAAAGCTAACCCTTTCGTTGCGAAGTCTGTTGCGCTCAACGTGGCGATGGTAACGTCCCTTCATCTGACTTGCTCGAATGCATCTAGGATCGATGAAGTGTCTATCCCAATAATACATCCACGGGCGTCTCAGGGAGTTGCTTGGTTACTGAGATATACTTATGACCATCATAATATATCATTTGCACTGACCAGTGACTTTACCAACACAACTATGCAGACTATGATCAGTGCTCTCCTGTGCTACACTTGAGAGTTGAATCCTTCGCATAATCACTTATCATCCCCATTTGTGTGTAGCCATAATCCTGGATCGTGTCTTAGGTCAACTGCTTATTCAGAGCTGACATCGACTGGTCCATCAAGGATATGGGGCAACAAATGTGATGATAAAGTCCTGTAAGTACAAAGGACGACTGGCATCAGTTCGACAACTTACCGGTTCCCATAGACACTTCGTTGTAGTGTATACCTCGATGGGAGTGTCCGGTGGGTACTTCCATTGTTCGATAATCTTTCTTCGAACAACTATGCGCAGTTATGGGAACGTTTCTCGATTGTCCAACAATCCATTCCGTGGCCGTGGGATCGGCTCACACTTGCTCCAACAAGTATAACCTCCACGCATACTAGTCTCGTCTGGTTCATTCAGACCCCTACATCCGAGATGAACCTCGACTAGGGAGAGTTTGGGATAGATGATAACTCACATAGCTCCCACTATATGTGTGATCGGTCATCTATCCGAGGGGACATGTTTAATATCAATACAGACAGTAATAGAGATATGACATGTTGCATGCCTGGTGTAATATAAATATGAAAGCGATACTCAATAGTAAAAGCAACAAACATATATTTTATTACGTTGACCTGTGTAATAGTACATATATGCCCTCTATAAGGGCTCCATGCCCTTAGTAAGGACTGTCTCTAGGACATATACACTATCAAGCTCTACTGGCGCAATGGGCTTTCAGGAAGGCACGCTCTTAATTTGTTTCCTTTTTTTAGGAGGATTTACTTGATACAAAATGAAATAAAATCAATGGGAGTCTGATTTCATACTAATAATAGTTTATATAGTCTTGTACAAATAAAGTCAAGACTATGAACGGTAAAACATATATTTATGCAGATGTCCATTCTGTATGTTTTTTTTTTCTTTTTTTAGAGTGATATTCTTTTATTAAATTGAAATAAAATTAAGTGGAGCAAGATTTCTTACTAATAATTTGGTCTTGTGAAAATAAAGGCAAAAATATGAATTATAAAATTGACCAAATGTGATAAATCAAGAAACTCATATATTAGAGTTTGAGGTGAATGTTAAAAATGTCAAAAGGTCCAATTAGTTGGATTTGGACGAGTAGAATGTTGTCCAAGTGTAGTGTGACTTGACTTAAAACTATACACCACTCTCTGAAGTCAACTAATGATAACTTTTTTACCAGTAACATCTACTTCATAAATAGAAAGCTTTGATAAGAAGTGCAGGAGGTGAGAACATAAATAGGGGAGAAGGGAAGGGTAAGTATAATTATCATTACTATTTCCAATAATTTACTATTTCCAATATTTTACCATTACTATCTATATACATAACATACAAATAATAATCTCAAAAATTTTGGTTAACCGTTTAAGACCTGCCCTTCATGACATCATCTCCCCCTTCCAGAACGCTTTTGTTCCGGGAAGGCAAATTGGAGATAATGTAATGATGGCTCATGAATTACTCCACACAATGAGCAAGAAAAGAAAATCAAAGCAGTACTATCTGGCCTTGAACTTGACGTTCAAAAAGCCTATGACCGAATTGAGTGGCCTTTCATCAAATTTGCACTCATGAAATTTAATTTTCCCCCTCAATTTGTAAATTGGATCCTTTTGTGTTTCCAATCTTGTTCTTACAAGGTTAAAATTAACGGAATGATCTCGGATGAATGGAAGCCAACAAGGGGAATCCGACAAGGAGACCCCCTCTCCCCCTATCTTTTTATCATTTGCCAAGAAATGTTTATCCACCTCCTAAAGAAATACATGGATAATAAAATTATTACACCCTTAAAACCAAGCAACAATGGGCCAATCATTCCCACCCTTTGCTTTGCGGATGATTGTATGATTTTCGCTAAAGCTAACAAGTGTTCAATAAATGGCATCATGCAGTGCCTCCAAACCTATGAAAAATTCTCGGGCCAAGCAATCAATTGGAGAAAATCCAGAATTTTGTTCTCCCCAAACATGCCTAGAGCCACCCAAAGGCAAATCACAAACAATCTTGGGGTCATGTTAAACAAGCGTAGAGATAAGTATCTTGGAATTCCTTTCCTTTTAGGGCATAAAAAGTCGGACCTTTTTGATGACATGATTGATAAAGTCCAAAACAGAATAAACGTGTGGTATAATCGCTTCCTCTCCACAGCGGCCCGTGTCACTTTAGTCAAAGCTGTAACCAATACAGTGCCTTCGTATGTAATGTCTTTCGCCCAAATTCCTTCAACTGTCCTTGATAGAATCAATACCATCCAAAACTGATTCATATGGAACCCCACCAAAGAAACCCATAAAAAAGCTAAGGTCAGTTGGAAAGTGGTCTGCAAACCTAAAACTCTCGTCGGCCTTGGAATCAGGAATCTTCATGCTCTCAACAAAGCCTACATCTTCAAATTAATCTGGAAATTAATTTTCTCCAGGAATACCCTTTGGGCTAATCTTTACAAATCCAAGTACTTCCCTAACTCCGACTTCTGGTCGGTTGTGGCTAGACCTTACCAAAGCTGGTTGTGGAAAACTCTTGTTAAGCATAGAGACGAATTCCGTTCAATGCTCTCGTGGAAAGTTGGAAACGGAAAAAACATAAATTTCTGGCTTGATCCTTGGATAAATAATAAAACTTTAATCCATTACACCAATAGGGATCAAGATACGAGTTTAACGGTCTCTCACTTCATCACTAATAACAATTGGGATTTTGATAAGCTCAAAATGGTCCTGCCAATCGAGCTGGTTATGGAGATTATTTGTACTCCTCTTCCCTCTACTAACCAAGACGACTCGATTATCTGGCCTTTTAGCACCAGCGGTTTTTTCACCATCAAAAGCTCTTATAATAAAATCATCAATCATGCTCAGTTGGGGCCAGAATGGCCTTGGAATCGCATTTGGAAACTCCAAGTAATCCCAAAAATAAAGTTTTAATGTGGATTTGCTTACACAATCGAGTCCCTGTTGCCCAAAGATTATGGAATCAGAAGATAATCGACTCCCCGGTTTGTGCCTTGTGCAATATCGATAATGAGACAATCAATCATCTTTTTTTCCACTGCCGGGCCTTCAGGCACTTCCGTTTAATTCTGTGGCCAGCAACCTGGAACAATATATCGCCTTCTATACCGGACCTTCTGATTGGCCTAAAGCTAAATTCGGAAACTCAACTCAATATTATAATCGGGTGCTGGGTTATGTGGATCAGTAGAAATAATTTTATTTTTAGGAACAAACCAATAAATTTCCATGAGATGGTTGCCATTTATAACAACTGGAAGAAGAATATGGAGCTTCTCAAACCGGCTGTTACAAGAACCTTGGAACCAACTCCCTGTAGATGGCAAAAACCTCCAGAAAACTTCTTGGCCTTGAATTGTGACGGATCGGTTCTAACAGATACAGGACAAGCTGGTAAGGGATGGTGATAAAGGACTCTAATGGACAGTTCAAACAGGCTGCCTCTGGTTTCATCGGAAGAACTGATATTAACACGGCGGAACTCTGTGCAATCCGCATGGGACTTTCCTTATGTTTACAGAATAATTATGATAAAATTATATTACAAACTGACTCCCTCTATGCTTATAATTGTGTGTGCAGGCTCCAAGACCCAACGTGGCACCACCAGGTGGTGCTAACTGAGGTGCATCGTATGATCAACCAACTAAGGGAGGTACAAGTACTTTTGGTGTATCGCGAAAATAACAATATCGCGGATATTCTGGCAAAAAAAGGAAGCAACCAAGATTTTCTGCAAGGTTCCGTTTCTGAAGCTACTTTGGAGAATAGAGTTAAATTATGTGTTTGGGACTCTTGCCCAACTTAGTTAGAAAACCCTATATTCCATGATGTAAGGAGGACAATATATTGTAACATCCCCCTTAGTTGTTTTTAATATAAGCACTTTTATATCTAAAAGAAAAAAAAACATACAAATATATAGCTCCAGAATCCAGATCGAGAGAAAACCCAACTCAGTACGATACGATACCAAACAATCCCAACCGAAAAAACACGGCCACACTTTGTTCTGCAATTGATTTCTCTTCCGCAATCGGAAACCAAACAAGATTTTTATTTATTTAAAAAACAAATTAACGAAAAACCCTTTCGGTGTATAATCTCGGATTCTGTTTCTAATTCTTCTGCGATTGTTTGTTTGAGCTAGTCTGGGTATTTGTTGACTTGAAGCGGCGGCGTTTGGCTTCATCTGGTCCGGTATCTTGGTGGGCCGAGGTAAAAATCTCTTCTTTTTCTCATTGACGCAGCTTTTTTTGGTTTCCGTATAGCTTGCTGCTGCAAATTGTGACTTTAGTTTATTGTGTTATTGCTCTTCTTACTTGTATTTTATGCTTTTGCTATTTGGGTTATGCTCAAGTGTAAGTATTGCTGGTATTTGTAACTTTTCTTGTTAGTTTCAATGACGGGATAATAAGTAGATTGGGGAAAGGAATACATAGGTTTGTGGGTGAAGGCTTAGGTATGTTGGATTCTGGGTGGGCATGAGTTTTTTGTTTTGGGTAAGTCAAGGCTCGTAAAACTGGGACAGTTGGCCGTTTTTATGCTTCCTAGCGTGCCACCAGTAAAACTAACTACTCCATTCCATTCCACAATTAATTCTGCAGAAAGAAAATAGCACCAATTTACAAAATATCAAGAACACGACTCCATTATCAAGAGTCAAACCAGTACAATCAAATCTAAATCCATTGCTGACATCATCATCTTTACATGGAGTAGAAGAGAGGGCAAATTGACGAAACCTAGGGACGAACCTAGAGACGGCAAAACAAGATGGCGATAGCTCCGGCCATATCACCAGCTCCCAATCCTTCTTGGTTTACTCCTAAGAGGTTAACTTTTTCATACCCCTTCCAATTTTCCAATTTTCACATTGTTATTGTCTATGTATCTTTCTTTAGTGGGTTATGATATTTATGAAATTTATTGATGAATTCTGCAAATTAAACTTAGCTTGATGGAGAAGATTAAGGGAAGTAGAATAGAAAATATTTACTTGTACATTGCAATGAATTTTCCCTTTTTGTATTTTCTCATTATATATGAATTCGATTGAGGTTTCAGATTTTCTTTTAATTTAATGTAATAGGGAGGTAAAAGGTAGTTTTATTCCCAGGATGAAGTTTAAGGAATGTGATTAACTGCACCAGTTAGGTGATCATTGCATAATTGCTAGGTCTCATCAATTTGCATTGTATGGCAGGTTGTTCACTCCGAAGCTAATCACATGGCTAATCATCCCTTCCTTGTTAATCATCTACCTCTACTCCACACTCCTCTCTCTCCACCTTAATCCCAATCCCAATCCCTCTTCCAATATCCCACTTTTACCCCCATCTCCTTGCAATCTCTTCAAGGGCAAATGGGTCATCGATCCCAACCGAAAACCCATGTACGATTCCACCTGCCCCTTCCACAGAAACTCCTGGAACTGTATCAGGAACCAGAGGGAGAACATGAATCGGATCAATTCCTGGAAATGGGTGCCGCAGGGTTGCGATTTGAACCGGGTCGACCCGGTAGGGTTTCTGAGTGTGATGAGGAATAAGAATATTGGGTTTGTTGGGGATTCTTTGAATGAGAACTTTTTGGTGTCGTTTTTGTGTTTGTTGAGAGGGGCTGATGATGGTGCCAACAAGTGGAAGAGGAAAGGTGCTTGGAGAGGAGCTTATTTTCCAAAGTTTAATGTTACCGTGGCGTATCATCGTGCCGTTTTGCTGGCCAAATATGAGTAAGTGTTCTTACTGTATAGTGCTTGTGATCAACCTTGCTTTGTACTTCAGTTTTAGCTGGCAATGTACTAAATTTGATGTATTAGATTCCATTATTATTCCTAGGAAGTTCAATGTCACAGTTGCTTATCATAGCTTGGTTGGTTTTGTTGTAGTGGCTTTGATAGTTTGTAGTTGATTTAAGCTGGTAATGTAGTATGTTTCGCGTATAGATTCTTATGTTACTCAATACCAATACCAAGCTTAGGGAGTTGTGATTATGCTGCGGTACTTACCATTTGATACCAAGAGTGTTATCAAGTTTTCCGTTCTTTAATAAGTGGATGTTTCCAAGTGAAACGCCTAATAAGTGCATGTTTCCAAGTGATCGATTATCTTATTTGGAGCTAAATTACCTGAAATAGGTGTTCACGAACATGATTCTGATAATCTATGGCTTAAAAATCTTCTGAAAAAAAGGTGAGTTTTTTTTAAGCAGCTATTTAGGTGATTCTCATATAATCAATGACAAATTTTCAGCTCATTTTGCAAATACTCACAGGATTCAATTTAATGGCATTTTACCTGATTACACTTCTTTTAATCATTTCACAGTAATCCAAAGCTTTTGCAGACTTTTAGTCCATTGGAATAGTTCATGTGCAAGTTTAGCAGATTCATGCATTTTTCTGTATGCTTTGAGCCTTGAGGAATTAGTTATTAGTAGTGAATGTATTAATCATTGACTAGTCTAATACATAAGTTCATGTCTCTGAACTATCAATAGAACAATTAATTCTCGGGAGCATATATAATCAAAAGGCAGAAATATATATCATATTATAGTAGAATTATGCCCATACCACTGCTATTACAATGCCGTTTGTTCATTTACTACATTTGGCATTGAAACTTGTAACTTGGTCATTTTCCTTCTGTGCATTTTGTTATTATTTCATATGTTATACTACATACTTCATATTTTACACATCAGCTGAACATGTCATCGTGTCTGAGACAATATTTGGCTTCAATAATGGCAAAGACAACCCTCAGTAATTTCAAGATAGAATCTCTGCAAGATTCCACCAGTCATTCTACATAATTGTGGACTGTATTTCTTATTTCTACATGAGTATCATATTAATCTGCCTGTCTGAACGAGCTAATTTCCTTTTTTAGATATTAGAACTTCATGTTCTCTTTGCTGTGTAAAATATGTTCCATCCTATTTGCTGAATACATCTGCCTCACTAGCTCATTTACTGATTAAATTAAGGTGGCAGGCTAAGCAGCCTGAGTCGTCTGACCAAGATGGCGTGAATGGAATATACCGAGTTGATGTTGATCGTCCTGCGGATGATTGGGCTAATATTGTTGATTTCTATGATGTTTTAGTCTACAATACTGGTCACTGGTAATTCACTCTCCATTCGCTCCTCACTATTACTTTATGACATGATTTTGTTTCCAATTTTTTAGAAGTGGGTGATTATTGTAGAAATCAGTACTACATGCTATTGCAAGGCTATTCCCAATAACACAGTACATGTTATAATTCTTTCTTGGGATATGATCAATTAGGAGTTGAATTGAGCTGTGCCGAATTGCTGATATGTCGAAGCTTTTGCCCCTCTTTTCTCACGAAAGCCTCTCTTTGGTCGTCTGCCTGTGCTTCTTAGTGTTAGTTAACACATGCCTCCAGAGCCTTCTAGCCCTGGCTAATGCTAGATGCCTAGATGGTTCACCTTTTTCATGTTTAAACTCTGTGGTTAGACGTTTCTGTGTTGTAACTGGTTGATTATATTTTCTTGAAACAATCAAAAGTTTTGCTTCTATGACCACCAACCGTACATATTATAAACCTAGAAGTGGTTTCTTTCTTTACGATTTCATTGTTTCTGTTCCTTTGGCTTACGAGTTCTTCCTTAGGTGGGGCTATGATAAATTTCCGAAAGAGACTCCACTTGTTTTCTTCAAAGGCGGGCAACAGATACATCCTCCTCTTAACATAATGGATGGGTTCAAAGTTGTCTTAGAGAACATGGTAGCTCAAATTGAGAAAACGATCCCTAAAAAGACGCTAAAGTTCTGGAGGCTGCAATCTCCACGCCATTTTCACGGAGGCGACTGGAATCAGAACGGTAGTTGCCTTTTTGATGAACCTCTCAATGAATTTCAGGTATACCAGCAACATCTTCAACTTTCTTGTTCCAGTACTGGAAGCAAATATACTTTTTTGGAAAACATACATATGTTTCGTCCAACTAGAAACAAGAAATACAGTTCAACTGGTCAATAAAGTAAATTGGGTAAAATGATGATGCAGAGTCCTGAAGTATTGTTATATAGTATGCAATGTCTTATATCTTGTCATGTATGTTAAGTATGTATGTTGATGTTTCATCTCCATTAATATTTTTGTTAAGAAGAGAACCATATCTTTTGCAGCTCGACTTGTGGTTTGATCCACGTAACAACGGAGTGAACAAAGAAGCACGACTACTGAATCATCACATCGAGGAGACACTAAAAGGAACAAGTATAAGAACTCTGGATCTAAGTCATTTGAGTGAGTTCAGAGCAGATGCCCATCCAGCAACATGGTTAGGCAAGAAAGATGCAGTGGCTGTGTGGGGCCAGGACTGCATGCACTGGTGTCTGCCTGGCGTGCCAGATACATGGGTTGATATTTTAACTCACCTGATCAGCTATAACTTTGAAATGAGTTGACATACCTGCATGAAAAAGATGTACTCCCTCCGTTCCGTCCCAGAGCAGTTGCTTTGCTTTTGACACAGAAAATAAGGAGAAGATTTAAATATTGAGTTATATTGATATTGGGTGTTGCTTTTACTTTATGGAGGGCTTGTGCCCACAAAAATGTGTTGATGGAATATAAAATTATTATAACCATGTCTAAATATGGTAAATAAATGAAATGGTGCAACTCTAACGGGATGTCCAAAATGGGAAAATGGTGCAACTCTAACGGGATGTCCAAAATGGCAAAATGGTGCAACTGTTCTGGAACGGAGGGAGTATGAAAATATATATCGTCGCTTCAAAGCTCTACTAGAGTTTGATGAAGAAATGGATGCTGTGAAATGGTGTAGTTGGCGTTTTTGGCTTTGAATGTAGATTGAGCATATTTGTTGTAATTTAAGACACATCACATATTGTACAATTTTTTAATTCTTTCTCTATGAATTAGTCAAACATGTTCAAACTCACGTTCGGAGCACTATATTTCAAAGAACAATGTATTTCTCTCCAGTTGAAACTGTAAAATTAGGTGACTTTTTTGTTTTTGTTTTGTTTTTGTTTTCTCATCTAAAGTTGGAAACAACAAAGAATACGTAACTTTTTTAAAATACTTGAAAGTTAGTCGTTCACAATTTGACATTTTTATTTTTGAAATACTTCGTAAAAGCTTACTTCTTCCAAGCCGATCATTTTTTCAAGATTTTAAATATATCCCAAAATGAGATTTTACTCCGAATTACTGTTTAATTAAGTTGAGGTAGATATAAGTATGTGAACCAACAGATTATGTGGGTTATATTGAATAATCCGGTCCCAAACAAATAGCAAATTCTTCTTTAAGGACCATTAATATTTAGTTAGTTATCTCCTCCGTAACTAAATTCCAAACACAACCTAAACATCTGCAAATATGATGTATGCAACAACCATTCATACACTTTCCCCAAATCTCCACCAATCCAATCCGTTTGTTTCCAATATAACCCTAACCCAATTAATCAAACCCAAATCCTACCCGCAAAAACCCTTCACAATAATCTCATGCAGCAGCAACAGCAAGAAAGAGAAAGAACCGCCCATCACGGACGAAAAGCTAGCATTAGAGCTAGGTTTGGAAATCAAGAAACTGAAAACCCGTGGTGTGAAAAGAGAAGAAGCCTTGAAGAAAAGCAGAGAGCTCTTGTTCACTGAAATATGTGGTTTTACGGGATTGAAAACGGCTGATTTGAGGAAGAAATAGAGGAGAATGAGCGAGGAAGAAAGGTTGGATTTGGCTAAAGGGTTTGTTGCTGAATGGAGTAGGTATTTTCATCCCTTGTCCGTTAGGTCTGTTAAGGAAATGAAGAGTATTTAGGCCAAGATGATGATGATGAGTTTGGAGAAGATGGTGGTTTGTTTTCTGGTTTGGTAAACTTTCTTGGTTTTACGGGAAATAATGATGATTGACTGGCTGAAACCACTATGTATTTGTTTGGATAATAGATGCTTGAAATGGAATAAAATTGTTTAGATGAATGCTCTTCAACTTCAAGCTTATGGTTCTGTAGTTGCTTACACTTGCTTCTCTGTTTCTGTCACTAGTATGTGAGATGGTGAGAGTGGGATGATTCATGATTGATGTATTGAAAAATTCTTGATAGTAGCCTTACTAGCTAGGTGTGATTTTGTTTGAATTCCCTTTGCACAAGTATGCTTCAAATGTGTTTTCTGTTTTAATTCATTAAACAAATCCATTTATGAAACTGAATGAGATAAATAAAATATCAAGAAGAAAGATGTTAGCAGAAGTGTTTGTTTAGTTTCACAGTTTATAGAAATCCAGGGTAGAGTTGGCTCCAGGTTCTTGGACTTAGAACCTCTTGAAATTGCAACTTAGAGAATGCATCTGTTTATGTTAACACTCTACAATATCAGACGAGCCTTATTAGAGTACCTCATAGGGTCGTAGAGCTCTGATTCCAGGATTTAATGTTACATCATTGGACCTCTTTATTCAGTGTGTTACTGTGTTTGCTGAGATATAAACTTAGCTCAGAATTAAACAGATTTCAGTAAAAAAAAGAAAGAAGAACAAAGACAGGAGTTGAGGAATGTGGGGTATTATTATGTTGATTGGGGGAGAGGATACTCAGAGGCTGGAATTGTAGCTCTCTGAGTTGGGTAGTGGGAGATCCAAAGACTGAATTTGAGTGGAGAACAAGTTTGATAGACGCAGAAATAAGAACATTGAAGATGAATGAGCTCTATATTTTGTAATTTTTATATAATGCCAAAGAAGAAAGACAAAGAGTACTCTTCTAACTTCATCAATCAAACTCAGTATCTGATTCTCCAGTGAACTGTGGTCTTGATCGAATATCACTTTAGTCTTTACCATCTTCATCTATTCATTCACTCTCTTCGACAATGTAACAATCTAATCTATCGACACATTCAACTTCATCCTTGCAAACCGTAGGGGTTCAGCTGTGAAAGTCCACCGGTAAATATGGTAATAAGACGGACCCGTGTGGCTTGACTAGCTATCATAAAGGGCTCAAGAGTCAAGAGTGGATTCATTCTTGACCAATATCTGTCAACTATTGGATGCACCACCGTATTCACCACAAGACGATGCACAAGATGATACGTGGTTTGTAAATTTCAGGATACAATACAACCATGATAAGAGTTAAAAAAAAAAAAAAAGGTGAATCAATCTAACTCTACAAAATAGAAAATACTACTCCCTCGTATTTAAATTAATTGACGTTTAAAAGAAATCACAGAAAGAAGAACCAATCGCAATCCCTATTAATAACAATCATGAGTTTTAAACATGGGATTAATAAAAAAAAAATGTCTGAAACGACATGTAAGAGGACTGCAATTAATTTGAGTTATAAGGGTGATCGATGGTAAAGGTGATAGATTTAGCACAAAAGAGGTCGTTGGGGTTTACAAAGGTACCCAAGTAAGTGCATCATGATTTTGGAGTTGAAATAGCAAATGAGACTTGAGAGATAGTTCAAAGCGCGACAACATCATACATACATAGGTGGTTTAGGAAAAAAAATTACATCGTGATTTTAGAAATTTCACTGCATGATAATTTCACACTTTTCCTAGAGTTTGGATTCTTATGTAATCACAATTACCTTAAAACAAACATATCTCCTTTTCCTTTATGCAAGAGTAGTGTACAAGTAGCTTAATATGGTATACCTAGTTTGTAAAATTGTCGTGCAACCTAAGAAGGTTGTCGTTTACACTTCACAGAATTGTAAAATTGTCGTTTACACTTCACAGAAACTTAAAAACATAATAGAAAAACAGAGTCTCGAAGATGCGAGCAGTTGAAAACGGAACAGTAAAACAGAGGCGCGGTGGCGATTACGGCGGCGGTGGTGTGGCTAATTCGCGATTAATTTCTTCTCTATTTGTTTTCCCAAATCTGAGGTGGGCTTTGATTCTATTTTAGATTGGAAAAGCCAAAAAAAAAAATAAATAAATAAAAAAAAATTAATTAAATAAATAAAAGAAAACGATTTCGTAAAACTGGGACAGTTGGCCGTTTTTATGCTTCCTAGCGTGCCACCAGTAAAACTAACTACTCCATTCCATTCCACAATTAATTCTGCAGAAAGAAAATTGCACCAATTTACAAAATATCAAGAACACGACTCCATTATCAAGAGTCAAACCAGTACAATCAAATCTAAATCCATTGCTGACATCATCATCTTTACATGGAGTAGAAGAGAGGGCAAATTGACGAAACCTAGGGACGAACCTAGAGACGGCAAAACAAGATGGCGATAGCTCCGGCCATATCACCAGCTCCCAATCCTTCTTGGTTTACTCCTAAGAGGTTAACTTTTTCATACCCCTTCCAATTTTCCAATTTTCACATTGTTATTGTCTATGTATCTTTCTTTAGTGGGTTATGATATTTATGAAATTTATTGATGAATTCTGCAAATTAAACTTAGCTTGATGGAGATGATTAAGGGAAGTAGAATAGAAAATATTTACTTGTACATTGCAATGAATTTTCCCTTTTTGTATTTTCTCATTATATATGAATTCGATTGAGGTTTCAGATTTTCTTTTAATTTAATGTAATAGGGAGGTAAAAGGTAGTTTTATTCCCAGGGTGAAGTTTAAGGAATGTGATTAACTGCACCAGTTAGGTGATCATTGCATAATTGCTAGGTCTCATCAATTTGCATTGTATGGAAGGTTGCTCTTTGTGTTTTGTATGATTAACTTGCTGAATTATGTGGATCGTGGCGCTATAGCAAGTAATGGAGTGAATGGAAGCCGCGGAACCTGTTCCGAGAGCGGTATATGCTCAGCTGGTACTGGAATTCAGTAAGTTTAGTAACCGTATTGGTTCTTTATCTTTAACTCGAGACTTCATTCAATATTACCATAACATATCCAAAACTCTAAGATTCATCATCTTCTTCCTTTTATGTTATTAATTGATGATATCCTTTTATGGGAGTGATTTCAAGAGTGTGGAAAAGTAATCATGTTGCCTGTTGGCTTGATCTCCAATGTACAAATTTACACCAATATATATTTTTTTTATTGGAGCGGCTTGAAACTAGAGTGAACCACATACTTCATTGCATGATATATTACATTTTGTAGGAAATTGGTACGTGTGCAATGTGTTCTTCTTCTATTTTATAGTTTGCCGGAGATTTCTTTTCTTCATGGATTTTGAAGAAGTAGCTCACAGTAGTATTCTCCACTCACCCTTTCTAATATCTCTCAAATACGTTAAAGCTAATGTGTTAGAGCTGAAAAATAAATAAGCTTCCTGTGCCATTTGTGCTATCCTCCCAAACTGAACAGCCACGCCTTCGCTAATGATCACAAGGATTTTCCTCTTTATGGACTTTCTGTGAAGGTCTTGCTTACATGTTAAAGCTTCAGGCACTTATGTTGCTATTTCTAAACTCTAAAGCATGATGTTGAACAATGTAACGGTGGAAGGTTGCAGCGCTAACTTATTTATAACACTGAAAATTACTCCTAATGTCCCAGATTGAAATCCTATTATAACTTTATGTGATCAGAAGTGATATATACATGCTCTGAATTTTATTGTATAATTTTGTATAGGGGTGATTTTAACCTCAATAATTTTGAGGATGGAGTTATATCATCTGCTTTTATGGTTGGACTCCTTGTGGCATCTCCAATTTTTGCATCTTTAGCAAAAAGGTAATAATTTTGTATTTATTTATTTATGGCCACTGCTTTAATTTGACGGATACTAACGTTTTTTCTTGAGAAGTGCTGAGTCCAACTAAAATTTAGAAACTTAAGTGATTTAGATGGTTCATGTCAGTGATTTAGATGGTTCATGTCAGTGATTTAGATGGTTCATAGCTGTTATACTATATCAGATGAGCATTCAGTGGCATACAAGAAAAAAAGATACATTGGAACAATACAGTGTTAGAAGGTTCAATTACTGCTAGACAAGAAAAATACAAAATAATACATTGCAAATTTACAAGGTTAAATGGCTATGATGCTTGTATTTTTAAACTTGATGATAAAACTGCACAAAAATGGTTGGGGATTGAGCTGTAAACAATGAGAATTATTCAACACTTTCGTTCTATCTTCTTTCTTTTTCATCCTTTGTGATTGAAATATTACCTTTTAAAAGGTCTGGGGATTCTGAGAGTGGTCTGTAAATGACCGTGTTTGTCTAGTACAACTTATTCATACTTGTTGTTGGTCCCTTTAAACAACAAGAAAAGACTAGAGGGGGGTGAATAGTCTTTTCAAACTTTCGTCGTTTAAAACTTTCTCAGCAAGTGCTTATTACTTTTCAGTAATGAGTTTGCTGATACTTAACTTTCTCAGCAAGCGTAAGTTACTTTTCAGTAACTAGGTTTGCTGATACTTAAAATCAGAGAGCGGAAGTTTTTGATACAATAAGTGCTCTTTCAGTAAATGAAGGTTTCTGCAAGTGATGTGAGTGACTGTGTACAGACAGATATGATTTGCTGAAAACTAAGTACAGTAAGTAAATCACACAAACACTTTTATAGTGGTATCTGAGAGTGGCGTAATCTCTCAACTAATCCAATTTGTCCTTTCTAGGGATATGATTGAGGTTCCTTACAACTCTTATTTAGAGTGATTCAAACACAAACCATAGCACACTTGCTTCGTCTCCAACCTAATCTAGAGAACGCAACCTTGTTCTCCACCAAACTTGGTACTTTTAATCAGCAAAAGTATGCTCGATTAAGTTCCCCTGAATATCACGCCTAAAAGGGTGTATTTTCAGTTTGAGAGTTTTGGGGTGAGATAACTTAATTATAACTTATTCAGTTACAACAAGTAATTTAAGAAACAAAACTTTGAATACTTTGCAGTAAACAAGTTTGATTGTTTCTGGTGTCAAGACTTGTTCTTGTTCAAAAGAAAGAAAGAACACTTAACTAATTTCTTAGTCGTGTAAATTCTACTTCTTCACAAGTAGCTTTCTCAAGCTTTAAGTCTTGGAACGGATCAATGGCAGTATAGAGAGTTTGAAGGTATGTGAGTTTAAGCACAAGTGAGAGTTTGATCACGTTGTTGACACACTTCAACTCTTTGCCGGATGACCTCTATTTATAGTGAAAATAAGGAGCCGTTTGAATTTTAAATTCCAAGGCTTTTGATCCTTAAGATGTTACTATCTTGCTTTTGTACTTTCAACAACGTCCTTGTTTGTCTTCTAGTCTTCATGTCCTTCGCGTGCAAGCTTTGCATTTAATGCTTTTGTGAATAGAATTCAAACAGTAACATTGAAGCGCAAATTTAAGTACTTTCTGCAGGAGGTCACATATGTTCCATCAGCAAGTGGTCAGTCTCAGTTTCAGCAAGCACAACCTACTCTGTCTTTCAGATTTTCACTTATGCAATGCTGTTGCTGAAGTTTCCACTTTCTGAGCAACATGTGCCTTTGTAGATACCAGTCTTCAGAAATCTTCTAGTCTTCAGATCTTCGAATTCTTCAAGTCTTCAGATCTTCAATATTCTTCAAGATTCTGAGCGGTTTCTAAATGCTTCAATAGTTTGTAAAAACAAAGTACATCGTCAGCAAATGCTTCAATAGGTTATTTTCTTTTCAGAAAACAAGATACATCATAAGCGGTAAAAACCAACCTATCTAGGACCTATTCTAAGTTGTTAGGAAACTTGTAATTTTGATGAGCAATTAACCATGCTAAATTAAGAATAGTCCAGTAACTAGTACTCTTAAGGTCCATAGGAATTTAGAATTTTAAGGACATTGTAAAAGAGGAACGTTTGCTGATGACTTAGATAGGTGTTAGATAAGTTATTTCTTTTGTGGATGACGTACTTTAATTTCTGTGAAGAAATTAATTTATTGACACATTTGCGTATGATGTATTTTATTTTCTGAAAAGAAAATATCTTATTGATGCTTAGCTTTAATTAATCTTATTTTCTGAAAAGAAAATGACCTATTGAAGCATTTGCTGAACATGTATTTTGTTTATTACAAACAAATTATTGAAGCAAATAAGAAACTGGTCAGAATCTTGAAGACTTTTGAAGATCTGAAGACTTGAAGACTTGAAGACTTGAAGATTGCTGAAGACTGGTAAGGCACGTGTTGCTCAGAAAGTGAAATTTTCAGCAAGAGCATTGCATAAGTGAAAATCTGAAAGACAGAGTAGGTTGTGCTTGCTGAAACTGAGAATGAACACTTGCTGATGAACATATGTGACCTCTTGCTGAATGTACGTGATTTTGCGCTCCATTGTTACTGTTTGAATTCTATTCAAAGGTGCATTTAATGCAAAGCTTACACACAAAGGACATGAAGACTAGAAGACAAACAAAGGTGGCTGCTGAAAGTACAAAAGCAAGATAGTGACATGTTAAGGAACAAAAGCCTTAAGATTTGAAATTCAAACGGCTCCTTACTTGCACTATAAATAGAGGTCATCCGGCAAAGAGTTGAAGCGTGTCAACAACGTGATCAAACTCTCACTTGTGCTTAAAATTCACAAACCTTCAAACACTCTTACTGCCATTGATCCGTTCCAAGACTTAAAGCTTGAAAAAGCTACTTGTGAAGAAGTAGAACAAACTCGGCTAAGAAATTAGTTAAGTGTTCTTTCTTTCGAACAAGAACAAGTATTGACACCAGAAACAATCAAACTTGTTTACTGCAAAGTATTCCAAGTTGTGTTTCTTAGATTACTTGTTGTAACTGAATAAGTTATAATTAAGTTATCTCACCCCAAAACTCTCTAACTGAAAATACACCCTTTCAGGCGTGATATTCAGGGGGAACTTAATCGAGCAAGCTTTTGCTGATTAAAAGTACCAAGTTTGGTGGAGAACAAGGTTGAGTTCTCTAGTTTAGGTTGGAGACAAAGCAAGTGTGCTTTGGTTTCTGTTGAATCGCTTTAGATAGGAGATTGTAAGGAACCTCAATCATATCTTAGTGGATTCAGTCCTAGAAAGGACAAAGTGGATTAGTTGGGAGATTACGCCACTCTCAGATACCACACTAAAAGTGTTTGTGTGATTTACTTACTGCATTTAGCTTTCAGCAAATTATATCTGTTTGTACACAGTCACTCACATCACTTGCTGAAACTCTTTACTTGCTGAAAAAGCACTTATCGTTTCAAAGACTTCCGCTCTCTGATTTTAAGTATCAGCAAATCAAGCTACTGTAAAGTAACTTACGCTTGCTGAGAAAGTTAAGTATCAACAACCTCATTACTGTAAAGTAATAAGTACTTGCTGAGAAAGTTTTAAACGACAAAAGTTTGAAAAGACTATTCACCCCCCCCCCCTAGTCTTTTCTTGTTATTTAAAGGGACCAACAAGTGGTATCAGAGCAGGAGGTTCTTTAGCCTTCTGCACTGAACCTAGATCCCCTTAAGTGCTTTCCGTAAATCTCTTTCACTTGATCAGTTTGGTAGTGCTTTGCTGACAGGATGTCTTTAGGAGATGCTCCCTTGCTGAAGCTGGAAAATTACGAGAAATGGCGAAACAACATGATGTTACATCTTGAGGCCATTAGTGATGAGATGGTCACCGTCATTAATGATGGACCTATCAAGATCACCAAGGTTGAAAGGAGTTTCCCTCATAGAACCACTGAAGCTGGAAAGGAAACCATCCAAGGCGAACCATCAGATACGGTTGTGCCAAAACCAAGAGAGGAATGGACTTCTGACGAAGCTAAGAGATTCCGTCTTGATGGCCAGGCAAGAAATATCATCATCAGATCAACTCCGGATACCATACAGTGCAAACTGTGGGGTGCTAAGACTGCTAAGGAGGCTTGGAAAATGGTTCAAGATCTTTGTGCTGGATCTGACAAGACCAAGGAAAACAAACTTGAAGTACTTAAGCTGAAGTTTCAAAACTTTAAGCAAGGTGCTAACGAGTCACTGGAAGACTTGGACTTCAGATTCACAACTCTTGTTAGTGAAATGGCAGCGCTGGGTGTTGGAAATCTTTATTCAGATTCTGAGAAAGTGAAAACTATCATCAGAAGTTTGATACTCAGAATTTCTATTATAATCAAGGAATGCCTGACATTACACCAACTGAGTTGTTCTCTCATCTTGCTACTGTCAATTATGAGACAAAGCAAAGAGAAAATGTGTTTGCTGAAAAATCGCAAAACATTGCTCTTGCTGCAAAGCCGTCATCTTCTGAAAAGAAGAATGATAAAGAGCCTGCTGATGAAAATGCTTTAGTTGTTAAAAACATGAAGAAATTCATTAGTAAGGAACTTGAAAGGCGAAAAGCAAAAGAGAAGCTGAAAAAGCATCTTGGTAATAACTACCATAAGTACAAGAATGATACTAGCTCGCTGAACAAGCAAGCTCAGCAAGCTACATCATCAGAAGAACCAGCAGTTGGAAATGATCTATGTTTTTACTGCAAAAAGCCTGGACACTTCAAAGCTAATTGCCCTTTGCTGAAAGGCAAATCTGCTGAAAAGAAGAAGAAGTTCAAAAGAGCTTTCATTGCTGAAGAAAAGAAGAAGCTTCAAGCAAAAATCGATGCATTGTGCATTGAGACAAGCTCCGAAGACAGTGAGGATGAAAGTTCAGACACCGACGATGAGGAAGCCACTCTAGACGTGGAGATTGGCAAAGAAGTGTGTGGGATAGCTATGGAAGCTTATCCAGATGTGTCGAACTACGAATTCTGCCTCATGGCCGGTCAGGTAAATAATTCTACCTCTGACTCTGATTCAGAAAGTGAAGACGAGATTGATCTTGACAAGATTCAAGGAGAAATCGAAAGATTTGAGAAAACTCTCAGTAAACAGCAAGAAAAACTTCAATTTGCTGAAACTCTGGCCAAGCAAACTACTGAAAAGTACGCTTTGCTGAAGAAAGAGACAGAAGAAAAGGATGCTGAAATAAGGCGTCTTAAGAAATTGATTGCTGAGGCTGCAGAGAGAAATTCTCAAATGGCATTAGAATTGGAAGAGTATCGGTCCTCAATTCTAAAGTTACTTGCTGAAATTCAAGAAATGAAAAAGATGAAAATCAATTTCAAATCCTATGTGGAAGCAAGTAATACGCTGACTGAACTAAACTCTTATTTGAGAGATCCATCTCAGAAAGAAGGTTTAGGAGCAACGTGTGAAGGTGATAACGTAGAAATCTTGAGAAAAGATAAATCACCGATCTCCTTTGTACGTGCTACTGATAGTAGTCCACCAGTGATCTATCAGTTTGGTCAAACTAAGGTTGCTGAAACATGCAATCAAGTACCTATGACCATAAAGCCCGCTGTTGCTACTCAAAGTAACAAGACTTTAAAAGGAAAACAGGTTGCTGTGAAGCAAACTGGAAAGAAAAAGAATGCCGTGAAGCATTCCGCCAAACAAGTTGCTGAAAAGCAAGTTGTTAAGTCTAAAGTCAAGATTACCAAAAGTAATCAGAAGTCCCTTGCTGACAAACCTGAATCAAGTAAGGTTGCTGATGCTAAAGCTCAGCATTCTCCAAAGAGTGGACTCGGTTTCAAAACCAAGCAAAGTCAACTCTTTCATGAGTATAAGCAAAGTCAGCAAAAATACTTCAAAGAGATGAAGAAAACCAAGCCTAAGAGTTCTGAAAAGACTCCCAATGCTAGGACTAGAAGGAACCTTGCTAGAAAAGAACTTACTGAAAAGTATGTTCAGCAAAAAGGTCAACAGAGCAAGACACCACATCAGAAAGTGGATTTGACCAGCACGAGTCAAAAGTCTTTCAGCTCAAAACCTCCTAGTTCCTCAGCAAGTAGAAAACAAGTCAAAGTTGAAAAACTTCGGACTTGGGTTTCCACTGGACGCATTCTTGAACATGTTAATGGACATCCATCATTGGATAATTAACTTGTTTGCTCTTGATTGTGCAGACTGCAGCCACGGAGACAAACGATGCAATCTGGCACTTTGATAGTGGTTGTGGAAAGCACATGACGGGCAACAAGAATAACCTTATAAACTATAGACGGTGGTCTAAAGGTCCAACAATAAGGTTTGCTGGTGGAGGCTCCGGATCTACAAAAGGCTATGGTGATGTGAAGTTGGGATGCATAACCATTTCTGGAGTTCTTTATGTCAAAAATCTTAAGTTTAACCTTTTCAGCATGAGTCAATTTGCTGACAAAGGATACTTCATCGAAATTAAAAGTGATGAATGTAAACTTGTAGATTTTGAGACTAAAAAGGTTATAATGATTGCAAGAAGATCAGGAGGCTTGTACACCGTTGATTGGTCTTCAGCAAACGTTGAAAAATGCCTTGTCTCAGATCATGATTGCCTTGCTGAAAAAGCATGGTTATGGCATAAATGAACAAGTCATCTAAACTTCAAGACGCTGAATAAGCTGTCTAAAAGGCACTTGTAGTTGGATTACCTAGGGTTACTTTTAAGAAGGATGGTGTTTGCAATGCATGTCAGCAAGGAAAGCAAACCAAATCTTCTTTCAAGAACAAGGCAGTACCGTCAACTACAAAACCTTTACAACTCTTACACATGGACTTGTTTGAATCTTCTTCAACAAGCTATGCTGGTAAGAAGTATGGTCTATTCGTGGTAGATGACTATTCAAGATTCACTTGGGTAGTATTCATCAAACACACATCTGAAACCAAGACTGAAATACCTAACTTGCTGAATAAGCTTGAAGTCATGAAAAATGATAAGGTAAGAGTCATAAGGACAGACCATGGTACTGAGTTTGTAAACCAGTACATAACTGAATATTGTACCTCCAAAGGTATTCAACATCAGTTATCCTCAGTAAGGACACCACAGCAAAATGGTGTTGCTGAACGGAGGAATCGTACCCTGAAAGAAGCCGCAAGAACAATGCTTGCTGACATTGAGATAAGTGAGGATTACTGGGTTGAAGCGATTAATACCGCCTGCTATACTCAGAATAGATGTTTGATTACTAAGGAATACAACAAAACTCCTTATAAATTGTTTGTTGGAAGACCTCCTAACATCACTCATCTAAGAGTATTTGGTTGCAAGTGTTTCGTTCTTAACAATGGTAGAGAATACCTAAGAACATTTCAACCAAAGGCAGACGAAGCGATATTTCTTGGCTACTCCTTGCATAGTAAAACTTACAGAGTTTACAACAAAAAGGCACAAAAGATTGAAGAATCTGTGCATGTTGTATTCTACGAAAAGACACAAGGTGTGCCTGCTGAAGAAGAAATATCAGAATGTATGAAAAAGCTAATCATACATGAGCAAAGAACTGAGTCTGATGCTAGGCAAATCAAGTCAATTGAACTAAATGATGATTCTGACAATGATTCTCCTTCCCCGAGTCATGACAAGATAAATATAGTTCACGACAAAGAATTTCCAGCAAAAGATGCGGTTGCTCCGGAAGTTGCTGAAATTACGCAATCTCCAGTGCCTGCTGAAGCAATGCTGAGCAAGCAGTTGCTGACGATCAAATCTCAGCAGAGACACGAATTCCCAGTAGTACTGAACAAGTACATACTGAAGAGTCACATGCTGATAAACAAACATATCCTGATCCAACAAACAGGAAACCTGTTAATAAATGGATTAGAGATCATCCCTCTACGGATATGATTGGCGATATTAATAAACGCCAAGTGACTAGATCCAAAGCTACTCAAGGACTTGCTGAAGAAGCAACTGTCGTAGAAGTAGAATCTTTATTCTCTTGCTTTGTTTCAGAAATTGAACCTAAAACCATAGAAGAAGCTTTGAAGCATTCTGAATGGATAAAGGCAATGCAAGAAGAATTGGATCAATTTGAAAGAAACAAAGTCTGGAAACTTGTGCCACTTGCTGAAAATAAGAAAGCTATTGGTACAAAGTGGGTGTTCAGAAACAAGCTGAGCGAGGCTGGTGAAGTAACAAGAAACAAATCACGCTTAGTTGCTCAAGGTTACTGTCAGACTGAAGGATTGGACTATGATGAGTCTTACGCTCCAGTTGCAAGATTGGATGCAATTAGGCTGTTCTTGGCCTTTGCTGCTCACAATGACTTCATTGTTTACCAAATGGATGTTAAGAGTGCATTCTTAAATGGTGAACTTGCTGAAGAAGTCTACCTAGAACAACCCCCTGGCTTTGAACTTCCCTCAGAAACCAAGATGGTATATAAGCTTCAGAAAGCTGTATATGGTCTAAAGCAAGCACCAAGAGCATGGTATGATACCTTAGCTAAGTTCTTGCTGGAAAATGGTTTCAAGAAAGGTGAAGTTGACAAAACTCTTTTTACCATGAACCATGATGGTAAATTAATCTTAGTTCAAATTTATGTGGATGACATAATTTTTGGATCTGAGGATAAGCAACTTTGTGATGATTTTGCCAAACTCATGACAAATAAGTTTGAAATGAGTATGATGGGAAAATTGAATTATTTCCTAGGGTTGCAAGTCAAGCAACTCAAAGATGGAATATTCATAAATCAAGCAAAGTATGCGAAAGAAATGCTCATAAAGTTAGGATCAAAGAGGATGAAAAACCTGAAAAGATCCCTATGAGTGTTGGTACCAAATTGGGCTATACTAAAGAGGACAAAAGTGTTGAAGAACACAAATATAGGAAGCTCATTGGTTCCTTGTTGTATTTAACAGCAAGTAGACCTGACATTCAGTATGCTGTTTGTGTGTGTGCAAGATTCCAATCGGATCCAAGAGAATCACACTACAAAAAGGCAATTAAAATACTGAAATATGTTAAAGGTACAGTCATTGTTGGATTATGGTATCCAAAAGATTCTGGACTTGAATTGGTTGGCTATTCTGATGCTGATCATGGTGGATCAACTCTTGATAGAAAAAGTACCTCTGGAACTTGTCAGTTTTTGGGTACTAGATTAATATCATGGTTCAGCAAGAAGCAAACGTGTGTCGCAAATTCATCTACAGAATCTGAATACATTGCAGCTGGTTGTTGCACAGCTCAAATCCTATGGATTCAACAACAATTAAGAGATTATGGTATTTCTGCAAAGAAAACACCAATCTTTTGTGATAATACAAGTGCTATTGCAATTACGCAAAATCCTAAGTTTCACTCTAGGACCAAGCACATTGATATTAGACATCATTTCATTAGAGATCATGTGGAAAAAGGTGATATTGAGGTTGTGAAAGTAGGTACTGAAGATCAGCTTGCTGACATCTTTACCAAGCCCCTACCGGATAATAGGTTCGCAATGCTAAGGTATAACCTTGGATTGATTGAACTACCTCAATAAAGGATACACTTGGCAGAATGCTGAAACAGGTATTCAGCAAGCCAAAGTATTCCTGTCCAAAAGACCAAGTCACTAATTTCTTCTAAGAAATGATAAGTCACAACATGATTGCTGAAACAGGCATTCGCAAGTAATTCCTTCAAAACAGGTATTTGTTAGGAAACTTGATCACTTGCTGAGACAGGAACTCAGTAAGTGAAAGAACTTAAGGATTGCTGAGACGGGTACTTAGACAATCAAAAGATACTGAAACAGGTATTCAAGTATCAAAGGAATTTTCTGAAACGGGAATTCAGAAAAAGAGCAAATCTCATCTCTCAGATTTTACCAAAGGATGTCTCAAATTGCAAAAAGAATTTACTGATACGGGAAATCAGAAATATCTTTTAAACTTAGAAAATATGAGATATCTAAGTAAGGGGGAACTTTCAGCAAGTAGCTAGATTGTTAATTCAAACTCGCTGAAAAGATTCTTGTCTATTTCAGCAAGCAATCTATCCCTTATTACTCGGTAAAATCAATTTGTGACGTTAAGCTGGCACAGATAAACTCGCAATAATCATGACATGAAATTCAATCGTGGCCATTGATTAAAAGGAGTTATTAATCTAACGGCTAACAAAACAAAGAGAGAGAGTGCTCTGACGGTTTTAGTTAGTGGGCCACTACGCATTCAATGCAAAGGCTCCACTATCTCCAGTGTTTCTCTGTTTTACCCTTGCTGAGAACTCAAATCGATTGAGTTTCTCACACACCAGAGACACTATATAAAGAAGGAGTTAGAGAAATGACAAAATTCTTTAACTCACATTTCCTTTCTCTGCAATTTCTAGCCTGAAACTACTGTACCTCCGGTCAAAAAGCAAACTATTTTTCGTACAATTTCTTGCTCTATATAAAGAAATGGCTCCCAAGAGACAGTCATCTAAGTCCTCAAAATCGTCAAAGGTTGACAGTGCTGAAACACGCATTGCTCCGGTGACTGCTCCGGTGACTTCTCTGACCCAAGACACAACGAAAGTTGTGTTGAAAAACGACCGAATCACTGTAAAACCTATGCCTCCGTCATATCTTGACACTGCAAAGTGTGAGATGTTGATGCAATGGGGAGGGTTTGCAAAAGAAAAGTACATTAGGTACTTTTATGAACAAGAACTTGATGACCAAAATGAAGAGGCGCTTGAGTTCATCAAGCAGCAAGGCCTCATGAACTTTATCTCTGCTCGCACTAAGCAAGTGAGCATGATTGATACCATGGAGTTCTACAATAATGCAGAAATCCAGTCCCTTACAGACAGTAATGGAGTCACTGAAAAAGTGATCCTTACTTATGTTCAGAACACGCAAATCGTCCTGAAATGGACTGATTTAGCGGAGATTTTTCAGATTCCAACCACTGGAACTGAAGATGACGTCACTGCTTCACTGACGAAGAAATTGAAGCTTTCTACAGTGACGTCAGAAATGCAAAAATGAAGAAAGGCGAGATAGCTCCCGTGACTTGGACAAAGCACGTTAAGAGAAAGCATCTCTGCCATTCACTTGGTCTAGTAGCTCTGCTACTGATTAAAGTTCTTGACTCCCAAGTTGGAGGAATTGACCAAGTAGGCCTGAGAAGATGGCCATTGCTGATGCATATCCATGAAAATAAATCGGAACTTAACTGGGCTAAGTACATTTTCAACAGGCTTGTTGATTGTGTTACTAAGTTTAAGGTAAAGGTAGAAGACAACAAGGTCTCACCTTCCTTTCCAGTTATGTATGGAATCAAGATATGCTATATCCTTGAACATTTCAGGATTCAGCTAAGAAACCCATTGCCAATCAAGAAATCTGTGTGCAATGTGGGAAGATCTTTCTACAAGCAGAATGTACCTAAGATTGCTGGAAGAAAACCAAGAAGACAACAACTGCAAATGTTGTCAGCACAAGCCAGCAAGAAAGGTATACAACAGCTGCAGATGTTACCACTCAGCAACTTAGAGATGAAACTGCTGTTGGTGGTGGTAACACAAATGAAACTGCTGTAGAAAATCAACAAGGTACGTGTACACAGCCGTTGCTGAAAATGCAACAATAGATGACTCTGGGAAACTGGAGAAATCTAAAAGAAAAAGAGGAAAGCTGATGATGACACTCAGACTGCAGCGTCATCAGCAAATCCCGTACCTAAGAGGAAACGGACAAGTAACAAAAGAAAGAAGACACTGGCTTCTCAGTCAGTCCCCAATGTCCAAGACTCCTCAGTCAATTCCCAGACAAATGCTGAAACGCATTTGCCAGTAGATGTTGCTGAAATAATTACTGAAACATACATCAGCAATGTTGAAGTGTTTGCGGAAGCCTTCAACAATCAACTTAACGTTGATAACTCTACTGAGAATAGACCACAAGGCAGTGGAAATGAAATTCCTGCCCAAGTCCCAGATATCTACATTGTAGATAATCTAGATGAT
Source organism: Plantago ovata (assembly GCA_028274465.1). NCBI lineage: Eukaryota > Viridiplantae > Streptophyta > Magnoliopsida > Lamiales > Plantaginaceae > Plantago > Plantago ovata. The sequence goes on from CM051455.1 coordinate 58,871,099, forward strand.
CAAACCATGGAACCAGTAAGCGACATTGCTGCTGATCTGCAAAGAGCGGCACTTGCTGATGCTGCTGAACAGATGGTTGCTGAACAAGCAACTCATCAAGTTGCTGAAACCCAGCTTGCTGATGGACCAGTTGCTGAGATAGCAATGGTTCCTGTTCCTGAAGTTGCTGAAACTCAAGAAGCATTATTCAAAGACGCATCTCTTGATGCTGAGAATACTGGCCCAAGTTCACAAGACTTCAATTGACAAAGTCCAGCTTGTACTGGAAGATTTAAGCAAACAAATGGAGTTGGAGATTGAAGAATCATCCAACAAGTCAATTGATCTCTTCATGACAAGCAGTGAGCTT
>CM051455.1:58871547-58903149 GCA_028274465.1 Plantago ovata
AAAGCCTCCTGATCTTCTTCAATCATTATTTACCTTTTTAGTCTCGAAATCTATAAGTTTACATTCATCACTTTTGATTTTGAGAAGTATCCTTTGTCAGCAAATTGACTCATGCCGAAGAGGTTAAACTTAAGATTTTTGACATAAAGAACTCCAGAGTAATGGTTATGCATCAACTTCACGTCACCATAGCCTTTTGTAGAACCGGAGCCTCCACCAGCAAACCTTATTGTTGGACCTTTAGACCACCGTTATAGTTTATAAGGTTATTCTTGTTGCCCGTCATGTGCTTTCCACAACCACTATCAAAGTGCCAGATTGCATCGTTTGTCTCCGTGGCTGAAGTCTGCACAATCAAGAGCAAAACAAGTTAATTATCCAATAATGGATGTCCATTACATGTTCAAGAATGCGTCCAGTGGAAACCCAAGTCTAAGTTTTTCAACTTTGACTTTTTTCTACTTGCTGAGGAACTAGGAGGTTTTGAGCTAAAAGACTTTTGACTCGTGCTGGTCAAATCCACTTTCTGATGTGGTGTCTTGCTCGGTTGACCTTTTTGTTGAACATACTTTTCAGTAAGTTCTTTTCTAGCAAGGTTCCTTCTAGCCCTAGCATTAAGAGTCTTTTCAGAACTCTTAGGCTTGATTTTCTTCATCTCTTTGAAGTATCTTTGCTGACTTTGCTTATACTCATGAAAAAGTTGATTTTGCTTGGTTTGAAACCGAGTCCACTTTTCGGAGAATGCTGAGCTTTAGTGTCAGCAACCTTACTTGATTCAGGTTTGTCAGGTTTGTCAACAAAGGTCTTCTGATTACTTTTAGTAATCTTGCCTTTAGACTTAGCAACTTTCTTTTTAGCAACTTGTTTGGCGGGATGCTTCACAACATCCTTCTTCTTTCCAGTTTGCTTCTCAGCAACCTGTTTTCCTTTTAAAGTCTTGTTACTTTGAGTAGCAACAGCGGGCTTTATGGTCATAGGTACTCGATTGCCTGTTTCAGCAACCTTAGATTGACCAAACTGATAGAGTTCTGGTAGACCACTATCAGTAGCATGTACAAAGGAGATCGGTGATTTATCTTTACTCAAGATTTCTACGTCATCACCTTCATACATTGCACCTAACCCTTCTTTCTGAGATGGATCTCTCAAGTAAGAGTTTAGTTCAGTCAGCGTATTACTTGCGTCCACATAAGATTTGAAATTGATTTTCATCTTTTTCATCTCTTGGATTTCAGCAAGTAACTTTAGAATTGAGGACTGATATTCTTCCAATTCTAATGCCATTTGAGAGTTCTTCTCTGTAGCTTCAGCAATCAACTTCTTAAGACGCCTTATTTCAGCATCCTTCTCTTTTGTCTCTTCCTTCAGCAAGACATACTTTTCAGTAGTCTGCTTGGTCAGAGTTTCAGCAATCTGTAGTTTCTCTTGCTCTTTGCTCAGAGTTTTCTCAAATCTTTCGATTTCTCCTTGAATCTTGTCAAGGTCAATCTCGTCTTCACTTTCTGAGTCTGAGTCAGAGGTAGGGTTGTTTACCTGGCCGGCCATGAGGCAGAACTCGTAGTTTGACACATCTGGATAAGCTTCCATAGCTATTCCACAAACTTCTTTGCCAATCTCCACGTCTAGATTGGCTTCTTCATCGTCAGTGTCTGAACTTTCATCCTCACTGTCTTCGGAGCTAGTATCAATACACAATGCATCGATTTTTGCTTGAAGCTTCTTCTTTTCTTCAGCAATAAAAGCTCTTTTGAACTTCTTCTTCTTTTCAGCAGATTTGCCTTTCAGCAAAGGGCAATTAGCTTTGAAGTGTCCAGGCTTTTTGCAGTAAAAGCATAGATCATTTCCAACTGCTGGTTCTTCTGATGAAGTAGCTTGCTGAGCTTGCTTGTTCAGCGAGCTAGTCTCATTCTTGTACTTATGGTAGTTGTTACCAAGATGCTTTTGCAGCTTCTCTTTTGCTTTTCGCCTTTCAAGTTCCTTGCTGATAAATTTCTTCATGTTTTTGACAACTAAAGAGTTTTCATCAGTAGGCTCTTTTTCATTCTTCTTTTCAGAAGATGACGGCTTTGCAGCAAGAGCAATGTTTTGCGATTTTTCAGCAAATACATTTTCTCTTTGCTTTGTCTCATAGTTGACAGTAGCAAAATGAGAGAACAACTCTGTTGGTGTAATGTCTGGCATTCCTTGATTGTAATAGAAATTTTGAGTGTGGATCCATTCTTGATTCAGACTTCTGATGATAGTTTTCACTTTCTCAGAATCTGAGTAAAGGTTTCCAACACCCAAGGCTGCCATTTCACTAACAAGAGTTGTGAATCTGAAATCCAAGTCTTCCAGTGACTCGTTTGTACCTTGCTTAAAGTTTTGAAACTTTAATTTAATTACTTCAAGTTTGTTTTCCTTGGTTTTGTCAGATCCAGCACAAAGATCTTGAACCATTTTCCAAGCTTCCTTTGCAGTCTTAGCACCCCACAGTTTGCACTGTATGGTATCTAGAGTTGATCGAATGATGATATTTCTTGCTTGGCCATCAAGACGGAATCTCTTAGTTTCGTCAGAAGTCCATTCGTCTCTTGGTTTTGGCACAACCGTATCCGATGGTTCGCCTAAGATAGTTTCCTTTCCAGCTTCAGTGGTCTTGTGAGGGAAACTCCTTTCAACCTTAGTGATCTTGATAGGTCCATCATTAATGACAGTGACCATCTCATCACTAATGGCCTCAAGATGTAACATCCTGTCAGCAAAGCACTACCAAACTGATCAAGTGAGAGTGATTTACGGAAAGCACCTAAGGGGATCTAGGTTCAGTGCTGAAGGTTAATGAACCTCCAACTCTGATACCACTTGTTGGTCCCTTTAAACAACAAGAAAAGACTAGAGGGGGGGGGGGGTGAAAGTCTTTTCAAACTTTCGTCGTTTAAAACTTTCTCAGCAAGTGCTTATTACTTTTCAGTAATGAGTTTGCTGATACTTAACTTTCTCAGCAAGCGTAAGTTACTTTTCAGTAACTAGGTTTGCTGATACTTAAAATCAGAGAGCGAAAGTCTTTGATACAATAAGTGCTCTTTCAGTAAATGAAGGTTTCAGCAAGTGATGTGATACAGACAGATATGATTTGCTGAAAACTAAGTACAGTAAGTAAATCACACAAACACTTTTATAGTGGTATCTGAGAGTGGCGTAATCTCTCAACTAATCCACTTTGTCCTTTCTGGGACTGAATCCACTAAGATATGATTGAGGTTCCTTACAACTCCTATCTAGAGTGATTCAAACAGAAACCAAAGCACACTTGCTTCGTCTCCAACCTAATCTAGAGAACGCAACCTTGTTCTCCACCAAACTTGGTACTTTTAATCAGCAAAACTATGCTCGATTAAGTTCCCCCTGAATATCACGCCTGAAAGGGTGTATTTTCAGTTAGAGAGTTTTGGGGTGAGATAACTTAATCATAACTTATTCAGTTACAACAAGTAATCTAAGAAACAAAACTTTGAATACTTTGCAGTAAACAAGTTTGATTGTTTCTGGTGTCAAGACTTGTTCTTGTTCAAAAGAAAGAAAGAACACTTAACTAATTTCTTAGTCGTGTAAATTCTACTTCTTCACAAGTAGCTTTCTCAAGCTTTAAGTCTTGGAACGGATCAATGGCAGTATAGAGAGTTTGAAGGTATGTGAGTTTAAGCACAAGTGAGAGTCTGATCACGTTGTTGACACACTTCAACTCTTTGCCGGATGACCTCTATTTATAGTGAAAATAAGGAGCCGTTTGAATTTTAAATTCCAAGGCTTTTGATCCTTAAGATGTCACTATCTTGCTTTTGTACTTTCAGCAGCGTCCTTGTTTGTCTTCTAGTCTTCATGTACTTCGCGTGCAAGCTTTGCATTTAATGCTTATTTGAATAGAATTCAAACAGTAACATTGGAGCGCAAATTTAAGTACTTTCAGCAGGAGGTCACATATGTTCCATCAGCAAGTGGTCAGTCTCAGTTTCAGCAAGCACAACCTACTCTGTCTTTCAGATTTTCACTTATGCAATGGTGTTGCTGAAGTTTCCACTTTCTGAGCAACATGTGCCTTTGTAGATACCAGTCTTCAGAAATCTTCTAGTCTTCAGATCTTCGAATTCTTCAAGTCTTCAGATCTTCAATATTCTTCAAGATTCTGAGCGGTTTCTAAATGCTTCAATAGTTTGTTTGTAAAAACAAAGTACATCGTCAGCAAATGCTTCAATAGGTTATTTTCTTTTCAGAAAACAAGATACATCATAAGCGGTAAAAACCAACCTATCTAACACCTATTCTAAGTCTTCAGCAAACGTTCCTCTTTTACAATGTCCTTAAAATTCTAAATTCCTATGGACCTTAAGAGTACTAGTTACTGGACTTTCCTTAATTTAGCATGGTTAATTGCTCATCAAAATTACAAGTTTCCTAACAAATTTCCCCCTTTTTGATGTTAGCAATCCATGGCTAAATTAATTGTTACCCTTTTAGAGGTTTCTGATGTTCAATAAATCAGTTGATTAATGCAAGCATACTTGAATAATTAAACAGTAAGCATAAGTAAATTGCATAATCAAAAACCAATAAGAGTCAAAAGCTTCATTGCTGATAGTTATCTTTCAGAAGTTTACAAGAAGTAGCAGAGATAACTTTAAACAAAATCAGCAAACAAAGATTTTAACAAAAACTATTACAGAGAGTTAAGCTCTTCCAGAAGATTTTCTCAAAATCTCTCTCACACTCTTCTCAGCAAGTGCAGTAAATTCAACACAGTCCTTTTCGTAGTTTTCCAGAAGCCTACGGACTTGTAGTTGAAGAATTCTTGCATTTTTGCAGGCAGTATGATGATGCTTTTCAGCATTCATTTCCATGTAGTTAGTCACCCACAAATGCATGCCCCAATTGCTGGAATGGAGAAGCTGTGTGTCTGAAATGCTTTTAGGATGAATCTTTCTTAGCCAGAGAAGATCTTCTTCTTGATCCGTAGCAGTGAGATAGAAATACTCATAAGGAATCAATCCAAGTCTCTTCTTTGTTTTCTTTGTTACTGGGTCAGAGTAGTAAGCAATGCCAAGTGGTTTGATCAGATTTGGTTCTTGTCTATAAGTCTTACCAATGGCAATTCTTCTTACTGAGACCTCGAGATTCAACCATCTCCCAGCAATATTTCTTGGGAGGGATTCTTCCCTTTGATTTCTTTGTACCTTGAGTTCAATCCATGTGAACATTGTTTCAATATGGCTGTAGGAAAGAACTCATTCACCAGCAAATCTTCCAGCTTTAAGATCCAGCAACCACGAATGTTTCTGATTACATTCTGAGTGGTTTCATCATTTCTGGTCTTTGTATATTCGATGTCAGAGCCAATAGCAATGCTGGCCAGCCTCTTTTCTTGTTAGTTTCAATGACGGGATAATAAGTAGATTGGGGAAAGGAATACATAGCTTTGTGGGTGAAGGCTTAGGTATGTTGGATTCTGAGTGGGCATGAGTTTTTTGTTTTGGGTAAGTCAAGGCTCGTAAAACTGGGACAGTTGGCCGTTTTTATGCTTCCTAGCATGCCACCAGTAAAACTAACTCCTCCATTCCATTCCACAATTAATTCTGTAGAAAGAAAATAGCACCAATTTACAAAATATCAAGAACACGACACCATTATCAAGAGTCAAACCAGTACAATCAAATCTAAATCCATTGCTGACATCATCATCTTTACATGGAGTAGAAGAGAGGGCAAATTGACGAAACCTAGGGACGAACCTAGAGACGGCAAAACAAGATGGCGATAGCTCCGGCCATATCACCAGCTCCCAATCCTTCTTGGTTTACTCCTAAGAGGTTATACCCCTTCTAATTTTCCAATTTTCACATTGTTATTGTTTATGTATCTTTCTTTAGTGGGTTATGATATTTATGAAATTTATTGATGAATTCTGCAAATTAAACTTAGCTTGAGGGAGAAGATTAAGGGAAGTAGAATAGAAAATATTTACTTGTACATTGCAATGAATTTTCCCTTTTTGTATTTTCTCATTATATATGAATTCGATTGAGGTTTCAGATTTTCTTTTAATTTAATGTAATAGGGAGGTAAAAGGTAGTTTTATTCCCGGGGTGAAGTTTAAGGAATGTGATTAACTGCACCAGTTAGGTGATCATTGCATAATTGCTAGGTCTCATCAATTTGCATTGTATGGCAGGTTGCTCTTTGTGTTTTGTATGATTAACTTGCTGAATTATGTGGATCGTGGCGCTATAGCAAGTAATGGAGTGAATGGAAGCCGCGGAACCTGTTCCGAGAGAGGTATATGCTCAGCTGGTACTGGAATTCAGTAAGTTTAGTAACCGTATTGGTTCTTTATCTTTAACTCGAGACTTCATTCAATATTACCATAACATATCCAAAACTCTAAGATTCATCATCTTCTTCCTTTTCTGTTATTAATTGATAATATCCTTTTATGGGAGTGATTTCAAGAGTGTGGAAATGTAATCATGTTGCCTGTTGGCTTGATCTCCAATGTACAAATTTACACCAATATATTTTTTTTCTAATTGGAGCGGCTTAAAACTAGAGTGAACCACATACTTCATTGCATGATATATTACATTTTGTAGGAAATTGGTACGTGTGTGCAATGTGTTCTTCTTCTATTTTATAGTTTGTCGGAGATTTCTTTTCTTCATGGATATGGAAGAAGTAGCTCACAGTAGTATTCTCCACTCACCCTTTCTAATATCTCTCAAATACGTTAAAGCTAAAGATAATGTGTTAGAGCTGAAAAATAAATAAGCTTCCTGTGCCATTTGTGCTATCCTCCCAAACTGAACAGCCATGCCTTCGCTAATGATCACAAGGATTTTCCTCTTTATGGACTTTCTGTGAAGGTCTTGCTTACATGTTAAAGCTTGAGGCACTTATGTTGCTATTTCTAAACTCTAAAGCATGATGTTGAACAATGTAACGGTGGAAGGTTGCAGCTCTAACTTATTTATAACACTGAAAATTACTCCTAATGTCCCAGATTGAAATCCTATTATAACTTTATGTGATCAGAAGTGATATATACATGCTCTGAATTTTCTAGTATAATTTTGTACAGGGGTGATTTTAACCTCAATAATTTTGAGGATGGAGTTATATCATCTGCTTTTATGGTTGGACTCCTTGTGGCATCTCCAATTTTTGCATCTTTAGCAAAAAGGTAATGATTTTGTATTTATTTATGGTCACTGCTTTAATTTGACGGATACTAACGTTTTCTCTTGAGAAGTGCTGAATCCAACTAAAATTTAGAAACTTAAGTGATTTAGATGGTGATGAACGCGGATGTCGTGCTCCGAATTCAAGCAAATAAATTTGTAATTAGCCAAAGGCAATCCACAACTACAACGAAAACCATAGTGTAGCAGTAGAATGACTCGAGTGTCGTTCTCTCAGGACTATAACTAGCTTTATCTATTTAACAAGAGAATATAAAACAGCAGACAGATAGCAAAAGGGGGTTTCTAGCAGATAATGGAGATTGGTGATAGTATGGTCCTTCTTAACATAACGGGTCGATAATCATGCATAAATTCCTCGGTCTTGCATAGAGATCTTTGAATCAATCTAGTGTTCTGTTGCAAATATTAAGCACTACGAAGATAATTGGTCTGACAAGTCAATCACTATTGTCCTAATGTGTTCCGTAATTATTCAACACTACGAAGATAATTGGTCTGATGGTCGACAAGTGTCCAATCATGCATAATAATTAATACAACATAAGAGAATTTAGGTTGTGCCTGATCAACGAAATAAAGCAATGACACGAAGTATAATGCGCGATATAGCCATTAGCATGATTATCTTCCCTTCGCTAAGAATTCACATACTACCACCAACGATAAGTTTAGCAACTCATAATAGGCATGCAATCAACAGAAATCATAGAAGAAAACATGTTGAAAGAATATAATAGAATAAGTAGAATAAAACTGTAAGATACAAAGTTACCGAAGGTTGTCAATCTCCGGATGATTGCGATCCTACGAGCTCCAAACTGCTATGAAAAAGTATCCCCTAAGCTACGGACCCCTAGAACAGGCTCTGGGAAGTCCCTACCTAAAACTACAGAGAGAGGTGAGAAAGTAGGTCTGGAAAGATATGATTTTCGGTGAAAACTGAGCAACTATATATAGACTTCGAAATACTGTGGGGCGGTTACCGGGCGGTTCGCCCCAGACAATTTCTCGCGGAATTCTGCGTTTTCGACGCGTTTTTGGATTTCTTCCCCTTTTCGGACTCGGTTTCTGACTTCTAGTAGCCTTCTAACCTCCAGATTCGGCCCCTAGACTCCAAATCCCATCCGGAAACCTTCAGATATTCCAAATAGGCTTCTGGAACACCAATTCATTGTCAACTTCAATATAATTGCCCGGAAATCTTCGAATTTCAACCAAAACCTGTAAAATAAAATCTAAAGGGAAACGTGACACTATTCTAATAAAATGCATTAAAATATAGCTAAATTAACATAGAGGATAGCTAAAATAGGTGAAAAAGACTCGAATGAAAGTGTAAAATACACATTCATCAAACTCCCCAAACCGAACCTTTGCTTGTTCTCAAGCAACTAAGCTAGACTCTAATACAAAAACATGCAAGACACAAAATGGAGTTTCATGCGAAATAAAATGAACTAATCTACTGAATCTACCAAAAAACATATGAACAAAAACCATATGAATCAAAGCATGAATATAGGTTGAAGAATACCTCGATTGACTTATACACATCCACATAAGCACTTATGTAAAGACAAGATAGTCTCTCGTAACATTCTCTACCTGGACCTAGTCAGTGACGACGTAATGAAGCATGCTAAGATACGAATGGTTGCCCCGTGCCTATGAAACTGAGGACTTACTACTGTTCCACCATGTTAAGACTTTCCCTCAAAGAGGTCGGACCAGTACTGACTCTCATCAAACGAAGGAGGGTTCCCTATAAAAGATAACTCTCCCCTATTCTTCCCATCTCTCAAGTAAAGTCTTAAGCTATTCACCACTTCCTGAATGGCAGGACGAGGGTGGTCTAGAACAGATGACACTCAAGACAAAAAAGTTAAAAAATAGAAAAACACGATTACGAACAATACACGAATTGGAAAAGATGAGACTCAACACTTTGCTAAACTGCTATTTGGCTTTCTTTTTTGGACCCTTCCTTGCTTTTTGGGGTCTTTTCTTTTTTTTTTTCTTTTTTTTCTTTCCAGATTTTTTTCTTTTTTTTCTGGAATTTTTCTTTCTTTTTTTCTATTTTTTTCCTAGCCAGCAGTAGCATAAAAAAAAGAGTAACAAAAAGAGAGAAAATGACTCACACGACTTCCCCAAACCTATTCGAAAGAATAGGTTGGAGTACAAAATTTACGGAAGTGAAAAATAAACTCACGATACGAAAATGAAAAACGAAAACAAGTCTATGATGGTGCAACCCCCTCCCCAAACCTATTCGGGAGAATAGGTTATAAACAAAGGATCACACGACCTCACACTACCTCACACTACCTCCTTCCTAGGCATTTAGCAATCTCAAAGCATGGTGAAGACTTGTTGCCTCTTAAGTACATAATTACTCGGGAAAATTAGGTACATAATTACTCGGGAAAACAACCATAAGACCCTAACATGCATCATCCTATTATAAAGGCCTTCGTGAACCGCAGTAGAGAAAACACCACTAAGTGATGTCGAGACTACCAAGCTTAACTAAGTGCAATACATAAATGTGACAAGCCAAGCGAGAAAAACCTCAAACCAATTCATAGAGATGAAGCATACGATTAATGACATAGTTGGTTGATCTACCCAATAAAAAAGTTCAAAAAATTCGGCAATAAACTCCATATAAAACATGCAAGGCTATCCTAGGAAAGCAGTAAACGTGCAAATGCAAAAAATTTCACGAGTTTATCATAAGCAAGATAAGTATAGAGATAACCAGCGATAGACTCCTCCCCAAACCTGAACGTCGTCGCTCGTCTCGAACGTCGAAAGTGGATCCAAGGTGAGAGCTAATGCTTGTATAAGTGACCTATAATACTCAATCAAACTCGTGAGATAAAATCTAAAGCGGTAAAGAAAGCGATAAAATCTCCGGGTTGCCTCCTGGATAGCGCCATTGTTTAAAGTCTTTGACTCGACTCCTGTCCGCGCCTATCTCTTCTTTCTGCGGGTACTAGACTTCCCCTTCATTGATCTCCTCTCCATGCCACGAACCTGTGAATAAGAAAGAATATAGGCTGCAAGACCACAGTAGTGAGTAGTGAAATAATTATCAGGCGGATCAGGTGGATCAAATATGGCTTGCAACACATGTTGCTTGCCATCCACTTCAATAGTGCAAGTTCTTTGGCAGATGTCCATCATGGAGCGTAGCTTAGTCAAGAACGTACGTCCCAAGAGAATGACATCCCCCGTCCCAGGTGCAGACGCCGGCATAACTACAAAATTGGTGTATACAGATGCTTCACCAATCTTGATCAACACATTTTTCACAACGCCTTCGGGTCTCACAAAGAATCCATCCGCCAGTTGCACAATAGCCCTATGGTCAGATAGTTCTCCAAGGTTACTCTTCTCAAACACATTCAAAGGAAGCACGTTGGAGTAAGATCCCGTGTCTAGTGTGGCACGGACATCTTCAAGTTCGCCAATTCTGACCTTAACATCGAAACTTTGAGGGAGTGGCTCGGGATTCTCTTGCTTCTTTCCACTCTCATCAGTACCAAGGTCCTTCTCTTCTTCCTTGGCTAGTGGAGGCTCTTCATCCTTGTAACACTCACACTTAGCAACTTGCTTAATGGTGATTTCCACTGGTTGATCTCCCACCAAGTTGATCGACATGGACCCCTCAGTGCTACTATGTAACTTCCCTTGCTCTCTACTAGCTCTAGCTTCCAATTGATCCAGACGAGCATTGATCTTTGTCGAATCCTCCTCGTATCTCTTAAAAAACACTTGGGTGAAATCCACAAATTTATGTAAATTATCCAAGAGAGTTGCTGACTTGGATGTAGATGCTTCGTCCTTAGGAGTACGATTACTACGGTTTCCCAAGTGAACATCTTCTCGTGCTAGATCTGATCTACACATATGAGCCCCATGCCCATAATTCTTGCACACCCTACATACCTCGTTGGAGAGAGAAGTTCCGATTAGGCCACTTAGAGCTTGCCTCATCTGATTGGCGAAACCTTCGAACCTATCGCCACTCACACCATTCACTTCATGCATTGGGATCTCCTGGTTTGGTGGAGCCTCAGGTCCACGCCTTCTAACCATTGCTCTTGGATCCTTGGATTGAGATCCTTTAGCAAGCCTTTCGAAACACGCCCACACATCCTCAGCGGTCTCTACCCAGATAGTACCATGGCATTGGAAATCCACCACCTGTTGACTCTCATATGTGAGTCCATTGTAGAAGTGCTGGACAAGATCAGGAAGCTCAAAGCCATGGTGTGGACACTTGTGCATGAGGTACTTGAACCTCTCGAAAGCGGTGTAGATGGTCTCATCATAGTCCTGTTTGAATCCAGTGATTTGCGCCTTAAGCGCGGTAGTCAATGTGTGAGGAAAGTATTTCTCCATAAAAGCATAATACACCTTGTCCCAGGTGTCTAGTGATCCGGCTTCCAGAGAGCCTAACCATGCCTTGGCTTTATCGCCAAGCCCCATAGCAAAAACCTTCATCCTCAGCTCATCGTCCGTTATCCCTGCTCCGGGCCTTGGAAGATTGTTGATAAAATCGTCAATATCATTTAGGTATCCCAAAACATCTTCCCTAGCCAACCCATAGAACCTCGGGAGTTGCTGGAACATGCAACTTTTGATTTCCAAATCTCGAGTTGCAGCAGAAAGAACAATAGCCGAACCTCTCATCAGTGCTTTGTTGGGTTAAACCCATGATTTCAAAAGTGGGCGAGCCATCACAAGACCTGAATATCTGTGACAAGCTAGGAAAGGGGTATCAGAGAGAGATTAAAAAGGAAAACTAAAGCTACTAGAATTAGGAATTGAATGCTGAAAATATAAACAAATTAAACAGAAAAAAGAGTATAGTCCCCGGCAACGGCGCCAATTTGATGAACGCGGATGTCGTGCTCCGAATTCAAGCAAATAAATTTGTAATTAGCCAAAGGCAATCCACAACTACAACGAAAACCGTAGTGTAGCAGTAGAATGACTCAAGTGTCGTTCTGTCAGGACTATAACTAGCTTTATCTATTTAACAAGAGAATATAAAACAGCAGACAGATAGCAAAAGGGGGTTTCTAGCGGATAATGAAGATTGGTGATAGTATGGTCCTTCTTAACATAACGGGTCGATAATCATGCATAAATTCCTCGGTCTTGCATAGAGATCTTTGAATCAATCTAGTGTCCTGTTGCAAATATTAAGCACTACGAAGATAATTGGTCTGACAAGTCAATCACTATTGTCCTAATGTGTTCCGTAATTATTCAACACTAAGAAGATAATTGGTCTGATGGTCGACAAGTGTCCAATCATGCATAATAATTAATACAACATACGAGAATTTAGGTTGTGCCTGATCAACGAAATAAAGCAATGACACGGAGTATAATGCGCGATATAGCCATTAGCATGATTATCTTCCCTTCGCTAAGAATTCACATACTACCACCAACGATAAGTTTAGCTACTCATAATAGGCATGCAATCAACAGAAATCATAGAAGAAAACATGTTGAAAGAATATAATAAAATAAGTAGAATAAAACTGTAAGATATAAAGTTAACGAAGGTTGTCAATCTCCGGATGATTGCGATCCTACGAGCTCCAAACTGCTATGAAAAAGTATCTCCTAAGCTACGAACCCCCAAAACAGGCTCTGGGAAGTCCCTACCTAAAACTACAGAGAGAGGTGAGAAAGTAGGTCTGGAAAGATATGATTTTCGGAGAAAACTGAACAACTATATATAGGCTTCGAAATACTGTGGGTTCGCCCCACGTCTAGGGCGGTTCGCCCCAGACAATTTCTCGCGGAATTCCGCGTTTTCTACGCGTTTTTGGATTTCTTCCCCTTTTCGGACTCGGTTTCTGACTTCTAGTAGACTTCTAACCTCCAGATTCGGCCCCTAGACTCCAAATCCCATCCGGAAACCTTCAGATACTCCAAATAGGCTTGTGGAACACCAATTCATTGTCAACTTCAATATAATTGCCCGGAAATTTTCGAATTTCAACCAAAACCTGTAAAATAAAATATAAAGGGAAACGTGACACTATTCTAATAAAATGCATTAAAATATAGCTAAGTTAACATAGAGGATAGCTAAAATAGGTGAAAAAGACTCGAATGAAAGTGTAAAATACACATTCATCAGATGGTTCACGTCAGTGATTTAGATGGTTCATAGCTGTTATACTATATCAGATGAGCATTCAGTGGCTTAAAAGAAAAAAAGATACATTGGAACAGTACAGTGTTAGAAGGTTCAATTACTGCTAGACAAGAAAAATACAAAATAATACATTGCAAATTTACAAGGTTAAATGGCTATGATGCTTGTATTTTTAAACTTGATGATAAAACTGCACAAAAATGGTTGGGGTTGAGCTGTAAACAATGAGAATTATTCAACACTTTCATTCTATCTTCTTTCTTTTTCATCCTTTGTGATTGAAATATTAACTTTTAAAAGGTCTGGGGATTCTGAGAGTGGTCTGTAAATGACCGTGTTTGTCTAGTACAACTTATTCATACTTGTCCTCACATAAGTAGGCCGAGTTTCATGATCTTACACTTGACGCATATTTTATTCTGTCCCCAGATTTTACTACTCTCAAAATCTTTATGTCACCTTTATTCAGAAATTTTATTGTTTGTCATGGAGCAAAGATGTAGAATAAGAAGTTATAGTCTTATGACGTGACTGTATGATGCACTTCTTGGGGCATTATTCAAGATCTTATATCTTGGTTTTTCCTCATCCAGCTGGCAAGTAAACTTTTTGTTGTTTTCTCATGGACTTTGCAGCGTCAATCCTTTTAGGCTTATTGGAGTTGGTCTGAGTGTTTGGACCCTGGCAGTTGCGTTTTGTGGTGTGTCCTTTAATTTTTGGTCCATCGCGATAAGTCGCATGTAAGTATTTCAATCGAACTACTCGAAATATTTGTTTCCATTAATACTATATTGATGGTTATTGTCTGTAGGTTTGTAGGTGTTGGTGAGGCTTCCTTTATAAGTCTTGCTGCTCCATTCATTGATGACAATGCGCCCTACGCTCAGGTTTGTTTCCTCTCTCTGCCTCCAGTGTAATCAAATGTTAGATAAGTGTAAATCCTTACTTCTGTAGACTATAATATGTATCTGACTCTGCCCTTCTTTCTCCTAGATAGATGCAGCCTCACTAGTCACTAGTGCAGCTTTTGTTCATGATGGCATGCACATTAGTATAATTCATATGCATATTGAAACCTAATATACAAGTTGATTAATCTGCATTCAATTATTCATATATGCATTTTTTTTAATTGAAAGCGGCCCTCGGGTTATTTGCTATTTTCCGTATTTGAACCACATGTGAATATTCATTTCATGTTACAGAGAACAGCATGGCTTGGAGCATTTTACATGTGTATACCGACCGGTGTTGCAGTTGGCTACATTTACGGTGGATTGGTATGATTCTTGACAATTTCCTTTAGAAAACTAGTTCACATTAATTGTCAACTACCTTCAACAAGTGAATGTACATATTATTAACTCACCTGTTATCTATGAAAAACTTTTAGATTGGCAGCTTAAGCTGGCGTTGGGCATTCTGGATCGAGGCTCTATTGATGCTCCCATTTGCTATTTTGGGCTTTGTCATGAAGCCTTTGGAATTAAAAGGTCAGTGTTCTTTATTTCTTAATACTTCTTTCAACCTGTTTCTATCAGGAACCATTTCCTAATGCCTAATCCACATAGGTTTCTCCCCTGATGGCCGTAAAGTGAGCTCTACCGCTGTGCTGGATAGGTCAAGAGCTCAAGGTACTGCATTTTACTTCTGTTGAAATATTATTGGGTTCGATATATTTACTAAGAGTGATACAAGTCATAAAGTATGGGAGTCATGAGTTCTTAAATTGAAAAAATGTCTTATGCGATAATTGAGTGAATCCCGTTAATCATACTCGAAGAAACTTATAAATGTTGGTTGCATGTTAAATGCTAAATCATATACTCCATAATGACAAATATTACAGTTAGTGCACCTTTGGGTCTTTAGATATGCTCCTTCTTTCCTCAGATGTCATTAATTTATGTTTTTTATTTCTTGGCTGTAATCGTAGTGGGTTTTTTTTTTTTGGTGTTATTTGAGCTTCACCATGCTTCTTTTTGTGAAATTGCTGGTCTTATTGTTTCTTAGGCAAATTATGACTTTTGTTCTTTTATGAAGTCTTACAACAAGATCTGTTCTAATTGTTAAAGCATATAAATTTTCAGGAACCGTAGGTGCTGTAGATGAAAGTTCAAAATCATCTTGGTAAGGAAGTTTTCTGAGCTAATTGATTACCATACAATTGCTTTAACCAGTAGACATATACGGTGGCATTTGCTAATCTCAGATTCATCTTTCAAACTCATTCTTCAGATCTCAAAATGATCTTTTCTTATACTGCTCATCTCAGGTTCACATTTCTTTCTGTATTTTGGAGAGATATAGAAGCACTTTTGGCTGAGAAGGTCTATGTGGTGAATGTTCTTGGTAAACTTCTTCTTCCTCTATGCATAAACTTCTGCCGTTGTGCTACTACTATAAGTGTTGATGGTTGTATTTGCTAGATATAATAAAATACTTTAATGAGAGGATTAAAAATATGAATGGTTGGGTATTAATCATTCTTTCATACATCTATACGGCTGTCAGATATAGTTATTATTAAAAAATAACAAACACTTACGAGCACCAACACGGTAATGCTACTTGATATAACTCTTGTAATTTTTTCTTGTTGAATTCTCTTGCAGGTTACATTGCGTATAATTTTTGTAATAGGTGCCTATTCCTATTGGGGGCCTAAGGCAGGCTATAATATATATAACATGGTAATCCCTTTATGACCTTGAGAACTGTATAATCATTGTCACCATATAGTTCTTAACTTTTTGTACATGTTCAGTTTTTGTTTATAATTTGAAATGTTTTGTCCAGAGCAATGCTGATTATCTATACGGAGGTGTGACGGCAGTCTGCGGAATATTTGGATCACTTGCTGGTGGCTTAATTCTTGACCGTATGAATTCTACAATACCAAATGCTTTTAAGGTGAGACTATGTTTAATGTGTGTGTTAAGTAGTAGTAGTATTATACTATTTTGAGACGTGTTCCCTTTGCAAATCACAACACTGTGCTGATGTCAATGTCGAACTTATTTTTAAAGTGTGTGTGTGTGTGAGAGAGAGAGAGTGTGTTTGTGTGTGCCAGATTTCCTAAATTGATGTGTTAGTTTTATTGATAAACTGTGGGTCATTTTGTCATTTGATGCAGCTTTTATCATTTGCAACACTTTTCGGGGCAGTATTCTGCTTTGCTGCCTTTTGCTTCAAGAGCCTATATGTTTTCTTGGTTGTGTTCACTGTAGGAGAGCTTCTGATATTCGCTACCCAGGTATATATTCATTGAAACTTGACATAAGCGGCATGGGAAAATCTAAAGTGATTCTTGCATCTGTTTATGAAATTACAATGTCTATTATATTCCCATGCAGGCACCTGTAAATTTTGTTTGTCTACATACTGTGAAGCCAAGTCTGAGACCAATAGCCATGGCAATATCTACTGTATCGATTCACATACTCGGTGATGTCCCATCTTCTCCCCTTGTTGGGCTTCTCCAGGTTTGCCTTCATAATTCCACGCACTTATTTGTTCCAAGTCCTGAATCTTGCCATTGATGATATATGGGCTTTTGAAACATACCAAATTACCTGTCCTTTTCCTTTTGACAATATACTCGAACTAAATACATTTATATCTTCAGGATTACATCAACAACTGGAGGGTATGACATCTGTCCTATTTCTGGCTGCTGCAATATGGTTCATTGGTAAGATTCAATGTTTACGTACTCCGTATATTCAGTTGTACAGTTAGCTCAGGTGTAAATTGAATCATCTTTCAAGTCCACCATTGTTTGTGTCTCAAGATTACTCACTAATAATCCTTTCATTTCATTCTAAAAAATGTGAGATGATTAGATTGTATATATGCCTATTTCTCGCCCTTTTTGTTACATTTAAGCCATGATTTGATGCGTCTATACTGTCACGGCCACATTATGGCAAAAGATGATATGGTCTGCCATTTAATCATTTAACCTCCAATAGTTTTTTAGTCGCCGTTGATATCATCTCGTTGTTTTCCGCAGGAGTTTTCCTTCGCAGCGTGGATAGGTATGAAGAGGATAGTGAAAATTCTGCTGCTCCATTGCTGGAAGACAGGACGATAGATGATGAATCAGCCTGACTGTTTCTCCTCAACCATTTGCACTTTAACACTAGTAACAGACAGACAGATTTTGCTGACTTATACAGGCATGTATTAATTGTACACTCTCCGATGTATTATTTCTCATGTACATAATGTTATGTTAAGCCCCCAAGTAAAAATGATGTTGAAAGAACACTTTGGCTCTAGTGTTGTACTGTTACATATAATTTGATTTTCTCTATACATATAAATTACACACTGTACATATGCATATGTCTATTTGTAAAACCTTAATCCAAGTAAATTCAGTTTGGCGCAACCTAGTCAGTTGATCACACGTTATTTAATCAACACAAGATGGTTTGAATATACTAAATATGTTTTTGATGGATGTAATAGGAAACCGACCCGGTATTGTGCTACCTTTTCATAAAAATAAGTTGACCATGACAGATCAAATGCCAGTCACCTGATAGTCTATAGAGTTACCTTATCATGTCGATTCGTTAAATTGGTGGAGTGTTAGGAAACTGTATGATTACTATCAGAAGTTATAATAATCTGTTCCTTTGCAAATATAGTTCTCATTAATATTTTTTTTATAGTTTTAACTTGTAAGTTTACATGTAATAATAATCCCTTGAGAATCAGTGGTGCCAGAAATTAATGAATGAATGGATGGAGAAAATAAACTAGGGACTTGCAGCATTATTATTCCAAAACCAGAGACTAAATAAAGAAACACAGAAACAGAAAGCGCCCATGGTTTTTTCTGTCCCTGAAATAGAAAATACACAGATATATCAGTCGAATGATTGTTTGATTGATCCTCAAAACATTCAAATCACAAGTACACAAGATCCACAGTTTATCTTCTTCTATTAGCTAGAGAAAACCCAGCAAGATTATCTTTGTTTGTATTGTATCTGGTGATCTCATGCCATGGCACCAACAGCAGCTATGCTCATATTATCTTACAACTCCAGGCCATCAAAATCTGCAGCACCTTCTCTGCTCAAGTCTTCTTTTGGGAGTTGGGTTTCAAGTTGCAGGTCCATCTTTAAACAAGCAACTGGAGCCAAACAGAATGATCTGCAGGGTTCTTATAATTTTCCTCCAGAGACAACAACAACTGACCAAGAAGATATCAAGAAAAGTTAGTTGATTCTTCAAATATGGCGAGCATGTAAGAATCTTAAAGATTCTTTGGAAGAGCAGTCGTGTAAATTCTTTTCATTCTTATAGATTTCTATGTATGATGATGTGATGAACCGGTTTGTCAAACTCAATTAATCAAATAAATTTGTATTTAGCCAAAGGAAATTCACAACTACAACAAAAACCGTAGTGTAGCAGTAGAATAACCTCGAGTGTCGATTTCTAAGGACTATAACTAGCTTTATCTAACTTTAGAATATAATTCAAGGGTCAATTGCATATGATACCCCTCTTAGTATTTTTAATTACATCTAGCCCCCTCTTTGTCCGAAGATTGCATCCACTACCCTTACTAGATGAAATTAATTACATCTAGATCCATGACCTTGACTTTTCGCGAACTAATTTATTGAAAGTACTATTTTGCCCTTGGTCAATTATTGGATTTTTTGGTTGACCAAACAACTTAAGCAGGTGTGGACCTTGATGTAAATTAATTTGAATTTTTAGGTGTTAAATGTAATAGATAATTATTAAAAACTAAAAAAAAAAAAAAAGAAAGAAAGAAAAAAACAGTAACAGCTCCAGATCGGAGCCGTAAATACCTCCGATTTGGGGCTATTTAAACAGACCCAAATCGGAGCTATGGAGCCTTACAGCCCAGATCGGAGCTGTAACGACTCCAATTTGGGGCTGTTGAACAACCCCAAATCGGAGCTATTTACAGCTTCGATTTGGAGCTGTTAACATCTCCAAATAGCTCCGATGCCGGATGGGGCTCTAAATAGCTCCGACGCTGGAGCTGTTGCAGAATTATTCCGGTACCGAAATTATTCTGGTACCCGATATTGGAGAAGAAGACTGAAGATGAAGAAGAAGATGAACAAAAGAAGAAAAAAACGAAATAGAAAAATAAAAAAGAAATGAAAAGGAGTTAAGGCTGTGTTTGGTTATCAAGTAATGAATAGTGACTTATTTCTTGATCAACAAAAAAATGGGTTCGTGGACCTGGATGTAATTCTGGGACTAAGAGGGTTGTATATGCAAAGTGGTGTCCCAAGAGGGGTATCATATGATATTTACCCTAACATCAACAAACGACTTAGCAAAGGTTTTTCTTAACGGATAATGGAGATTGGTGATAGTATGGTCATTCAAAGCATAGCAGGTTAATAATCATGCATAAATTCCTCGGTCTTGCATGGAGATCTTTGATCAATGAATTGTCCAATTGTGTTCCGTAATTATTCAACACTACGACGATAGAGGTTTTAGATAGATCAAAGAAATAAAGCAATGACTCAGAGTATAATGCGCGATATAGCCATTAGCATAATTATTAACCCTTCGCTAAGAAATCACATACTATCACCGACGAGAAGTTTAGCTACTCATAGATGTCATGCAATCAACAGAAATCATACCACGAATGAATGAAAACATGATGAAAGATATATAAATATAAATAGAAAAAACTGTAAGATACAATGTTACCGAAGGTTGTCAATCTCCGAAGAATCGCGATCTTACAAGCTCCAAACTGCTAAGAAAAAGTATCTGCTAAGCTAAGAACCCCCAGAACAGGCTCTGGAGAATTCTTACCTAAAACTACTGAGAAAGGTGAGAGAAAAGGTCTGGAAAAGTATGAAAAACGGAGAAAACTGAGCAACTATATATAGGTATTCGAATTCTGTGGGGCGAAGGGCCCGCACACCGGGTGATTCGCCCCACGTCCCGGGCGACTCGCCCGGGAGTAAATTTTGGCCAGATACGCGTTTCCGATACGTTTTTGGATTTCTTCCCCTTTTCGGATTCGATTTTTGCTTTCTAGTGACCTTTTAGCCTTCAGACTCGACCCCTAGACTTCAAATCCAATCCGGAATCTTTCAGATACTCCAATTAGGCTTCTGGAACACCAATTCCTTGTCTACTTCAATATAAACCTGTAAAATATAAACTAAAGGGAAACGTGACACTATTCTAATAAAACGCACTAAAATATAGCTAAATTAACATAGATGATAGCTAAAATAGGTGAAAAAGACTCAAATGAAGGTGTAAAATATACATTCATCAAACTCCCCAAACCGAACCTTTGCTTGTCCTCAAGCAACTAAGCTAGAATCTAATGCAAAAAACAATGCAACACAAAAAATGGAGTCTCATACCAAATGAAATGAACTAATCTACCGAATCTATCAAAAAACATATGAACAAAAACCATACAAATCATAACATGAATATAGGTTGAAGAATACCTCGATTGACTCATACACATTCACATAAGCACTTATGTCAAGACAAGATAGTCTCTCGTAACATTCTCTACCTGGACCTAGTGAGTGACGACGTAATGAAACATGTTAGAATACGAATGGTTATCCCGTGCCTATGAAACTGAGGACTTACTACTGTTCACCAAGTTAAGACTTTTCCTCAAAGAGGTCGAACCTATACTAACTCTCATCAAACGAAGGAGGGTTCCCTAAAAAAGATAACACTCCCCTATTCTACCCATCTCTCAAGCAAAGCCTTAAGCTATTCACCACTTCCTGAATGACAGGACGAGGGTGGTCTAGAACAGATGACACTTAAAAGACAAAAGATAGAAAATTACAACACGATTACGAACATTACAAGAATTGGAAAATGAGACACAACACTTTGCTAAACTGCTTTTTGGCTTTCTATTTTTTGGACCCTTCTTTGCTCTTTTGGGGTCTTTTCTTTTTCTTTTTCTTTTTTTCTTTTCCAGTTTCATTTTCTTTTTCCTGGAATTTTTCTTTTCCTTTTTTTTTGATTTTTTTTTTAGCCAGAAGTAGCACAACGAAAAAGAAACAATAATGAAACACGAACGACTTCCCCAAACCTATTCGAAAGAATAGGTTGGAGTACAAAATTTACGAGAAAGGAAAAATAAACTCACAACATAGAATTGAAAAACGAAAAACAAGTCTAATGATAGCGTAACCCCCTCCCCAAACCTATTCGGAAGAATAGGTTGCAAAGAAAGGATCACACAATCTCACTCTACCTCCTTCCTAGGCATTTAGCAATCTCAAAGCATGGTGAAGACTTGTTGCCTCTTAGGTACATAATTACTCGGGAAAACAACCATAAGACCCTAACATGCATCATCCTATTATAAAGGTCTTCGTGAACCGCAGTAGAGAAAACACCACTAAGTGATGTCGAGACTACCAAGCTTAACTAAGTGCAATACATAAATGTGACAAGCCAAGCGAGAAAAACCTCAAACAAACTCATAGAGATGAAGCATATGATTAAAGGCATAATTAGTTAATCTACCCAATAAAAAAGTTCAAAAAATTTGGCAATAAACTCCGTATAAAACATGCAAGACTATCCTAGGATGAATGTAGTGAATGCAACCTAAAAACTAAGAAAGCAGTAAACGTGCAAATGCAAATGCAAACAAAAAACAAGATACCAATCAACAAAGCCAAACAATACTTAACATCGCGGTTCACATCCCATCCCCCTCATGATACTTAAGCTAGTCCCTAGCAAAATAGAATGAGTAATAAGAAGTGATACTAGATGTTACCGAACGGTTTGGCCTCGATTGGCTGAGAGTGAACATGTGAAAAGACTAGTTATCGGGATTGTTATCCCCATAATAGTCCCTCCACATGTCAGATAGGAGATCATTGGACTGCTGTAGAGCCTCCTGCTGCTGGCGGATGAGCTGTTGTTGCTCCCACCTTTCTTGCCTATCCTCACGGCGATGCTCCTCAAATATCTTCCAATCGCGGTTGCGCTGGGCAAATGTGCCCGTCGAGGTCTTGTCGCATTCCTTGGACAGAAGTGGTCAAGGCTGCAACACTAGCATCAACTCTACCGAAACGGTCATCGAGGTAGGCCCGGAATTCAGAGAAGTCAATACCTCTAGACCCCTGTGGTGGTCGAGGCGGTGCATGTGGTGCTCTATGGACAAAAGGAATATCCGGTGCATCCTCATAATCATTTTCATTATCCGAATCGGACGGTCGGAAGGGTGCTTCCACATCAGCAGCGGCAGCCGTGGGGTTCTTCATTTGATACCTAGCAAGCTGCACATCGATAGTCGAAGGCGAAAGGGCAGCGACCTCGCAATCCCCCTCATCAATGTCCTCGACCCCGTAATATTTGCAGTAGGCAGTGATGAAGCTCAGAAAGATGAAGGGCTTCTTCTTCTTCTTCCAGTGGCGCTCTTACTCCTCATACATGATGTAACCGACGTCGATTCGATGCTTGTCTATCAAGAAGTAGAGGAGCTCGGCGTAATTTGGCTGTATCCAAGTTTCATTCTTTCTAGGGATCAAGTTGAAGATGCAGAATTTCATCATCACCTTAGCCTCGATGCTAAGGTCGCTCTGACGGATCCGTGGAGGTTCTGCTCCGGTTTCTGGGTACCTGTACTCCCTGTTGCAGATCACATCCGTAATGTATCTTCCTATCCCCCTAGAGGCCTTCGAATATTCGTAGGCATGGTTGCTCCCTGTGAACTCCCGTTGCCCAAAATGGATGAATGAAGAAATTGATTCTGGCGTCCATGGTACAATAAGGCCTCGAACTAGTACCCCCCTTCTCCTCGAGATCAGTGAATCCAACGTAGAACTCTTGGAGGAGGCTCATGTCGTACCCCTTGAATCTGTTTGAACTATACCAACCCCAATTCCTTTTCGTTGCCAATCGGGAGAGCGTCCTGTACCCTGCCATTTGAGCTACTTCTTCCGGAATATCAATCCGCCTGTCTGGTATGATCGATCTCCCACCTTGGGATAGCTCCGCTTCGAGCCTTTGTCGGACATCTATTGCAGCGAGAGACAACTCGTACATGTCGTGAGAAGGTTGGGAGCTTGATGCCACCCCCTTTCCCTTCTTGCTCGAGCCAGCTTTCTTTGATCCTCTTGGAGCCATGATTCCTACAAACAGCAATTAGTATCTTATATGACACAAAACAGACTTATGCATATGCAATGTATGAGCGAACAAACGAGCGATATCTACAACAATCGGAACTCCTCAAAAACCCAATGTCTAGTCTAGCTACTTCATCATGCAACATATCAATGCAACTACTACACGCACATATCACATTATGCTCTTGCTAGACAACAAATGCCTTGAATCATAAGGCTCAATTCATACCATAGTAACAAAAATTCTAACATCATAAATCCTCAACTTCACCAATCATGCATTCTACCAATATACCCATCATCATCACATCAACAAACACAAGTTTAAACATGGAATGAAAGAAAAAGATACATTGCATAACAAGATATATATATCTAATAGCAAAATTCTCAAACCATCAAACCAAGCCAAATTGAACATGCAATTGATAGTGAATAACATTTCTAATCACACAAAACATCAACCCATACATCATATAAGCTTAATTGAAGCATAAATCAAAAAACCCCCAAATTTGAAAAATTAGGGTTCATGTGAGATTACCTCAAATCCGAAGATTGAATGAACTAGGAAGAAATTTATTTGGATGAAAAGAAAGAGCACGTAACGGGCTTCGATTGAAGATAAAGAACACACAATTTGATGGAATAATGAAGAAGTTATGGAGGATTGAAGATATTTTGAAAATTGGGGAATTTTTTGGAGAAAGATGAAGGAGATGAAGAAAAATGAAGAATTTGGGGGGAGCCCCCGTTTTTCTCCCTGCAGCAACGCGGGGCGAGTCGCCCCCCACCTCCTGAGGTGGGGAGCCGAAACTTTTCGAAAAAACACGGTTTAAGTCCTCGAAAACCATTTTACTCATAAAACCACTCGTAAAAGCTCACTCAAACAAAAACAAAAGCACATACGAGACAGAGACGAACAAATTCACATATGAAAAGCAAATTGCTCAAGTATGAATGCATGCAATAAAGCAGTGAAAAAGCGATAAAAAACTCCGGGTTGCCTCCCGGATAGCGCCATTGTTTAAAGTCTTTGACTCGACTCCTGGTTGTGCCTAGCTCTTCTTCTTGAGGGTACTAGACTTCCCCTTCATGGATCTTCTCCTCATGCCACGAACCTGTGAATAAGAATGAACATAGACAGCAAGACCACAGTAGTTAATAGAGTGAGAAGTATCAGGTGGATCAGATATGGCTCGCAACACATGTCGCTTGCCATCCACCTCAATGGTGCAAGTCCTTCGGTAGATGTCTATCACGGAGCGTAGCTTGGTCAAGAACGTTCACCCCAAGAGAACGACATCCCCCATCCCAGGTGTAGACGCCGGCATAACTACAAAATTGGTGTATACAGAAGTTTCACCAATCTTGACCAATACATTCTTCACAACGCCTTCGGGTCTCACCAAGGATCCATCCGCCAGTTGCACAATAGCCTTATGCTCAGATAGTTTTCCAAGGCTACTCTTCTCGAACACATTCATTGGGAGCACATTAGAGTAGGATCCCGTGTCTAGTGTGGCACGGACATATTCAAGTTCCCCAATCCCGACCTTAACATCGAAACTTTGAGGGAGTGGCTCGGGATCCTCTTGCTCCTCTCCACTCTCATCAGTGCCAAGGTCCTTCGCTTCTTCCTTGGCTAGTGGAGGTTCTTCATTCTTGCAACACTCGCACTTAGCAACCTTCTTGATGGTGATTTCGACAGGTAGATCACCCACCAAGGTAATGGACATCGACTTCTCAGTGTTGCTAGGCAGCTTGCCTTGCTCCCTACTTGCTCCTCGGTCGATCAACTCTTGCATCTTTTGATGGGCAAGCCTAGTGCTCTCTTCCAATCGATCAAGCCTTGTCCTAGTCTTCTCAGAATCTTCTTCATAACGTTCGAGAAAACTTTGGGTGTGATCAACCATCTTTTGCAAGTTCTCCATCAGTTGAGCCGACTTCGACTTCGGTTTCTCTTTCGGAGCGGGATTTTCGCAGTGATCATTACCATAGTTAAGCCTACTACGGTCTTGGTTAGGGCCATAAGTTTGGCTAGCCGTTGCATATCCTTGATTGTTTCGGAACCCTCTTCTCCAAAATCCACCTCGAGGATTCCTACCGTCTTGTCCGTAGCTAGCTTCTTGAGTACCAAACTCCATAGCAAAGGCTTCCTCTTCACCTCCTTGAACCCAGTTGCCATCATCATATGCGAGCTCCGATCTACACATATGAGCTCCATGCCCATAGTTCTTGCATATTCGGCAAACCTCGTTTGACATAGTTGTTCCAGTGGCGCTCTTGAGGACTTGTTTCAATTCGTTGGTAAAGCACTCGAATTGATCCCCATTCCCCCTATACATCGGGGCTTCTTGAGTGGGTGGAGCTTCAGGTCCACGTCTCCTAACCATCGCTCTTGGGTCCTTGAACTGCGAACCCTTAGCAAGCCTTTCGAAAACTGCCCAGACGGCTTCCGCGGTTTCCTCCCAAATATTGCCACGGCATTGGAAGTCCACCACTTGTTGGTTCTCGAAGGTTAGTCCATAGTAGAAGTGTTGGACTAGGTCGGAAAGCTCAAAACCATGGTGAGGGCACTTGTTCATGAGGTCTTGGAACCTCTCAAACGCGGTGTAGATGGTCTCATCATAGTCCTGTTTGAATCCTGTGATTTGCGCCTTAAATGCGGTAGTCAAGGTGTGAGGGAAGTATGTTTCCATGAAAGCTGAAAAAACCTTCTCCCAAGTGTCCAGCGAGCCCGCCGGTAGAGAAATCAACCATGACTTGGCTCTGTCGCCAAGCCCCATAGAAAAAACCTTCATCCTCAACTCGTCCATTGTTATTTCAGCTCCGGGTCGTGGGAGTTGGTTGATGAAATCATCGAGATCGTGCAAGTACCCCATCACATCTTCCCTTGGTAAGCCATAGAACCTCAGAAGTTGTTGGAACGTGTGGTTCTTGATTTCCAGATCTCGAATTGCAGACGAAAGAACAATCGCCGGTCCCCTCATACGATCCATGGAGGGTTGAACCCATGCTTTCAGTGGTCTAGCTTCTGCCATTCCGTCGATTTCCTTGAAAATACTGTGTAGAGATTCAGAGAAATCGGTATCCTCTATTTCCTCTAGTTCACGCCTTCGAAGTAGTCGCCTTCTTTGGTGGTAGACTCTGTCGATCTCAGCAATTGAATCAGCAAGCGGTGTTCCTCTATATCGTGTATGTGGCATACACTATCTATAACAAACTAGGAAAGGAGTATCAGAGAGAGATTAAATAGGAAAACTAAAAATACTAGAACTAGGAATTGAATGCTGAAAATATAAAAAAATTAAACAGAAAAAAGGAGTATAGTCCCCGGCAGCGGCGCCAATTTGATGAACCGGTTTGTCAAACTCAATTAATCAAATAAATTTGTATTTAGCCAAAGGCAATTCACAACTACAACGAAAACCGTAGTGTAGCAGTAGAATAACCTCGAGCGTCGATCTCTAAGGACTATAACTAGCTTTATCTAAATTAAGAATATAAAATCAACAAATGACTTAGCAAAGGTTTTTCTTAACAGATAATGGAGATTGGTGATAGTATGGTCATTCAAAGCATAGCAGGTTAATAATCATGCATAAATTCCTCGGTCTTGCATGGAGATCTTTGATCAATGAATTGTCCAATTGTGTTCTGTAATTATTCAACACTACGAAGATAGAGGTTTTAGATAGATCAAAGAAATAAAGCAATAACTCAGAGTATAATGGGCGATATAGCCATTAGCATAATTATTAACCCTTCGCTGAGAAATCACACACTATCACCAACGAGAAGTTTAGCTACTCATAGATGTCATGCAATCAACAGAAATCATACCACGAATGAATGAAAACATGATGAAAGATATATAAATATAAATTGAAAAAACTGTAAGATACAATGTTACCGAAGGTTGTCAATCTTCGAAGAATCGCGATCTGACAAGCTCCAAACTGCTAAGAAAAAGTATCTCCTAAGCTAAGAACCCCCAAAACAGGCTCTGGAGAATTCCTACCTAAAACTACTGAGAAAGGTGAGAGAAAAGGTATGGAAAAGTATGAAAAACGGAGAAAACTGAGCAACTATATATAGGTATTCGAATTGTGTGGGGCGAAGGTCCCCACACACCGGGCGATTTGCCCCACGTCTCGGCCGACTCGCCCGGGAGTAAATTTTGGCCAGATACGCGTTTTCGACGCGTTTTTGGATTTCTTCCCCTTTTCGGACTCGGTTTTTGCCTTCTATTGACCTTTTAGCCTTCAAACTCGACCCCTAGACTTCAAATCCTATCTGGAATCTTTCAGATACTCCAATTAGGCTTCTGGAACACCAATTCCTTGTCTACTTCAATATAATTGCCCGGAAAACTGACGAACGCGTGGATGTCGTGGTCCAAGCAGTCAAATAAATTTGTTATTTAGCCAAAGGCAATTCACAACTACAACGAAAACCGTAGTGTAGCAGTAGAATAACCTCGAGTGTCGATCTCTAAGGACTATAACTAGCTTTATCTATTTTAATTAAAGAATATAAAAACAGCAGACGGTATAGCAAAGGTTTTTCTAACAGATAATGGAGATTGGTGATAGTATGTGATGAACGTATTTTTGACGCGTTCATCTTGTCTTTTTTACCTTCTTTTGCTATCTTTTAGCCTTGTTTTTTGGTTAGTTTTGTAGAATAGTGTCACGTTTTGTGTTTTCTGCATTTTCAGGCACTTAGGTACGAAATGGCGTTTTTGGAGCTAAAAACGAGCCTTTTTGATAGAAAATGGCCCCATTGAAGTTCCTTGATCTCCACGGCTTGTTCGTGAGTGTTTGAGCATCAATAAGCATCGAGAAGGATGAGTCCAAGGCACCCGAGGGCTGTACGAGGGCAAAAAGATTGAGTTTGAAGACAAAAATCTGCCCAGGAGCCAAGCTAAGCGTCTGGAATAGTGAAGCGCTCCGCTCCATTTTCCAGGAGCTTTGGCACAGAAGCCAAGCGAAGCGCTTGGAGGGCCAAAGCGCTTCGCTTGCCAATCGCTCCGCTTGGCCTCTCCAAGCGGTCCGCTTGGCAGCGGTTACATTTTCGGATTTTCCTTCTTAGATCTGATCTTCAGTCTTTTTTTAGATACTTTTGAACTGTAGCTTCGTTTTGGAGAGCTCCTAAGCCCCAAAACTCAAAAAAACTCAGATTATATTGTAATTTAGCTTGAGATTCAAGATTTTGATTGGAATTCATCCTTTGTAATCATCTACGGAGAGGTTTTCTTTGATTTCCACCGATTAGTGACAGCTTTGGTGGTAACTTGTATCACTCTCTTGTCTTGTAGTTTGATATGATGTATTCTGATTATTATTCATATGAATTGATGTCTATATTGATGAATATGAGTAGCTAAATCCGTTGAGTTGGTGGTAGAATGTAGAATATGCATGCTATGGGTTATGTTTATGCTTACATGAGATTGTGATTCAATCTTGCTGCAAATTCCTCCATATGATTCTTAGTTGCCTATAAAATATATTCGAATTGAGTATAGTGACAAACTCTTGGTCAATGAAAGCTATAGTATTGTATGTAAGAGATTTGCAGCATGCTAGATAAATGGTGTTAGTGACAAGCACCTCTAAAGTATTGATAGTGGTCTTTTATGATGTGTGTCTTGAAAGTTACCTAGACGAGTTGCTTAGCAGACTTGATCGAAGGTTTTACGCACTGAACTTGTGAGCATATTCGTAACCCATGCATGTGTATTTGATTTGTACCACCAACCGTTTTCCAAACTTGATTACATCAATCTGATTTCTCGTTGCTTTGTTCTAAGAAAGCGATTCTTCAAACATTTGAACTCGTTGTCTGAAATTACTAGCAATTAAAACCTCAAACAAAGCCACGTTAGGTCCCGAGAGAACGACACTCGGGGACAACTTGCCATTGCACTCTAGTTTGTGTAGTGATAAGTGTTCTTAGGCTTTTTAAACAAATTTAATTGGTGAAAAACGACATCATCAATTTGGCGCCGCTGCCGGGGACTTAACTCCTTTGGTTGGTGTTTTTGTTTTGGTTTTTCAGCCAACATCACTTCCTCACCCCATTTCTTTCCCCCTATTTCTTTGCTTAATTCTATGTGTTCTGGTTTTTATTTCATTAACGGGAACTAATCCTTGAATGAGTGTTGTGTTGATTGCACTAGATTTCAGGCGAGATGGCTGAGCAACCACTGAAGTTACTCTCAAAAGTTACGGTTGGGCCTAGTGGTCCAGCTATTGTTCTCAATAATGCAACGAGGAATCTGGAGCTTAAAGGGCACGTGTTCCGGCAATTACCCAAGTTCTATGGCATGGACAATGAGGACGTCATTGGGTATTTGAATGACTTAGAGCATTTCGTGCTCTACTTGCCTAGACCGGATGATGGAATTACTGATGATGATTTGCGGATGAAGGTTTTCGCTATGGGAGTTGGGGATAGAGCGAAGGCTTGGTTGAGATCCTTAGAAGCTGGATCTTTGACCACATGGGCTCAAGTGTTTGAAAAATTTATGGATCGGTATTATCCCGCTTCCAAGACTATGGTTATGAAGAGGACAAATCAGCACTTTTGAGCAGAAGTATGATGAAGCTTTCCATGAGGCTTATGATCGGTTTAAGGGGTTGCAATATCGGTGCCCACATCACGGCTTCGATGGAGGTCAGCTCATCCAATTCTTTTATAATGGTTTGCATCCTGGTGTTCAAGCACAAGTGGATAGCATTTGTGGAGGAAGCATGGGAGAGTTGTTTCCGAGTCAAGCTCAAGCTAAGTTGGATATAATGTACCGGAATTCTCAGAACCGGAATATAAGAGCCAAGATTCATTCAAAAGAACCTAGAGAAGAACCTATAGCGGCTTTTGAAGAGAGTGGGTCGTGGTGATGACTATGAGCAGGATTCGCCAGTCAACGTCAACATGCTGAGGTAAACTATGGGGTACCCGGATATGCTCCATCCTCTTTGGTCGCCATGGTGCAAAGCTTGGTAGAAAAGACCGACAAGTTTATGGAATCTTATTACAAGAATCAGGCTATGAACGAGAAGCCGTTTGAGAACTTGGAGGCTAGTACTTCTTCTCTTAACAAGAAGTTGCAAGAGCTCATTGATAGAGGAGCTAGTCCTGAGCAAGAGAAGCTTTTGGGTAAACCGAGAGAGCTATGGCCATCACGGTGGTGACTAATATTCCAATTGAGATCACGGTCACAGAGAAGGAGCACGAGTAGAGGTTCCAAGTAGCAAGAAAATCTCTGAGCCTTGCGTTGCTAACGAGGAGCCTAAGCCCTCTATGGTTGAGGAAGAAGCTTCACATATTGAAGAAGAAAGCTCATCGTCTGAGGATGAGATGGTGGAAGTACCCGCACTTGAGAGCTTCGATGTGGAAATCGGTCTTGGCACGAAGGCGTATATTGGCTACATTGGACACAGGAGCTGGAGTATGTCTTGCCGATGAATGTGTATGAAGAATCCGGTTGACTGGTTTGAAGCCTATGAAAGCTATGGTTCAACTTGCTGATGGGTCTATGAGGAGACCTTTGGGAGTTCTCGAAGACTTGGTTGTTAGAGTTGCCGGTGTTGAGGTGAAGACGAGCTTCATAGTTAGCCGACTTCGGAAGCCAATCTTAAGGATGTGGTCCTGTTGAGAAGAGCCTTCATCAATAGTGCACATGGTGATTGACATGTACCGTCGTACAGTAGTTTGAGGTAGATGGCACGCGACACATGTTTCGAGCCATTGTTAATTATGTGTTGAGAAGGACTTGCACTAAAAACTTATAGGATACTTTGGTCCTCTATTCCTTCGTTCAATGTGCAGGGATTTCACCGATTAAAGAGGGATTGATGGGGAAGTCTAGTACCCAATATGAATTCAACCCCAATTGAGCCTTGAAGAGTCGAGCCAACGACGTGTAAACAAAGGCGCTTCTCGGGAGGCAACCGAGGTGGGGTAAGTGTTTTGCATTTAGTTATCTTTCTTTGTCTTTTTCTAGTTGTGGCCT